>CM061753.1:249271868-249871868 GCA_030979885.1 Lolium multiflorum
GAGCACTATGCCCTAAATAATACATATGACTATTACATGACCAATGTCAATCCCTACCATCCCCTTCAGCCTACAGCGGGGAATTGCTCACATGGATGGGGAAACATTGCTGGTTGATGGAGGCGTTGGCGGTGATGGTGGTCTCTCAATTCCCCGTCCGTGGAGTGCAGAACGGGGGCCGACTCCCGCGACGGAGTTCGATGTGGCGGCACACGGAGGGTTTACGGCGATGTCGACTTCTCCCGTGCGTTTTTAGGTCGAGCGAATAAGTAGTCCGAAGGGGCGCGTCGGAGGCCGGCCGAGGGGCCAGCCCACATGGCGCGCGGGCCCTACAGGCCGCGCCGCCATGTGGTGTGGAATTTCCGGGCCTCCACCTCACTGCCCATACAGCTCCCGTCAATATTTTGATAAAAATAGAGACAATACGGAAGAAAATTCGAGGATTTTCCGAAAGTTGGATTTCTGCACAAAAGCAAGACACCAGAGCAATTAAACAGCGTTAGTCGGTGTTAGTTGTATCCAAAATACACAAATTAGAGGCAAAACAATAGCAAAAGTGTTGGGAATGTAGATACGTTTTGGACGTATCAACTCCCCCAAGCTTAGCTTATTGCTCATCCTCAAGCAATTCAGTTAACAACTGAGTGCGATAAAAGAACTTTCATGTTATCTGATCAAAGTTGAGAGTGTCCACTGGTGAAAGTCTATTCCCTAGGCCTTGTTCTAGCTCACGCTGCTCCCACATTTGTATTCTTTTGTTTCTTGCAGTCCTGCTACGTTACTGCGCTTGTTTACTTCCTACAATATTACTACCATCAACGGCACGCCAGCAAGCTATTTTCTGGCGCCGTACTACTACTCATATTCATTCATACCACTTGTATTTCACTATCTCTTCGCCGAACCAATTGCACCTATTAGGTGTGTTGGGGACACAGAGACTTCTTGCTTTGTGGTTGCGGGGTTGCTTGAGAGGGATATCTTTGACCTCTTCTCCCTGAGGAGTTCGACAAACCTTGGGTAATCCACTTAAGGGAAACTTGCTGCTGTTCTATAAACCTCTGCTCTTGGAGGCCCAACCTTTGTCTACAAGAATAGAAGCACGTAGACATCAAGCACTTTTAAGGTACGCCGTTCTTGCGAGGAGAAGGTAAAGCTGCTGTCTCGGTTCAGGTGCGATGCCTGCAGCCATTGTGTGTGTGCTGAAGCTATTTCCTTTAGACTCTTTAATTGCGACATTTGGTTTCTTGTTTACACTAGTTTGGCATATGGACAAGAATGAGCTTCTAATTCAGTTCAGTTACGTATTGCTATGATCAAAGGAGAGTGAAAGCTCTAAGCTTGGGGATGCACCAGGTGGGTTCATCCCCTGCATATATCAAGAAGACTCAAGCGTCTAAGCTTGCAAGGCGCCTTAGGCATCCCCTTCTTCATCGACAGTTTATCAGGTTTCCCCCTGAAACTACATTTTATTCGGCCACATCTTATGTGCTTTACTTGGAGCTGTCTGTGTGATTTTGTTTTTGTTTTGTTTGGTCAAAATTGGATTACATCATGCTTGTGTGGAGAGACACGCTGGTTCATATGAACACATGTGTTCATAACTCATAATATTCATGGCGAAGTTTCCTCTTCGTTAAGTTGTTATCTACCTCAGTTCCTTTCTATAGTGCCTATAGATTTTTGGCACGAAAATTAGGCAAGAGTATTTTTTACACAAGAACCCCCAGCTGAACGATTTGAGATCTGAACAATAAAATTGAGAAAATGAGTAACCTAACACCATGAATCCCACAAATCTGTCGGTTGACTCTCCATATAATAATAACGGCCGGAGTTTAATTAAGGAAAGAAAAATAATTCTTCCTAAATCTAAGCAATCCTTGGGGCCATGCATTAGGAATCTCAATTAATTGTTTCCTATTTTGTATCGATTGTTTTTCATGCATGTCGTGTGGGAGTTGATCGATGGAGGGGGTAATTGAAAAAAAGCCAAGCTACAGCCTTATATTGTGAAACAAATGTTAAAAATCTATAGGCACTATAGAAAGGAACGGAGGGAGTATATGGTTGGAATTGGAAAATGATACATGTAGTAATTGCTAAAAATGTCTTGGGTAATGTGATACTTGGCAATTGTTGTGCTCATGTTTAAGCTCAAGCATCATATGCTTTGCACCTATTAATGAAGAAATACATAGAGCATGCTAAAATTTGGTTTATATTTGGTTCTCTAAGGTCTAGATAATTTCTAGTATTGAGTTTGAACAACAAGGAAAATGATTAAGAGTCTTATAATGTTTTCAATATGTCTTTTATGTGAGTTTTACTGCAGTTCATCCTTGTGTTTGTTTCAAATAGCCTTGCTAGCCTAAACCTTGTATCGAGGAGAATACTTCTCATGCATCCAAAATACTTGAGCCAACCACTATGCCATTTGTGTCACAACACTACCTATACTACATGGTATTTTTCCCGCCATTCAAAGTAAATTGCTTGAGTGCTACCTTTAAGATTCCATCATTCACCTTTGCAATATATAGCTCATGGGACAAATAGTAAAAAATATTGTGGTATTGAATATGTAATTATGCACTTTATCTCTTATTAAGTTGCTTGTTGTGAGATAACCATGTTTACTGGGGAGCGCCATCAACTCATTGTTGAATTTCATGTGAGTTGCTATGCATGTTCGTCTTATCTGCAGTAAGGGGATCTACACTGAGTTGAATAGTTTGAGCATGCATATTGTGAGAGAAGAATATTGTGCGCTAACTAAAACATGATCCATGGTGAAATTTGATTTGGACTTAAACATCCTCAAATCTCTAATGAGAAAAAATTAATTGTTGTCAAATAGCAAAGCATTAAGAGGAATCAATATCTGTGTGTCATGTTTGTCCCGTGTGGATGTACAGGTTGAGAATAATCAAAGCGAAATCCAATCACAGAGCTTTTCTCCTTGAACCTTTTATCCACAGGCGACGCCAGTACCTTTGTGAAACTTGGTTAAAGCATATGTATTTCGGTGATAATCCAGTAGTCCAAGCTAATTCGGACAAGGTGCAGGCACTATTAGTACACTATGCATGGGGCTTGCAACTTAGTAAAATATAATTTACATGATGCATATGCTTTATTACTGTGACAAAATTGTTTCATGTTTTCAGAATTAAGCTCTTACAAATATAGCACTCGATGCTTTTCCTCTATGGGGACCATTCTTTTACTTTTATTGTTGAGTCAGTTCACCTATTTCTCTCCACCTCCAAGAAGCAAACACTTGTGAGCTGTGCATTGATTCCCATATTTGCATATTGCTTTTGTTATATTGCTTTGCATTGACAATTATCCATAAGATATACATGTTTACAGAAAGCAACCGCTGAAACTTAATCTTACTTTGTGTTGCTTCAATACCTCTACTTTGAATTATTGCTTTATGAGTTAACTCTTGTACAAGACTTATTGATGCTGTCTTGAAGTACTATTCATGAAAGACTTAGTCTTTGCTATGATTCAGTTGTTTACTCATTATATACATTATTTTGATCGCTGCATTCATTACATATGTTTGCAATAGTAAAAAGTTATGATGGCATGTCACTTAAAAATTATCTTTGTTATCGTTTTACCTTAGATGAAATAGAACTAACATTGATATATTTCATATTATAGATGATACTTATGTTCCATGCTACTTTGATAAATGATATCTACATGTTTATACACATTATATGTCATTATTTTGCCACGAACTAACCTATTAACAAGATGCCGAAGTGCCGGTTCCTGTTTCTGCTGTTTACAGTTCCAATCCTAGTAGCAGTATTCTGAGGTCGGACCAGTCAACGCCAGGTTCCTATTTTCCCAAAGACTTCATCAGAACACTCGAGAGCTGAGAGATGGGCCGGGGGCCCCACACCACACACAGGCGCGGGCCGGGCCCTGGCCGCGCACACAGGTGATGAGGGCACCACGAGTGACCCCCTGCGTAGCCTCTCGCCTATAAAACCCTGGATCAAGCCAGTACAGTGAAACTCCGGAAAACCTTCCCGAGCCGCCGCCATCACGAAGCCAAGATCAGGGCAGGATCTACGATTCGGCACCCTGCCGGACGGGGAAGGTGCGGAGAGGCTGCTCCATCGACACACAGCTGCCATCTCTGTCATCTTCATCTGCTCTTTGCTCCCATGAGGAGGGAGTAGTTCTCCATGAAAACTCGGGGCTGTACCGGTAGCTATGTGGTTCATCTCTCTTCCTTATTACTTCAACCCCACAATGATCTCATTGGGGTGTGAGTTGTATCACTACCAATATGTGCTACTCTAGTGATGTGGTATTGAAGTAGTTTTATTCCTCCACACGTGTGTAAAGGTGGCAGTGCGTCGATGTTAGTACTTGGTTTATGCTTCTTGTCATGATCTCTTGGAGATTGCGAAGTTAACTATTGCTATGATAATATTGATGTGATCTATTCCTCCTACATATGCATGAAGGTGGCAGAAGTGTGCATGCTATGCTAGTACTTGGTTTAGTCTGTTGATCTATCTCACACTAAAGGTTACTAAAACATGAGCATTATTGGGGAGCTTGTTCGGCATTGAGGGTTGTTGTAATCCTACGCAATGTGTTCATCATCCAACAAAAGTGTAGAGTATGCATTTATGTGTTACTGTTATGTGATCAATGTTGAGAGTGTCCACTAGTGAAAGTGTAATCCCTAGGCCTTGTTCCTAAATACTGAGATCTGTTTCTTGTTTCTTGTTTCTTGATTTATTGTATATATTGATTGCATTTTGAACTCGCAGCTTTTTACTTTCGTTATCTTGCTCATACTTATTCATACCACCTGTATTTCACTATCTCTTAGCCGAACTAGTGCAAGTGTATTAGGGGTGTGTTGGGGACACAAGAGACTTCTTGCTTTGTGGTTGCGGGGTTGCATGAGAGGGATATCTTTGACCTCTTCCTCCCTGAGTTCGATAAACCTTGGGTATCCACTTAAGGGAAACTTGCTGCTGTTCTACAAACCTCTGCACTTGGAGGCCCAACACTGTCTACAAGAATAGAAGCTCCCGTAGACATCAACCACCCACCGGAACTTCCCAAGTCCCTCTCTCCCACCTCCACGACCACCGCACCGGAACATCCCGCCGGACTTCCCTGGCCTACCCGAGCCTATGAATCCTCGTCATCCGGCTGCACCGGGCAGCCTATCAGACGCGTCATCAGCCAGGACCGGATCATCCCCGCCGTACCTCGAAACCATGCTCATCCGACGGTCTGTGATCAACTTCGACTTAGCAGCTTGTGGGATCGTCTTTTACCGCATCGGATCTTGCTCACGTGCCTGTTGTGCATGAACCAAGATCTGCTTCACCGCGCCGTCATGATCTGGCTCTCTCATCGCACTGTTAGCACTGCAGTTGCCCATTTAATCTTAGGGAACTTTGTTTGTCACTGGCAGCCCAACGCCGTTACGTTTCTGAGATGAGATAGTAATCATGAAGTGTAATGGCGTCTCTCCAACCCCAAATAGCACATGGAGTACTTCATCACCGGATCTATCAACCGCAGGAAGATCTGCTGCCACAGAGTGCTTCTTCTAATGTAAGTCCCTTGTTTTAGCGCTTGTATTACAGGTTGAGATGCTTGTTTTAATGCAAAACTCTTTCAGTTCATTCCCACTATGACCGTACCAACACGTTGCTATTTCTACTTCATTGCTAACTTTAATTGATTGAACATTTTGGTTTGCATTCCTGCTCCGTAGATGTAGCCATCATAACTTCTATCGCTCGGTCGTTGTTACAAAATTATAGGTATTATAGTAACATCCTGCTATTATTTAGTTCATGGCCAATTTTAAGTAATTGCATGTTGGTTCGCATTCCCTGCTCTATAGCTTTTAGCATCGTAACTTCTAATTTGGTTTACATTCTCTGCTCTGTAGATCTAGCCATCATAACTTTATCTTGCTCGAGTCGATTGTTACAAAAATTATGGCCTGCTACTATGTTGTTTGTGCCAATTTTTTACTCCATAGACATGTTGGCTTGCATTCCCTATACCCGGTGATGCCATTGTTTTGTATCTAGTTCATTGTAAGCTAACAAAGTAAGGACTTAGTTTGGCATGCTATCCCTCTGCTATCTAGCCTATAGTACAAATAAACTTGTCATACTACTAGATAATAATTTTGCGTGCCATCTTGTTCTTCAAAAGCAGCATTATTTGTTTCTCCGACTTGGCATGACGCTCACATATGGAAAGCTGAACATATTGGTTTGCATTCCCTCTTATACAAGTTGACAGGTGATCCCCTATATTCTGTACCTGGTCCATCCTAAGCTCCAGCCATTAACTATCCTCTATGTGTTGCTCATTACAAGTTTATATCCAGGAAACATCTTGATTTGCATTCCCTTCACTATAAGTTCAGGAGTATTATATTTAGTTCACGACCAAAATTAAGTAATTGCACCTGGCACATGTTGTTTCACATTCCCTCCTCTTTAGCTTTTACCATCGTAACTTCTATTTTTGGTTTACATTCCATCCACTGTAGATGTAGCCATCATAACTTCATCTTGCTCGGTCGTTGTTACAAAATTTAATAGTTTGCTACTATGTTGTTCATGCCAATTTTGTACTCCTGAACATGTTGGTTTGCATGTAAGTCTGCGGTTTCATTCTAACATGCTCGTTATATTGGCTGTTGGTATACGGCATGCACTCTTTGTTTGCTTATTGTGCGCATTACAATGATCTTGTTATAACGACGAAAAGATGAGTTCCAAATTCTTTGGCAAACAATATTGCAGTGTCTTTACGTTTCCATTGTTGCTGTCTTAACTTGTAATGTCTTTGTTTCAGATATAGGTCCTGCATGGACAACTTAAAGATTGCCGGATCGCTTCATTGTCTTGCTAGGTTTAATTACCATTTCAATTTCTCTGGGTTCTATAATATTTTTTCAAAGCCTTGCAATCTGATGTAATATTTAGTTAGTTTTTATAGTTCTTTCGCGCATTTTTTCTTTGGTGCTTGTGGTAAGTGAGGCTATCCGACTGAAATCAATGCTGCGTAAATATTCTCAGTATCTAAATCACGAATTCCCTCTCCCTTAAACGGCCCAATTAAGCGAAATCACATACGTGCCAGCCCGCAAAATCCTAAAGCGCCTTTTACGCCGGCATATAAACAGCAACTAAACAGGCTGGTTCCTTATTGGGCCAGCCCATTTGTTCTATCGTGGACCCACACTCTAATTGGCAGGCCCACTTGCTTTAAGGTGGACCCCGCCTCTGGGCCGACCCGCTGCCTAGTTAGACTGACCAATTGCTTTGTGGTGGACCCCACATACTAAATGGGCCGGCCCATTAGAACGAAAGTAGGACCCACCGAGTTTTTGGCCCGAGCCACTTGCTGCCATAGTGGACCCCACATACCCAATGGGCCGACCTTTAAGGCAGTGGACTACCGTGTTATTGGCCGACCCACTAGGTGGGCCGACCACTTCTATATGGTGGACTACATACTAAATGGGCCGCCCTTTAAGACGAAGGTGGACCTACTGTTATTGGCCCGGCCCGATCTTGTTGGGCGACCCACTTGCTATATGTGGACCCCCATACTAAGTGGGCCGGTTAAGAAGAATGTGGGACCCACCGGTGCTTTTGGCCCGACCCACTTGCTGAGCCCATGTGATCTAATGTGGACCCCACGTACTAAATGGGCCGGCCGATAAGGAAAGTGGCACCACATGCTAATGGGCGGCCACTACTCTTGGGGCGCCCGTTGCTTTAATGTGGACCCCACTTTGTAAATGGGCGGCCCGATACTGAAAAGTGGGTCCCACATGTCTTGTGGGCCGGCCCTTTTGCTGTTGACCGGTCAACGAGTACATTCGGCTACCACGTGTGGCGGCCATTATATTTTGACTCAACCTTAGAGGTTAACCCGACCACGTAACTAATGGACCAACTTGACTATATAGTTGACCGGTCAAACTAATCAGCCGGCCCGGCCCGCAAACTTAATGGGCCGGCCCGCTTAGGACGTGGCACGGGCCTCGTGTGGGCCTACCATCTGCCACGGGGTTTCGGGCAACGCCGTTAAGCGCGAGTAACGGCGTCGCACGTGTCGGTTGCATGGCGTCGGCCAGTCAACGGGCTCCCGAAACACTTGGGCAACGGTCCGATTTTCCGTGGCGGAAGGCGCCCAAGCGCGATGGACCGAAAAAATCGTCGTAGGACTTTGCCCGACGCAGTTTCCACAACAGAACCCATATCGTCGGGTTAGGCCCATAGGCAAAAATACCACTTAGCGACGATTTTGAGACGTTGTCTATCAGACTTTTCTTGTAGTGTTAATTATAAACCCTAAGAATAAGTCTCTCTCGACACCAGATAGGATTAGGGTTTTGAGAGTCGACAAACTTGGACATGATCTCTTTTGAATTAGGGTTTTGAAATGAGGGGGAACATTTGAATTTCACACTTACAATTGAGTGGTTGAATTTGAAATGAGTTTGAAGTGAAATTCAAACTCAAACAACACATAAAATATAAAGATAATTAATAATTCAAACAATAATATTATATTTGGATAATACAAATAAGAAAAGAATATAAATGTATTACAATAAGCTCATTAGAGAAACATTGAGCTTTATTGATCATCACACACATAATACGTTGTCTTTACAATATTTAAATATAATATTATTACATAACTCATTTCAGAAAATGATCAATGAAAAAGAAAAAGGAAAATTACAATGGAGAAATGAACTAGCTAAAATAAAATCTATCTATGTTCTTGATCAACAAGAAGATGGAGTAGTCCTTGATCATCTCATCTTGATCCCTGCATGGTCAAAATAGAAATAGAGATGTACATTGTGCAAAATGGCAATGCGACTTGTTAGATTAGAAAGAAAAGTAAAATAGGCAGGATAAGATGAACCAGCCAGAGCTGATCCAAAGCTTCACAAGTCCTAACAGTGAGCATCACAAGCAGCTCACAAGAATGAGTGCATGCTCACCAACACACACACATGAGGAGTCTCCAAAATTGCACAGGACCTGCTGTCGACCAAGGAGGCCATCACAGGTTCATATAAAACCTTTTCAATCACAAAACCTAGCCATCCATCGACCAGTCAGCCATAGCTAGCAAGAACACCAGAACACCAAGAATAATACCAGTTCTTTTTTTCACCAAGAAGAAGAAGATGTTGAGCCAACAGATGGAGTAGCACCAGCACATGCCAGCTAGGAGGAGCAGGGCAAGCACCAACCAACAGCCAGAAGAAATCCTCTACACCAAGACCATCTAGGAGCTGGAGTGAGGTATACATTGAATCATGGACAAACTAGATGGTTTTGTCCATAATATTGCACAGACATGCTACACACAAACACACAAGGGTGGAGAACCCTGTTTGATCATCATTTGGTCATAGACCAAGTGAATCTGGTGAAAATGGCAAACATCCAGAGATGAATCAAACATATGCCCATGGTCATGCCAACCACACAAGTGGTAGCATCTTCCAAATGGAAATAGGAAGGAAACCATCCCAGATAACTAACCATATCTACAAAACTACACTAGCCCTTTGAAACCATCAGGAAAAGGTAGTATAAATGTATCTTCCAAATGGATCACCTAGCAAGCACTTATCCCATTACAGCAAGCCAACAAGGTGGGAGATACCAAAACAACAGCTAGATGTTGCTAAGGCCAACGCAACCACACCAAAAGCATCCAAACAGCAAGCTATTCACACTTGTCATCACCCAGAAGGGTTCAAGATGGAGCTAGGGTCCCCAACAGTAGTTTGCATCCCTCTAGCTCAAGCACATACATCATAAGATTCATCAATGCACAACAGTTCATCTCATTTTATCCATTTATTCATGATAAGCTATATAGATAAATGAAGTAAGCAATAACCAGCAACATAAACACTTGCTAAGAATCCAATGGATCAGTGCAAGCATAAGCATCTGCTTTACCAAGCATCAGCAATCACCAGTACATGGTGAATGCTACACAGGTGCAAGAGTAACCAGCAGTAAGCACAAATAGGATCACAGTGAGCAGTTATCAAGTAACTGATGACCATATGATCATCAGAGCTTGCTAGAGCTTGCTAGAATCAACCAGAGCATCAGTAACTCATAAAACTTACTGAATTATCACAGCCAAGCCATAATTGCATTAACAGTAATTGAATAGAAAATTTTATAATTGTATCCAGAAGCACATCAAAGAATTGATGTACCACTGAATCAAGCAACACAAGAATGGCACAACAGCACCCAGCCTACATCACTGGCACTTGCAGGAAAGGATTGCACAAGGCAATTAGCCAGGGATATCATTTTTAGATAAACAGGAATATGAAGTGGCACATCAGCAGCTGGAGCAGCATGGCAAGTCCATGAGCATCACAGCAGCAGCAAGAGCATGCGCATAAGCATGAGCACAACAGTAGCAGCAGACAGGATAGAACAGAACATACATGAGCATCACAGCAGAAGCAAGAGCATGAGCATAAGCAAGAGCACAACAGTAGCAGCAGACAGGATAGAACAACACATACATAAGCATCACAGTAGCAGCAAAAACACATACATGAACATGAGCACAGCAAGAGCAGCAACTAGGATGGAGCAGCATGAGCAAGAGCATAGCAGTAGCAGTAGCTAGGATAGAACAGAACACACAACAATAGTAGCAAAGCATGGCTAGCAGCAGTAGCTCTAGCCATGGCATAGATAGCCAGGAGCACAAGCACAGCGGCAGGAGCACTACTACTGGTGTAATGGAAAGTCCAGTACACAAGGGCAATGGATGCCAGGGAATCCAGAGGAAGAAGACGAAGTAGAGCAAATGCGAGAGAAGGGGAGGAGCACATACCAGGCGAAGCAGACAACAGATGCGGCCTTGGCGGCCACAGCGGCACGCGCCAGACCACGGCGGCACCAAGCCAGGCCAGACCATGCCACGGCAAGAGCCACAACGCCTAGCAGGGATTGACACGCCCCTGGACAGCACCAGGGCAAGCCTGGAGCACCGCCAGTGTGCAGCAACGGCGGCGGCCATAACCCTAGGCGCCACGGGAGGGTCGAGGACGAGCAGAAGGAGGCGAATCCGTTAGATCAACGTGGATGAGTCGACGCGCCATTGCGAGACGCGTCGAACGTGCCCCATGGCGAGTGCAGAAACGGCAGGAGCTGGCCGGAATCAGGGGGCGATGACGGAGGCGACGAGGAGGCGCGGGAGAGGCTAGGGTTAGGGTTCGAGCGTGCGAGAGAGAAGAGAGGAGCGAATAATGCCGAATAGCCGGACCGGGTGGGCTGGTCCAGTCTAACCCAATGGGTTCGCCTGACTGGTGGGCCTAGGGGCAAAATGGTCAATTCACTTTCTATTTAAACAGAAAATTTGACATAAGTCCAAAAAATTATAAATAAATCTAAAAAATAGAGTAAAGTATGAACACCACCTTAAAAATTATTCTCCACCATAAACAAATCTTGTTAGAATATTTGAGCTAAAGTGAAAATTAATAATTATTCATCCAAAGAATAATGCATTAATAAAAACAACTAAAATAGACCTCATGTTTTTAACAATTAAATAAGTCCATAAATTACCTTGGAATTAAATAATTCTTGGAAATACTCCAAGACAGTATTTTTACTCTTAAGGAGGAAAAAAATTACATATTTTTTATTCCAAAACTCTGAGAATTAAATCAAAAACACCAGATGGTGGGGGGAACAACTTAAAAACACCAAAAGCATGCATCATTTGAATCTTTAACCATTGCCCTTATCGTACAATGATGTTATCTTTCAGAAACAGAGGACCAGGGCTAGTCCAAACAATCCAACTACACTACCTTGCAGTCACCAGGCAGGTTCATCGCTTGCTCATATCAATTTGAGTATATTTACCAAATTACTTGCAAAGTACTATACTTATCACTCTTGCATGAAAAGCAAAAATGCTATTTTCGTAACTATGAACATGACTATGTGGTGGGCGATGGAACCATGGTATGAGTATGGTGGAGGTTTCATTGCAATGGGTTTATATCCATCTAGGATTAACAACAAATGTCGTCCAGTGATTCTTGTGCCGTAAGACCAGTGTTAACCATAAGATCTGGAGTGGGACGGAGTAGTCAGTTGTGTTTCTTTGTCTCGTACATCAACGAATGTGCTTACCGTAGCAGTCATGGAGAGCAACTTGAGGGTGGGGATCCCATTCTAATTCCCCATGGTAATGTGGTCTATGATGGGTTGCAGAAGGCCGGCGAAGGTATCGAGGTCGGATGGTACTCAATAATTGGGTACGTTGACCGGCGGGGATATTAGTTGAGGTCAGATGATATCCAATGGATATGCTGACCAGCGAGGACCCAAGGTCAGAACTGCAACAAAGGGTCGGTGTGCAGGGTCGCGGAGAAACACAATGATTGGCTAGGACCTTATATCGGGCCTCACACCATGGAAGTGTGGACGGGAAAGCTGCCCGGTTGGCACCAAGGTTAATATCGCTTATGGGTAAAGCAACACACCTCTGCTGAGTTTAACGAATCGTGACCTATCACTCCCTGTTCCGGGTTATGGAACTGCGAACGCGGCCGAAAAGGAACTCCATGAAGTTCTAGGCAACCTGTGAAGGGTGACGAACATAGCTCTTCGGAATAAACGCAACCTTTTGAAGAAATGCTTATAAAAACCTGCATTGGCATTTGACTTTCTGGTCTATTGCCGTAGCTAGTGCATAAAACACCTCTTTCCTATAATGAACTTGTTGAGTACGCTCGTACTCATACCTCTTATAATCCCATGCTTACATTGTCTGAACCACCTAGAGGAGGCCAATGAAGGACCAGAAGGAGTAGATGGGATCTTCTATGAAGAACCAGACCTCTCTGGAGGAGTAGAGGGGCTAGACTACCTTATCGTGTACGGAACCGGGGAGGTTCTAGAGGAAGACAATGCTTGAGTAATAAGAGCAATAGTAGTAGTCGAGTAGCACGGACTCTATAGTATTTAGCTGCTCGAGTAGAATGGTACTAAGCCTTCGTAGACCTATATTGTATAAGTTAAGTAGGGTTCAACTAGAACCTTTGAGTTATCCTCTATGGACCCAGCAGGAGCTCCAATGTAATGTACATATATGGCTTGTAATCTTAAGTGAGTGAAATAAAGACCAGCTATGCTTCTGTTGTGCTACTCTGAGGGATGTAATATTTGTGGATTGGTACTTCGCACATGTTATGTCCACGACTTGCATACTACAACATGTAGTGGTATGCAGGGTCACCACACTTGTCCCATGGTACCTTGGCTGTCGACGCCTGGGATGAGGAGCTTTCACATTCGGCTTTTTCTGAAGTAACGTGAACCATTTAGAAAATCTTACTACTAGAATATAAATGAGACTTGAAGATTAGGATCTAATTAAGTTGGTAAATTGCTTACCTATGCTTTCTCAACATCCTTCACATGCGTCCTTTACCACGTTGGGGTTCATGAAAAGTTCCCCGGTTTCTATATCTTTATGGTACCGGGACCTGATAAATCTCTTTGTCTCCTAGTTGTGGTACTTGTCGAAGGGGCTCTTAACGCCCTAAGCTATATATGTCGCTTCCTCCTCCTCTCACTTGGGATCCTTTTCGTTGTAACCATGGCTCTCGAGACGGTGGTTACCGATGTTCAGCTCCCGCATCTCCTTCCCCTATGCATGGCGCTTCTTGGTCGCATCTAGCTCTTCATTGGCAAGGAAAGTCTTGAGTTCCTCTTCTGTAACCTTTGGAAAGTGGTAGTGGATCTATTTGAAACTCTTACCTTTAAAAATCATCTTCGTCACCAGTAGTTTTAAAACAGCTCAGGTCTTTGCTGAACCTGACAATGTCTTGTGTGTTCACAATATTTCCAGTTTGGTTCATGCTATTGTTGTCATACAGGAACTTGTATCGTGCATTCATCCTCGAAATGAGTTGGACGCGCAAATGATTTTTGTTGTTCCCTTGGATGCCTGTTCGATTGAGATTGATGACATCTCGAAGGATTGCTGCCATTTGGAGGTTGTACCCCTTAGTGACTTTTGTAGGCTCTATCGGCAAACCACATATGGGGTGCACTACGGTGACTGTGTCTGTGCAGGTGGCGACTTATGTGATTAGGTATTAGAATGGGATGGATGAAGCGTATGTTTTAGCTGCACTACCCATGGCCAGTCGAAGTGAGAGGTGATAGGGTTGGATATCGATCAATCCACTTTTAAGGCTGGTGTTGTTAGATATAGGGTGGAAGCTGCGCTCATGGGGATGTGACGAGGAAGCTCCTCGGAAATACCCACCATGAGGGGCTTAGGGTTGACGGAATCCTGCAAGTTAGAACGAGACATCAGATACCAAACAAACAGAAGGCGAGCTTTACCCAGGTTCAGGGCCCTCGATGAGGTAAAACCGTTACTCCTGCTTGTCATATCTTGATTTATCGATGAAAAAGGGTTACAATGGGGCAGCCGATAGACTGCGTTGTGGTGAACTCGCCGGAAGGCAAAGTTTCTAGGGTTGGTGTATGGTAGGTTGTGTTGGTTGCGTAAGTGTGTCGTTCGGCAGGGCCCCTCCTGTTTATATAGGAGGCAAGGTCCCAAGAGTCCTGTCTGAACTCGACTAGGTTACATCAAGATCTAATCTATCCCTTCCTTTATCGATGTTTCCTTGCCTTGTTCGTCAAGAATCCGTCTTCTTTCATGTCTTCTCCGCTTTAACTGACGTATGGGCCCACCTCGGATCATGAAAACTTTCATGAACCCCTTGCCGGGCCGGAGGAGGTAGGCAAATGTCGGTTACTCAAAGGGTAATGCCCACATCAGTAGCCCCCGAGTGACTGGACGAAGAGAAGATTTGGGCAGGGACTAAAGATGTATTCGTCCGAACGCCTTGATCAGTCGAAGAATATGGAATCTTTATGCTTGTTGTAAGGTTGCAGTCGTATGATGTCGGGTGCACATCTAGCGCTCCCGATGGGAGTAGCCCCTGAGTCTAGGGACGGATGGTTGCAATCGTGCGTGGACTCAAGTTGTACTACTCGAAGACCTTCATGTCGATGTTTTTTGAACTTTCTTCTTCATCCGATATTTTAGATATATCAGGTCCTTACAGACTTCGGGAGAAGCCGAACAATTGATCATACGTAAGGGATAAAAGTAACGAGCCCAGTTTTATTCGACAAACCGTCACTGGTTAACTGCCAAAGGCAAAACAGTGTTACCCTACACAGGTTCAAGTCCCCAGGCTCGAACCTGGATTTGCCGGAACCTTCAGGTCCATTTTTCCTTGAATTCTCTCTATCGTTGACGCCTTTATCATTTTTATCGGGTGCGCGTCCAGCGCTCCCGATGGGAGTAGCCCCCGAGCCTATGGATGACTGTGAATTAATCATGTGTAGGCTTTATAAGTTGTGTAGCCAAACGTCGTAAATTTCTTCCAGTTTTACTTATATTCGCATGCTCCGTCGTAGTGGAGCCGATGACTTTGATGACATCAGTAGTGATGTAGCAACTGCCACAGCTCGATTGACAGGACATGACCTAATGGGCACACCCTATTTCTGCGCGGTCAGTTAGGAAATGACCGGTCCTTGCGCGTTGACCGAGGCATTTCCTTGATTCTCGTGCGTAGTGGGAGTAGTGGGCCGCCTGTTTCTCTCCCCTTGCGACACGTGTAGGCTTAGACTTCCGTCCATTTTCTTTGATGCGGATTTAGCGGCCAGGATCTAGATCTGTAGTGAATTTTCCTTTATAAAAAGAGAGGTGTAAAGATCAATCTAGATTGCCCCTGCTTCATTGCTTGTCTTCCTCCTCGCTTCCAAATCGCCATTGTCAGTGTGCTCAAGTCCCCAACGCTCAAAAAAGGAACTTCTCGGCACCATGGGCAAGAAAAGGATCCCCGCATCTTCTGGCGTCGTCGCGAGAACCACTGGTTCATGGGCGCCCGCCGCCGCACACAGGTCTGGCACCGCTGCCAAGGATCTTCAATGCGATTGGTCAGCCTCCTCCGTCACCAAGTGTGATTAGAACAAACTGAGGAGCTTGGGGCTGATTTCAGCCAACGAGAACGATGTCCTCTTCCCAGGTTCTGATTCTCGTCCCAATCCTCGCACTGGCTTTACGGTCATCTTTCCGGCTTTTCTGCACCGTGGGATTCCTCCTCTTCTCCTACGACATTCAGCTCTAGCAGCTGACGCCAAACTCTATTTTGTATCTGGCAATTTTCATCACTGTTTGCGAGGCCTTTCTCGGCATCAACCCCCACTGGGGTTTGTGGACGAAGATATTCTTCATCAAGCGCCACAGCGGGGCGGCGGCCCTCATGTCGTCGGAGGAGTCGGCTTCGTCGCTCGAAAGGAAGTTAACTACTTCAACTTCCCGATCAGAGAATCTGTTCAAGGTTGGCGGTCGAAGTGGTTCTACCTTAGGGACCATCCAACTTGGGTCATTACTCCAATCTGCCAGCATTCGAAGATGTCCTAGAGGTAGTGCCAAAGAAATCTTGGCAGAATACCTTGACTGCCGAAGAAAAGGTGATAAAAGTCAAGTTGTATGAGAAGGTTCTGGATCTAAAGAATGCCGGTGGCCAGACAATGTGCGACACTGAAGTTGCTGCTTTATTTCTGAAGCATCGTTTCCAGCCAGATGTTGAGGAGACATCAAATGTGGTTGTACATTGGCTCCAAGGATGTAACGCGTATCAATGCTGCAGATGTCACGGATAAAGAGCTTCTTGACGAAGCTAGGCGTTTGACGCACTTCAGCCAAGAAGACTCTATTTCCTTGGTATCAGTCCATGTCCCATATGAGCTTCGTCATCTTCTAGTGAAGGTGATTTTTGCCGCTTGACTGTTTCATATTTGATTTATTGTTTGTACTCGACACTGATGATTTTCCTTTGCCTTTCCAGGCCTCCACCAACATAAGGTGCTTTCCTCCTGCACCCAAGACTGGAGTGTCTCCCGAAGACGATGATCTCTCCGGGGACATTGAAGAAGATGCTGAGGTAGTCGAAGATTGTGACGCCTCGAAAGAAGATAGGGAAGCAGCAGAAGAAGATGATGATGCACCCTTCATTGCCAAGCATCGAAGGCCAGCTGCCGATGAATGATTTGATACAGCGGAGTCAAGCCCTAGCGGGCAAAATGACGATGAAGCTGATCGAAACCTTCTTTCCATAGCAGCTCCCGAAGCTTCGGCTGCTCCAACATCTAAAAGGCCAGCAGGTTTCTTCGCTAATGAAGATGATCTGATGTCTGACTCGTAAGCATAGTTTCTCCATGTCTTGTTGGAATTCTCGGTAATCTTCGTCCGCATAGCTGATGTGATTAATGCTTGTTCACTAGTTCTGACGGAGACATGGATCCTCCTCCTTCAAACAAGGCGAAGATCAGCTCCGAGAAGGTGGTGTCGACAAGGGTAGAAGTGCCAGCATGTTCTGAAGAAGCACCAATTGTTCCTCCGCCGCCAAAAAGGACACTGAGGAAGCAAAAAAGAAAACCCTCCTCCAACTGTTCCTTCAGCAGATGCTCCTATTCCATCGTCTTTAGAAGGAAACGTAAGTGCCGTCATATCTTCTCTGATAGGCCATACCCGAGTAGCCCTCGAGCCTATAGTTGGCTGGTTGCAGCCGAGTGTTGGCTTGATGGTCTTTTAATTGCTTTGACAAACACTTTGTTTCACTATTGCAGCCCATTTCAAGCTACAGTAGATATGGTAGTGAACTTTGCTGCCCAGTTCATCCACCTCGAGGCTAAAAACGCCCTTCTTCGAGAAGTTGCCAAATCTCCATCTGATTAACTCGAAAGGGCAAACAAACTGGCAGCTGAAGCTAAAGGAGGCCACAAATTTGAGGAAAGAACTGGATCTGTTGAAGGCGAAGTAGATGAGGAGGAACAACACGAGATAGAGGCTCAGACCTGAGCAGATAAGAAGGAGGGCGATCTTCGCAAATCTATCGAAACCCTATTGGGTAAATTGCTTCAGCTCTATATTCCTCTTTTCTTGCCAAACCCCCTTTTTTTATCTTATAACGCGTTTTTTTCATAATGTTTCAGGTGCTGCCGACATGCCTGTCGAGCGCACAAACATGCTTCGGGTCGATTCTATGTCTGATGCCATTTCCTTCACCGTAGACTCCAACGACCAAATTCAAGAACTTCTGAAAAAGGCCAAGGGAGCTCTATCAAAGCTATTCTCCTTGATATTCCCGAAGCTAGAGCAGAAGAAAACCTTGGAGGAACTGGTGAACGCCTTCTTTATCGAGACCGATAATACTATCGAGGTACTGAAACGCACTTCGCGTCTCTATGGAGCACTTCTTCTGTTCCAGCTTTTAATGGGATACGGCTTTGAAGCCGACATGGAGCGGCTAACAAAAGCGCTGCCGAAGAACAAGGATGGCTCAGCTGTCTACCCTTGTGTTTACAGCAATCTGGCATGCAGGTGTGCACGCCAGCTCCTGAAGTTGGTAGAAGCCTAGAAGAAACAATCTGCTTCCGAAGCTATCCCAAGCACATCCTCGCAAACTCAGACACCTTGATTCTATTATGCTTTTTTAGTTGTAATTTGAATATCTTTTGGCCAACTGTCTTGTAAAGAAACATGTTGGCTTTGTTGCCAGCACCTACTTTTGTGAACGGACTTATGAATGAAATGCCTTTGACGCTCCCGATGGGAGTTGAAATCAGTGATCGTATTGTCGATTTTCTGAATATGCATGTCCGAAGATTTGCTGCAGGTGGCTTCTACTGTTTCTCGTGCCGAATATTCTCTGGGTTCTGCGACTGGCAATGACTCTGAGGTTGTGCGACAATTACGCAGTAAAATATCCCAGATGGCGAAAGACTTAGTTGGTATTCATGCCATGGCAAAAGTGGTGAAAAAGAAGCACGAACTAGCTGCCGAAGTCGAGCAATATGCAATAGACGAGCTGCAGAAGGCCACTGAAAACCTGAATTGTAAGTAATCGATGTTTCCCTGTCCGTTAAGTTCTTTTGGTGCTCTTGCCTTTTTATATATTGATTTACCTTTCTCTTCAACAGTCATTGCTTTGAACGCACTAGAAGAGAATAAGTGTGTGCATGAGAAGATCGAAGTCATGACTGACCTGTCGCAACCACTATGCACAATATGGACTAATAGGTCGAAGGCTGCGATTGAGGCCAAGTTTAAGTATCGGGCGGAGCAGGTGCGTGGTTTCTTTGATAAATGTCATGAAAACCTAGCCATGGTGTGGCAAACCATGTTTCCTATTGATCCAACCCCTTCAACTCTGTTGGCTTTGATGGAAAAATTCAAGAATCATGTTAGATTTTAGGCTCTGATACGCAAGGAACTTCTCGCCGAAGCTGAACTTGCATTTGCCTTCATGCTAGCTCATTATCCGATGCTTGATTTAGAATTAATTGCTAAGACTGATGTGGAGCTTCACCAGTACTACCATGTCGTGAGGCGCCCTTCTTCGATTATAGTCGCCAAAATGGAGGCAGGCACCGAAGCGAACTTCCGGACCCGAATCAATCAAGGGATATGATGACCAAAATTGAAGAATACGTCGAGCATTCACGCACATGGTGCGATGCTTGTTTTGTAATTAATATTGATGTCCTTGACCTCTATCAGTCGAGCCGTACTTGTAACTGAAGACGGTCCTTTGTTCTGATGATGATGTTTTTTGTAACACCATGTGCCAATGATGTTCTTTTATAACATCGAATTGTGACGAAGGTGTTCTTTTTGTAACATAGAGTGCAGTCGATGACCTTTGACTATTCGAATGGACCGTAAGTCCGTTAAGTTCGTAGCTCAAATATCGTAAAAATGATAGAACTATATTTTTAGTTTGAATGATTTCGATCGCAACTTAATGAGTGATAAAGTCATGTTCTCGTTCGACGGACCCGTAGTAATCGCAATATGTATTGCTGAGCCAAACGTATGTGTTTTGATTTATATCTGTGATAGGTCTCGAACGTATCTATAATTTCTTATGTTCCATGCTAGTTTTATGACAATACCTACATGTTTTATTCATACTTTATATCGGTTTGATGCATTTTCCGGCACTAACCTATTAACAAGATGCCGAAGTGCCAGTTCCTGTTTTATGCTGTTTTTGGTTCCAGAAAGGCTGTTTGGGCAATATTCTCGGAATTCGACGAAACAAAGGCCAAACATCATATTTCACCGAGACGGACCAGGACACCGAAGGGGAGCTTGAGAGGAGGCCCAGGCCCCCCAGACCATAGGGCGGCGCGGCCTGGAGGGGGGGGCGCCAGCCTATGAGGAGGGGGCCCCCTGGCCCCTCCGACTCCGTCTCTTCGCCTATAAAGTCCCTCGTGACCTAAAACCCGATACCAATTGACGAAACTCCAGAAAGACTCCAGGGACGCCGCCGCCATGGCGAAACTCCGTTTCGGGGACGAAGTCTCTGTTCCGCACGCCGGGGCGGAAATTGCCCCCGGAATCATCTCCATCGACACCACCGCCATCTTCATCACCGTTGTGTCTCCCATGATGAGGAGGGAGTAGTTCTCCCCCGCTGAGGGCTCTACCGGTAGCTATGTGGTTCATCTCTCTCTCCCATGTGACCTTTATGTGATCATGACCTTTGTATCACTATTAATCTATGTGCTACTCTAGTGATGTTATTAAAGTAGTCTATTCCTCCTCCATGATGGAATGTTGACAGTGTGTGCATCATGTAGTACTTGGCATAGGTTATGATTGTAATCTCTTGTAGATTATGAAGTTAACTATTACTATGCACTCTAGAGGTTACTTTAATATGAACTCCGGAATTACTCTCCATGGTGTGACAGTGAGAGTGTGCATCGTGTGTGATTCCTTTATGACGTTGTGGAGCTTGTTTGCTCCGGCTTGAGGTGTGCTCTTGTAGCCCTACACAATGAATGGTGTTTGTTATCCAACAATAGAGTCTTTGAAAGTAGCACAAGTGAAGAGAAGTTATTTATTTATGTGATCATTGTTGAGAGTGTGCACTAGTGAAAGTATGATCCCTAGGCCTTGTTTCTAAGCATTGAAACACCGTTTCCAACAAGTTCTGTTACATGTTTGCTTGCTGCCATATTTATTTCAGATTGCAATTACTACTTACAATCATCCATATTACTTGCATTTTACTATCTCTTCGCGAACTAGTGCACCTATACATCTGACAAGTGTATTAGGTGTGTTGGGGACACAAGAGACTTCTTGTATCGTAATTGCAGGGTTGCTTGAGAGGGACATCTTTGACGTCTACCTCCCATAGTTCGATAAACCTTGGGTGATTCACTTAAGGGAAACTTCCTGCTGTTCTACAAACCTTTGCTCTTGGAGGCCCAACACTGTCTACAGGAATAGAAGCGTGCGTAGACATCAAGCTATTTTCTGGCACCGGGGAGGTAAGGTAAAAGGTATTCACATCCTCCGACTACTAAGCTATTTCCTAGCATTGTTGCCGGTGTGTGAGTGCTCGAAGCTATTTCCTTTAGATCCTGCAATTGCATCTTTTTGTTTCTTGTTTTTATTTTTCACTAGTTAGGCATAATGGAAAACAACAAAAATGTTAGAGATCTTTATAGTATTTATCATGAATTAGGACATGATGTGTTTGAAGAGAAAATTAAAAAACCTATGGAACTTTATATGCATGATAATGCCAATGTTATTAGCATGAACTCTTTGATTACTATTATTGCTAATGCTACGGAAGAATTTAAGCTTGGGGAAGCTGGTTGTGATATTTTTAGTCCCCCAAGTTTTGAGGAGAAAATTTTCTTTGATGATACTTTGCCTCCCATTTATGATGATTATAATTATAGTGGTATTTTGGTGCCACCAACTATGGAGGATAAAGTCTATTATGATTATACCATGCCTGCAATTTATGATGATTACAATGATGGTTGTGATAGTTTTACTCCCACTATTACTAATAAAATTGATTATGCTTATGTGGAGAGTAATGATACTTTTATGCATGTGAATAAGAATGCTTTATGTGATAGTTATATTGTTGAGTTTGTTCATGATGCCACTGAAAGTTATTATGAGAGGGAAACATGGTTATATGCATCTTAATAATATTAAGTTTCCTCTCTTTATGTTGAGAATCTTGAAATCGTGTTTGTGTTGCCTTTCTATGCTTGTTACTTTGTGCTTACATGACTTGTTTATTTACAAGATTCCTTTTCATAGGAAGTGGGTTAGAGTTTAAAGTGTTTCTTATTTGCTTTTGATGCTCTCTTTTGCTTCAACTCTCATCCTTATGTGAGCATCATTAAAATTGCTGAGCCCATCTTAATGGCTATAAAGAAAGCACTTCTTGGGAGATAACCCATGTTTTTATTTTGCTACTGTTTTGTTGTGTCTTGGAAGTTGTTACTACTGTAGGAACCTCTCCTTATCTTTATTTTATTGCATTGTTGTGCCAAGTAAAGTCTTTGATAGTAAGGTTAATACTACATTTGGATTACTGCGCAGAAACAGATTTCTTGCTGTCAAGAATTTGAGTAGAACTCTATGTAGGTAACTCAGAAAAATCTGCCAATTTATGTGTGTGATCCTCAGATATGTACGCAACCTTCATTCAATTTGAGCTCTTTCATCTGAGCAAGTTAAGTGCCCCTGAAAATTCGTCTTTACGGACTGTTCTGTTTTGAAAGATTCTGCCTTTTATTTCGCATTGCCTCTTTTGCTATGTTGAATGGATTTCTTTGTTTCATTAACTTTCAGTAGATTTGGGCAATGTCCAGAAGTGTTAAGAATGATTGTGTCACCTCTGAATATGTGAATTTTTCATTATGCACTAACCCTCTAATGAGTTTGTTTTGAGTTTGGTGTGGAGGAAGTTTTCAAGGGTCAAGAGAGGAGGATGATACAATATGATCAAGAAGAGTGAAAAGTCTAAGCTTGAGGATGCCCTCGCTGTTCATCCGTGCATATTTCAAGAAGACTCAAACATCTAAGCTTGGGTATTCCCAAGGCATCCCCTTCTTCATCAACAACTTATCAGGTCACCTCTAGTGAAACTATATTTTTATTCCGTCACATCTTATGTGCTTTACTTGGAGTGTCTGTATGTTTTTATTTTTGTTTGTGTTTGAATAAAATCTGATCTCATCATGCTTGTGTGGGAGAGAGACACGCTCCGCTTGTTCATATGAACACTGGTGTTCTTAGCTTTACTTTAATGTTCATGGCGAAAGTCGAAAGCCGCAGCACTTATTGTTATTTGGATGGAAACAGAAAATACTTCATATTGTCTTGAATAATTTGATAATTGGCAATTGTTTTGAGCTCTCAAGTAGATCATGTTTCTCTTGCATCATGTAGTTTAAACCTATTAGTGGAGAACTACCGTAGAGCTTGTTGATATTTGGTTTGCATGATTGGTCTCTCTAAGGTCTAGATATTTTCTGGTAAAAGTGTTTGAGCAATAAGGAAGACAGTGTAGAGTTTTATAATGCTTGCAATATGTTCTTATGTAAGTTTTGCTGTACCGGTTCATACTTGCGTTTGCTTCAAACAACCTTGCTAGCCAAAGCCTTGTATGAGAGGGAATGCTTCTCGTGCATCCAAAACCTTGAGCCAAAACCTATGTCATTTGTGTCCACCATAACTACCTACTATGTGGTATTTTTCTGCCATTCCAAGTAATACTTCATGTGCTACCTTTAAACAATTCAAAACTTTATTACTCCTTATTTGTGTCAATGTTTTATAGCTCATGAGGAAGCATGTGGTGTTTTATCTTTCAACCTTGCCATTTACTCTTGATAGACTTTCACCAATGGACTAGTGGCTCATCCGCTTATCCAATAATTTTGCAAAAGAGGCAAGGGTTCCCATCCCAATTAATTAACCTTCACTAATAATTCTCTTCACGTGTTTTGCGATTCATCAGTAAGCAACTTAATTTTGCAAATAGACACTCCTTCATGGTATGTGAAATGTTGGAAGGCACCCGAGGATTCGGTTAGCCATGGCTTGTGAAAGCAAAAGGTTGGGAGGAGTGTCATCTATAAATAAAACTAAAATACATGTGTAAAAAAGAGAAGAGGGATGATCTACCTTGCTGGTAGAGATAACGTCCTTCATGGGAGCCGCTCTTGAAAGTCTGGTTGATGAGGTAGTTAGAGTGCCCACTACCATTCGTTGACAACAACAAACACCTCTCAAAACGTTACTTTTATGCTCTCTATATGATTTCAACACTTAAAAAGCTCTAGCACATGATTTAATCCTGCTTCCCTCTGCGAAGGGCCTTTCTTTTACTTTATGTTGAGTCAGTTTACCTACTTCCTTCCATCTTAGAAGCAAACACTTGTGTCAATTGTGCATTGATTCTTACATACTTGCTTATTTGCAGTCATCATATTACTTTGTGTTGACAATTATCCATGAGATATGCATGTTGAAAGTTGAAAGCAATTGCTGAAACTTAAATCTTCCTTTGTGTTGCTTCAAAACCTCTTATTAAGAATTTATTGCTTTATGAGTTAACTCTGTGCAAGACTTTTTGATGCTTGTCTTGAAAGTACTATTCATGAAAGGTTTTGCTATATGTTATCTATTTGTTAGCAAACTATAGATCGTTGCCTTGAGTCACTTCATTCATCTCATATGCTTTACAATAGTATTGATCAAGATTATGTTGGTAGCATGTCACTTAAGAAATTATCCTTGTTATCGTTTACCTACTCGAGGCGAGTAGGAACGAAGGGATGCTTGATACGTCTCCAACGTATCTATAATTTCTTATGTTCCATACTATTTTTATGACAATACCTACATGTTTTATTCATACTTTATATCGTTTTGATGAATTTTTCGGCACTAACCTATTAACAAGATGCCGAAGTGCCAGTTCCTGTTTTCTGCTGTTTTTGGTTCCAGAAAGGCTGTTCGGGCAATATTCTCGGAATTCGACGAAACAAAGGCCAAACATCATATTTCACCGAGACGGACCAGGACACCGGGGAACCGGAGGAGGGGCCCCAGACCATAGGGTGGTGCGGCCGGAGGGGGCGCGCCAGCCTATGAGGAGGGGGCCCCCTGGCCCCTCCGACTCCGTCTCTTCGCCTATAAAGTCCCTCGTGACCTAAAAACCCGATACCAATTGACGAAGCTCCAGAAAGACTCCAGGGACGCTGCCGCCATGGCGAAACTCCATTTCGGGGACAGAAGTCTCTGTTCCGGCACGCCGCCGGGACAGGGAATTGCGGAGTCATCTACATCGACACCACCGCCATCTTCATCACGTTGCTGTCTCCCATGATGAGGAGGGAGTAGTTCTCCCCGAGGCTGAGGGCTCTACCGGTAGCTATGTTGTTCATCTCTCTCTCCATGTGATCTTTATGTGATCATGAGCTTTGTATCACTATTAATCTATGTGCTACTCTAGTGATGTTATTAAAGTAGTCTATTCCTCCTCCATGATGTAATGTTGACAGTGTGTGCATCATGAAGTACTTGGCGTAGGTTATGATTGTAATCTCTTGTAGATTATGAAGTTAACTATTACTATGCACTCTAGAGGTTACTTTAATATGAACTCCGGAATTACTCTCCATGGTGTGACAGTGACAGTGTGTGCATCGCGTGTGATTCCTTTATGTTGTGGAGCTTGTTTACTCCGGCTTGAGGTGTGCTCTTGTAGCCCTACACAATGAATGGTGTTTGTTATCCAACAATAGAGTGTTTGAAAGTAGCACAAGTGAAGAGAAGTTATTTATTTATGTGATCATTGTTGAGAGTGTCCACTAGTGAAAGTATGATCCCTAGGCCTTGTTTCTAAGCATTGAAACACCGTTTCCAACAAGTTCTTACATGTTTGCTTGCTGCCATCTTTATTTCAGATTGCAATTACTACTTACAATCATCCATATTACTTGCATTTTACTATCTCTTCGCCGAACTAGTGCACCTATACATTTGACAAGTGTATTAGGTGTGTTGGGGACACAAGAGACTTCTTGTATCGTAATTGCAGGGTTGCTTGAGAGGGATATCTTTGACCTCTACCTCCCTGAGTTCGATAAACCTTGGGTGATTCACTTAAGGGAAACTTGCTGCTGTTCTACAAACCTCTGCTCTTGGAGGCCCAACACCGTCTACAGGAATAGAAGCGTGCGTAGACATCAATCTGCAGCAGCCCCTGAATCAATGAGGGAACCATGTGCACGACAGGCTTCGTAGCTCAGGTATCGTAAGAACGATGTGCTGGTGTGGGCTGTTTGTTTTGCGTGAGGCCTTATGGAATCATTCGTATTTTTGATGTATAGTAGTCCATAGATTTTCATGAATTGCAACACTCGCATGTTTTCGTGAGGCTTTTGATGGAATCATAAGATAAGAGTTATTGTCTGCAGCCCCCGAGTATTTTTCGGGTATGCTTACTATATTGATAATATAAAAAATTAAAAATTATTTTTGGACTTGAGCGCTACCTATGGGAGTAAATGCAGTAGTTGAAAGATCTGTCATGAGCTCTCGAGTAATTTTGAGTGCATCTTTATTAAGCGAAGTAATAATTGTATGAACGAACTAGAACTTTATGGATAATATGTAACTGATGTATGCATTGTCTTGAGTATGGCTAAGAAGCATTATTGAATGAAAGAAAGGAAGGCAAAAAAATTTCCTAAACATAGAATCAACATAGTTGCGCAATGTTCCATGGGTTGCGTTCCACCAATCCAGTTGTAGTATTCTTGATGCGATAGGCGCCTCCCGGGATAACTTCAGTGACAATGTAAGATCCTTCCCAGGAGATTCTAGCTTTAGATGTCCTTTTTGTTTTAGCCGTAATACTAGGTCACCAACATTAAAGCTTCGAGTGCATACCCTTCAGATGTGGTAGTTTCGTATCGCCTAATGATATACAACTGTTCTAGCCAAAGCAATTTATCGAGCTTCGTCTACTAGATCCACGGCGTCTTGGAGTGCTTGAACAGATACGCTCTCATTGTAAGCAACGGCCCGAGGTGCTTTGAACCGAATATCGGCAGGGAGAACAGCTTCAGCTCCATGCACCAGAAAGAAGGGAGTATATTGTGTTGATCTGTTTGGTGTGGTGCGTAGGCTACAAAGTACTAATGGTAACTCTTCAACCCATGCACCAGATGCCTTTGTGAGATGCTTTTTAATGCCATCACAAATTATACCATTAATCTTCTCCACCTGTTGGTTTGAGGGTGTGAAACCGAGGCGAAGCTGAGTTTGATGCTGAGCTTTTCACAAAATTGGTGAAATTCGTCAGAGGCGAATTTCATTCCATTGTCCGTGATGATGTTGTGCGGTACGCCGAAACGACAAGTGATGCCATCGAAAAATTTGACAGCTATTGCGGCTGTTTGATTGGTGAATGGTATACCTTCTATCCATTTGGTGAACTCACTAGTAGGAAAAGGGACATATGTGGTGCACCAAAAACCACATTCTGTGGCGCATGGGCAGTGCGCCACAGAATCCTCGTCATAAAAATTAAAATTATGTGGCGTATAAGTATGTCCTCCTAGCGAAGATTTCGGCATTGGCCCGACTTGGTCGAGTCCACTTTCGCAAAGGGCTACGCGAGAGGTATTGTCTTCAAGTCCTTGGCTGTGGCGCGCGGTTTTGGCGCACTTCATGACTAGCTTCCTGGCGTTTATTGTTGTTGTTGGCCAATAGAACCCAACTCTGAAGGCTTTGGCGACGAGTGCTCGGATGCTCGCATGGTGGCCACACGTGCTCATGTATTTCTCGTAGCAAGACCTTTCCATCTTCGAGTGCGATGCATCGTTGGAATATGCCGGATATACTTCGTTCGTAGAGTTCGTCCGCTACCACCGTGTACGCCTTAGAGCAACGCACAATGCGTCGTGCTTCTGCTGGGTCGTCAGGCAGTTCCTGTCAAAGTAAGAACGAAAGGAAAGGCTGGGTCCAAACGTTCAAGGAGCAGAACTTGCTGCCTTGGGCCAATAACGACGTTTTTATCGGCGGTTTTGGGCGAAGCCCCCCGAGTCGGTAACCGACTGTGTGGGGGTGCCAAAGTTTTAACTTGGATGGATCGTTGGTTGATTACTTCATAAAAAACCCTGTCCGGAATCGCTGAGCATGTGGAACCGATGTTTGCCAAAGAATCTACTTCTTCATTGTTGGCTCTGCCGATATGTTTTAGTTCGCAACCTTCAAATTTCCCTTCCATCGATTGGTACATTTCGCGATAAGCAATCATATTGGCACTGACTGCATCGCACGGATTCATCAATCGACTGTTGGACAACGAGGTTTGAGTCTCCATAGATGTCCAGGCGTGTGGGGCCACAGGCTTTGGCCATACACATGCCATGCAACAATGCTTCATATTCTGCTTCGATGTTTGTTGGTAGAGGGAAGTTCATCCTTAGTACATACTTCATCTTGTCGCCTTGAGGTGATATGAGTACTACCCCAGTGCCAGCACCCATGTTTCGCTTTGATCCATCAAAGTACATGGTCCAGAAACCCGACTGTTGTGGGTATACTTCATGGGTGTACCATCGACAGTGCCTAGATCCGGCAAGCCCAGGTGGCCCATAGACGGTGATGGTGGCGTATGGCCCATCGGGCGGCCCAGTTGTTGTAGATCAAGATGGATGAAGCCCATCCCAGGAACAAGGAGCCGGAACCACCGACCGACTCTGGAAGTCGGATCCGGCCTGGCCCATCAGGGGTAGCCGGATCCAGTACGGCGTATAAGGAAAGGCGGATCCTTGACGTGCACATCAATGTAATATTCCGTAGTTAGGTGACTTGTATTCCGGCTAGGACTCTCCATGTAAACCCTAGATCCTGGCGCGTTTATATGCCAGATCCTGGGAGCCCTAGGGGCACAACCACAACTCATTGTAACAACACGCGCGGATAATTCCAGACAAACAGCAGTAGGCCCTATCATCGTGCAGGTGTTTCGAAGCTGGCTAAATTGCGTACCACCATCCCGAGGACTCTCCGCCCGATGGCCCCTACTTCTTCTCCCCCTCGTGAGGATCCCTCCTCCGAGGCACCGTCGAATAGACAATGACAGTTGGCGCCCACCGTGGGGCCAGAGGCGTCTGGAGGCAGGAACCAGGAGGGTTCAGCCATGGGAAGCTACGATGATTCCGTCGCTGTCGGCCGTGTCCTTTACGCCGGGAATTTTTCGATCGTCCCTCAGGACGAGTGCTGGATTCCGGTTAAGACCGACCCCAGCAAGCTCTGCATCGTCCCAATCGGCGGCATTCACATCTTCATCAGCGAAACCGTTGATTCTGATGAAAACACCCTGGTAAGTCACGCTGACACGACCGCCGCTAAACAGGACGCAGTCGTGAAGATTCGATCTGAGATGCAGGAACTTCCTAAGGAAGATTCTGCCTTAGGTCTGGAAATTTCAAAACCCACCCAATCCGCCCTTTTTCAGGAAATTACGGTGGAAGACCAATGTAGATCCGCCTGGGTCTCCCAGGTGTTAGAGAAGCAAAGGTGTCAGTTCGTGCACTTTCTCTCACATACCGCAGGAACCGCCCCTCCTCGGGAGGGAGCTGGACCCATGCAGGTTGAGGCTACCAGAGACAGCGATACTCTGGATCAGCAATAGGTTGCCGAAGACAACAACGCTCCGGATCAGCAAGAGGATGCCGGAGACAAAGAAGAATCAATCCTTGGCAACCTAAGCCCAATCTCTGACGATGCTTCCTCCATGGACACGGAGGAATACAACCGCGTTATGAAGGAGTTGGAGGATGAGGAGAAAGCTGAGGCAGAATTCACCCTGCCAAAGGAGGTCCTTGTGACCTTAGCTGGGCTGGAGCAAGGAACGGATGCAGAAGCGACTCCGACCGACACCGAAATTTTCAGGCCCGTCCAATTCGGAGACTCCGCAATGGATGCGCTATCGCATTGTGCCGGATCCTGGAGAAGGACGTGTCCTCGAACATGGCGAAGATATGTCCATAGAAGAGCTTGCCAAGAAAGCAGGCCGAGGTGCTATTGTGAAATCTGAAATCCTGACCAAGCCAATAACTTCGGAAGAGGCCGCAGATAGGATCCATCGGGAAGCCATTCGCCCCCGCAAGATCAATTTTGCGAGCCCCACCGATCATCGGCCGCTCACAACTCAAAAGGACAATATGAAGAAGGCTGCGGAGCGTTTGGCCAAGAACGATGAGGAAATCGACATCAAAGAGTGCTGGTGAATACCACACCTTCCTCGGAACTCCAACGGTCAGGGCCAAGAAATCATCCCTCTGGGTCCTGAAGGCCACGCTTCCGGCTGTGCCACAGTACGTCAAGTGGTCGGAAAATCTGTGCACCTTCGGCATGATGGATCATCCCACTGTCATCGCCAAAGAGTGATATACTTTGGTTGTGAGTACCCGCTTCGACGGGTATGACTTCTCCAAGTGCCTCATGGACGGCGGAGCCAGCCTGAACATCATGTACCTGGAGACTCTGGAGAGGATGAACCTTACCAAGTAACATCTTAAGCACATCACCACTGAGTTCCATGGTGTGGTTCCGGGTAAAAAGGCAAACTCCCTGGGCAACATCAAACTTCATGTGGCCTTCGGCGATGTCAACAATTTCCGCGAAGAGATGATCATGTTTGAAGTTGTGCCCTTCAAGAGCTCCTACCATGTGATCTTTTGCAGGCCCACAAACCACAAGTTCCACGCAAGGGCATGTTAAGTCTACAAAAAGCTCAAAATTCCGGGTCCTAACAGTATGATCACCATACCCGGAGACTACAAGAAAGCCCGAGACTGCAAGGAGGGTGAAGCCGCCTTTGCAGAATCTATAATATCTGGAGAGGAGCTGGAAGGATACATGGCCGCGGTGGATCCGAATGAGATGCATACCACCAAGAAGCAGATCTCCGAACAGAAGACTTCGTTCAAGGCCGCGATAGACACCAAGAAGGTCGACCTCAAGTTGGGTGATAGTTCCAAGCAAGTGTCTGTCAGAGCTAGCCTGGACCCCAAATAGGAAGACGCGCTCGTCTAGTGTTCCTACGAGCTAACATGGATATCTTCGCATGGCAACCTTCTGACATGTCCGGAGTCCCAAGGGAACTCGCCGAGCACTACCTCAACATAAATCCGGGTGCAAAACCGGTGAAGCAAGCTATGCGACGCTTTGGAGACAAGAAGCGCCGCGCCATAGGGATGGAATTAGCAAAGTTACTAGAGGCAAGATTTGTAGTAGAAGTTATCCATACTGAGTGGGTCGCAAACCTCGTCCTTGTACCCAAAAAGAATTCTAAAATACTAAGAATGTGCATCGATTACTCCGGCTTGAATAAGAATTGTCCGAAGGATCCGTTCCCCTTGCCGCGCATTGACCAAGTCATTGATTCAATGGCAGGGGCGGAACTTCTAAGTTTTCTTGACGCATATTCCGGGTATCACCAGATCCCGATGAAGAAGTCCTACCAAAAGGTGACCTCGTTCATCACACCCTTTGACACTTACTGCTATGTCACCATGCCTTTTGGTTTGAAAAATGCAGGTGCCACTTACCAACGTACGACACAGCGATGCTTGAAGGACAAAATTGGCTGGAACGTGCACGCTTACAGATACAATGAAGCAAAGGAGTTTTCCGGCTAGCACGCCAAAGATGCACTTCAGTGGATTCAACATCGTCTTGTACCGTTGGAGATTTTCAAATGTTTCCATGAGATCGCTGATCAAGTCGTATCCTTTCCGGGTCATGACCGCGATGTCGTCGACGTAAGCGTGCACGCTCCGGCCAATTTGGTCCTTCAAGCATCACTACATTGTACGTTGGTAAGTGACACCTGCATTTTTCAAACCAAAAGGCATGGTGACATAGCATTAAGTGCCAAAGGGTGTGATGAACGAGGTCACCTTTTGGTCGGACTTCTTCATCCGGATCTGGTGATACCCGTAATATGCGTCAAGAAAACACAGAAGTTTCGCACCTGCCTTTGAATCAATGACTTGGTCAATGCGCGACAAGGGGAACGGATCCTTTGGACAATATTTATTCAAGCCGAAGTAATTGATGCACATTCTTAGTACTTTAGAATTCTTTTTGGGTACAAGGATGAGGTTTGCGACCCACTCAGTATGGATAACTTCTACTACAAATCCTGCCTCTTGTAACTTTGCTAATTCCATCCCTGTGGCGTTGCGCTTCTTGTCTCCAAAGCATCGCATAGCTTGCTTCACCGGTTTTGCACCCGGATTTATGTTGAGGTAGTGTCGGCGAGTTCCCTTGGTACTTCGGACATGTCAGTAGGTTGCCATGCGAAGATATCCATGTTAGCTCGTAGGAACTCGACGAGCGCGTCTTCCTATTATGGGTCCATGCCAGCTCCGACAGACACTAGCTTGGAACTATCGCCCACCTTGAAGTCGACCTTCTTTGTGTCTATCGCGGCCTTGAATGAAGTCTTCTGTTTGGAGATCTGCTTCTTGGTGGTATGCCTCGCATTCGGATCCACCGCGGCCCTGTAGCCTTGCACCTCCTCTCCAGATATTACATATTCTGCAAAGGCGGCTTCGCCCTCCTCGCTGTCTCGAGCTTTCTTGTAGTCTCCGGGTACGGTGATCATACCGTTAGGATCTGGAATTTTGAGCTTGTTGTAGATGTAACATGCCCTTGCGTGGAACTTGTAGTAGGTGGGCCTGTCGAATATGACATGGTAGGTGGAACTTGTGCTTAAGCTGTTCCTTGGTAAGGTTCATCCTCTCTAGAGTCTCCAGGTACATGATGTTCAGGCTGGCTCCGCCATCCATGATGCACTTGGAGAAGTCATACCTGTCGATGCGGGGACTCACAAGCATAGCACTGTTTGGGGATGACAGTGGGATGATCCGTCCCGTCGAAGGTGCACGGGTTTTCCGACCACTTGACGTACTGTGGCATAGCCAGAAGTGTGGCATTCAGGACCCGGAGGGCTGATTTCTTGGCCCTGATCGTCGGAGTTCCGAGGAAGGTGTGGTATGCACCAGCACTCTTTTTGACGAAGGGGTTGGATTTGTTAGATGCGGAACCCTCTTTGGGATCCAGCGAAGCTTCATCCTCTTCCATCGCCTCGGAACTGTCCTCGTCCTTTTCCTTGTTATTGCCCTTGCCTCCTTTGCCGCGCTGGCGGTGCTTCCGAGCGTGCTTGTATCCTGCTTCCGTGTCAGTCTTCAGATCGTTGACCCACTTCTAGTTGCGGTTAGTGTGGGAGGACTTGCCAGTAGCCGGATCAATATGGGCTAAGCATGACATGTCCCTGTACTCTTCGTAAGTTTGGGGACCGTGGAACCCAGCGACAATGACCTCGTCAGCGCGTTGCTGGCCCCTGCCGGCTCCGCCACCACGGTCGTGGCCTCGTCCGCCTCCTTGACCTCCGCGTTGGAACGTCATGGCAACCATGTCGGACCCGCCGCTTTTTTGGTCATCAGAGGGGTTCTTCCGCTTGTTGTTGCTGCTACCGCCATCACGGGTTTTCTTTTGCTGATGCAGGGGTATGGCTGTGAGTTCTCCACCTGCGTCGTCATCAGCGGCGGTGTGAGTGCTGGCGATGCCGATCATGTCATCCAAGGTCAGATTATTCTAGTTGATCAGGCAGGGTAGCTTGTGCCGGAGCAGCCCTCCCCGCTGCAAGCCACCTATGAAGGCGTGCATAGCTATGCGGTTATCTACGTTCTCGCACTCGTTTCTTGTTGCTAACCACCGAGTGAGAAAAGCTCGAGAGGTTTCATTTTTCTTCTGGATACATGCATGTAGGTTGCTGGTTGTGGCAGGTCTTTTGTACGTGCCCTTGAAGTGTTTATCGAATGTGATGTTTAGGCCGAACCAGCAAAAGATGGAGTTTTCCTCAAGGTCACTGAGCCAGATACGGGCTGGACCAATAAGGTACAACTGAAGCATGCGGTAGGCTACATTGGGGGTCCCTCCAGCAAAGCTGACTGCGTTGAAGTAGTCCTCGATCAAGGTATCGGGCCTTTCACTGCCATCATAATGCTTCAGATTTCCGGGTAGCTTGAGGTTCAAGCCTTTTGGCTTTGGCTCCTCTCGGATCATCCTGCCGAAGCACTTTGGGCAGATGTATTCAGATCTGTATTCGTTGAGACGTTCCCGTGCGTCGCGCGGGCCGTTGCGGGCGGGATATTTCGAGCGGGAGCGTGATCTCCGGCCTCCGCCTCCACCTCCTCCACTAGGTGGTGGGGCGGGAGATCTGCGAGGGGGCCGATGAGACCTTTTTGCTTCCGCCTTCAGATTCTCCATGTCCTTCCCGGTGCTGACTCCGGCTACGGTGGCTACCTTCGCCATGATGGCGGTCGCCTCCCTCGTTCCGGTTTCTGCGGGGCTCAGGCTCGCGTTCTTCGTCCCGGCTCTGACGGGGTTCCGGCGTGCACTCCTTGTTCGGATTCATCTGAGGAGCCACGTTGTCGCGGATGTTAATTCCACCAGGCCCATGGGGTCTGGTGTTTCCGGCTGGACTACGTCGGCGAGGTGGCGGAGGAGGATGCGGGTTCCGGGGCGGAGGTGACGGGTTCCGGTACTTGTGCCTGCTAGTGTACATTGGATCCTTTCCCTTGTTTGGGTCCGTCGGAGGTGTTTTCAAGGGTACATGGATCGGATTTGGATGTTCTCTGGTTCTTCTTCTGTGCTCCGTGGATCCGGTGCGCGATTCTTTGTCACGAATTTCCCTTCCTAAGGCGTCCTTCTGCGCGGTGGATACACATAGTTCCGGGTTGGATTCCAACCCGCGCGAAGGGGTATCTGCCTTACTCTATTGCTTCATGGCTGAGGCTACGAGTGTGCGGAGGTGGTTGATGTCGATTTCCTTATCGTTCTTGGCCAAAAGCTCCACAGCCTTCTTCATATTGTCCTTTGGAGTTGTGAGCGGCTGATGATCGGTGGGGCTCGGAAAGTTGATCTTGTGGGGGCGAGTGGCTTCCCGACGGATCCTATCTGCTTCCCTGCTGGCATCACCTATGAGGGTTTCCCACTGCTCTCGGAGTGCTTTGGCCTTCTCTAAGTATTCTATAGCTATACGCTCTTTCTCTTCGACATGTGCCATTACTTCCTCTGCATCTTTCCTTTCCTCCAGCATTACTACTGCGGTGTCTGCGTCCTCTTCTGAAGTTATTGGCTTGGTCAGGATTTCTGAGTCCGCAATAGCACCTCGGCCTGCTTGTCTGGCGAGCTCTTCTATGGACATATCTTCCCCGTGTTCGAGGATGCGTCCTTCTCCAGGATCCGACACAATGCGATAGCGCATCCGTTGCGGAGTCTCCGAATTGGACGGGCCTGGCACTCCGGCATCGGTCGGAGTCGCCTCTGCATCAATTCCTTGCTCCAGCCTAGTTAAGGTCACAAGGACCTCCTTTGGCGGGGCAGATTCTGCCTCAGCTTTCTCCTCATCCTCCAACTCCTTCATAACGCGCGTTGTATTCCTCTGTGTCCATGGAGGAAGCATCGTCAGAGATTGGGCTTAGGTTTCCAAGGATTGATTCTTCTTTGTATCCGACATCCTTGTTGATCCGGAGCGTTGTTGTCTCCAGCAACCTCTTGCTGATCCGGAGTATCGCTGTCTCCGGTAGCCTCAACTTGCATGGGTCTAGCTCCCTCCTAAGGAGGGGCGGTTCCTGCGGTATGTGCGAGGAAGTGCACAAAGTGACACCTTTACTTCTCTAACACCTGGGAGACCCAGGCGGATCTGCATTGGACTTCCACCGTAATTTTTTGCTCAGGGGAGGATTGGGTGGGTTTTCAAATTTCCAGATCTAAGGCGGAATCTTCCTTACGAAGTTCCTGCGTTTCAGATAGGATCTTCGCGACTGCGTCCTGCTTAGCGGCGGTCGCGTCAGCGTGACTTACCAGGGATTTTCCGTCGGAATCGACGGTTTCGCCGATGAAGATGTCAATGCCGCCGATTGGGACGATGGAGAGCTTGATGGCATCGGTCTTAGCCGGAATCCAGCACTCGTCTTGTGGGACGATCGTGAAATTCCTGGCGTAAGGACACTGCCCACATCGATGGAGTCGTCGTAGCTTCCCATGGCGGAACCCTCCCGGTTCCAGCCTCCAGACGCCGCTGGCCCCACGGTGGACGCCAACTGTCGTTGTCTATTCGACGGTACCTTGGAGGAGGGATCCTCTCGAGGAGGAGAAAACGGAGGGTCCATCGGGCGGAGAGTCCTCGGGACGGTGGTACGTGATTTACCCAACTTCAAAACACCTGCACGATGACATGGCCTACTGCTGCTTGTCTGGAATTATGTGGGTGCTTTCGGGTTGTTACAATGAGTTGTGGTTGTGCCTCTATGGCTCCCAGGATCCGGCTTATAAAGGCGCTAGGATCTAGGGTTTACACGGAGAGTCCTAGCCGGAATACAAGTCACCTAAGTACGGAATATTACATTGTCGTGCATGTCAAGGATCTGCCTTTCCTTATACGCTGTACTGGATCCGGCTACCCCCGATGGGCCAGGCCGGATCCGACTTCCAGAGTCGGTCGGTGGATCCGGCTCCTTGTTCCTGGGCTGGACTTCATCCATCTTGATCTACATCAACTGGGCCGCCCGATGGGCCATACGCCACCATCACCGTCTATGGGCCACCCGGGCTTGCCGGATCTAGGCACTGTCGATGGTACACCCATGAAGTATACCCACAACATTGGTGTAGACGATAGATCGACCATGGTTGGTGATGAAGCAGTGGACGTAGCAGTCGATGAAGTCGCGGCTGCCGCAGCGCCCGAAGTGAAAGGGTCCGGGAGCCGAAGAACGCCACCAAAGCTGACGTGGAAGTGGACGCTCCCGATAGTCATGTCAACCCCGTCGTGCATGCCCGAGAATGTCGAACGCGATGCGTCGGCGTGAGGAGTGAACTCGAAGGACCCGAAGCGGATCAAGTTCCCTGAGATCAGAGATGATGGAGCCGATGGTGGTGATGATGTCGGCGAAGGTGCGTCCGACACGATCGGAACGGCCGATGAAATGCCTTGTACCAGCAGGTTCTCCACAGATGGCGCCAATTGACGAGGGAGCTCCTCGGCAATGCCCACAATGAGGGGCTTAGGGTTGGCGGAATCCTGCAGGTTAGCACGAGACATCGCAGAAGGCGAGATTTACCTAGGTTCGGGACCCTTGATGAGGTAAAACCCTTACTCCGGCTTGTCTGATCTTGATTTATCGATGAAAAAGGGTTACAATGGGGCAACCGATAGACTGCGCTGTGGTGAACTCGCCGGAAGGCAAAGTTCCTAGGGTTGTTGCATGCTTGGTTGTGTTGGTTGCGTAAGTGTGTCGTTCGGCATGCCCCCTCCTGGCCTTTATATAGGAGGCAAGGTCTCTAGAGTCATGTCCGAACTCGACTAGGTTACATCAAGAAATAATCTATCCTTCTTTTATCGACGTCTCCTTGCCTTGTCCGTCAAGAGTCTGCCTTCTTTCATGTTTTCTCCGCTGCAACCGACGTATGGACCCACCTCGGATCATGACAACTTTCATGAACCTCTTGTTGGACCGGAAGAGGTAGGCCAATATCGGGTACCTGAAGGGTAATGCACACATCATGTTGTTTTATGGGGGCAACCATATCTCTAACGAGTCAATGTGAAACCCCACATTGCATAGTGAAGCTTCTAACGGGTATAAAAAAGACAACTCGCATAAGCTAGTTAGGTACTACCTCCGGTCCTATTTAATCGATGCAGGTTTACCCATGCGAGATGCTAGCTTTGGCTTTCCTTTCCGTCGATTAAATCCAACCGGAAGAAGTATATGCGAGCCTTATTGAGAATATGTAGGGATGAAAACAATGTGAAAAGTTTCTGACTTCTCTGTGGAAAAGTAAACCTTAATATAAGAATGTGTACAAATGGCGAAAGCGGTTATGTCAGACTTTTGGCTGACATGTTTGTTTTTTCTTTTCGAAATGGGAGCTTAAAGCCCCAGCCTCTGCATCTAGAAGATGCACACGGCCGTTTTATTATGGCATAGTTCAAAGTATCAAATCATCCAGCAAAATGATATTACACCCCGCTCACGGGTCAATCAAAGTGGCTGTAAAAATCAGCCATAGAAAGAAAGATGAAACCAAATAAAGTCTAAGTGCCATCTCCAATGCGTCTAGATTGCAACCATCCACCCTGGCTGAAAATAGCCCGAACGACCGCCATCAAACGATTGCATCCGGTATCCAAAGGTTCCCGCTATTCCACAGGGAGGAGGTATGACCATAGGTGAATCAACGAAGGCGCCCTGTGAATAACCTGTAAGAAATTTGGATTAGCACACCTATTAAAAATGACCTCATTCCGACAATTCCAAATTGTCCAAACTAAAGCACAAACCCCAATGCGGATTCGTTCCTTTGTTTTTTTATCAATCCCATTTAACCAATTACCAAACAAATTAGTTATGTTCATGGGTGGAGGTATACTAAAAGTAAAATGCACTACTCTCCAAACTAAACGAGAAAAATGGCAAGAAATGAAAAGATGATCTATTGTTTCTCTTTGACCGCAAAAGACACAATCAGTACATCCATTCTATTTTCGTTTTGCTAGGTTATCTTTTGTTAAGATCACCTTGTTGTAAAGGAACCACATAAAGATCCTAATCTTGAGTGGTACCTTTATCTTCCACAAGTATTTTTTCAAAAAAACCGTATGGCCATTCAAATAATCAGCATACACATATTTAACTGAGAAAATACCAGTGGAAGAGAGCTTCCATGCAAAACTATCTGGTTCATTTGATAAATGGACAGCCATTAACATGCGCACTAAAGAGATCCAAGCATCCCATCTATCTCCAGTTAACATCCTATTAAATCTTATATTTAGTGGTACATTACCAAGGACGTCGGCTACTAATACATTTTTAGTTGTGGCCGCATTATAGAGACTAGCATATTGGATGTTAAGGGGCGTGTCACCTAACCAGGTCTCTTCCCAAAATCTGGTTTTCATACCATCTCCTACAGTAAAAGAACCGCGCTTAAAGAAATCGTCTTTAGCCTTCATAATCCCTTTCCAAAAGGGGGAATCTGTAGGCTTAGACTGAACTTGAGACAAAGATTTGCACCCAAGATATTTGTTTGTCAACAACTCTTGCCAAACACCTTCCTCTGTCAGCATTTTAAATAGCCATTTGCTAAGTAAACATCTGTTCTTAATATCTAGCACCTCAATGCCAAGACCCCCCTGGTCTTTAGGTCTATAAACAATGTTCCATTTGGTTAATCTATATTTCTTCTTCTGGCCATCACTCTGCCAGAAAAATCTAGACCTATAGAAATCAAGTCTTTTCCTTACCCCCTTAGGTATTTCAAAGAATGAGAGAAGAAACATTGGTAGACTAGACAAGACCGAGTTTATTAGAACGAGCCTATCCCCATAAGATAGCAGTTTGCCCACCCATGCAGCAAGCTTTCGCTCAATACGATCTTCTATCGGCTTCCATTCCTTATTTCTAAGTTTCCGAAAGTGAATAGGAATTCCGAGATATTTGAAAGGAAGTGAGCCAATCTCACATCCAAAAATACTCCTATAATCGTCTTCTTCATCCTTGGCCTTGCCAAAACAAAAAAGTTCACTCTTATGAAAGTTTATTTTCAAACCAGATAGTTGCTCAAAAAGAGAAAGAATTAATTTCATGTTTACAGCTTTTGCCAAATCATGCTCCATGAACAAAATGGTATCATCTGCATACTGTAGAATCGATATACCCCCATCAACCAAATGAGGAACTAAACTACCAACTTGTCCATCCTCTTTTGCTCTTGCAATAAGGATAGCAAGCATATCTGCGACGATATTAAAAAGAATAGGTGAAAGTGGGTCTCCTTGTCTAAGATCCTTTAGTGTTTGGAAATAATGTCCAATATCATCATTGACTTTAATTCCGACACTACCACCCTGAATGAAGCGTGCTATCCAATTACACCACTCAGGTGGGAACCCTTTCATTCTAAGAGCTTGTTGTAAAAAGGACCATTTCACCTTATCGTAAGCCTTTTCAAAATCTATTTTGAAGAGAACCCCATCCAGCTTCTTCCTATGAAGCTCATGAATGGTCTCGTGTAAAACAACAACCCCTTCTAGGATGTTTCTACCAGGGATAAAGGCAGATTGAGTTGGACGAACAACCTTATGTGCAATGACTGTTGCACGATTGGTACCAACCTTTGTGAAAATTTTAAAGCTAACATTGAGTAGACAAATTGGGCGATATTGTTCTATTCTGCTCGCATCCTCTTTCTTAGGCAAGAGAGTGACGAAGCCGAAATTAAGCTTATATAATGGTATATCACCCTCTTGTAACTGGGCAAACATAGCCATCACATCAGACTTAATGACTGGCCAGAACCTCTGATAAAACTCAGCAGGAAACCCATCTGGACCTGGAGCTTTATTATGTTCCATACTAGAGATAGCCTCAAACACCTCCTGTTCTGTAAAAGGAGATGTGAGGATGGTTTTCTCCGTTTCAGAAAGTTGAGCAATATCATGAGTGACTTCTTCTCTCATGGTGAAGAAATTCATTTCAGGAGCTCCAAAAAGCTTCTTATAATACTCAGTTATGAATACCTTCAGATTCTGTTGACCCACAATGGTCCCCTCATCTTGCTCAAGTTGGAAAATTCTTTTTTTCCTATGCTTACCATTCGCAATAAAGTGTAAATATTTGGTATTATTACCACGTTCTTGTATGTGCTTAACTTTTGCGCGTTGAGCCCATTTGGTCTTTTCATCACGCCGAAGCTTAGCAATGGCAATGTCGGCCTCCCTTTTCTGAGCCCTCTCGGCTGCATTTAGGGGAATAGTTTCAGCTTTTAAATCAAGCTCATCTATAAGAAGAGAGAGCCTTTCTTTCTCTTTCCTATAAACACCACTAAGGTTCTTAGCCCAACCACGTAAAAACTGTCTAAGATGTCTAACCTTGTGTTGCCATTTTTCGATAGGTGATGAGCCTGAAAGGACCGAATTCCATTCATGAAGCACCATTTCATAAAAACCATCTTGCAGCATCCAAGATAACTCAAATGAAAAGGTGTTTTTGTTGCCCATATGAGCCGCCTCACCAGAATCGATAAAGAGGGGAGTATGATCCGAGCCAGTACGTGTGAGTGCCCGTACTGTGACCAAAGGGAACTTCTGTTCCCACTCCACATTAGTTAGAACTCGGTCTAACTTCTCATAGGTGGGTATTTCCCGCCTGCTTGCCCAAGTGAATTGTCTACCGGACATAATGATCTCTCTTAGATCAAGTGTCTCGATGATCGCATTAAAAATAAAAGGCCACCTCGCATTGAAGCGATCATTATTTTTCTCCTCTTGTCTCCTAATAATATTAAAATCCCCTCCCACCAACAGAGGTAAGTTGTCAGATTTACATATTCTAACTAATTCTGCCAGAAAATCTGGTTTTGAGAGCATCTTGGGCTGCCCCATACACCCCAACAAGAATCCACTCAAAACCATCAGATTTATTTTTGGCGAACATTTTAACACAGAAATCACCTGTCTCCACTCTTTGGATCAAAGTAGTTTTCATGTTGATACCCACCAAAATACCCCCAGACCTTCCCCTAGGTGGTAGACAATACCACATGTAGTCTATTCCCCCGGAAAGGTGCTTAAGGAAAGGTGCCGAAAAATTAGCTCTTCCAAATTCTAACAAAACTATGAAATCTAATTTGTGCTCCCTTACTGACTCATGAATAAAACAAATTTTAGCAGGATCTGCTAGACCCTCGCAATTCCACCAAATTCCTCTCATATAGCCAGATTCTTAAGTTTCTTAATCCTAGAACTTCGTCGAATCAAACGAGAAGACTTAACCTTATTTTTATTGCGCCACTTGATTAGTGGAACATGCATTAGATCCTCATGATCATCATTTTCAGCATCTACCAAATCTTCGGATAAGTTAGAAGCTTTTGAAAGAACCAAGCTAGACAAATCCTCCCCAAGGTTAATAGATTTATTAAGAAAAATTAAATTTCTTTGCACTTCTAAATTTTTAAGAGATTTAATAGAGTTTAAAATCTGATCAGAGGACTTTCCTAATGAGATTCCTAAGACACTAGGTCTATGTTGTATCTTACAATCTGGAAGATCAACAAAATTTAGCTTCTTAATGCAATTCGTACCTTGAGAGGAGGAAGGAGTCCGCCGCGCTGCAAGCTCCATTGCCCGCTCCATTTGCGGCACGTCCGCATTAGGCTGTGCTTGGATCCTCGAGCTCGATCGCAAGCCCAGCTTGGAGCAGTCCTTGATGCCTCCGAACGCCACCACGTCCTCGTACGATGGCGACCCACGGAGAGTCGGAGTAGAGGGCGATTGCGGCGAGTCCCCGCCCGCATGTGGAGATCCTCCTGATCTCGACAAACACGGTGACACGCTGACATGTTTGTGATAGGCTTGTATCTCGGTTCATCTTACCCGTCAGAGATGTCATGCTACTGATGAGCCTTTCCTATACTAGCACTTACTCTTCTTCCTTCACATAATTTATGTTGTGGTTTCAGTTAAAATTTAAACTAAAATCAAGACAAAAATTATGGAACGGAATGAGTTACAAAAACAAAGCCTTCTTACCGTTGGAGATGTCATGCCACCGATCAGCCGTTCCTATGCTAGCGTGGGTGTTGGCAAGCGGTAAAGCAATTACTCCCTTTTTTATAGTATAATTTGTATTCATGGTTTTAGTTTAAATTTAAACTTAAACCACAACAAGAATTGTGGAGCGGAATGAGTAACAAAAACAAAGGATTCTTTCAGATTCACATTTGAGCCGCTTCCAGTTCGCTTAGGTCTCCGCCCACGTGCTTTCTCACACGGTATGAACTCAAATAGTACTTGAAATTCTGAAAAAAGAAAAGGCAGCTTGTTACAAAACGCGGTCTTATCCTGGTTCTTGCAACGGTCACTTTGAATATTTATCCGTTAGATAGTAGTGGTCTTCCCTGGTTAACTACAGAAGAACGGAAACTTAGAGGCCACGAGATAATTAAACGTAGACCTCTAGAGTGAAGAAGAGTGTTCCAGAGAAAGAATGACTGAATGGGGGAGAGGGGAGCGTTCGCTAACGCTGAGTAGACGGCCGCGACAAAGACGTACAGTACGTCGGTTCAGCCGTCACTGTCCATGGCGCTAACAACAGCCACTACAAAAGACGCCATGAGCTTCCATCCATTTAGCCATTTCCGTGATTCAGTCGAACACGACGAGTTAGGTACTGAACCCGCTGCATTTGCGGTGCACCGGTACCGTTGGGCTCGCTCTCGTCATTTTTTGCAATGCCGGACTCCGAGGTGACCAGCCCGGCATCGTCCTCCGCCTCGCCGCCGCTGTCGCCGACGAGCCGAGGCCTCGACAAGAGGAGGAGGGATGGCGCCGCCGGCCGGCACTCGACGTACCGTGGCGTGCGGATGCGGGCGTGGGGAAAGTGGGTGTCCGAGATCAGGGAGCCGCGCAAGAAGTCGCGCATCTGGCTGGGCACCTTCCCTACGCCGGAGATGGCGGCGCGCGCACACGACGCCGCCGCGCTCGTCGTGAAGGGCCCGGCCGCAGTCCTCAACTTCCCGGAGCTGGCCGCGTCGCTGCCGCGCCCAGCCTCTGCCGCACCCTACGACGTGCAGGCCGCGGCCGCGCGCGCCGCTGCCATGGACACGGGTACGGCGCCAATGCCGGCGGCGCCGACCTCGCCCGCGCGGCATCCTCCCGCTCAGATGTTCGGCCAGGCCGTCGACGACGAGCTGGAGGAGATCATCGAGCTGCCGTCCATCGACGAGGATATCGCGGCGGATCAGGTCGTGTTTGGGGCCACGTTCCGTGATCCTGGCGCCGAGCAGTGGTACGAGCCAGCGTGGCTGGAGCACGTCAGCGGCATTGGCTCACACGACGAGCTGGCCGTGTCCGGACTCGGGCTCGACCCGTATCAGTTCTTGGGGCAGCAAGATGGCATCGTCGCCTCCGGGTGCGGCGCGCTCTTGTGGAACCTGTAGGAAATTACTCGAACGTACTAAGTCCGTCCGTCACTCTCCCTCCTTTTGACTTGTGAATAGAGTTTCTTTCTGTGTTATCTCAATCTCCTTTTTTTCGCGAGCCAAGGCGCGCTCCGGATTCTGAATTTTTCTCCCACTTTTTTTCATGTTTATTTTTGTTACCTATGAAGCTACGATTATGAGGTAGTTGACACTCATGCCTCAGCACCTCAGTTCATAATTACTTCACGTTCTAGATTTATTCAACGTTTTTTTATCAGACACTCGAAAATGTAAGTATGTACTATACAAATCTATATATCTTGCAAGTTGTTTTTGTAAAATTTAATAGTACTCCCTCCGGTTCATATTAATTGACTCTAATATGGATGTATCTAGAACTAAAATGTATCTAGATACATCCATACTGAAGTCAATTAATATGAATCGAAGGGAGTACCACTTTTGGTTTTGGAACAGAAATCCGCCACATTTTTCTAAGTTTTCACAAAAAGCACTAATCATACATTGATCCTGAATTTACGTGAAAACTGAAGGTGAGACACATTTTGTCAGCAGCCAATTTATGGATGTGGACGATATCCCACTTGTCAGCTCAATTCATAAAATAAAAATATTTGGAAAAAATAATGGGAATCTAAAAAACGTAAGTGTGAGGTTCGTCTCGGTCACCGCATTATGCCCCCCACTAGCCCACTCACACCGCCGCACTCCGACGACGCATGCCATCGCCGGCCCCCTCTCTGTGTTATGGGTTCGTGCAAAGTCCCACTCGCCTCAATCCATCGCTGGAATAGGGCTTTCCGAACCGCCGACCACCCACAGAGAACCAACTAGGTGTGACGAGCCTCCCACACCGCCCTGGCGAGCTCGGAGTCCAATGGAGCAACATCGTCCACGAGGCCGAGCCACGCACCGCCCTTGTTCTTCAATTTTGGTAACGCCTATTCGCACGAAGCTTCGATGTGGGTAGGGGGGCGACATGGCTAGTATGTGAGCAGGGGCTAGGTTCGGGCGCGAAAAGTGGGCAGCGATGCTCATCATCTATCACACGCTTCAGGTAGGATGGGGTGATGCGCAGAGAGGAAGGAGAAGACCCTCCGTTTCCGTTTTATTTTTATTATTGGAATTTTCCTTTTTTCATATGGGCTGTCTCATCAATAGTTCCACATCATCTTGGTAGGTGGGTCCCAAGTTTAATTCGCGTTTAGAGTAAAAAAAAACTCGGAAAAAATCTGGAAGAATTTTATCCCTAAATGTAAAATGATACCAAAATAAAAAATTAGCTAGAAAAATGGTCATTTTATATAGGCTATTAACTCTTCAGAATTTTGATGATGCATCTGTGACACGACAAATATCTGCCCATGCACGACTATGCATTCACGACAAATATCTTGGGTGTCATCTAACGACGCGAACGCTACAAGCACCACATGTGCAGCACTACTTGGCATGCTTCCATCCACGAACGTGTAATAACAATATGAATCTGTTATTGATTGCTTCTGGCCATATATATAGGTTTTTAGTTCCTGTTAATTAATCGTCGTTAGCTACAGCTGATGCGATGGACGATTCGACGGTAAGTAAAGGTGGTTGGCTAGCAAGTACGTTCTAGCTACACGTAGTGTGCATGCGATCAGCTCAACATCAGCTGCAGTACATATCGACGCTATCTCCAGGCATCGAAGAGACCGGCGAGGGGCCGGCCGGCTGCATGTACATGCCGGTCATATCAGTCAAGTGGCGTCTGTGTAGCTACTGACATGACCCGCCAACACTAGTTTGACAATATTAAGTTTCTAGAAGGCCAGTAAAAGACTTATGACACCATCAAGAATCTTGTAAAATTTGAACTTCTAAGTGATTTACTACATTCATCCTAAAATATAAGACGTTTGTGTAGACAATTTTAGCCCACCAAACATTTTATATTTGAAGACAGAGAATTGTGACAACGATTTATGACATGCATGTCTTTACCCACAGTTTTTGTTTGAAGAGATCTTCAAATTTAGATCTCATGTGGCTATGTTTCAATGAACTGATGATGTATATGAAGTTGTCATGATCATAATAATAAGGTTGCCACTCATAGCTGTTACAAAATACTTTGGTAAGTTGTATGTTACAACCTTGATAATTAAAGTGCCCAATTTTTTTTATATCAAATGCCCTGGTTATAGCGGATTGTGAATCGGACAGCAGGCTTGAGTAACAGAACATTTCTCATTCATAAGTCACATTTTTATATGTTGATGACATCATATTTGTCTTACCATATGTGTACATAAAACGTTGTTATCCTATGTGCATTGTGAAAACAGATATTTGCCTCCCGGGTCGCCTCGGTATCAACTCAGGAGGCTCCCCATGGCGCCACCAGCAGATCACCCTCTAGCAAACCCTCCACAACGTCAAAGCCGGAAGGCCGTCCAACGGCGGCGACACCATGGCCCTTTCCATTGAGATCTTGTTACTCGTGTCCGTCTCTGTTTGTTGATGTGAGGTGAAGATGCAGAGCAGAGTTTGGGCACGACTGCATGTTGTCGTATCGAGATTCATCTAGGCTGGGATTCGGTGGTCAGCTAGTGGTCCTCTCGCTCCGCTGGCCGGCGGTCCGGTTAAGATCTCACCGATCTGCCTCCGGCGCTGCATTTGTTGAGGTCAACGCCATAGTTTAAAATAGCGGGCTATTTCATTTAGCCGCGATTTTTTTGGAGGCTATAAAAGGCTATAGCCGGGTTACAGCGGGCTATTCCATTTAGCCTTTTTTCAACAAACTAAAATATTTCAGTCATATCTTACCAAAAGAAGAGGAAAACTATGACTCAAATACGATTCGTGATACAAATTATTCAACTATTCAAGTCAAATAAGTATTCAGTTATTCATCTCACAAGTTTTATCTAATTATATTGAACGCAAATTCGGAAAATAAGAAATAAAAAAGAGAAGAGAAGAGAAATTTAAAACGCAAGAGGTTTAGCGGCTAAATTAAAAGCTAAATAGGGGTTAAATTGGGCTATAGCCGGCTATTAGCGGTTTTTCTCATTTAGCCTATAAAGGGTATAGCCCCAGCGGCAGGTCTCCCGAAAGGCTATAGCCGGGCTATAGCCAGGCTATAGCCGGCTATTTAAAACCATGGTCAACGCAGAGCTAGCAACTGGACTCAAGTGGGTTGGGCGATGCTGATGACCTTTCATCATGGTCTTCTGTCAGATGTCCATGGTCTGTGAAACAAGTCCTACGATGGACGTCCTCGTCTTCGGTCGCGGCGGGCGTTGTTATCAATCAAGGACATGCTCATGACCTGCTATCTCCTAGGTGAATATGCAATGAATATTTTGTGCACGAGTTCACGAAGTACACGTGTTTAAGGATAGCAATGGGTAGGGTATCGACATGGTAGAACAATACCATGCCCATACCCATATAGTCAATGGGTACAAACTTCTACCCATACCCGTACCCATGGGTATAAAATTTTACCCATACCCATACCCGGAAGGTACCCGTACCCATTTGCTACCCGGTGGTTAGGTCAAACTGAACACAAGTACTCACAATTTTACATTTATTGATAATTTTTTTGATTAAAAATAAACTATCTCTACTCAATAACAGGTAGTTGAGTACATAAAATTAACAAAATAAAAAAATCACATTCTCATATTCTAACTCATAAGTCAACAAAAGTAGACATGTCGCACATGAAATTGATAATAAATGAGCAGGGTATGCGTATACCCACGGGCACAAGGCTATACCGTACGAGTAGGATATGGGTACTACCCGTGGATATAGAATTGTACCTATACCCTGCCCATGCAGGTACCCGTACCCGTGGGTAGAATTACCATCCTTACACGTATACATGCTAGGACATGCCTTCTGCATCAACGACTTGCTCCTCGTGGCTGATGATACCATCGAGGCATACATGGTTGAAGACTAGATAGGCTCTAGAGGTTCTATCTCGCATGCTCTTGTCGAGTCGAGAGGAACCCGGTGAGTACTTGCAACAGATTGGAAGAAGTATTTGTGTTGGACGATCCACGTTTTGTAGTAGTGTTCTAAAAAAGTTAGAGTGACCCTAGCAGACTTCATTCTTGGCGGTGCTTCTTGAGCTCAGTGTCTCAATTTCCGTGGTGAGAACCCTAGGCTTGGCCTTAACTAGTTGTTCTAATTCGAATGGTTTTGTATGCAACTTTCTTGTCTTGTGCCTTGTATTTACCGAAGCGGAGAACTACTTCGCAATTAGGGCCGGCGAGAGTGCACGCATGCTGGTTTCCTACCACATATGCTAGAGTCACAACAAGTAGAAAGTGGCAGCAGATGCAGGGTGGAGGTGCATCATTGCGAGCAGAGCCTATGTCATAGGAACAACGACATAACCAAAAGTTTCTATAGCTAGCAATTAAATCTATATCGAAATAACATATAAATAAGTGTTGTATGAATTTTTTTTCCAATGGCCATTAGATTTTTTCGATAAAGAGTATATATTAATATCGCGGAGATACTAATTATACCCAGCCTCTGCAACAACCTCATGCCCTATTGGCATAAAGAATGCACACAACCAAAAAGAGAGAGAAGAATTACAAAAAGAAAAATCCCACTACAGTGATCCATTTCTTGAACCAGCAACACTGACACCACCAAAATAACACCATAAGATCAGCTCTCCATAAGCGACGCCTCCAAGAAGGAAGCAGTACACAAACGATATCATCGCCCGATCATAGATCTTAGGTTTTAATCCTGAAGAAAGTCCTCACTCTCAAACAATGCCGTCAACAAGAACATTGCCAGGCACAACCAATTAAGGCCAGACCTTGGATTTTCACCCTGAAAAGATAAGACTCTGAACTTCTCCTGTGAGGTCGTCCACACTTACATGTCGCTGATTCAAGTCACGAAACACTAAGCCAATTCCACATCACCACCAAGACCCGACCACCATTGGTAGTCCACCGATCTCAGCCTTCCTGACATTCTCCGCGAGCACCATGGAACGAAAAGTGTGCTCCATGATATTAATAGCCAGCAGAGCTTCGAAGCGCTCCCGTTGAAACCAAATGGTCAGATAAAACATGTGTACGATGTTGGCGTCAGAAACCCACCGTCGGGCAACGACTGGCAACACAGGAGAGCCGGGAACAACTAGGGCTGCGGCTGGCCCCAGTCCCTCTGAGCGGCGGCCCGCAAAGCCTTCGGTCACGCGCCCGATCTCGTCGCGGGCGTGCCACCTGACCTATACATCGGGAAGGTGTGGATGATGCCTCGCTTAGTTTCCTGCAGGGCACACACGTAAACGTTAAATACGAGCCTCGATCGGCTCTCAGGTTATCCTGTGAATCGGCTCAAAGAGCCGATCCACCCATGATCGTACAAGGTGTCCGAATATATGGTGGTCCTGCTTGATCAAGATAAAGCTAATCTGATCTACGATGATTTAGGATTTTCACCGCATAATCGGATCATCCTACTCACGATTGGGCCTCGCGCTCGCGTACGGTGATCGTAAGCCGATCCTAGACAGGGCCTAAAAACCAACACGAGGTTGATCCTCGGAACGTCTGTCTAGGGCTAGCAAACTACACCCTACACGCGCTGGATCCTCCAACCCTTTGTAAGGCCTAACTATTGCAGATGTTAAACTAATCCTTGAAGAATCAAGGAGCAACCGTAACGGATCGAATCTACTAAATAGTGATCAAGCGGGGCCCCTACACCTAAGATAGGTGTAAGGGCGGCTAGACATCAAGAGTCGCACTACGATAGCATATTATACGAAGAACAATGCTAACCCTAACATGTCTAAGATAACTACGTTGCTCGCCATCAAAAAGGCTTCAGCACGAGCAACGCATGAACAACGGGGATAGGCTTGCTGCCTAGATCGCAAGATGCGATCTAGGCAGCATGGTGCTACGGTAGAAACCCTCGAGACGAAGGAGTTGGCGATGCGAGATTTGTTTTGTGTTGAAAGTTGGTTGTTGTTTATTCCATAAACCCTAGATACATATTTATAGGGACTTTCTAATGTGGGCGTGCACTAAACCGTGCACGGGTAAAACTCTACCTTCTAAACTAAAATGCGATCTAATATGTTACAGATATACGGGCAATTAAGCCCAACTTGATATAAAAGGCCGATTCACGTATTTCCTCCATGTATATATCTTCAAATCCATCTTGATCGCGGCCCACCTCTGACTTGGTCAAATTCTGGTGATAACACATGCCCCTCTGGTTTTGGAAATGACATTTCCAAAATCATTACGCCCTTCCTTCGTCGGGTCATGTCGTAGCAGAGCATAACTGTTGCAGAATCTTCCATCATTTCGCCTCGCCTCCCAAGCTTCTCTGCACGAATTGATAATTCTGGCACCACGTCCTCGAGAACCGTCGCGGCATTAAATCCCCAACACTCCCCCTTTATTTATCTGTGCCGAACGGTTCGCCACTTCAACCCTTTGCTCTGTTCTATCCACCAGTGCCAAAAAACCCTCTTCCCTTGCAGCCATGTCTTCCTCTTCCTCCTCTGCCTCAAGCCTCCCCCTCCAATCGTCGCCGAAGAACAAGAAAGAGGATGACCTCCACTCTGGGGCGAACCCCATCTCCTCCGACAAAGAAGGAGAAGAAAAGAAGACCAAGGCCCCTCCCTCCGCCAAGTTCCCGTCGAAGAAGCGCTCCCGCATGTGGGCGGACAGCGGGGACGATGATGGCGAGGAAGGAGGAGAAGAGGAGGAGGAAGATGATTCCTCCTCCTCTGCTGGATATCCGCCGACGAAAAGCTTCCGCTCTTGGGCGGACAGCGAGGATGATGATGAAGACGAGGAAGACGAAGCTCCGACCAAAGGCTGGGGCAGCAGCGACGAGGAGCTTTCTGGGAACAGCGCCGATGACATCGACGACGGCGATGATGAGGACAGCGACGACTAGTAGAGTAGGACTAGTAGTAGCAGTGCATTAGGCACCAGATCCCTCTTTTGAGCGTCATCGGTTCTTCCTTGTAAAGCTGCTCCTTTGAACTAATGAAAAATTTTCTCCCGATTTGTCTCTCAATTAGTTCAAATTCACTCCTCCGTAGCCTCAGCAGTCTTCCTCTGCAAGTAGCTCGGCATTTTTGGAGAAGGCCGCGATACAGGGTCAGCCGATGGAACTCCAATCGGCTCCGAACAGAACATCCACCAGGCCTGATGCCCGCCGAGTCTCAGCCAAGGCGAAACAGAGACGAGGATACGCAAATTATCTGAATGGACCTGGGCTTGACCATGTCTGAGGGAGCTTCTCACGCCGAGCCAGCCGATTTGGGCTAAATCGGCTCTCAAGAGGAGAGGACCTTCGGGGTGAGTTCCCCCCGAGTTTCTTCAGTCCGTTTCTCGCGCATTGCTGGTCAGATCGGCTTCTTTCCTTTGGCGGATTTGATGTAACCCACCCTTAACCTGAGCTGCACGTCCAGGCTGCTCTTGGCATTGTTCTTGAAGAGATGATCTGAACCATTAAATTACTCCATTGAGGGGCTCTTCGCGCCAAACAGTTGTACCTCTGGAGTCGATGTTTGCTGCATCGGCTGTGCGTAAAAAAATTTGATTTTGGCCGATTTATGTATCGGCCCACATGTTTCAATACCCATCAACGATTATCTTGAGCTGCTGGGTATTAGGAAGACACTTTCTCTTCATATCCTCGTGTTGTATCCATGTAGGTGCCCCCCGAGCCGATTCTGCCAGGTAACTGCTGAAATCGGCTCTATGATTAGCCAAGGCACTCTATGTGAAACGTCGGCTCTGCTAGGACCAGTGTGGCCTTCCTCCAACTCATCAGCCGACGTAACTCCATCGCCTATTAGATTGGCGTTGAACCAAGGCAGGACGGATGGTGAAGATAATTTTGGCCGATTGCTGGAATCGGCCTCCACGTTGCTTGTTCGATGAAGGTTTTGTAATGTTCCTCCATAAACTTTTTGGGGCCAATCATAAGGATCAGCCTCGCCATACTTGCTCATTGTTTTTGCTCTTGCTACTCGGTCAGGCCGGTGGATAAAACCAGCCCAAACTCTGACTTCAACATATTGGTGCGCTTGCTGTCGTCCACCTTGAATGCATCGTGTAATCGTGGAGCACTAAGCATCGTCGGAAGGACGAGCACCATGTTTGTGCCAGCCGACGTTTCATCATCGGCTTTCCTTTGCTTGGGCGCCACTCCTTTCTTTGTGGACGACCCTCTTCATCCGAGGTTCGCTGAACTTTCGCAGCGGATCAGGTCGTGCCTTCCTTAGCGTATGCAAGTATAACCTTTCAGCTTCCTCTAGGCCGCGCAATCGCTGAACCCTGCGCTTTTGGGAACGAGTCCGTCGGGCACACCACCTTGCCGGTGATACGTCTTCTTCTTCTCCCTCGTCTTCGAATCCTCGAGATCTTCCAACCGAGGTGACTCGGCGCGTTTGCTTTGTGGCGGGAGAGGCCCTAGGCGCTTGAACACAGACACGTTGGCTGCCTCCTTCTTCTTCGGTTGCATTCGGGCAATTGCCGATTGTAGGTAATCGTCATTCACGAATCCAGCGGTGTCGAAAGAAAGGCGGTCCCGGTGCACGTCCACGTCGTCGTTCCCTTGACTTCTCTCTTGGCACGGCGCTCGTGTTCCTCCGATCGTGCGACGATGTCTTCGGCTTCTCTGACGATATCCTTCATCATCCTCGCCGGATCGTCGGCGTTGGTCATCTTGACTCACATACTTGTTGAGGAGGTGATCAGAGAAGGTCGATATCTTATGTTCTTCACTTCTCTCTCGTGACGTGGCGCTTGCCATCTTGACGGGCCGATCGCAGGCGGCTTCTCTGTGTCTTTGCTATGAGAAAGCTGCCCTCCGTCCTTACCAGAGTGGTGCCCAAGCTCTACCATGTTGATATTGCTGGTGGCACCCTGCATGGTAAGCATACTCCACCATGTTAACGGTGGGAAAAGGGTGTGTGTCGACCTTCATGGCGTCTGGTTAAAAATCAACCGTCCATTTTCTATCGCCATTTGGATCTGGCCACACCCTGCGGTCGTTGGTGGTGTGGGAGAACGTGTTATGCCATTCAGTATGGCTTTCGTTCAGCTCCTGCGCCGTGGGGACCTTGTGGCCCGGGTACCTTTATATGCTTCTCCGTGAGTAAAAGATCGAAAATCTGCTCAGCTTTGGTCACGTCGAAGTGAACCCTTTTGGGAACTTGTGGCTTCACCCACTTACAGGACACGGGGCTTGTCGTCGAGTCCATTCAGCCACCTCGATCTCCCATGCACCTTCGTCTTCGTGCGCCTCAACCAGGGCCACCGCGGCAATTTGTCTGGTAAACATCGGTGGCGTGTTGTATCTTGACGCTTCGCACCATGTGCGCCAACGAAGGGTAGTCTGCTTGGGAGGCCACGTCCTTGATCGATGATAAGAGACCCACCACCGCCAACTCGACTGCTTCTTTTTCGCTTACGTGAACCAAAAAGCATCGGTTCCTAATGGTCTTGAAGCGCTGGATGTATTCTGCCACTGTTTCCCAGCGCGTCTTGTGCAAGATCGGCAATGCCAGCCTCGGAAGCTTCAGTGATACCGTAGGTGCTGCTCCTCCAACGCTTCCAAGTCCGGATTGAGTTCGGCGGCGCGATACCACCGCCGATCTGTGAGGGACGTGCGAAGAACCTCACCGCAGCTCGTCGATGCTGAGATAGTGCCCAGCTGTGCCAAATATCGGCTCACATGCTCGATGGAGCTGGAACCATCCGATCCGCTAAACTTTGTAAGTCAGGGAGCCGATATTTGTGAGGTAGCGGAATCAATTCGTAGTCGTTGGGGTACGGCTTGGTATAGCCGATTGCCCTTCTTTTCGGCATCATGCCGAACTGGTCCTTTAGGATCGTACAAATTTCATCCGCTGTGATGGCGAGCGATGGACCCTGAAGATTCGTCGGGGTGGTATACTGGCCAGCCATGCTTGCTTTTGAGTTCGAGCCAACAGGAGCTGAGCTCTGGAGGTTCGTCGGAGTGGCGTACTTAGCTAGCCACGTTTGCTTTTCAAGATCTGCTCCTGACGTTCCTCCTGCTGTCCCAGAGCCCTATGTTGTTCGAGAGTGCCCAGGTGCTGCCGTCGGTATGTATGCGCACGCGTATCCGTGCGGGATCTCCTTAGGCGCCTCAGGCAGGAATTGGTAGTCACTAGGATCACCACCAATTTTGTAGACGACGTATGTCGATGAGTTCGACACTCCTGGTGCTGCCCATGCGAGCGGCAGCGGTGTATGGGGCTGGAGTGGCATCTCCCCCGTGAAAGTCCCCAGAGCTGGCCCCGACGGAGAATACCGGTGGCTCATGATTTCCTGGACCACGCGCGGCGACACGCTCAAGGTGTTCACCAGGCTCTCAGAGTGGCGGTGCAGCGAATGAGCCACCATGTAGTTGATCTCCGGACGCGCGATGCGTTCTTCGAGACGGATAGATCCACTCCATCGAGTGCGCCTTCGGGTGAGAACCCCATCCACCGACGCCATGGGAGCGGGTTCGTGGAAAGAGCCGATGAGTTCGGCGAGGACTGTCTTGATCTCGTCATGCTTCTTCTTGAGCTCATCGGCAGATCCTCGTACTTGACCGGAGTGCTTTCCGCCATCTCGGATGTAGATGGCGATGCGGTGGATGTGAAGATGGTCCCACCGGGCGTGCCGAATGTGTTGGCGTCGAAACCCACCGTCGGGCAACGGCGGCAACACAGGAGAGCCGGAACAACTAGGGCTGCGGCTGGCCCTCCTCGAGCGGCGGCCCGCAAAGCCTTCAGTCACGCGGCCGATCTTTGTCGCGGGCGTGCCACGACCTATAGCTGGTCGGGAAGGTGTGGATGATGCCTCGCTTAGTTTCTGCGGGCACACACGTAACGTTAAATACGAGCCTCGATCGGCTCGGTTATCTGTGAATCGGCTCAAAGAGCCGATCCACCCATGATTCGTACAAGGTGTCCGAATATATGGTGGTCCTGCTTGATCAAGATAAAGCTAATCTGATCTACGACGATTTAGGGTTTTCACCGCATAATCGGATCATCCTACTCACGATTGGGCCTCGCGCTCGTACGGTGATCGTAAGCCGATCCTAGACAGGGCCTAAAAACCAACACGAGGTTGATCCTCGAACATCTGTCTAGGGCTAGCAAACTACACCCTACACGCCGTTGGATCCTCCAACCCTTTGTAAGGCCTAACTATTGCAGATGTTAAACTAATCTTTGAAGAATCAAGGAGCAACCGTAACGGATCGAATCTACTAAATAGTGATCAAGGGGTGCCGCCCCTACACTAAGATAGGTGTAGGGGCTAGACATGCAAGGGTCGCACTACGATAGCATATTATACGAAGAACAATGCTAACCCTAACATGTCTAAATAACTACGTTGCTCGCCATCAAAAGGCTTCAGCACGAGCAACGCATGAACAACGGGATAGGCTTCTGCTGCCTAGATCGCAAGATGCGATCTAGGCAGCATGGTGCTTACCGGTAGAAACCCTCGAGACGAAGGAGTTGGCGATGCGCCGAGATTTATTTTGTGTTGAACGTTGGTTGTTGTTTATTCCATAAACCCTAGATACATATTTATAGTCCAGGGGACTTTCTAATGTGGGCGTGCACTAAACCGTGCACGGGTAAAACTCTACCTTCTAAACTAAAATGCGATCTAATATGTTACAGATATACGGGCAATTAAGCCCAACTTGATATAAAAGGCCGATTCACGTATTTCCTCCATGTATATATCTTCAAATTCATCTTGATCGCGGCCCACCTCTGACTTGGTCAAATTCTGGTGATAACATACGCACGACCGAAAACCACCCAATCCAGCAATCTTAGGACATTGATTGCACAATGAATTTTGCCAGCAGGGCCTTCCGGAACACGACAATCTAGCCAGACTGATGGAGACAAGCTTCCTCGCCGCCATTATTCGCAAGACTAGCAGCCCCCTCGCCGCCGGTCAAACTACCAACCAGATCGGAAGACATGAAGAGGGCAATCCAGCACAACCCGTCGGTGTGGCAAGGACGAACACCAGGTTCACCCGGTCCAGATCTTGGCCCAAGACCCAGATCGGATCGAGGCGACCTAGAGCACCACCGCGCGGTCGGGCGCCCGGCGGCGCACCACCCCCTCCTCGTCGCCGCTCTGATGGAGGCACTCAGGCCTCGGCCACGCCCAGCCACGCTGTCGATGTCCCTCGCCGCCGCCCACCATCTCCCCTGAACCGCGGACGAGATACCTCCTCCCCTGCCCACCGCTGAATCAGTCGGAAAGGCGCCGCCATCACCGCCAGCGCCGCGGTAACGGTGGCTAGGAGAGGGATGTGAGGTGGGGGACTTAGGGTCGGGGTAGGGGGAACCTCCGGAACCGCCCATGGCGAGGCGACTCGGGAAGGGGCAGAGGAAGACTCAATGGCCATTAGATAAGGACACGAGCAGTCATCCAGTAGGGCGACAAATGTTTGATCACTCATCCTCTCAGTTAAGGACACGATGTGTAGCACTGAACCTGGCTCCCATCCTTGCATCCAAGTACGATTCCTGCGCCATGTCACATCGGTCGATCATGCCAGATCAGGCAAGCATCTTCCTGTAATAACTACGGTTGGTTACAAAGAGAGCTAGCACGAGTGCAGTAGACGCGACACGAGCAGGAAAGCGGCTGCTGCGTCGACCCTGCGATTCTTGTGCCATGCTAACTAGACCTTTTTCTGACATCAAAACCTACACAGCCTCCATACTTTACCCAAAATAACCAACCATCCTCCAAGTTTCTGAATTTCTGGCCAAGTTTAGACAAGCAAATAGGAATGGCGTTCTCCCTACAGCAAATAAAATATACACTCATTGCTACAGATCTTGATGCAAACAAAGCAAATGAATACATACTTAGTGATATAAATCTGGATGCAAACAAACATAAATATTCCGAATGAAATCCTAACATGTTAGTTTCTGCCATTGAATCTTAATTACTCCCTCCGGTCTGAAAAGATCAACGCGGAGCAAAGCCATCCCTAGCATATAACTATGGTACGGGCCGCGTCGATTAAATACGACCCGAGGTAGTAGAAGGCAAGAATTCAATGAATACTACACAAATCATGAACAAATCCAAGTAAATTTCCAGATTTGTGAAGAAGCATAAGTGAAAGAGGGAAGATCTGTTTCCCCGCCAAAACTGACTCACATCACGTGGCTACAGTCCCTGCGAAAATACTCTGTTTTATGTCTCTTCCCGTCTCTGCTTCGACCAAAGCCTTACGTGGGCTGGCTTGCGCTGGCTTGTGTGAGTTGAGAGAGGGGAGGGAAAGCAGGGCCGTGGGATTTGAAACAAACGGCATCCAGCAGCGGCTGGCTGCCTCTGACTTGCTTCACGCAGGTTAGAGAATCCGCGCCATGTTTTGCTTGCTTCTTCACCGGTTGATTTCGGCTAGTGCAAACAGTGCATGACATTGCACATTCTTCCTTGACGATGTTGGCACTCTCTCTACCATTGGAATTTAGCGGTCCCACGATATAGCACGTTTGAACCAGATCACAGTGCACAGATGTTACGTAACAAGAGTAGGGGAGTAGCCCCGAATTTTAACGTACTGTTTCAACCTTTTTTTTTGCGTATGATTTACTACTCCCTCAGCCTGCCAACATCTCTACTTCTAGCTTTGTCCTAAGGCCATCTCCAACGGGGGTGATGCAAAATGGACGTTTAAATTGTCGCGTCTGTTTTCGTAGCCCGTCAGACGCGAAAATGGTCGTTTTTGTTCGCGCATCCTTTTGCGCCTGGGTACCTCCAGCAGCCGAGGCATATTTTTTTTCATACTTATTTTTTTATCCACTATTTCATTTAAGGCGACTGCTTCCATAGACCCCCAACGTCGAACGGGTATGTTGAGCGGAACACAAGAACGACCCAGATTACTCCGCGGCGAGGGGCAGGATCGTCTTTTCAACTTCGATTCGGGTATAGAAATGCCCGCTCCAAAACCCGCAGGACCCGTTAGCCCGAGGAGGTACGCGTATCACCGCGAGAATACATACACGCCCGTACACCTCTTCCGCGTACACGCCCGTACCCCTTCCGCGTACACGCCCGTACCCCTTCCGCGTACACGCCCGTCAATGCCCACGGGTCCACACACGGGTCCACGCACACGCGCACAGTCCAAAAGAGTCCACTACTTTATCCCCAGTCGGCCGCATCCCCTCCCCACCATCCCCATTTCCGGCAAAAAGCAGAGGAGAGAAAACCCTAACCCTAGTTCTTCGGCGAACGAAGCCTCTCTCCCTACACTCCCATTTCTTCGAAGCAGAGATCCGGCAATGGACATGAACCTAGCCGCGGCTGCTGCTGGTTTGGAGGGCGTAGAGGGAGCGGCTGCGGCTGCGGGGGCGGCCGCGGGATAACAACGGAGTTGTCAATTCAGTTGCACCTGGAAACAGACTTGCTCGCAAGAGTTTATCGAGTGCTGATTTATAGCGATAGATAGTGAAATAACGATGCGAGTAACAAAGACAGCATTAGTGATTATAGTAACAACGGGATTAAAATACGTAGGCACGGGGATGGATGACGGGCGTTGCATGGATGAGAGAAACTCATGTAACAATCAAGCAGGGCATTTGCAGATAATAATAAACGGTGTCCAAGTACTAATCAATCAATAGGCATGTGTTCCAATTATGATCGTACGTGCTCGCAATGAGAAACTTGCACAACATCTTTTGTCCTACCCGGTTGCAGCAGGGCCTCAAGGGAAACTTCTGGATATTAAGGTACTCCTTTAATAAGTCAGGAGCAAAGCATTAACACTCCGTGAACACATGTGATCCTCACATTACTACCATTCCCTCCGGTTGTCCCGATTTGTCACCGGGGCCATTGGTTGGACAACAACATGTGTATACAACTTGCAAGACCATAAACAATGAATATCTTGATGAAATAATAACATGTTCAGATCTGAGATCATGGCACTCGGGCCCTAGTGACAAGCATTAAGCATAACAAGTTGCAACAATATCATAAAAGTACCATCTACGGACACTAGGCACTATGCCCTAACAATCTTATGCTATTACATGACCAATCTCATCCAATCCCTACCATCCCCTTCGCCTACAGCGGGGAATTACTCACACATGGATGGTGGAAACATTGCTGGTTGATGGAGAGCGTTGGCGGTGATGGCGGTGATGATCTCCTCCAATTCCCGTCCGGTGCCGAACGGAGACTTGGCTCCCGCGACGGAGTTTGCGATGTGGCGGCGTTCGGAGGGTTTCGGCCGACTTCTCTCTGTGTGTTTTTAGGTCGAAACGAATAAGTAGTCCGGAGGAGGCGTCGGAGGCCGGCCGAGGGCCACACCACGGCGCGCGGCCCCCACAGCGGCTGCACGTGGTGTGGGGCCCTCGGGCCTCCACTCAAGTGCCCTTCAGCTCCGTTAGTTCAGGAAAATAGGGCCTTGCATAAATTCGAGGTTTTTCGAAAGTTGGATTTCGCACAAAAGCAGACACGTTGTTCTGAAAACTGCGTTAGTCCGTGTTAGTTGCATCCAAAATACACAAATTAGAGGTCAAACAATAGCAAAAGTGTTCGGGAAAGTAGATACGTTTTGGACGTATCAACTCCCCCAGCTTATTGCTTGTCCTCAAGCAATTCAGTTAACAACTGAGCGATAAAAGAACTTTCACGAACACATTTGCTCATATTATGTATATATTCTCATGACATGGCTAATACTTGAGCAGTTCATAACAAGGTACATGCAAATAAGATCATCTAATAGCTATATCAATCATGAAAAGGTACCAACAATTAATAATAAGCATCATGAATCATGTATATAAGCAAGATTGCAATGTTCATAAGAGAGTATGATAAAGTGGTATCTCGCTTGCCTGTATTTGATTGGCAAAACATAAATGCCGAGGCACCTCTGGAGTTCATAGAAAGACTAGAAGTAGTGATTGTCAAAGATAAAAGCATCAAAGTTATACCACAATCAATCATATTTTGAGACAAGCATATTATACTAAGAATGACAGTTGTGCTCTCAAGAAAGTGCTCAAAGAAATAATGACCCAACATAAAAGTAAAAGATTGACCCTTCGCAGAGGGAAGCAGGGATTAACATGCGCTAGAGCTTTTCATTTTTAAACGGAGTAAAATTATTTTGAGAGGTGTTTGTTGTTGTCAACGAATGGTAATGGGTACACTAACTACCTGCCAACCGGACTTTCAAGAGCGGCTCCCATGAATTATTGCATATTTATTTGGCACTCCTTCCAACCTTTCTTGCACAAACCATGGCTAACCGAATCCTCGGGTGCCTGCCAACAATCTCATACCATGAAGGAGTGCCTTTTTATTTTAGTTTTATTATGATGATGACACTCCCCCAACCTTTGCTTACACAAGCCATGGCTAACCGAATCCTTCGGGTGCCGTCCAACAATCACAAACCATGGAGGAGTGTCTATTTAAGTTTAATTAATTTGGGAATCCCATTGCCAGCTCTTTTTGCAAAATTATTGGATAAGCGGATGTGCCACTATTCCATATGAGAGTCAAAAGTAAATGACAAGGTTGAAAGCTAAACACCACATACTTCCTCATGAGCTATGAAACATTAACACAAATTAAGAAGCATTTTGAAGGTTTTAAAGGTAGCACATGAGAATTTACTTGGAATGGTTTGAAATGCCATGCATGGGTATTTATGGTGGACACTCTGGAATTACTTGGTTTTCATGTGTTTGGAGGCACGAGCAGCGTTCCCGCTCAGTACAAGTGAAGGCTAGCAAAGACTAGGAGCGACAAATAAGAGAGCTTGTCATAATCATGCTTTGGCAAAATAAATTAACTGAGGCATAAAAGTGATACAAGAACTCGACAATGTGAATCATTGAGGCTTAATTGACTCTTGTTCAGTCATATGCATGCGTGAGCATGTGCCAAGTCAATATAAATGAATTATTCAGAGGAGGATACCACAATTCCATACTTACTTATGAATAAAACAATGCAAGCAAACATCCATGACATGCTACTCATATTAATAGATTGGAGCAAAACATGAGAGATCATAAACTACTAGACTTTCTCAAATAACATATACCTCACATGAACCAACTAAGCATGCTCACATGGATGAGTATATGTACAAAAATGAAAACAAATAGAGTTCATACCCCTCACCACAATCAGATTGTCGTAGATCGTCATTATTGCCTTTTCACTTGTGTAGCTTGGATAATATGAAATGAAAACCACGCTCCAGCCACCGAGACCATTGAACTCATGATGAACTTTACAAACCAAAGAAGAACAGCAAATATTTTTGGTGTTTTCAAATTGCAAATAAGAACAAGAGGAAACAAGCAAACAAAGCAAAATCTTTTTGGGTTTTATTATAGCAAACTAGCAATAGCAAATAAAGCGAAACAAATGCAAGAAACCAAAGCAAACAAATGGTGAAGAGAAACAACAGAAATATTTTTGGTCTTTTTGTGTTTTGGGAAAGAAACAAAGTGGAAACAAGAAATAGCAAACTAAAAGAAACACGGAAAAGCAAGATGGCAGAAATGCCAAAACTTGACAGCAGTATGAAATCGATTTTTACAAAATCTTACGTTGCTCAGTCAAAAAGTGTTCAACTAATGAAAGTTAGATAACAACCGGGGAACTGCACAAAAATTTTCAACTCAAAATAACGTTGGCTGTGCACACAATTTTTACGTAACAGACCAGAATCTGCTTTCAGCAGCACTTCCCAAATATCATCTTCCTCTCATTAGAAAACCACTCAAAGGGACTAAACAAGTATATACAAGTATCCAGCAATCATAATATGCAAAGAATGAGTGATGCCGGTATACCCCCCCAAGCTTAGGCTTTTGGCCTAAGTGGAGTTCAATCCCATCGATCCCATGAAGTAGTATCTCCGTAATATGAAGATGGGTCGTATTCCGGGTATGTGCTAGAAGAAGCACCCGGATATGTGACGGTGTGGTCGTAGGAGGTCTCGATGTCCTCGGAGTCATGTTGCTGGTGGAACTCTTGTATCTTCATATGTTCTTCCACCTCCTCCTTAGTGCGCGACCATGGTTGCTGTCAATATCAAACAAGCCTGGCTGGGGAAGAGGATTTCTTTCTCATCCCCGTCAGCAAACAACATTCTATAGGCCATATTATCCAAAGTAGACTCAGTGGTAACAAAATGATGACTCTTCATGGCAGCAATATCAAGTCTCCTAGGGGCCAAAGGCACATCATTAGGATCAATAGGAAGATCTAGATATGTTAAAACGCGCAGTGCAATAGTTCCTCCAAAAATAGGTCCCCTGGTAGACAGGCGACGAGCAATAAGAGCACCAAGGTGATAAGATGTTTGACCAGTAAGTGCAATGTTCAGGAAAGCAAGATGGTAGCTAGAAATATTACTAGTGTTCTCCCTACCAAGAATACTAGTAGCAATGTAGTATGCAAAATATTTAATGGCGAGGAGTTGAATGTTCCTTATCTTGCCCCGCTGAATGGTGCGACAGTCGTCATTTGTGATCCCTCGGAGAGCTCAACAAGTCCCGGGGTTGTCATCAATCCTACTTGCTGTACCTGCAGGGTCAATATCCAAAGCAAAACAAAATCCTTCAATTGCATAGTAACAGGATTACCATAAATCCTGAATGCAACCGTTGGCTCATATTGTTTATTGTCAAACTGGAAACTCTCGACGAAAATTTTTGTGAGCATATAATACTGCTCCCTTTCATCTCCCATATAGGTAGTTAACCCTGCCCTGTTGACAAGGGTCAAGAAATCCTCCAGTATCCCTGCATTCTGAGAAAATCATAGCATGGAAAAGTAGAAGCATTAGGAGGACCGTTGTCCTCTTCGGGCGCGAAGCTAGGCGCGGATGTCTTCATTGTATGATTGCCTAATCCGGGTGGCCCCTAGAAGGCCTCCCGGTGCTGGTTGTCCCCTTCTTGAACAACTCTCCAAATTTGAACTTCTTCATTTTCTGAAATTTCCAACAACCAATATAAAAATTTGATTTGGTGACATAAAATTGAGGGAAACTACCATAGGAACTTGCTAGAGTACTAATCATGCATCAAAACTAGTTTCTACCACTTAGAACAAGCATGCAAGCTCACTAAACATGTTACCTACAGCAGCAAAATATTCAAGATATACTCAACCAAACAAAATTCTACTTGGATGGGTGGAGGAGTCACATACCGAAGAGCAAATGTGCCAAATTTCAGGCAGCCGGGCTGAGCAAAGAGATCGAGAAATCTGAGCTCGGGAGCAAAAAGCGAGAGAGATGAACTTGGTACGAGTTTTTCGGAGAGAGAAGGTGCTGGGAGGAAGAGATGGCAAAATGGGGCAGAGGGGGACCCACACCACATGGTGGCGCGGCCACCTCTAGGCAGCGCCGGCCTGTGGTTTGGCGCCCTCGGTGCCCCATGGTCATCCTCTGGTGCTCCCAGTGCCTCGTCGAAAAATAGGACCAACGGTATAATTTGCGAATTTTTGAAAACTTTGAAAAATGCACATTTTCTGGTATTAAGTTCATTATTACTGGCCGGAATTTTTGAAATCTCAAATCAACTAAGAAACTTTGCAAAATTAAAAGTGCTACAGCAACTAAAGCAAGTGGAGAAAGAAAGAGATGTTGTTTACCTCCTCTATGCATATAAAAGGTATTTGTTAACAAGGTTGATCAAGTCTTGCCACCAAATAAATTTTACATAGCATATGAAGAAATAAACCTCAAATCAATCATGTTACCTTGAATTGTATTGATATGGATCCAATCACAAGAGTTTGATATTCTTCTTTAGGCTCATATATAGGACAATCGATGGATCCCACTTTGATAGTTCTCACATGAGAAATGTACTACCGCACGCTTTTTTTCTCTTGGGGGAAATAGACGGTGTGTTCCTTATCATCAACATTGAAAGTAACCTTTCCTTTATTGCAATCAATAACATCTGTTAAGAAAAGGTCTCCCAAGAATAATAGACATATTATCATCTTCAGCATTTCCAATACAACAAAATCAGTTAATATCAAGCAGTTAGTAGTAACTTGAACAGGAACATTCTCACATATACCAACGGGAATAGTAGATTTATCAGCCATTTGCAAAGATATATCAGTGGTATCAACTTATCTAAGTAAAGTCTCTTATAAAGAGAAAAGGCATAACACTAACACCGGCTCCCAAGTCACATAGAGCAGTTTTAACATAATTATTCTTAATAGAACAAGGAATAGTAGGTATACCTGGGTCGCCCAACTTCTTTGGAATTTTGCCATTGAAAGAGTAATTAGCAAGCATAGTGGAAATTTCCTCATTGGGGATTTTCCTTTTGTTAGTAACAATATCTTTCATATACTTTGAATAAGGATGCAATTTAATAGCATCAGTCAAAGGGATTTGCAGAATAAAGGTTTCATCCAATCACAGAATTTATTATAGTGTTCCTCTTCCTTTGATTTTAGTTTCTTGCGGAAAAGGCATTTGCTTTTGCACCCAAGGTTCTCTTTCATTACCATGTTTCTCAACAATAAATCTTCTTTAGTATACTTTTTATTTTTGACATGCTTTTCAGGTTCTTCTTCAACCTCTTCTTTATCAGTATCATTCTTATCATTATCTTCACTATTATCATGTTCATTACCACTTTCAGTTTCAGTATTAGAAATACTATTAGGATCATTAACAGGTTAGAGGATTCTACAACATTTTTATGTTTCTTCTTCTTTTTCTTCTTAGAATGAGCTCTAGGTTCAATGCGTTGAGAATTTTGTTCAATTCTTTTGGGATGCCCTTCAGGATATAGAGGATCCTGGGTAGAGACACCACCTCTAGTTGTTACTTCATAAGCATGTTTTTCTTTAGCATTATTTCCTAACAAATCATTTTGCACTTTAGTGAGTTGATCAATTTGAATCTGAATCATTTGAAAATGTTTGACAAGCATCTTAACATCATTGGAGGTTCTCTGCACAATATCATGCAATTGACTAATAGCTTGAGAATTTTCCATTAGATGATTCTCTACTCTCATATTAAAATTTTCTTGCTTAACAATATAATTATCAAACTCATCTAAGCATTGTGGGGAGGTTTTGAATACGGAATATCTTCCCTAGTAAAGCGTTGAAGGGAGTTTACCTCAACCATGGATGAAGGGGGAATTATCTCACATATATCTTCTATAGGAGGTAGATTCTTCACATCTTCAGATTTAATACCTTTCTCCTTGAGAGACTTCTTGGCTTCCTCATATCTTCATCATTCAATTTAATTAAACCTCTTCTTCACTATTGGCGTTTGAGTTTGTTTATTCCAATCATCATAATTCCGGCTATTTTAGCCAATAATTCTTCAGCGTCTGAGTTCTTTTCCTGAAAACACAACCAGCACAACTATCCAGGTATGCCCTAGACTCAATGGTTAGTCCACTATAAAATATATCAAGTAAATCATGCTTTTCTAAATCATGGGCAAAGCTCTAATAAGAGAGCAAAATCTTTCCAAGCCTCACAATTTCTCCTCATCTCCTGATCAAAATTATAAACTCTCTGCAAAGCAGCATGTTGAGCACTAGCGGGAAAGTATTTGCGGAAGAAAACCTCAAGCAATTCTTTCGGACTTTTAATAGAATTAGGTGGCAAATTATTATACCAAGTTTTAGCGTCATCCTTCAATGAGAATGGAAATATTTTAGCAACAAAGTAAGTACGCTTCTAACATCATCAGAAAACAAGCTACTCAAAGTAGATAACTCGGTCATGTGTTCAACAGCACTTTCTTTTTCAGTACCACAAAAAGGTGTTTTCTCAACAATAGCTATGTGAGATAGATCAATAGAAAAATCATAATCTTTATCCCTAATGTTTATAGGGGATGTGGCAAATTTAGGATCATGGGACAGTTTATATCTATGATATGTTCTGCAAGCAACTTTAATTTTCTTCCATCAGTAGTAGCATGGCATTTTTCAATAAAATCATCATCAAGTTCCACATAATCTTCATCAAAATCATCACTAGAGTATTCAAGTTCAGGTGAATTAACAGGTGTAGTAGCATTAGGAGTTTCAGTATTTTCAATTTGTCTAGATTTAGCAATTGTAGCATCTAGAAAAGATCCCAATGAACCACTATCATCAAGCACAGCGAAAACATTATCAATATTATGAGAGTGTTTAGATTCAGCAGATGTACCCGCATGCGAAGCATGTGGCGGTGAAACAAGTTTATCAATCACAGATGGTGAATCAAGTGTGGCGGAGGTACTCAGAATCGTACCTTTCTTGTAGTGGATGGTAATATGGCGATCTTAGTATCGCGTTTACCCATGATGGAGAATTTGCAGCGACAATATCAATCCAAGTGAACTTCCAAATAAAGCTATGCTCCCAACGGCGCCAAAAAATAGTCTTGATGACCCACAAGTATAGGGGATCGCAACAGTCTTCGAGGGAAGTATTACCCAATTTATTGATTCGACACAAGGGGAGACAAAGAATACTTGGAAGCCTTAACAAGGAGTTGTCAATTCAACACTGAAACAGACTTGCTATAAGAGTTCGGTAAGAGTTTTATTATAGCAGTAAGAAATAACGAAACTGAGTAACAAAGACAGCAGTAGTGATTATAGTAAACAGCAGGATTAAAATACCGTAGGCACGGGGACGGATGACGGGCGTTGCATGGATGAGAAACTCATGTAACAATCATGCAGGGCATTTGCAGATAATAATAAAACGGTGTCCAAGTACTAATCAATCAATAGGCATGTGTTCCAATTATAGTCGTGCGTGCTCGCAATGAGAAACTTGCACAACATCTTTGTCCTACCAGCCGATGGCAGGGGCCTCATGGAAACGACTGATATTAAGGTACTCCTTTTAATAGAGTACCGGCAAAGCATTAACACTCCGTGAACACATGTGATCCTCACATTACTACCATTCCTCCGGTTGTCCCGATTTCTGTCACTGGGGCCATTGGTTCCCGGCAACATGTGTATACAAACTTGCAGGTAAGACCATAAACAATGAATATCTTGATGAAATAATAACATGTTCAGATCTGAGATCATGGCACTCGGGCCTAGTGACAAGCATTAAGCATAACAAGTTGCAACAATATCATAAAAGTACCATCTACGACACTAGGCACTATGCCTAACAATCTTATGCTATTACATGACCAATCTCATCCAATCCCTACCATCCTTAGCCTACGGGGAATTACTCACACATGGATGGGGGAAGCATTGCTGGTTGATGGAGAGGCGTTGGCTGTGATGGCGTGATGATCTCCTCAATTCCCGTCCAGTGCCCAACGGAGACGGCTCCGCGACGGAGTTTCGTGATGTGGCGGCGTTACGGAGGGTTTCGGCGGCTTCGACTTCTCGTGTGTTTTTAGGTCGAAACGAATAAGTAGTCCGAAGGAGCGTCGGAGGCAGCAAGAGGGCCACACCACACAGCCGCGGGCCCCCAGGACGCGCTGGTGGTGTGGGCCCCTCCACTTCATGCCCTTACAGCTCCGTTAGTTTCTGGGAAAATAGGGCCTTCATAAATTCCGGGTTTTTCCCGAAAGTTGGATTTCGCACAGAAACAAGACACGAGCAGTTCTGCTGAAACAGCGTTAGTCCGTGTTAGTTGCATCCAAAATACACAAATTAGAGGTCAAACAATAGCAAAGTGTTCGGGAAAGTAGATACGTTTGGACGTATCACGGAAGCGGGAGCGGGAGCGGTTGCCGGGAGCGAGGCGGGAGCGCGGGAGCTGGGCTGGGAGCCGCGCCTGCTGCGGCGGACATCGGCGCGGAGGCTGTGCTGATCTGGCGGCATCGCTGATGCGGTGGCTGCTCGCCCCTGCGGATAGGGAGGCGGCGTACAAGGAAATCGACGCCATGTACGAGGCAGCCAGTACGTCCAGCCCTGCGAGGTAAATCTATGTCTCCCCTCTCAGATCTGGTAACCCCTGCAAAGTAGATGTAGTAGATGCGCGTGGATGCTATGTCGATCTGGTAACCGCAGCTATGTCCTCGAGTACATCGAGCCCTGCGAGGTAGATCTACTCCCTCCGTCCAGAAATAAGTGGATCTTGTATTAAAAGCAACAAACATTGGCGAGTTAATATTACTAGTTGAATGCCCGTTGTGATCTTGTATCCAAAGCAACAAACATTCATTTTTCTTGCACTTCTTCTACCATTGTGATCTTGTATCCAAAGCAATAAACTTTGTATTAAAATCATTACTGTGTACCACTATAAGAAGACGATACCATTCAAACTATTGTGGATTCAGCTAAATTATTCTCAAACAACAAATAAGATACAACTACTAAATAAGCCACTTGCCTAATATAAATGAAAGTTGCAGTCATACTAAGTAGGTTTGGAGCTTCTTCATATAGAAATGAGCCTATTTGCCGTTGGGGATTGAAATGGGTCAAGAGCTGAAGGTTTGTTGTTTACCATGATTTGGATACGCAAGAATGTATGATAAACGACTTGAGAACCACTTTTTAATACAGACCTCTGATTTGAATTTTTAAACAAGAAAAACATAGTTAACAGAGTGTTGAACCGTGTAGAAAAGCAATATAAGGCACATCTAAATTTTTACAGACATAAATACTAAACATATGTGCTGACAAGTGTTAAACAAGGAAAAAGTATTGGTATTTCAGACCTTGATTGTGGATCAGGTCCTTGCCCCGTTTCCCTGTAGATTCAGTGAATTATGGGAAAGCTTTTTTATGTCAGATGGAAAACTCATCATTTACATCCTGATGTATGTATCAAACAAACCAGAAATAATATTTATTATATCAGCTACTACTTTATGTCTGCCGCTTGCATAAGAACATAAAGTCCTAAGGAAATTCAAACTTATGCTCAAATTATAAACAGAACAGAAAAATAGTAATTGGACTTCCACTAAGAAAAATAAAAGATATATTCAAATGAAAGCTACTGCTTTCTTCATGAAAAAAGTACTATAGGAAACAAAATCAGCAACATATGTGACAAGGTAACCAAAAATGGATTGCCTTTTGACAACCTGCAAACCTAGAAATTTTAGGTGGTTGAAGAATGCCTACCTACAGTTGATTTGTTTTTGGATGTCGTAGAAACTCTTAGTAAGCTATTATTTTTGAAATTATTCATGCTTAGTAGTGACTCTTCAGGTTTGCCGAATGTGTGGAAAGTCCTTTCTTGGCGGTATGTAAATCTTGTACCAAGATAGAAAGCATAAATACATTATCTTTAACAGTTTGTAAATCGTGTATCCAAACTCCCATGGTTAAAGTTTGCTCTCTATGTTCCTCAGGTATGAATTGTAAGAATTACTCATTAAATTTAGCAGTTAATATTAAGAAGATATGAACTTTGTGAATACCATACCATGTTCTGCATCCTTTAGCCGCTTCCTCACATGTGCCCCTTTATTTGCAGTACAACACAGATGACGACGTCGACGAGGACAACTTTGAGTCCTACGTGCAGAGGCAGGTCAAGGGATTCGAGTCTCGGATTCTGAAGACAGTGCGGAGGGGAAAGCATGCTTGCCCCTTCTGTCCCTGCAAGGTGAAGGATGGCGCGCTGGCTTCCCTTGAGATGCATGCTATGGACACTCGCAACAGCGCCCCCGAGTGGCAGGGCAAGGCTGACCACGAGGCACTTGCAAGGTTTCTGCTGGGTCCTCGCCTTCCCCGTTCGGCAGGATCCTCAAGAGGCGTCGCAACATCTGAACCTACCATGCATGCCTCAGCCCGATGCTCGCCCCCGTATATATGTTATGTCCTTGGAGCTTATTTCTGTCTGGTTGTAATGGATAACTAAGAACTTTTAGGTTTAATGTGTGTACGTAGAACCTTAAGTTCTACTTATGGAATTTCTTAGTACTAATTAAGAACTTATATCTCCAGTGTTATGCATGAATGCCTTGTTTAGATAAATGCTAGTTATGACTGTTATGCATGAATGCATGCTTGTTTAGATAAAGGCGCCTTAGATAAATGCTAGTTATGACAGTTATGCATGAATGCCTTGTTTAGATAAATGCTACTTATAACTTTTAAGCATGAATGCCTTGTTTAGATAAATGCTAGTTATAACTGTTACTCTTTTATCTAGATAAATGCTAGTTATAACTGTTATGCATGAATGCCTTGTTTGTTATTCTCATGCATAGATTGTTTTTCACATAGACTGCTCAGTCTCCGTAGCCAAACTTGTTCGATCCCTCGATAACAAAGTCATTGCCACGTAGAGATGTTATCTAAAATCAACAAGTTTGATTACCATAGAAGGTACAGGTAAGAAAGGAGTAAAAAATAGTCACATATGAGTTTGAGGTAAAAAATAGTCACATATTTGTGTACTTGTGATTATTTCGACGTTGACTAAATAGACCATGCACTCCTAGGTTTCTCACATGAAATAACCATGCACTCAGTTGGACTCACCCTGGCAACCCCATCCACATCCACATCCACATCCATCCACTTGATTTGGCATCGAAGGTTTCGTGTGAACACACGAAACCTTTAAAATACTTTTTTTGGTATTTTCATTTCAATTTCCACAAACTAATACATAATTGGGACATGGTTTTCCACAAACTAATACATAATTGGGACATGGTTTTCCACAAACTAATACATATTTTGAACCATGGTGGACACAAATATAAAATTTTGCAAAAAAACTAAACCTAACTAGACCGTGCATCCAAGGTTTCCTGTGTTCACTGCTAACAATCCCAGTCACCCAAGCTGGAAAATCCAGCGGGAGGATGACGAACACAGAAACTTCCGTGCACGTATTCGCTGCGAAGAAACAACCTCTTCATGGTCGTCCTCCTCGTCGGTGCTGTCGCCGTGGTTGTCGTGGTTGTCCCGGCGGCAGCGCGTCGTCGACCTTGACGCTCAAGTCCCTGTCGCCATAGTAGGTGAACAGGAGGATGAAGCCGGCTTCGAGTCTGTGGTGGCGCGCGAACTTCTCCCAGCCGATGTGGAGGTACATCTTGCCGCGCCCGTCGTATATCACGTCGACGATCCACCGGTAGAAGTCGGACGAAGCCTCCCGCAGATGCAGCGTGCCCGGTCGATCGTCACCGGTGACATAGACGGCGAAGGGGTCAGGAAGTCTCTGGATGCCGCGTGGGTCGCCCTTGAGTACGAGGACGAACTCGAACAGCACGGGCCCCTCCACGTCCATCTCCGGCGATGAAGCCGACGGTGTGGCAGGCGACGGCGAGCGTGCAGCTCTGCCGCGGCCACGGCCACGACCACGTCGGCCTCCGCCTCTCCCAGCCATGGCGTCAACTCTTGTTGAGACGGTGGCGGCAAGGGTTGGGGAGAGAGCCTCTAGGGTTTGTGTGTGAAAGGGATGATGAGAGGCGGCCCTTTTTAGTCCTTAGGGAGGCGATGGAGCGGTGGGTAGGGAACACTCATGGCCCATCCAGCTGGGTTCTCTAGTTTCTTCTGTCTTTTTTTCCAAGTCGAATTTAACTGAAATTTAGTAGTTTATTTTTACAGAAATTCAAAAAATGAAAAAACCTTCACAGTTCGTCTTAGAATGGATACAGAGTGTGTGCAAAAATTTCTGGAGCGTTTCTCGAAGGTCGAAAAATCCACATTCTTAGAAACGGAACCGTTTGGGTTACATCAAACCACTTTTTGTAAGCTAGTCGATTTTGACCTTCGAAAAAATTCAGTTTTTTTTACCCAATATGTCACACGTTTTTGTGAACATAATCCGTTGGTTAAAACTTTTTTGAATTTTTTGAATTTAACCAGGTTTGCTGCAGATTTATTGAAATCAAAACTAAAACTTATCATTAGGCGAAAGACATGTAAGCGGTTTGTACTAAGCCCATTAACGTGGAGCATGGACGTGGGAAGGAATACTCATGGCCCATCCAGCAGGGGTTCTCGAGTTTTTCTTCTGTTTTTTTCAACTCGAATTTAACTGAAATTTAATAGTTTATTTTCACGGAAATTCAAAAACTGAAAAAAACCTTCACACTTCGTCCTAGAATGGATACGAGAGTGTGTGCAAAAATTTATGGAGCGTTTCTCGAAGGTCGAAAAATCGACATTCTTAGAAACGGAACCGTTTGGGTTACATCAAACCACTTTTTCTAAGATAGTCGATTTTTCGACCTTCGAAAAAAAATCCAGTTTTTTTACCCAATATGTCACACGTTTTTGTGAACATAATCCGTTGGTTAAAACGTTTTTGAATTTTTTGAATTTACCAGATGTGCTGCAGATTTATCAAATCAGCTAGGCCGGAAGGTAATAATAGGCGGTTTGTACTAAGCCCATTAACGTGGAGCATGGACGCGGGGAAGGAACACTCATGGCCCATCCATCAGGGTTCTCTAGTTTTCTTTTGTTTTTTTCAACTCGAATTTAACTGAAATTTAATTGTTTATTTTCACAGAAATTCAAAAATTGAAAAAACCTTCACACTTCGTATTAGAATGGATACGAGAGTGTGTGCAAAAATTCTGGAGCGTTTCGAAGGTCAAAAAATCCACATTCTTAGAAACGTTTGGGTTACATCAAACCACTTTTTCTAAGCTAGTCGATTTTTCGACCTTCGAAAAAAATCCAGTTTTTTACCCAATATGTCACACGTTTTTGTGAACATAATCCGTTGGTTAAAAATTTTTTGAATTTTTAATTTTCGATTTTGGTGGCGTCAGACATGTAACGCCGGGTGGGTTATTTAATCGTGCATGTTCGCCTCCGCCCTTCGCCTCCCGCCCTTCGCCTCCCGCCCTATATCCGCCCATCTGTGGCAGTTCCACCGTTCTGTCCCAACCCCGGCCGTTCATCTACCGCATCCCAGTGCTTGACAAAGGTGCAAGGATCATTGTCCGCGCCATACACTTTTACAAGTGTTGATAAAAGAAATGACACAAAAGTTCTTCGTGCGGCCGGTCTTCCTGTTCCAGAAGAGAGACACATCGACATCCAGGACATTTTCAAGATGGCTGATCTTGCAGCAAAGCTCATTGATCCCAAGTTTGCAAACCCGACCGACCGACACGCCCGCGCGTGGAGCTGTTACCACTGCCATGTGACACATCTGCACTCCGCGTCTCAGCGTTTCAGCGTTTCTGCGACGGAGCGACGACTGCAATGAGCGCATGCACGAGGCGAGCACCTCGCATGCATGGCAACACGCAACGTGGTGGATCGCTGCGCATGCATGGCAGGCCTAGACGGGCTCGTTCGACGATGGCATGCGTGGACGCGAAGCCAGAGCCCAACGGATATTTCGACGTCTCCTGCCATAGCGAGGCGCTGGAAGAAAAAAAAACGCTAGCCAATCACGTCGCCAAATCGTCGCTCTCGCGGATAGCCCGTTGATTCCTTCTAGAAGACCGATCCAACGGATGCAGTTCAGCACCGTAGCGTTAGATGCACTAAGATGGACGGTCGACGTTTGTTTTCCAGACCTCTCTCATGTTTTAGCGGAGGAGTGTGCTATCAACTAAATGTTTTGTTTTATTAGCTATTTCTATTTTCATTGTGACTTTGTTGCTAGTAGATGATGTAAATATGCATTAAGTTAAAAATTGTGTGCACGACAATCCTTGTGCTAAAAAAATAAACAGAAAAACTATCTCTTGTTAGCTATCCAAACCATGTGCCAAGTGTGGCCTCACCCTAGCATCCCCAGCCACTTGATTTGCCCCAAAAGTGCATGTTTTGGCCTAAAACCCTATATTTGGGGTGTCTGGTGCAACTCACCATGGTCTACCCCATATTATTCATGAAAATTCCAAGGGTAGAAGTGTGGGGCATGCATTTGTGCATCCATGTGCCAAGTGTGGCCTCACCCGGCATCCCCACCCACTTGATTTGCCCCAAAAGTGCATGTTTTGGCCTAAACCCTATATTTGGGGTGTCTGGTGCAACCACCATGGTCTACCCCATATTATTCATGTAAATTCCAAGGGTAGCAGTGTGGGGCATGCATTGGTGCACCCATGTGCCAAGTGTGGCCTCACCCTGCATCCCCAGCCACTTGATTTGCCCCAAAAGTGCATATTTTGGCCTAAAACCCTATATTTGGGGTGTCTGGGTGCAACTCACCATGGTCTACCCCATATTATTCATGTAAATTCCAAGGGTAGAAGTGTGTTCATGCATTGGTGCACCCATGTGCCAAGTGTGGCCTCACCGGCATCCCCGCCCCACTTGATTTGCCCCAAAAGTGCATGTTTTGGCCTAAAACCATATATCTGGGGTGTCTGGGTGCAACCCACCATGGTCTACCCCAAATTATTCATGTAAATTCCAAGGGTAGCAGTGTTGGGCATGCATTGGTGCACCCATGTGCCAAGTGTGGCCTCTCCATCCCCAGCCACTTGATTTGCCCCAAAAGTGCATGTTTTGGCCTAAAACCCTATATTTGGGGTGTCTGGGTGCAACCCACCATGGTCTACCCCATAATATTCATGTAAATTCCAAGGGTAGCAGTGTGGGGCATGCATTGGTGCACCCATGTGCCAAGTGTGGCCTCACCTGGCATCCCCATCCACTTGATTTGCCCCAAAAGTGCATGTTTTGGCCAAAAACCCTATATTTGGGGTGTCTGGGTGCAACTCACCATGGTCTACCCATATTATTCATGTAAATTCCAAGGGTAGAAGTGTGGGGCATGCATTGGTGCACCCATGTGCCAAGTGTGGCCTCACCCTGGCATCCCCCCACTTGATTTGCCCCAAAAGTGCATGTTTTGGCCTAAAACCCTATATTTGGGGTGTCTGGGTGCTCACCATGGTCTACCCCATATTATTCATGTAAATTCCAAGGTGGCAGTGTGGGGCATGAAATGGTGCACCCATGAGCCAAGTGGCCTCACCCTGGCATCCCCAAACACTTGATTTGCCCCAAAAGTGCATGTTTTGGCCTAAAACCCTATATTTGGGGTGTCTGGATGCAACTCACCATGGTCTACCCCATATTATTCATGTAAATTACAAGGGTGGCAGTGTGGGGCATGCATTGGTGCACCCATGTGCCAAGTGTGGCCTCACCCTGGCATCCCCAGCCACTTGATTTGCCCCAAAAGTGCATGTTTTGGCCTAAAACCCTATATTTGGGGTGTGGGTGCAACCCACCATGGTCTACCCCATATTATTCATGTAAATTCCAAGGGTGGCAGTGTGGGGCATGCAATGGTGCACCCATGTGCCAAGTGTGGCCTCACCCGGGCATCCCAGCCACTTGATTTGCCCCAAAAGTGCATGTTTTGGCCTAAAACCTATATTTGGGGTGTCGTGCAACTCACCATGGTCTACCCCATATTATTCATGTAAATTCAAGGGTGGCAGTGTGGGTCATGCAATGGTGCACCCATGTGCCAAGTGTGGCCTCACCGCCCCAGCCACTTGATTTGCCACAAAAGTGCATGTTTTGGCCTAAAACCCTATATTTGGGGTGTCTGGGTGCAACTCACCATGGTCTACCCCATATTATTCATGTAAATTCCAGGGTAGCAGTTTGGGGCATGCATTGGCGCACCCATGTGCCAAGTGTGGCCTCACCCTGGCATCCCCAGCCACTTGATTTGCCCAAAAGTGCATGTTTTGGCCTAAAACCCTATATTTGGGGTGTCTGGGTGCGCAACTCATGGTCTACCCCATATTATTTATGTAAATTCCAAGGGTGGCAGTGTGGGGCATGCATTGGTGCACCCATGTGCCAAGTGTGGCCTCACCCTGGCATCCCCACTACTTGATTTGCAAAGTGCATGTTTTGGCCTAAACCCCTATATTTGGGGTGTCATGCAAACCATGGTCTACCCCATATTATTCATGTAAATTCCAAGGGTGGCAGTGTGGGGCATGAAATGGTGCACCCATGAGCCAAGTGTGGCCTCACCCATCCCCAGCCACTTGATTTGCCCCAAAAGTGCATGTTTTGGCCTAAAACCCTATATTTGGGGTGTCTGGGTGCAACTCACCATGGTCTACCCCATATTATGTTGGAGATATGCCCAAGAGGCAATAATAAAGTGGTTATTATAATATCTTTGTGTTTATGATAAATGTTTGTATACCATGCTATAATTGTATTAACCGAAACATACATGTGTGTTATATAAACAACAAGGAGTCCCTAGTAAGCCTCTTGTATATATTGATTAATAGATGATCATGGTTTCGTGATCATGAACATTGGATATTATTAATAACAAGTTATGTCATTAGTTGAATGATATGATGGACACACACCCAAATGAGCGTAGCATAAGATCAAGTCATCAAGTTCATTTGCTATAAGCTTTCAAGACATAGTTGTCTTAATCCTTCGACCATGAGATCATGTAAATCTTACACCGGAAGGGTACTTTGATTACACCAAACGTCATTGCGTAAATGGGTGACAATAAAGGTGGGATTAAGTATTTGGAAAGTGTGAGTTGAGGCATATGGATCAACGTGGGATTTGTCCATCCGATGACGGATAGATATACTCCGGGCCTCTCTGGAATCCGATTAGCTTGCAAGCATATGAATAGTTCATAAGAGATCACATACCATGATGCAGTAAAGTACTTGTCGGTAACGAGGTTGAACAAGGTATGGAGATACCGATGATCAAACCTCGGACAAGTAAAATATCGCGAGACAAAGGGAATTGGCACCGTATGTAAATGGTTCAATCGATCACTAAGTCATCGTTGAATATGTGGGAGCCATTATGGATCTCCGATCCCGCTATTGGTTATTGCTCGGAGAGAGTCTCGACCATGTACATAGTTCGCGAACCGTAGGGTGACGCGCTTAAGGTTCGATGTCGCATAAGTAGATTTGAATATGGTATGGAGACGAAGTTTGTTCGAGTCTCGGATGTGATCCAGGATGTCACGAGAGGTCGGAATAGTCCGGAGAATAAGATTCATATAAGGGAAGTTGATTGGGTTTCGGAAATGTTCGGGATTTTCCGGTGTTGGTGGAAGGTTCTAGAAGGTTCGGAAGGGTCCACCATGGGGCCCACGACCTAGGAGGCCCACCGTGGGCCGAGGGGATGCTCCGGCCTAATGGGCCAGGGGCACTTGGCCCCCAAGGCCCAGGGCGGCCAACCCCTAGGGTTTCCTAGGGGGGATCAACGGGGGAGGAAAGCCCTCCCCCACTTGGCCGCCGCCCCCTAACCCTAGATGGGAAAGGGGCCACCTTGGCCAGCCTATAAAAGAGGGGGTGGCCGGCCACACCCCCCCCATCCATTGCCTCCTCCTCCTCGCCGCCTCTCCCTCCACCATACGTGCTCGGGGCGAAGCCCTGCAGCTTTTCTTCCTCCACCTCCACCACCACGCCGTCGTCCTGCTGCTGGACTTTGGAGGAGATCTACCACACCTCCGCTGCCCGCTGACGGGAGAGGAAGGAGCTTCATCGACACCGTACGCGCGCCGAGTACGGAAGTGCTGCCGGATTGCAGCCGGGGACGATCGTCTACACCAACAACGAGATTAATCTCGTAGGCTTTGGAATCTTCGAGGGTTAGTCTCATCTCAATCTCGTTGCTTCGATCTTGTAGATTAGATCTTGGGTGTTCCATAGATTAGATCTATTGGTTTTATTCGTCTTGCGGTAGGAATTTTTGTTTTCTATGCTACGAACTCTGGCTCGGTTCGCCTTTGCATAGATCGTGACGAGTAGAACACAATGGTTTTGTGGGCGGTGATGCTTTTGTTGCTTTAGTTTGTGTACTTTGCATCTTGCGGGATGGTGGGATGAAGCGGCCGGCTAACTTTACATGACCGTCTCATGAGACTTGCTCCACGCTTGACATGCAACTTGTATTGCATAAGTGGCTTTGGGTGTTGTCTCTCCCACCATAGTGAAGATTGTAATTTACACTTCTATTGTCAACACTAGTATCACCGTTGTGGTTCATGTTCGTAGGTAGATTGGATCTTACTCGAAAACCCTAAACCACGTAAAATATGCAAACCAAATTAGAGGCGTCTAACTTGTTTTTGTGGTTTGGTGATGTGATATGGCCATGATGTGATGATGATTATATTTGATGTATGAGATGTTCATTATTGTATATGGCAATGGCCCTAATGGTTGTCCTTAATTTTTTAAAGACCTGCGTGTCTATTAATCATGTAATAGCTTTATTTCAAGTAGTTGTTATAGTAGCTATAAGTGATGGACAACCATGAAGTGCGCCACTGACCTTGACGCCATGCTGGTGATGATGGAGATCATGTCCGTGCTTTGGAGATGGAGATCAAAAGCACAAGAAGAAAGGCCATATCATATCACACATTATGAATTGCATGTGATGTTAATCCTTTTATGCATCTTATTTTGCTTAGATCGCGACGGTAGCATTATAAGATGATCCCTCTCACTAAATATCAAGATAATAAAGTGTTCATCCTAAGTATGCACCGTTGCTAAGACTTGTCGTTTAAGCATCTCGTGATGATCGGTGTGATAGACTCTACATGTGCATACAACGGGTGCAAGCCAGATTTGCACACGCGGATACTAAGGTTGCCTTGACGAGCCTAGCATGTACAGACATGGTCTCGGAACACGGATACCGAAAGGTAGAGCATGAGTCATATGAATGATATGATGAACACTTTGAGTGTTCGCCTTTGAAGCTACATCTTTTCTCGTGAAGATCGGACTTGGTGTAGTGGATTTGGTTCGTGTAATCACTAAGACAATGCGAGGGATGTTGTTTTGAGTGGGAGTTCACCTAGTTAATTTAAGAATTAAAAATTGAACTCATTTTTATCATAAACTTAGTCTAAACTCTTTGCAAATATGTTGTAGATCATGGCGCCCCCTCCATCAATTTTAACCGGTTCTAGAGAAAGAAAAGCTTAAGGGCAATGGTAGCAACTTCACTGGTTCCGTCATGTGAGGATTTTCCTCGCTGGCGTAAGCTTGCAATTTGTGCTCGAAGCACCGCTAGGTGCCCCACCACCTCCTGTAGTGTCCGAGGACATAAAGAATGTTTATGAGACTCGGCAATTCGGTACTCAAAGTTCAGTGTGCCATCTTGCAGAGCTCAAAGCGTTTTGAGCACCACGACCCATGTGAGATGATGCGTGAGCTCAAACTTATCTTTGAGACTCATGCAGCCGTGGAGAGCTATGAGGCCTCGAAACAGTTCTTTAACCGCATGATGGAAGAGGGCAGCTCCGTTAGTGAGCACATGTTCGCCATGTCCGGACATGCGAAGAAGCTCATGACTTGGGGATTGTGATCCCTAACAAGCTGGGTATTCATCGTGTCCTCCAATCACCGCCACCAAGTTACAAGAACTTCGTGATGAACTACAACATGCGGAACATGAACAAAGAGTTACCTGAACTCTTCTCCATGCTGAAGTCTGGTAGAAATAAAGAAGGAGAACCAAGTGTTGATGGTCAACAAGACCACCAGCTTCAAGAAGCAAGGCCTAACAAGGGCAACTTCAAGAAGGGCGGCAAGAAAGTTGCGCCTCCCGAGAAGCCTAAGGCTGGTAAGCGACTGTGTGCTATCACCGCCAGGAAGGGACCTGAAGCGTAATTGCTCCAAATACTTGGCCGATCCGAAGAGCGGCAACATCAAGAAGAAAGGTATATTTGATATACATGTTATAGATGTCTATCTTACTGCGTCGTAGTGCCTGGGTATTTGATACTGGTTCGGTTGCTCACATTTGTAACTCCGAATGAGGCGGAATAAACGAAGCGGCGAGGGACGAGGTGACGATGCGCGTTGGAAATGGATCCAAAGTCGATGTGATCGCCGTCGGCACGCTCCTCTACATCTACCTTCGGATTAGTTTTAAACCTTAATAATTGTTATTTGGTACCTGCGTTGAGCATGAACATTATATCTGGATCTTGTTTGATGCAAGACGGTTATTCGTTTAAGTCTGAGAATAATGGTTGTTCGATTTATATGAGTAATGTCTTTTATGGCCATGCACCTGAGATGAATGGTTTATTCTTGTTAAATCTCGATAGTAGTGATACACATGTTCATAACATTGATGCTAAGCGAATTAAATTGAATGATAATTCTACTTATATGTGGCACGTCGTCTTGGTCATATTGGAGTGAAGCGCATGAAGAAACTCCATTCGATGGACTTCTTGAGTCACTTGACTTTGAGTCACTTGATGCGAAGCATGTCTAATGGGAAAAATGACTAAGACTCCATTTTCTGGTACAATGGAGCTACTGATTTATTGGAAATCATACATACCGATGTGTGCGGACCGATGAGTGTAGCATCGCGCGGTGGTTATCGTTATGTTCTGACTTTCACGGATGATCTAAGTAGATATGGGTATATTTACTTTATGAAACATAAGTCCGAGACTTTCGAGAAGTTCAAGGAATTCCAAAGTGAAGTAGAAAATCAACGTAACAAGAAGATTAAGTTTCTGCGTTCTGATCGTAGGCGAATATCTGAGTTATGAGTTTGGCATGCATTTAAAGAAATGCGGAATACTTTCACAGTTGACACCGCCGGGAACACCACAACGTAATGGTGTGTCCGAACGTCGTAATCGAACTCTCTTAGATATGGTTCGGTCTATGATGTCTCTTACCGATTTGCCGTTGTCGTTTTGGGGTTATGCATTAGAGACAGCCGCATTCACTTTAAATAGGGCACCATCTAAATCCGTTGAAACGACACCGTATGAATTATGGTTTGGGAAGAAACCTAAGTTGTCGTTCCTTAAAGTTTGGGGTTGCGAAGCTTATGTAAAGAAGTTACAGCCTGACAAGTTAGAACCCAAAGCGAGAAATGCGTCTTCATAGATACCCTAAAGAAACAATTGGGTACACTTTCTATCACAGATCCGAAGGCAAAATCTTTGTTGCCAAAAACGGATCCTTTCTTGAGAAGGAGTTTCTCACTAGAGAGAAGTGACTGGAAGGAAAGTAGAACTCGACGAGGTTCTGAACCTTCTCTCATAGATCGAGTAGCGCAGTGCCGGAAGAAGTTTCTGGCCGCACCGGAAGGAGAGGAAGCGAATGATGATGATCATGAAGCTTCGAACGAGGAAGCTACTGAACCTCGCAGATCGACGAGGGAACGTACCACTCCTGATTGGTATGATCCCTGTCTAAATGTCATGATTGTGGACAACAATGATGAGGACCCTGCGACGTATGAAGAAGCGATGATGAGCCCTGATTCCAACAAATGGCAAGAAGCCATGAAATCCGAAATGGGATCCATGTATGATAACAAAGTATGGACTTTGGTAGACTTACTGATAGCCGCAAGGCTGTCGAGAATAAATGGATCTTCAAGAGAAAAACAGATGCTGATGGTAATATTACTGTCTATAAAGCTCGACTTGTCGCAAAGGGTTTTCGACAAATTCAAGGAGTTGACTACGATGAGACTTTCTCACCGTAGCGAAGCTAAAGTCTGTAGATTTTGTTAGCAATAGCTGCATTTTTCGATTATGAGATTTGGCAGATGGATGTCAAAACGGCGTTCCTCAATGGTGATATTGAGGAAGAGTTGTACATGGTACAACCCAAAGGTTTTGTCGATCCTGAAAATGCGACAAGGTATGCAAACTTCAGCGTTCCATTTATGGACTGAAGCAAGCATCCCGGAGTTGGAATCTACGCTTTGATAGAGTGATCAAAGACTTCGGTTTTATACGGACTCATGGTGAGGCCTGTATTTACAAGAAAGTGAGTGGGAGCTCTGTAGCGTTCCTGATATTATATGTAGATGACATATTATTGATTGGGAATGATATAGAACTATTAAGCAGCGTTAAAGGTTATTTGAATAAGTGTTTTTCAATGAAAGACCTTGGTGAAGCAGCGTACATTTTAGGCATCAAGATTTATAGAGATAGATCAAGACGCCTAATAGGCCTTTCACAAAGTACATACGGACAAGATTCTAAAGAAGTTTAGAATGGATGAAAGCAAGAAAGGGTTCTTGCCAATGTTGCCAGGTAAGGTCTTGAGTAAGACTCAAGGTCCGGCTACGGCAGATGAAAGAGAGAGGATGAGCAAGATCCCCTATGCTTCGGCAGTAGGCTCTCTCATGTATGCCATGCTGTGTACTAGACCGGATATCGCACATGCTGTTAGTTTGACCAGCAGATATCAAAGTGATCCAGGAATGGAACACTGGACAAGGTCAAGAATATCCGAAGTACTTGAAAAGGACTAAGGATATGTTTCTTTGTTATGGTGGTGACCAAGAGCTCGTTGTAACAAGTTACACCGATGCAAGTTGGAACACCGATCTGACTCTAAGTCTCGGTGGTACGTGTTTATATTGAATGGTGCGGCTAGGCTGGAGTTCCAAGCATGCACGGTGGCGAAATCTTCAACAGAATCTGAATATATAGCGGCTTCAGGAGGCTTCATCGGAAGCGGTATGGATGAAGAGGTTCATTGTTGAGCTTGGTGTGGTTCCTAGTGCATTGGACCCGTTAGTCATTTATTGTGACAACACGGGTGCCATCGCCAATGCAAAGGAACCAAGGTCACACAAGAAGTGAAGCATATCAAGCTGCGTTTTCATTCGATTCGCGAGTACATCGAAGATGGTGAAGTAGAGATTTTAAAGTACACACGGATCTGAATGTTGCATCCGTTGACTAAAGCTCTCCCAAGGCAAAGCATGACCAACACCAGAACGCCATGGGTGTTAGGTACCTTACAATGTAATCTAGATTATTGACTCTAGTGCAAGTGGGAGACTGTTGGAGATATGCCCAAGAGGCAATAATAAAGTGGTTATTATAATATCTTTGTGTTTATGATAAATGTTTGTATACCATGCTATAATTGTATTAACGAAACATTGATACATGTGTGTTATATAAACAACAAGGAGTCCCTAGTAAGCCTCTTGTATAACTAGCTTGTTGATTAATAGATGATCATGGTTTCGTGATCATGAACATTGGATGTTATTAATAACAAGGTTATGTCATTAGTTGAATGATATGATGGACACACACCCAAATGAGCGTAGCATAAGATCAAGTCATCAAGTTCATTTGCTATAAGCTTTCAGTACATAGTTGTCTTAATCCTTCGACCATGAGATCATGTAAATCACTTACACCGAAAGGGTACTTTGATTACACCAAACGTCATTGCGTAAATGGGTGACAATAAAGGTGGGATTAAGTATTTGGAAAGTGTGAGTTGAGGCATATGGATCAACAGTGGGATTTGTCCATCCTGATGACGGATAGATATACTCGGGCCCTCTCGGTGGAATGTCATCTGATTAGCTTGCAAGCATATGAATAGTTCATAAGAGATCACATACCACGGTACGAGTAAAGAGTACTTGTCGGTAACGAGGTTGAACAAGGTATGGAGATACCGATGATCAAACCTCGGACAAGTAAAATATCGCGAGACAAAGGGAATTGGCACCGTATGTAAATGGTTCAATCGATCACTAAGTCATCGTTGAATATGTGGGAGCCATTATGGATCTCCGATCCCGCTATTGGTTATTGCTCGAGAGAAGTCTCGACCATGTCCATAGTTCGCGAACCGTAGGGTGACGCGCTTAAGGTTCGATGTCGCATAAGTAGATTTGAATATGGTATGGAGACGAAGTTTGTTCGGAGTCTCGGATGTGATCCAGGATGTCACGAGGAGGTCCGGAATAGTCCGGAGAATAAGATTCATATAAGGAAGTTGATTTGGGTTTTCGGAAATGTTCGGGATTATTCGTGTTGACTGGAAGGTTCTAGAAGGTTCGGAAGGGTCCACCATGGGGCCCACGACCTAGAGGCCCACCGTGGGCCGAGGGATGCTTCGGCCTAATGGGCCAGGGGCCCCTGGCCCCAGGCCCCAACCCCTAGGGTTTCCTAGGGGGATCAACTTGGGGAGGGGAAAGCCCTCTCCCCCTCTTGGCCGCCCCCTAACCCTAGATGGGAAAGGGGGCCACCTTGGCCGGCCAGCCCTATATAAAGAGGGGAGGGGCCGGCCACACCCCCCCCATCCATTGCCTCCTCCTCCGGCGCCTCTCCCTCCACCATACGCTCCGGGCTTAGGCGAAGCCCTGCAGTTTTCTTCCTCCACCTCCACCACCACGCCGTCTGCTGCTTTGGAGGAGATCTACCACACTCCGTGCCGCTGGAACGGGAGAGGAAGGAGCTTCATCGACACCGTACGCGCGACCGAGTACGGAAGTGCTGCCGGATTGCAGCCGGGACGATCGTCTACACCAACAACGAGATTAATCTCGTAGGCTTTGGAATCTTCGAGGGTTAGTCTCATCTCAATCTCGTTGCTTCGATCTTGTAGATTAGATCTTGGGTGTTCCATAGATTAGATCTATTGGTTTTATTCGTCTTGCGGTAGGAAAATTTTTGTTTTCTATGCTACGAACCCCATCATATTATTCATGTAAATTCCAAGGTTGGCAGTGTGGGGCATGAAATGGTGCACCCATGAGCCAAGTGTGGCCTCACCCTGGCATCCCCAGCCACTTGATTTGCCCCAAAAGTGCATGTTTTGGCCTAAACCCTATATTTGGGGTGTCTGGATGCAACTCACCATGGTCTACCCCATATTATTCATGTAAATTCCAAGGGTGGCAGTGTGGGGCATGAAATGGTGCACCCATGAGCCAAGTGTGGCCTCACCCTGGCATCCCCAGCCACTTGATTTGCCCCAAAAGTGCATGTTTTGGCCTAAAACCCTATATTTGGGGTGTCTGGGTGCAACTCACCATGGTCTACCCCATATTATTCATGTAAATTCCAAGGGTAGAAGTTTGGGGCATGCATTGGCCCACCCATGTGCCAAGTGTGGCCTCACCCTGGCATCCCCACCTTGATTTGCCCCAAAAGTGCATGTTTTGGCCTAAAACCCTATATTTGGGGTGTCCGGGTGCAACTCACCATGGTCTACCCCATATTATTTATGTAAATTCCAAGGGTAGCAGTGTGGGCATGCATTGGTGCACCCATGTGCCAAGTGTGGCCTCACCCTGGCATCCCCCACTTGATTTGCCCCAAAAGTGCACGTTTTGGCCTAAAACCCTATATTTGGGGTGTCTGGGTGCAACCCACCATGGTCTACCCCATATTATTCATGTAAATTCCAAGGGTAGCAGTGTGGGGCATGCATTGGTGCACCCATATGCCAAGTGTGGCCTCACCCTGGCATCCCCAGCCAGATTTGCCCCAAAAGTGCATGTTTTGGCCTAAAACCCTATATTTGGGGTGTCTGGGTGCAACCCACCATGGTCTACCCTATATTATTCATGTAAATTCCAAGGGTAGCAGTGTGGGGCATGCATTGGTGCACCCATGTGCCAAGTGTGGCCTCACCCTGGCATCCCCATCCACTTGATTTGCCCCAAAAGTGCATGTTTTGGCCTAAAACCCTATATTTGGGGCGTCTAGGTGCAACTCACATGGTCTACCCCAGATTATTCATGTAAATTCCAAGGGTAGCAGTGTGGGGCATGCATTGGTGCACCCATGTGCCAAGTGTGGCCTCACCCTGGCATCCCCAGCCACTTGATTTGCTCCAAAAGTGCATGTTTTGTCCTAAAACCCTATATTTTCCCTCTTAAATATAAAAAAAAAATTAAACAAAGGCTGCCTTGCTTGGACGATGATCCGGCCCACGAATCGAATTTCCGGCACGAAACGATCAAGCCCACCCACCCAACATATTAGTTAACAACTTTAATTGTGCAGGGCGTAATTTGCGGCAACACGTACTACCCATCACGGGTAACCCACACCCCCACGAACTATATCATCGTCGTCTTTTCACACCGTTTCATCTCAGCGACGCCTGGGCGGCCGACCAAGCAACATCTTTCACCTGTTCATCTGAGAGAACTAGTGTTGATCATCGACGGCACCCCTTTGCCATGGATCAGGTATGTCAAGACTTTCACCTGTCGTAATATTATTTGACTTGTCGTCGAGATAGATCGCAAATTAGGTATGGGAGGCCGCCATGGGAATCGACCAGATCAACACATCCAAAATCTCATTGGATAGAGTCGGCGCTTCATACTTATTAGATTATACGTACTTAACAGATTCTAGTTCTCCGAAAACCCCTTTCGGGTAGATCATAAACACAAGTATATATAATGTCCTTAGGCCGCCATGTCCTTAATGTGTAATCTACAACTATGGTTAGATCATCCAGGGCATATTAACGTTTGGGTAAATAATCGATTGTCCCCTCCTTATTTTATCACAAAGATTTGCACTAATCGCCACTAGTTAGATCTCTATATCCGGGACGCTTGAGTATTCCACACAAGAACTCATCGGTTATATGTGTTGTACACTTTGCTAGGTGGCACAACGTGTTAGCCCACGGCGTTGCGGTGCTGCTGTGAGGAAGAACAAAAAGCATATCGTAAGAGGTACACAAATTTAGGACACTCTTGTTTTCCAAGGAAATTGTAATATTCTGGTTTATGTATATAATTTTGTATGCAGGTCCTAACTGTGAGGAGGGTGATGATTTTGAAGGTTTCATCAGGTATGCCAATCGCGTAAGAATGGATGATGCACAATTTGCTACATTGAAACAGCTAGTTGACAAGCACATGCCAAGAAAGCCACCGTATGTCTGCACGATCAAAAAATCAAACGTCGTGAAGAATAAAGCAAAAATGGTAAGCGCTGGATTACACACCAAAATTTTCACAGTTTCCTAACATAGCTGATTGAATTCTCTAATTGACTGTAATCTTATATGCAGTACTTCTCGAGGGGATTCACACTAAACCACATTGCTAGGCATACACAGCTACCAGCAGAAATAGAAGTTTATTCATCGAATACTAAAATTGCAACAGTTAAGATGGTGATGAGCAAGTCACAGGTCAATGGAAAAGGCAAAGGAGGTGCCATGATAACAACAAACTGGATGGAGGTTGTGAAGAAGACTAATATGAGAGTTAAAAACGTGTTTGTGTTCTGGTTCCGTGGTAGCCGCGGTGGTGGTCTCAAGCTTCTGGTTGATATTCTCTGAAATCAACAAAGGCATTACATTATTTTTACAATTAGCTTATTTGTCCAAGTTGGAAGTCATGCTGAGACATTTTGATGTTTGTTGCAAACTTTATTTGACGTTTATGTCATACTGTTTTCAAATTATTCATGAATGTCAGTAGTGGTTCAAATTTTAAGTTTACTGAAATTATAATGCATTGTAACCACAAAAAAACGCCGTGAAATAACCTTGCTCTCCGTCCATCTCCTCTCATAAGGTGTGAAAATTAATTTCTATTTGCAGCAGTATTACGACATGAGTAGTACTAATTAAGGTAACAACATGAATTAGCGGGCAATTATTCAAAAATGTGTACCTTTGATTGTACTAATTAAGGGGACAACATTAATAATCGATCCCCGTAATTGACTACGCCTCCAAACTATCGAATCCCAACCTTCCCCACTAATTAAGGTAACGACATTATTTAGGGAAACAAACTTTGTCACGTTGATATCGACCCTCCCACGAATTAAGGTAACAAGATTATGATCGCCTTTTGCCCACTTCCACCTATATAATCGCCTCATCTAACCTCATATCGTCTCTCATCGAAGCCTGGACGGGAAGAGCGGCGTCTGCGAAGTTACAATGGAAGATGATGTAAGTCATACGCAACTCATCTCGTGTTGTCTATATTTAATATCAGATCTAATCTAGTCAAGTACAAACTCTTCTCTTCCGATTGCCCGATGCCCTATTTTCTCTTACGGTGATCGATGCCCTAACCATCTTTTCTATATTCAACTAGGTGGCATCGTTTGCTCGTGTTCGTCATGTTCGTGCTGCTCTTAAGTTGCACAAAAAGCTGAATATAAGAGGTCCGAAATTACCTCCCATTTATGTCTTCCATATGCGATTCTATTGTTGGGCCTGATGTATTAATTTAATACTTACGCAGGTCCTAGAATAAAGTCCGAGCGTGAGTTCGAGGTGTTTGTTGAGTATGCAAATCGAGTAGCTATGGATGATGGAGAATTTCGTTATCTGAGAGATAACGTTGATTATCTGAGAAGTAAATGTCAGGAAACAAATCTGAAAACACCCATATATGTCTGCACCATAAAAAAATCACACGTCCAGGAGGGTAAAGCAAAAATGGTAAACATTACAGTACACACCAAGAGATTTCTATTTATTTTCTACACCGTAACTGTTGTTAATATGTTTGATTTCTTTTATGCAGTACTTTTCGAAGAGATTCACCATGAGCCACATTATCCCTAATGTTGAACTGCCATCAGAAGTAGAAGTCTTATTCTTAGGAAAGGCTCGCCTCAAAGTTAAGATGGTGATGGACAAGTCAAAGGTGAAAGGCAAAGCCAAAGGAGGTGCCATGATAACATCGAACTGGAAGCAACTGGTGAAACTGCACGATATGAGAGTTAGTGACATATTCATCTTCGCTTTTGGTCGAAGCGTCGTCGATGGTGAATTCAAGATGGTAGTAGATAGGCTCTGAAATATGAACACTTAGTTCATACTCCAAATATTTTGTTATGTTTTTCAAGAACCATTGTGTCATCGATTTTTTATCTTCAACTTATTTTCTGTTCATGGACTTCCGTGTGTGTTGCTCCATCGTGAGTCCGTAAATTGTTTTCGTAAGTAAAACGTCCGTATGTATAGCATTTACTGACCGTCCATTGGGGCAACTGACGACCCAATTTGCTGCACGGCAGCCTAGGCGACGCATTTACCGTGGCGCCTGCGCGTGGATAACCAGTGGCTCCTGCGCGTGGTTTACCGGTGGCGTCCCAACTAGATATGTCGCTTCACAACCGGCCAGCCATTAAACAGGAGGGGAACGGATTCGGTGGCATCATAATAGCGAACACGCGTGGCCTCCCAGTCAACAGGTCGTCAACAGCGAACACGCGTACAAGACCGCAGCACCACTCACTCGGTTCACCGACAGTCCATTTTATCCCATCCAGTGGAGCACATCAGGCCATCCCGCACCAAACCCTAGCTAGCCCATAACCTAAACCCGCCGCCGTCGAGCAGCCGTAGCAAGCGATGGGCCTCAACGACCACGAAGCCGGAGGGAGCAGCGCCCGCGGAGCTAAAATCCGCCGTGCGGCCCCTCGTCCTCAGAGCCTCAACCCCGACGAAGCGACGATCTTGGCCGAGGCGCGCTGCTCGTTCCGCCGTACTGGCACCTGCCAGCTGGTTGGAGGGTGAGCGCCGCCGGGTACGCCATCCCGCCGGTCCATGAAAAAGACGAAGATCTGTGCGGCTACATCCGCCGCCGTCGAGCTGCCCTCACGCCGTGGATCGGGCGAACCCAGTGGGGAGAGGACAGCGCCTTGTGGAGGCCCCGGTTCGAGATGGAGCGCCTCGACGAGCTAGCCAACCAGTACGGTATGTACGCCGGCGGGAGGTACAATCAAGTAGGGCGGCAGTCCTTCTGGGCCGGCAAGGACGTGGACACCGTGCTCGCGGCGCACGGCTATGTCCCTCTTCCTCGCGCGCCACGCCGCCTACCACCACCGTACGGCGAACCACGGGCACCTCCAGCTCTTCCGCCGCGCCGGCACGAAGGGATCGTCCTTCCACCTCCAGCGACAAGCGAGCCGCGGGACCAAATTCCGATTCGCGGCCCTGCACCTCATCTGCGCGTTCCCAAGCCGGAGCCGCAACCGGATCCGGAGCCCGAGCCGCAGCCGAGGTGGACTGCGTATCTCAATACCAGTCGGAGATTCGGGCTCCCGACGACCCCGCCGACACACCGGGCTTCACCCAGGCGCTCCAGCAGTCCAAGGCCGAAGTGGAGGACGACAAATGGTTCTCCTCCGACGACGATGAGGACGTGATATTGGGAGATGTGGAACTGAGTTACCAGGCCCAGATGCGGGCTCACGATGACCCAGCCGATACACCGGGGCTCGCCAAGGCGCTCCAGGAGTCCAAGGTCGAAGAAGAGGGCGGAAAATGGTGGTCCTCCGACGAAGAGGATTAGCCGGGTGGCATGTCTTGGAGGGACAAGCAAGATGTAGAGGCCGCCGATTTAGTGTTTTTTTCTTCCCTTTGCTGTTCAATCTTGTGTAAGAAACTTAGAAGTAATGAAAATCCTCTGTCGGCCCTATGTTTAATTCTAGGTGTCTTAACTTTCTTGCATTTTCTAGTTTATTAGTTCAAAAGACGTAGCTTGGTTAAGATCTAGGGTAAAAAATGAGTAAAAAATATTCACATATTGGTAGACTTGTGAACCCAAAACAAATAGTCTGTAAAAAATAGACCTCTTATTTTTGTTCAAAATGAAATATGCCCTATATATTGTTGACTAAAGGTGCATTGGTTTCACAAAGTCTCGTAGGGTTCTGACATGAAATAACCGTGTAGTCAGTTGGAATTAGTCACATGTTGGGCCTTTTGTTTCTGTTGTGCCCTGTTTTTGTTGGCCCATTTTTATATTCGGTTAACATTCCGGACAGGTAATAATAGGCCGGTTTGTACTAAGCCCATTAACGTGGAGCATGGACGCAGGGAAGGAATACTCATGGCCCATCCAGCAGGGTTCTCTAGTTTTCTTTTGTTTTTTTTCAACTTGAATTTAACTGAAATTTAATACTTTATTTTCACATAAATTCAAAAAATGAAAAAACCTTCACACTTCGTCTTAGAATGGATACGAGAGTGTGTGCAAAAATTTCTGGAGCGTTTCTCGAAGGTCGAAAAATCCACATTCTTAGAAACGGAATCGTTTGGGTTACATCAAACCACTTTTTGTAAGCTAGTCGATTTTTCGACCTTCGAAAAAAATCCAGTTTTTTTTACCCAATATGTCACACGTTTTTGTGAACATAATCCGTTGGTTAAAACTTTTTTTGAATTTTTTGAATTTAACCAGGTTTGCTGCAGATTTATTGAAATCAAAACTAAAAAACTTATCAGTTAGGCCGAAAGACATGTAACGCGGTTTGTACTAAGCCCATTAACGTGGAGCATGGACGTGGGGAAGGAATACTCATGGCCCATCCAGCAGGGTTCTCCAGTTTTCTTGTTTTTTCAACTCGAATTTAACTGAAATTTAATAGTTTATTTTCACGGAAATTCAAAAACTGAAAAAACCTTCACACTTCGTCCTAGAATGGATACGAGAGTGTGTGCAAAAATTTATGGAGCGTTTCTCGAAGGTCAAAAAATCGACATTCTTAGAAACGGAACCGTTTGGGTTACATCAAACCACTTTTTCTAAGATAGTCGATTTTTCGACCTTCGAAAAAAAATCCAGTTTTTTTACCCAATATGTCACACGTTTTTGTGAACATAATCCGTTGGTTAAAACGTTTTTTGAATTTTTTGAATTTTACCAGATGTGCTGCAGATTTATTCAAATCAAAACTAAAAAACTTATCAGCTAGGCCGAAAGACATGTAACGCGGTTTCTACTAAGCCCATTAACGTGGAGCATGGACGCGGGGAAGGAACACTCATGGCCCATCCATCAGGGTTCTCTTTTTTTTTTTTCTTCAACTCGAATTTAACTGAAATTTAATTGTTTATTTTCACAGAAATTCAAAAATTGAAAAAACCTTCACACTTCGTCTTAGAATGGATACGAGAGTGTGTGCAAAAATTTCTGGAGCGTTTCTCGAAGGTCGAAAAATCCACATTCTTAGAAACGGAATCGTTTGGGTTACATCAAACCACTTTTTCTAAGCTAGTCGATTTTTCGACCTTTGAAAAAAAACCAGTTTTTTTACCCAATATGTCACACGTTTTTGTGAACATAATCCGTTGGTTAAAACTTTTTTTGAATTTTTCGAATTTTTCGAATTTGGCCGTCAGACATGTAACGGGCCAATGTGGGCCGCCAGACCTCTAACTGCATGTTCGCCTCCCGCCCCTATATCCGCCCAATACTGTGGCAGTTCCACCGTTCTGTCCCAACCCCGGCCGTTCGTCTACCGCATCCCAGTACTTGACAAAGGTGCAAGGATCATTGTCCGCGCCATACACTTTTACAAGTGTTGATAAAAGAAATGACACAAAAGTTCTTCGTGCGGCCGGTCTTCCTGTTCCAGAAGAGAGACACATCGACATCCAGGACATTTTCAAGATGGCTGATCTTGCAGCAAAGCTCATTGATCCCAAGTTTGCCAACATGAAGAAGGACTTCAAGTACAACCGGCTTCGGAAGGAAGGGCATGGTTTCTGGGAATGCAAGCCACTGTCCTGGATGAACCTCGAGTACGCAGCTATTGACGGCTATCTCAGTTATGAGATATACAACAAAATCTACACGGTGAACGAGGGACAAGCTCACCTCCAGAGATCAGACCGCATCTGCCCCAGATGCAAAAATCAGGATGAATCTTCATCAATGATCGACAAGCGTCAGAAGCAAGCCTGAGAGTGATAAGACTCAAGGGGGCAAGTACTAGTGTGTTTGTGCAGTCTGTAATTATATTTGCGATGTGTCCAAGACATAGTTGTGCTCTATGTTATTTGTGAACAAATTCTCCATATTGTTTTGTAAGTATCATACAGTGATCTGTGCAGTCTGTAATGGTATTCGCAATGTGTGCAAGACATAAGCTGTGCTCTCTGTCATTCGTGAACAAAATTGTCCTAGTTGTGTTGCAAGTATCAAAATTCGACCTTTGACAATCTGACCAATGTTTGTACAACAAATAATACACAAGTGCAACAATGTGAATCGATCAAGTAGTGTTGTTCATACTTCCGATGGTCCCTCATATCTGCATTGCATGAAATAACACACAAGTCAGTGGCACATAAAATAGTAGAAGATTAGTGCAAGCTATTTAAGAGTAGGGCTGAATCAGATACTCACTCCTTATGTAGCCTGCACTTCATCTTGTTGTTTCTGTTATGACCTGGTTGATTGCAAGCAGTGCACAACCTCTCCTTCTTCCGCTCGTCGTGTGACAGTATCCTGCCATGTTTTGACGTCTGTTGATTCGTATCCTTGTCCTTATAGTACTTCTTGTTTTGTTTAGGTGCTCCTTTGGTCTCAGCTTTATCAGGATCACCCACTACTGGTGCATCTCCTCTGTTTTGTGCGTCCTCATGGTAAGCCGTTGAACGACTGTTCTGGTCACCTTTTCTCTTGTGTATTATGCCTTTCATACATTTCATAAGCTCGCTGTAAGATTCTGGGTCATGCAATGCTGCATCAAAAGCTTCTGCTCCAATTTGGGTAAGCTCGCTATGCTTTCTCCGCTCAGCTACCCCTTCCCATCCCCATCCGTACAAATCACTCTCGCGTCTCGAGGGCAAACCATACCTTGCATCCTTCGAGAACCTTCGGAGAACACAACAGTTCGGAATTTCAGAGCACCCCACAAAATGCAAAACAAACAAGATGTGCTTGCAAGGTAGCCCTTTCCGATACATCCTTCGGCAGCTGCACGTTATTGTTTCCTCTTTGCTTTCAGGTCTGTACTCCACTGAAAACAAATACTTACGGTTATTCATCCATGACACAACGAAGGTTGTTAACCCACCAGCACATCCAAGTTGATCTACAATCTCTAGGCCCCCAATCTTTTTCAGCTCCCCTTGAACGAGGTAGAAGTTTGTAGCAGTGAATTTACGGGCAGCAGACATCTCTATATCCTTGTACCTGGTAACTGCAACCGGTACTGTCTGAGAGTCTATGGTGTCCTGGCGGGCCTCTTCCTCCCGGACACGGCTACTGTTATTCTCGTAGTGCACAACCATATCCACCATTGTCAGTCCAAAGTCAAGGTGGGTGTGTAGGGTGGAGTTCAAACTCTCGCTCCTCTGGTTGCTTTTCATTCCGAGGAAATATCCATTCGCTAGATACGCGGCTGACCACAACTTCTTCCTCCTATACATCCTCTTCATCCATTCTTTGGTTAATTCCGTCTGGTGCTTCTCGACGAATGCCCTCCATCTCTCCTCGAATACTTGTTCCGAAGTGGTGTAGTACAGCAGCGACCGGAATTCATTGTGAGCCAGGGAGTCAATGTGCTTCTTCATGTTCTTCTCAATATGCCACGTACAAACACGGTACCACACGCCTGGAAAGACTTTACCAACAGCGGCGATCATTGCAGCGTCCCCATCAGTGATGATCCCTTTAGGCTTCTGCTGATACATGGCTTTCAGGAATGTTTCTAACAACCACTTGTATGTTACTTCCTTTTCGTCCGAGACAATGGCGCATGCAAAAACAGTAGTCTGGCGGTGATTGTTTATTCCCACAAAAGGTATGAACGGCATAGCATACCGATTTGTTTTGTACGTGCTGTCAAACACCAGCACGTCACCGAAGTCGGCATAGTCCTGCCGAGACTGAGAATCACACCAGAACAGGTGTAACAATTGTCCACCTTTACCAAGCTTGTAATCAAAAAAGAATTCAGGATCATCTCGCTTCCTCTTCTCCATAATGCCAATGGTTGTGTTGGCGTCACCCTTTGCAAGCATCTTCCTCTTTTCACGGCAAGACATGTTGTAAAGATCCTTTCTTACAAATCCTACCATGCTGTATTTTCCATTGTCACTGATAAATGTCCTCATAATGTTGAATAATCTCATCCCAGCAGCTCCCAGTGACATGATCCTAGATTTCTGATGAGCCTTGATCTTTCTATGAGACCTCATAAAAGCGATTTGATCAGCTGTAGCAGGCTTATGGTTGTGATTGTCATCAAATCTCAGAACAGTCCAAACACCCTTTTTCCTGTTATACGACACACTGAAATGGGCACCACAGTTGCAGCGAGACTCAGGACGGTGCCTATACGTTCGGTTTTCCATTTCTAAGTACTTGCTTTCACGTTGCCCAGCCCTGGAGCAAAGAAACCGCCTATACCGAATGGTGGGTGTCCCTAATTCATCAAGGCGTTCCTTTTTCTTCTCGCGTCGAATGCTAAATCCATGTTCTTTGGCATACTTGTTGTAGAAATAATAGGCAGCCTCTTCGGAAACAAAGATCATGGCCCTTACAGCCTCATACTTTCGCTGTCTGCTCATTTCAGCATCAATATCATATGGATCCTTATTATCTTCCTGCTTAGTATGGTCCAACTGGGAACTTCCTGTCACCTAAACAAATATGACAAACATGGCGTTATTGTTACAGACACTTTGATTTGTTCTATTATGCATTGCAATGCATCAAAATAAAATCTTACTTCGCTTTTGCATTCAGATTTTGACAGCTGTGAAACCCCCACTTCTAATGATTTCGACTGCTCAGGAATATCCTCTTCATAAGCAAAGTCTTCCAAATCAGAATCCCCATAGTAGGTAAGCTCACTGTTTCTGATTACAACAACCTGCGCAATTTGTAGGAAAATAGCAAATTACATGTATATTCATCTTCACGAAGAAGAAGGCAAGTAAGATAAAAGAAAACATACATCACTCGTATTTTCAGAAGTGGGTTCATCATCTGTCTCTCTTATGCTGTCTTCATCATCGATGTCCATCTACAAAATTTGCAACAAGGAGGCAAAATTCAAGGACAAAATATTCCCATGCACACTGTACTGATAAAATATGAAAATGTGAGTGACTCACATTATCAGACTCAGATACAGGATCACCAAAAATGCTATCATCATCATCAGACGAAGGTATTTCATATTCATCTTCTGAAGATGAAATATCAAAAGCATCCCATGTAGAGTCATCAACATCTGTAGTTGCTTTCTCATTGCCAATCCCAGAAGCCATAGAGCCGTCCATCTGTCCAAATAAAACCAACATCACTGACCTAATCAACATAAAAACTCGGCTTGGAATTCATTGTGAAATGCTTATTAACAAAAAATATACGAAAAATTGGTAAAATTTTGAACAACAAATTAAACCCTAAGCACAAATGCGACAATACATCCTATAAAGTATACATGGAATAAGAATAGAATAACAGTGTGGCACGGGGGGCTAACCTCTTCTGTTCGTCGGTGGCAATCTGGGCATCCACGGGAAGTTGGGCCCGGCGGTGCTCTGCCTTGCAATGGAACGACCTATATGTCGATCGTGGGGAGGCGGAGGGTGGATGACTCAGACGTTCGCCGCCGTATTATCGTGCGCACCGCGGTGACGGCAACCGATCCACCGGATGCGGGAAGGATAGGAGATCGCCGAGGTAACCAGCCAGACCTACTACGATTCACCGGGGTACGTGCAAATGGCGGTGGTGAGGGATCGACCGGCTACAACAAGACGGAGGGATCAAAACCCTAGGTATGAATGGCGGCCGTGGGAGGGGAGGGGTGGAGTTGGGCCAAGGTTGGACGCCGGATCCTTGCCGCGATCGGCGGACAAGCAGTATTCACCGGAGAAGATCTAGATCGGAGATCGCCGGGCTGGCGGCTGCGACGAGCTGATCAAGGTACGTGAGAATGGAAAGTGACAACCGACGACGATCACCAAGCAGTATCCATCGGACGTATACACCGACACGTACATACACCGAAACGTACATACACTGTATACCCTTTCAACGAGTACAAGGGTACACCGTATACCCTTTCAACGGGTACACGGGTACAATCGATATGGATCTTCGGAGGCTAACCTAGCCCGACCCGTTAGCGCCGGCGGAAGGAGCACGTGCATAATGGTACGTTTATGCAATTGTTGGTTTGGGGGTCTATGGAAGCAGTCGCCTTCATTTAAACATAGTTCCAAACATTACACAAACTAATACATAATTAGGAACATGGTTTTACACAAACTAACACATAACTTGGAACATGGTTTATACAAATTAATACATAGTTTGGAACATGGTTTACACAAACTAATATATAGTTAAAATATTGCAAAATGAGAAAACCTAACTAGTGTTGGCTTGGTAGCCAAGAAAGAACACTCTCAGACACTCTCAGACACCCAAACCGAAAAATCTAGCTGGTAATGATAGTCCTATCGGTACTTTCGAGAACAAACATCCAGAAACCACCACTAGTGGCTTCAATTGGCCTGTGGCTATATTCACTGCAAAGAAAAAAAAATACGCTGACAGTCCTAACTCTCAGTGTCTGAGCCAGATTCGCCGGTGTGGTAGTGCCTGCGGCAGGATGTGTCGTCGAACACCTTGACGATCATCTCGCCGTCCCCCTCGCAGAGGAAGATGAGCTGGCAGTCGGGCTCGAGCGCGAGGCCGCGGGCGAACTTGTTCCACCCGGTGTGTAGGTACATCTTGCACTGCCCGTCGAACAAGACCTCGATAGGCCACCGGTAGAAGTTGTAGCTGGCCTCCCGTAGCTGCAACCGAGCCGGCTTGACGCCATCGACGAACTCAGTGAACTTGTCCAGGAGCCGTTTGATACCGACGGGGTCCTCGTCGATGCGGAGGAGGAACTCGAAGCAGCGGTCCTCCTGCGAAGACGACAACGACGCAGGCAACAACGATCGTGGGGTCGTAGCTGCTCCACCTCGGCGGCCCCGGCCCCGGGGGCGGCCACGCCCGCGGCCTCGACCGCCTCGCCGGCCACCTGGACCCGCCAGGAACTTCCTCGCGGGGCTGGCTGCGTCGCAGGAAGATCTAGGCGGCGATACGGTGGAGGTTGTGGGGGCTAGGGTTTGTGTGGACGAGTGGATGAGAAAGACGAGCGCGCTCTCTCTTTATATAGGCCGGAGGCAGGCGACGGGCGCGGCACGCGTGGCATCACCATTACTGTGTTGGAAGAGGTGGGCGGTGGCAGCTCGGCAGGCGAGGCATCGCTATTAACGTGGCGCAGATTGCGAAAGCGACCCAGCGGCGCCACGCCTGGGTCACTGCTAAGCGGGCCTGACGAAACATCCGCCAAACGCGAGCATACACTTTGCGCGTCCGCGCAGCGTCCGCAGAAACGCATCCGAGGTGCATATTTAGGCCAGGTTTGCATCACTGCTGGAGCAGGACCTAGACGCATATTTCGACCACGCGGACGCAAACGGTCGCTCACTGCTAGAGATGCCCTAAGTTAATTTTGAATTAGTTTTAATTAATTTATATCATGCCTTCTGGTTTAACAGCCGAGCGCGTAGTTTAAGATAAACTTTAACCGTTAATTTGGTCAACAAAATATAAATTATATATCTACAATGGCTATATCGTTAGATTCATAATTCAAAAAGTTTTCTAATGATATATTTCGAAAAATATCCAAAATAATGGTCAAAATGTTTTTTAAAACTAAATGCGCACCTGTTAAACTAATCCGGACGAAGTATGAAAAAATATAGGAATATTTATGCCACTAAATAATATCACTTGATTTGTCTTGAAATTTAGATTTATAATCTACAAATTCGACATCACATATATTTATACTTACGTCTATAGAGTTAATAAAATTCAAAAGAAATTGATCGTTGGGCAAAATTAAAAGTACAATTATTCGCATAACAGAGGGATACCTATTAAAGACGATATCACCTGTACAGATTGGACCAAGAACCGCCCAAATAGGTAGATGTGGCGCCTGTAACTTCAACAGTTCTACCTCTTCGGCAGACTTGCTGCCATCAATGCAAAAATTGCATAGAAATTATTTCTTTTTACACATGCCACAGAAGTTACGTTTTCTTGAAATATTGTATGCGAACATAAAATGTCCATATGTAAACACACAATTTATTTCAATTTTGGGGACATTTTAAAATATGTTTTAAACAATGGGTGCATATACACCTAGAACTTAAGATAGATTTCTGTCATTGTGGTTGGGATAACTAAAAAAAATAGTGCGCTAAATGAAACAGTGTGGTCTTTCAAAATAAGCTATGCACGTTATAACGTGCTAATAGTACACTATTTTACAAAATAGCACAAAAAATATAATTTTTTTCAAATATAGCATGTATATATACTAAGAGTTTCAGCAACAAAAAAGTTCGTCAAGATCACAATGATCAACAAATCAAATTTTAAAAAGTCCAGATAACAATAGCATACAAAGATTTGTAACGTTCTAACAAGTAACATCAACAATTCAACAACAGTAATCCAGAACTAGATAGAGAATAAAAATTTAAGAAAGACAAGCAGGCAACTAACAAGCCAACGGGCATAGTTAGATAAACAATTAACGAGCCAACAACATGGAAGAAGTAGTAATCAATCAAAATCAGGTGAACTAGATGGAGAATGAATGGTGTTATCATCCAATTCAGAAGAAGAATCCGCAGATTGCATCTCATTGTCATGAAAAACTACAAGCTACTTCTTCCAAGGCTTTCTTTTTGTTGTAGCAGTAGCTCTTACTCGTTGTGATGTTGATTCTTCTTATTCAACATGTACACGCCATGCGAGGATGCATGGGAAGTGTGCATGTGGTTCCGTGGCTGCCGACGGGTTGAATGGCTAGTCGGCTCCTCTATTTCCATGTGAGAAAATAGCGCTGCTACAACGCTACGAAAAGCATAGCGCTCGTAGCTCCGCTAGTAGCGGGATTAGCGTCCTAGCGAGCCAAATATGCATTGCATAGCGTTCAATCTCCAAATAAACTATAATTCCGCAATAACGCCGAAATCGTGCGTAATTTTTTTTGTTCGGATAACTCATCATTTGCTTACCCACTAGGATTATATGGCTGTGGTTATTGATAGCATTGGAAAGTTATGATTAAAATGCATACTCTAATCATGCATGACTCATTCTCCTTTCCTAAAACATAACAAATTTGAGCAGGCTATAACAAACCCCTCTCAACAACTAAAGTTGAAGGAATAAATCAACCCACGAACGGGTATCGGGAGATCCTAGACGTCCACATGGGGCCAAAGTTTGAAAAGGGGTGACACCAAAGCAAAAGCCATAACACATATATTTTGTTTGGTGGAGGTAGTACCATTTAGCATATCTTTCTTTGACGGAGAGCTCGCTCTTTTTTGACATTCGACGAATGCACCACATAAGTTCACGAGGATTCTATGCTAAATACTACCACTAGTCCGGTGCGCTCTCACTCGGAGTGGCTGCCTCATGGCAACTTTGGCGATATGCTGGCAATTAGCATGATGCCGATCTCCCCTCTCCCTCAATCCTCTGTTTCCTTTACTCCATGTCCTAGATCCATTTTCTTTGAATCTTCTTCTCCTTGTCCTTCCGTCTCCACGGTCTACTCCTCTCCCCAAGTTTAATTACCTTTTCCCCTTTGTGATTCCGAAATCCTTTCCGCTTTCTCAATCCTAATCTTCTAGTCCTCGTTTGGCTCCATCATCTTCTCCCTATCAAAATCATTCACCTTCAATTAAGCCTCCATGTACACCGCCTCGAATCCTTGATCTCCACTCTCAAGACCGGAGGGATTTTTCTGGTTTGACTGATCATCGGCTTTTACCCGCGGCTCCATAAAGGTGCTATTTGGGGGCCTGTTTTGATTCAAGAAAGTGTCCCAACCCACAGGGCTTCCTTCCAGTTGAACTTTTGGAGGAGGTTACTGTGCTGCATTGGTTCGATTAAGACATCAGTGGCAAGGGATAATCGAAGAGGAGTTTGAGGGAGATGTAGATGCAGAAGTGAGTGCACAGACTGGTGGTGTGTCAGAGGCCGGTGCTGATGACAAAGTCTATAGGGTCAGCATGAAGGCCATAGGATGGAACTGCCAAGGCAAAGGCCTTGGCATGGAACTTGGCAGTGCAAAAATGTGCTACCTTGGCAACCTCATCTTCTCCACAAAGGCTCAGATCATCTTTGTCTCCAAAATCAAATCCTCAAACGTAAAATCTTCTCGTTTAATTTAGCGCTTTGGTATGGATGATAGTGTTGTTGTGCCTTCTCGGGGACAGTCGAGAGGCCTCTGTCTCATGTGGAATGCCGACCTCCGAGTCACTATCCATGTCGAAAATTTTCATGTTATCTTAGGGTTGGTTGTAAATATCTCCTCTAGTCAAGAGTTTGGTTTAGTTTGCATCTATGGATATCCCTGTCACCGCCATACCAACGCGATATATGTTCAAGTAGCCACTTTTGTGTATGATAAATTGGGTAAGCCTATGCTATGTATGGGATTGATGACGGCTGCTAGCAACGCCAAAAAGATCTTGATGCGTTGGGACTCCAAGTGCAGAGTGTTGTATCAGCAGAGTATCTTCCGCACAATGGTGTCTCGAGGGTTTATATCGAACTCTCGGGAAACTGGACAAAGAGTATTCTCTTCTCTCGTCTTCTAGCAATCCTGCAAGTAAAATAAAAGTCTTGTGTCCCCAACTCCACCATGTGGTTGTTAAGCACAATGTTTCGCGTAATTAAATAAACACAAATAAAAATAAAGCGAATAAAACTAGATAGAATATAGTAACTAAGTAATAACTGTAAAAATGTTGATTGTTTTTGGTTTTTTGGATGCAAAGAAATTAAATATTTTTGTATTTTCGTGCTGCAAATAGAAAACAAGATAAAAGCAAAATAAAGGTGTCTCTTATGATAAAAAGTGGACCGGGGTTCATGGGTTCACTTAACTATTTTCTCTTTTAAGTTGCAGTGGATAAATAGTAATTCATCAATGAGATATGAGGATATAGAACAATAACCTGAGTAAGATACACATTCATATGGTCATCATGTCCTAACATAGAGATGGCGAAGGGAAACCATCCTGACCTGGTGCCTTGATAGGTCCAATCTGAAATAATGCATCTCCTTTTCTTCATCCGGAAAATCCTTACATAGCTGATTGTTCATATCATCAGTAATTCTAACTGGAGTCAGATTAATAATAGCCTCACAATTAAGAGTAGGGATGAAAGCTATCTTAAACAAACAAACAAAAAGAGTAGGGATGAATCAATGTTCCACAGTATATCTATATCTATATACCTAATAATAAAGGGAGAAGCGTTTCCGCCTAGGCTAAAGAGTTCGAGTTCGGGTGGTAATCCTTACTGGTACCGGTTCCATCTCTGGTTAGCAGGAGGTCTGGTCTCTCTGGTCTTTGTAAAACGTGCGTTGCTTCTTTCCACGAGTTCCGTGAGAGCACGAACATCTTGCGCCCTGTTGTCCATCGTGTTCAGCTCTGATTACTATCCAGAGTTGCCTTCGATCAGACTTGCCGTATTAACACGGCCTGGCCTGGCCCGGCCTTATAATCCATGGCGCGACTTCATCTAGCGCAACCAGACGCGTTCAGCTTTGGACTCACACATAACGAGCCAGGGGTCAATCCTCTCGAAGAACTCGATCTGCAGGAAGGCTGTTCTGAGAATTTCGAGGAGGATCCGGGGCAACCACCGGAAACCGTCTAGCCGAGGGTGCGGACGTGCTCACGATGTATCCGGCCTGTTGGATCCGGCAGAGGTGTACGTTGCTCGCTATGAACATGTGGTGTGATCCGCTCGATGACTTTAGCTTAAGACAGAGGACGGATCTTTCCTGCTCCCAATCCGCTCGGTGACTTTTGCTTGTAGTTGTCAGAAACAGTAAACCTCATATTGTTGCTAGACCGACGCATGAAGTTTGTTGAACCTGCTGTAGCAAGGGCAATTAATCCAGAGTAGGACGTTCGTGAACTCTGTCAAGACAAGAAGTCCACAAACAATAGCACAACAGCCAGCCGGCCAGCCAATCCAATTAAACAAAGAACAAGCAAAGGAAACTACAGCAACTACAGCAGTCCTCGCTGGCCTGTTCGTGAAGGGGCGTCGTCCTGCTTGCTAGAGCGTCAATGTGCAACTAGGCGGCCTGAGCCTCCGCTAGCAGTCGACGAGCGATATCCGCTTTTCTCTCAGGATGATTTACCGACCTAACACTGAATAATTCTTGGTATGGAGATGCCTGGCCTGGGCATGTACAAATCTTGATGCTTTCGACAGAAACTGGCTGTGATGGAATTGAATCATCCGCACACTGTTATGACAATGGAGATACGATGGAGAGGGTAAGTTTGATTGCTATATCACTACATTCTTTAATCTGTTGTCTTTTGAAAAATATAATACAATTATTTGCTGATATCAGAGGATTAAGATTTTTATCTGAGTTGCTTTTCATGTACTGTGAGATATTTTCTGTTAAAAAGCCAATATGGTAACAAACACGACACGTATGTGTACCAGTTCTTCTTCTCATGTATTATTGAAGTCATCTACTCATGCATTAGTAATTGGCAGTAATGTAAGTACACTAAATTGAAAATATAGATACGCACAGGTTCTCCTATAGAGATGCTAGGTTGCAGGCTTCCAACATATGAACCAGAAGAATAATAGCATCTATTTAATTCTCCGCAAAAGTTAGTTCCATATTTTTAAACTAGCATCATTGTTGCAAGCGTGGAACCCTTCAATATTTATAGACGGTAAGTATAGATATGGATAAACTTATTACTTGATTTAACCGGTGATAATATATTAAGCAATGATGTTTCGTCGATGCTTATGGATCTAATTGTCTCGAACAAGTATTGGATGGCTGCTACCAATAATACACTCAATTTTATATTACTTATGGCTGTTTCAAAAATAAACATATTATAACTAAAAATTGTAAAATAATGGAATAAATAAAAAATAAAAATGAATTATAAGAGAGTAGATCAATTAAATAAAAAGATAATAAAATATAAGGATTATAAGTAATGGGCGAAATATGGCTAGGTTAAGCAGGTTATCCGACCTTGAGTCAACATTTAGATCGAGCGGAAATTTTTAATTCAAAAGTTGCTTTTCCTCTTCCCGTTGCAACGCACGGGCATGTTTACTAGTATTAACTAATTCTCCATCAATTTGATTAGTCATCCCTAAAGAGCACGCTCCCAGGGTTGGGGGCTCTCCTGGTCGCTCTGCACGACCTTTTCAGGGGCCCCACGGGTAGATAAGGTAAGATGCAGGTGGTGCTGCCAGGCAAGTCACCATAGGCGGTTCTGAGAAGTTTCGTGTCTTTGCCGATTCCATTGAGGCAAATATGTGCTGACAATCGCTAGCTGCACTTCCATCAGGCTCCTCATCCTCACCGCATCGCAGCAAGTTCGACGCCTCTCGGATCGCCGACACCGTGGATGGAGCGGACTGCTCCTTTCCCCGATGAGCGATGCCGCCAGGTCCTTCCTCCGAAGTGCGCTGCCGCGCGTCCTTCCTCCAACGAGCGCCGCCATCACCTTCCTCCGACGAGCGCCGCTGTCGCCTTTCTTCGAATCGGGACCGCCTCCTCCTTCGGGCAAGATGCCAATCTGCCGCTCCGAGGTGAGCAGCGTGATCTTACCGGAAGTTGGTTTGTGATTCTAGCAACTTTAGGTTGATTTCCTGACCCTGACCGCTCTGACACATGCTATACCGGTACCACTCCACAATATGGCGAGGAACTGACACCGTCTCCCTTTGGACTCCAGCGACACCATCTGTTAGGAGGCCACAAGATTTGAGCCAGCTGATTGATTTTTGTATTGTGTTGGTAAGCGATGGCCAATGTCCTTTTTTTCTCATGTAGATTCATATGATAGGGTCGTTAGTTCTGTTTGTGGAAAGTTCTCCCTAGAGATGTGTTATTTTAGTTGGTGTCGAGACTTACCTAAGGCCATGCATTGTTTTTGGGAGAAGAATATTGTGATTTCCGCTCCTTTACTTAGAGTAGCATTTTTTTTTGCTCATATGCATTACTGTAATTCTTACTTTATGGTTGCTAATGCAGAGCATCTCGACGCAAGATCTGATGCGAGAAGCCGCAGGGAACCTACAATAGCCCTCATTATGGTTTGTACTTCCACATGATTCTATGTATTATTTTTGTAATGGTACGACATTAAGTCGATACATTGGCAGCAGTTCGGTAATGTTTGTATCTGTTTTTTAATATCCTGTGCTGCAGCTATGTGCACTGTTAATCCGCATATACCTTATTTTCGAAATAGCTATTTATTCTTTGTTATAAGATTAGGGTTCATCAATGTTGCTTTGCCGCTGATGGATAAAAATCTAGAATCATCAGAGTGGTGTATTTTGTTGAGTGGCGAGCAACAGAAGGGTGCCTACTATTGTGGCTATACTACCTCTGACTAGAAAAGGATGCAGCAAATTTATAAGCTCATAACACACAAACCGTGGGTAATAAATGATTTGTAGGACTTGTTCCCCTGACTGTGATCTAATAAGCACTATATTTGCATAACAAGAACTTTTGCTGTAAGATTATTGTCCAGACTATAGCACCAAAACGAAATTGGTGGCGTTTTCCAGATAAAAGTGGTACAGTTTTTTTTTTTTTTTTGCCTAAGAAGAGGTTGTACAGAGAATCTGTTTTGTGTATCTTGAAGTTTTCCGGAACAACACAGGCAAATGTCTCTTCTGTACCTAATGCTTGCTGAGGTAGTGAGGTATGGCTAAGGAGTAAGGAGGCAAAAAGTCAGCATTGATCCATGAAAAAAAGTCGTATAAGCTTAGATAGTGTTGTTATGTTCTTTCAAAATATTGAGTAAAATAATAAATGGGGTGTTGTAGTGCCATTACAGCCTAATAAATATTCGTGTGAGGAGAAACTTTGATTGCCTCCACAATATTGATGTTACTAGATTTAGATGTGCGCCTTGGCGCACGACCCCGTGGAAACCACACCGAATCGCAGTTTGTATAACAACGGTTATTGACTCGGTACGACTAAAGATGAAATATTAGACAAATAATAATGTTGAACCATGTGTCCAACAACAAATCCATGGCAAACATGTAGATCAATGTCACACATAAATAGTTCTTGAACCAACAAAAAACATTTCGTGCTGACTATCAAGCCTTTCAACCTAAAAGCAACCGACTCAAAGCACAATCTCCAGCTCTGAAAGTATTTCAAGACTTGTGGTCGTCTATCAACTCGATCCACGCGTTCCCGGACTTCCAACCTGATAAACAATTTGAGAAACACTATATTATCCACACATGGAAATCTATTACAAGCGGTAAGTTTAAAGCACACTACAGTTGGTGATTCGAAAGGAAATATAGATGCCACTGAGCACTCAAGTGTTCGAAAAGAAAATATAGAAACAACCGAGCAAGAATGATGACAAAAATAACATCTACATAAGTTGCACAGGGATTGTTTGCAACAGTAACCTACTTCATATGTAGGGCAATCAAGAAAGGACATTGTATTTAGAGGACACGACACCCGAACAGAAAATGAACACCTAATAGCTGCTACTTGCATCACCAAAAGCTGACATCCCTGCAAAGGAAAAAAAATTAATCAACAGCTACACTCAAGCCAAATGCCTAAATCAAACCAATAGTAAAGAGCATGAGCTTATTCATGTTCAGTATGATACGATAGCTTGCACTGAAAAATGAGAGAATAGATCGGAGAAGCAATAGTCATGAAAGTACATTATATACCAGGAACATCCTAATTAGAATCACTCAAATACGCATTGACCATTTTATACAGGTACTATCCTAATCAGAATCATTGGAATATAGACCGGTCCAGTCTATCAGACAGTGGGGGTGATAACACAAGCTGTGTCAAAATCGACAGAAATAGTTGAACGGAAAAGCAAAAGCAGACGCGAAAAAACAGAGATATGTTGTGCACATAATAGTAGAAGTCAAAGTTAGAGCAAAACATATTGCTCTTCTATATATTAGGGGTGATGCCACGTATCAATCTCTAGTAAAACACTATGTGGGTCAGCAATAGCACGACATGTTTTGTAAAAAATACAATACAGAAGGAAACAATGGTGTAAACAAAAGACGATAGGTACATAAGTAATCACCTGCTAAACAATTGTAGATGAAATCAGTAAAAATATTACACATGATAGTGTTGACCTCAAACTTCAGACCTTTAGTGTTTTTTTTGCAAATATTGCATGTACTTGATTGCTCGGAACACCACCAGGTTCTCAGCAATCGGAATGCTGGTCTGTTGTAATGTCGAGTTTGGAAGCTGCAGATGATCTAATGGCGTCGTGCATGACACACGCTCCTGAAGTGCACCTAGTAGAGAGTAAAGTAAATGTCCGATTAGTCAAGAGGAAATGACACTAACATCAAGCCCACGTGGCAATCAGAAATCTATAGGTAAATCACACGCCATCATGTAGAGCTCCTTCAGGAAAGGTACGGCTTCAAGAATAAACATTGTCAAGGTGAGATCATACCGTTGAGGAACATCAACCAAATAGACAAACCTTATAGTTGGCGGAAGGATGCAAGATTTTCCATTGGACATTCTGGCTGCACCCAAATCTGCAACGGATAAAGACATGCTGATGAAATGAGCAGAGAACTGAGAGAAGAGCTGAGCCATGGCTAGCAAAGTGACAATGTTGATACTTTTTGGATTTAAATCCCAGCTTCAGATCTAGTATAAAGGTATGGCTAGGAAACTCACTTAACTTGATCATCTTGTGAAAACTACATGCAACATCTGTGAGGCTTAAAGCCTTGAGCAATGGGACATGACCAAGAACCAGTGAATCTTGGAAATCAATCCAATCATCAAAGACCATTTGCGTGAGTTGAGGAAGCCAGTTTAGCTTAACTTGTTCAAAAAGATAACCAACCATACTAAGTTCAGCGAGATGAGCGTGCTCAACTTGCAATGTGCTGGGATTATCAGTCACAATTGAACAAATGCAGATCCTTCAACAGCTTGCAAGTGATGAGAAAGTTGGATATGTCTGATTCACCAAATCTCAAATTCTCTAGGTTGAGGCTAGTGAGACTGCCAAATGCATTTGCACATGCATAAAAAAATCAGGCAGGAGGTCCATATGAAATAACTGACATATCCTTCTGTGTAGCAATGAAGTGAGTCTAATTGGTATAGCTTATTTCATCTAGTCGCTCTGGGTATGCAGGTTTGATGATCAGGAACAAAAGGGAGTTACGCCCTGTCTATAATTTATTTTTTCTTACTATGTCACTTGATTTACCAGATTACAAAAATGTGTATGAGAAGGCTAAAAGCGTCAATATTAGAAGTGCAGCTGCCATTGTTTAGGGTCAACACTAAATTATACATTGTATCCACTCAGACTTAGTTATCTGGTTAGGAGTGGCAATAAGAATTGAGTCTGTTGGCAGGGGGTATGTATAAGGTCTATGTTTGAGAGGTAGATAGAAATTCCTATTTGTTAAGAAATGTTGAAGTCCCAAAGCAGACAATGTTGACGAAGCAGCTATCAATCTTAAGGGGCGAATAAGAAACTCCCTATCTACCTGTCTATCTCCCTAGTGACATCCAAAGCCTGATTGCTTCAATCAGGCTGCAAGACAAACTTATGAGGCATGTTAGGTCCTAAAACATTCATTAATTTCTTTGCAGGGAAATATTCATTTACTCACTGTTTTTTTTCTTTGACAAACATTCATTTACAGTGCTCTTATTTCTTCAGCGAAAATTCATTTAATCAAACTATGGTATACTCTTCAGCATGTCCGTACCAAAATAATGCTGAAGATGAATTTTGTTATGTCTGCCTGCACCACATCCTCGGGAGCACTGCCCTATCTCGAGGCAGCTATTCTCCAAACAGAGAGAGAGAGAGAGAGCACACCTTGGCTTCTCGACATGATGAAGACGGAGAGGGATGCAGCCATGGCGCTAGATCGGTGGAAAGAGCCGGGCACAATGATGACAGCGATAGTGGCCTCGGCGATACATCACCTTCCTCGAGGTGTGTCGATTTGACCTCACTGGCATGGTTGGTCAGCTCGTCATTGTTACTGTAATCTGCACATATCAGGGCACTTAAATTCATAGGAAAATATGAACTCCACAATTATATCTGAGCTAATGAGAAATTTTCAAGTACATTTTTATAAATAAACAGAAATGGGAATGAGATTTGCTCCACGCATACCTAACACATCAATAACCATAACCCAACAACAATGACATATCAGATGAGAAACTTCAAACTGTACCAAGATTATGGAGCCACTCCTAGTGAAATACATGAAGTAGATGATGCTTAAAACTGGCAACAAAGAGCAGATACATGTTTTCCTTGGTGTCTAACATAATCTGAATAGAGAACCAACATTTTAGTATATCAGGTTAAAGCGAAAATGCTGTGGACTATAACTGGCTTTTTTTTTCAAACACCCCATATATAAAGATATCTAATCAACAGAAGCTTGCTCAAAAAAAAGACAACACCAGTAATAGAATTGATTGGAAAACCTCTATGTAGTTCGCAAATAGAACATATTGGAAGGTGCCATTCTCCAGTATCTGCACTAGCAATAATTCAGAAAATAAAGCTTCATATAATCGATGGGTTAACTGGGAATATATTTGTTCAATAGATAAAACAAACATCAATGAATTTCCTAGTGTGTGAGAGAGACAGAGATAGACCTCCGATCAAGCGCACGCGCAACCTTGCCGATGCGAGGGAAACCGCATTGTGCTCCTTCTGCCATGGTGACGGAGTACAGAAGACTATTCACACAAAAGTGAACCTTCACTTCGGGCCATAGCAATGTAGCTCTTAATTGCAGAAGCAACCTTTACTTACAGATATGTTGCACAATGCTCGTGTGGATGCCCACGATAGCACCCTCAACAAATTAGGGACAACGCACAAGGTCAGATATAAATGCATAGAACAGAGAGATGTTAGGCCTAAATATCAACATGAGAAATGATGTGAGCAAGACCTTCCCAGTTCAAATTTTCAAAAATTTCCGATCTAATTGGTAGTAGGATGAAGGAAAATATAAGAAAAGTATCGCCATACCTCATCCATTGGCACAATCTAGCCGATCTGAGGCTGGCCACATAACCTGTCAACCAGCACAAACTTATTATAATAATAAGCTTAAGAGAAGCAAATAAAATTTTCAAGAAAATACATAAAGAGGTGTTACGAAAAGGTGAGATGGTGAGCTAACTCGTGACTCAAGGGCAACAAATCCATTGGAGGTTGGGGTGCTCTCTAAGCAACCAAGATAGGTTCGACCACACAAAGCATAAGGGGGCGGGCGGATGAGTTTTGTCGCCTACATAAAGTCTTGGAAACTGGTGTGGACTTGTTTTTTTCTACTGACGACAACAGCAATGGTATCCTCGACGACAGGGATGACGGGCGTTGGCCACCGGACCCTAAGTATTATCAGTCTTAGGACACCACACAAAAGTTTATCTGGAAATTGAGACCTTAAAAATCAAGATAGAAATAATATAAGGAGCTCAAGTGACTAAATGAGAACTTCATCTGTTGAATAGGTTTATTTGGGCACGTAACTTTCAGTGGCTAGCGAGGTATTGCTAGTCAAATAATTGATAGGGGTGATACAATATACATGCAAGCCATTGTTGGATGTAGCTAAATTTCGGAAAATGTAAACTATTGAGGAGAATACATTATATGGATTAATCGTACTGTGTGACCAATTACGTTTTTTAGGAAAAGTAAACTATTGAGTAGAATGTTACATGGATTAATCCTTCTGTGCAACCATATTGCCTTTTCACCGAACACCTTTTAGGCACAAATTATAAAGAGCTGCACAAACAAAGATGAGAGGGGTTAGATCAAAAGAGAGTAATAATGAAAGAGAGAAGGGAGGAGGCGACAATCAGTAGGAAAAATAGCACCCAGGGACACAGGGAAACACATGCCCTGGCTAGAGCCAAACTTGTGCTGAATCAAAAGTTCAAAACCACGTGAATGGATCCGTACATGCCATCTTTCGGTCACCATACACGACGAGGCGTCGATGGGTGGGGCAGAGCCAGGCCGGCCGTTGGCCACGGCTGCCGGCGGAGAGGACGTGGATGGAAGCAGATTAGCTTCCCCACTTGCTCCTCCACATCGAGCTCCGTCTCCTCGTCCATGGCGCATTGCTTCCCCTTGCCTCTCTCTGTTCCATCCATGGAGAAGACTGGCAGAGAAGAAGTGGGCAGAGTGGAGCTAGTGGGGAATGGAGGAGAGGGCGGTGGGGGCTGATGCTCGGGGTGAGGAAGAAACTGGAGGAGGGGATGGGCCATGGGCGGGCGGGCGGGCAGGGAGGCGGGCAGCGCCGCCTCGGCCGCGCCGCCCGACGCTCACGCCGGCGGTTCCGGAGAGGGACGTGTGGAGGCAGAGGGGCGGTGCGGGGAGAGAAGGAGAGGGAGAGAGGCGTGCGGCGGTGGGGATGCGGGCGCGAGGGGAGAGGATTGGGGAGGAGACGGGCAGAGGAGGGGATTGGGGAGCGATTGGGGGCGTGGCGATTGGTGGAGATCGGGCCGAGCGGGCCTTTTCCTGACCCATGGATAAAAGGTGGGTCTGCGCGAGGGCCTCAGCGCCCTGGACGGAACGACGGCCGAGATCGCGCCACGTCTGCTCGATTGGACGGCCGAAAATCCAAAGCGCTGTGAGAGCTCCATGGGGGTGCAGCAATCATACCGTGGGATACATGTAATGGGCGCAGCAACCCTTCCTTGGTCCATCTAGTACAAATCTATCAGTCTATTCGTAGGGATGAATCAGGTTGTTCGTCTAGTGTGCAAAATAATAGTGTGGACTCTTGGATTGAGAAAACTTATTTCCCAACCGACTCTACATACTTGTTCATATATATCTACACAAATATTTACGGCCACGCTATAACAATTATCTCATCTCGTGAGGGAAATGTGCAAAAACCGTCTCAATTTCTTCTGCCGACTCTACATATTTGCTCATACTAATTTCTCGGACAACTTTACATAATGTTCAGAACAAATATGAATTTTTTTGATTGTTATGTACGTAACGATTTGTTCGTTTAGTACAAACAAATATATTGTTTGTTCTTGGAGTTATAAAAAGGTGAATACTTGCATGGATCTGAGTGGCGGAACTACATTTCGTGGTGTGTCAGCTGGGAATTGAGAAATTATGTGGCGTAGTAAAACAATTCATTATTTCAGAATTTTAAACTATGCCTGACAACATGCATACCACCTTTGTGAAAACAAGATGCCACAAGTACTAAAAAAATAGCAGGATATGTGCAAAGATGAGTCTACAAAATAATAAATAATTGCTTCTATATACTTTTACGCATATGACATTACTCTACCTAATATGGGTAACATATAAGTGTAATCTATATTATTGTGACTATCCCTCTTAATTTGGCGGGGAAACAAGTGTTCCCCCCGCCCTATCACACCTTCTTTTTATTAGCGCTGCATTTCTGTCTGTTCCAATTAAACAACGTTAATTCCTCAGGTTTCCCAAAACAAATTTCCCTCTGGTGCTTATATCTCTTTTTTTTCAGAAAAATCTCGGCCTCATGCCTCCTGCCGGCGCCGCCGCTGACCGCCTCGTCTCTGTGGCCTTTGGGTCATGCATGCGTGGTGGATCTCGACCCTCATCGGTTGGAGGGCTTTGCTCCCTATTTTGAGGGCTTTGTTCTTTGTTTTTAGGGTCATTGTTTGTACGGGCGGCGCTCAGGTGGTGGTGGTGGCGTCTCGTGCAATAAGGTTTCCCCGGCTTCAACCCCATCTCGGTGCCAAAGTCAAGAGGCTTCTGGGAGTGGTGTGGTCTTCGAGGATTTCGTCTGGCTGTAGGGATCTTCGGATCGTCAAGGAGCTTCTTCTTCGTCTCTGGGACGGATGTGGTCTTTTTGACCCGTTCGGCGACTTCCCGTCCGTAACCAACAACGCCATGCCAACTCAGGGAAGAGCGGCAGCGGCGGCGCGCCGTCTTCTTCTTCGTCTCTGGGACGGATGTGGTCTTTTTGACCCGTTCGGCGACTTCCCGTCCGTAACCAACAACGCCATGCCAACTCAGGGAAGAGCGGCAGCGGCGGCGCGCCGTCGTCATGGTCTGGAGGTTGAATATGAAGGGCTTCTCAAGAATCTCGTTGTAATTTTCGTTTTTTTTGGAATGCTTTGTACTGTTCGTTGTTTCTTTTAATGCCAAAGTCCTATTCGTAAAAGAAAGAACACTTACTTTTTTTTAGCAGAGAAGAACGCTTACGTGACCTTGGTTGCTATGTAATGGATACATAAAGTTAGAAACGGGCCGGATCAAGGAACGCGGTATGCATGCATGAAATGGTGGATCAAGTTTCTTTCATTCTGCCGCAAAAACTAACTGTCGGCAACAAAATTATTGAGTTTGTCAATAAGAAACTCAAGCACACACTCCCTGTCTACCATCAGGATCTACGAAATCAACCACGCTAAAACTGTGAACAAGGCTACGTACGCGCGATGCCACGCCTCGTCGAGCATGTATCATGCTCGAATCAACCCCGCCAAGGCTAGAACCGCGAGACACACCCACAGCACTAAGCCGCGACCAGACGAGGAGGCTAGAGCGGCGGCGCTGTCGTCCACCATTACCGGTTCTCCGGGCGCCGGCGCCCCCGGCGCAGACGACGGCGGCCGAGCGACGGGAGGAGATGGCGCATCTGCTGACGCATCCGGGGACGGCGCCGGCGCCGACGAAGGCCTGGCCTTCACGTTGAGCATGAGGCGCTGTCCCCTCTTGCAGTTCCTGGCGTCGGTGCTGGCAAAGTAGGCGAATCCGGGGGCGTCGAGGAGGAAGAGTGCGCTGCCGTCCTTGTTGGCGGGCGTCGTGGCCGAAGCCGTCCAGTTGCAGTGGTAGTACGCGTACTTGTTCACCTTGCCGACCGAGTCGTTCTTGTACATGAATTCTTCACAGAAGGGAATGAATTGTAAATGAGGATCCCATATAGATCAGAATGCAGGTGTATGTCGATGCGATCCTGTGCTTGCTTCCTTACCAATGGAGTCCTCAACGAAGAACTGGATGCTGTCAGCCCACTTGATGTACATGTCCTTGTTCTGCGGTGGCGGCACAACCCAGCCGTCAGCACCGCCGACGATGTACCGCTTACCGATGGGCACAGCTGGAACGAGCCCGGCGCTAGCGCCATGCATGCCGACGGCAGCGGCAGTGACGAGCAGGAAGAAGAAGGTGTGGGAGTGAGCCATCAGTTGGGAGATCGACAAATCAATTAAACTGCAAGAGTGCCGTATATGCACACAACGCAGGGGTTTATAGAGGAGTCGGCATGGAGGAGTGAGATCTACTAGAAGATAGGAAGGAATAATGCATGGGGAGTCGGTTAGGTAACCGCTGTGATCCTCAGAGCGTGGCGCGCGGTGGACTATGCTCGGCAGTTACGGCTGCGGTGAAACGTACTAGCGCTGGGTATCAAAATATTTTTATTACGTGGCAGTAAAATCTATTCCGTGGAAATAATGGCAAATAATGTCACAGGCAGACTAGCTGGCTGACCAAACTAATCACGGCCGATCAGATTGATTTGTTTCTACATGTGCACACTAAGTGTGCATGGTGTGAAAAGATTTTATTTCCACAGAACTCTTGCTTATAATATTTTTTGAGGACTTTACTCGATCGGTAGGCTAAAAAATAGCAGTAAGTAACGGTATTTGCGGTATTCGGAAATACCGGAAGTACCGGCCAAAAACAAGTCAAGATTTGTCAAAATAATTTACTATATCGCCCATTTATTTAAAAACTTGATTAAATTATTTTATTACCGGAAAATTTTGTTTGGTATTATTTTTTCGGTTGAGGTTTCTGCCGAAATATCGGAAATACCGGCTGACAAAAAAAACCCTGCATGCCATACATTTTGTAATGAACGTTACGTCCATATTACGGTAGCACACTACAGGAAAAAAAAACATCACGCTTCCCCTTTGTCATGTGTTGTAAAGCCCGGAACACGGCACAAACTGCTGCCATGCGTGGCCTAGAAGGCGCACAGCAAAGCCATGGAACACGGCGAAAGCAGCAAAAAGAATACGACAAAGATGTGGAACACGGCTAAAAGAACACGACAAATATGCGGTAAATGGCGAAATAAGGGAACAACACACGAGAATCAAAGAAACACGACAAGGCCCGAGACACGTGGCTATGATGCCCTCCCTTCACAGAGCTGTTATAACGGCCAGCCTTTGCCGTGCGTATTTAACGTACATACGACAAATAAAATAGGGTCACGTCGGCTCCTCCTTTCCCGCACCCACCAAATATTCCAGCCCATGTTTTCGCCACGTGTAGGGTTCAAACACATGACAAAGGACCGTTTAGTCATGTACATACCAAAGAAACACGAAAAAGACCCATCTTCCTTCCCGCTTTCCTTTCTCACCCTTTTTTCCCTTCCTAAACGTTCCCGCCATTTTTACCGTTGTTTCAGCCCTCGCGTCCCTATATAGCCGTGTCTCGGGGCAGCAGCTCTCCTCCAAAACAAGCACCGAAGCTAGCAACGCTCCTCCAACACCACCGTTGAAGCCGCTTGTCTGCTGCCATCGAGATGCCTCCTCGTAGCCGCGCCAACCATAGCTCCACGGGTTTCGTCGTCGTCCCATGGGGGTCATTTCACAACTGAAATCTCTACCGCCGGAGTACGTGTGTGGCTTGGCACCTTCAACACTAGGGAGAAGCCTGCACATGCATGCGATGTTGTGGCGTGGAGGTTTGCCTGGCCACCGCATGAACTTCCTAGAGGTAAGGTGTTTGGGGGAAGCCTAGAGTCTCGCTTCGGAGCTGCACTTTGTGTCATAGCCTCATAGGCGGATGCACGGTGCCACCACCAAAGGGAAGAGGCGGATTGCCATTGCCGAGGCGGACGCGTGGTTCATGGCACAGTGGCAGAGAAACCAGCCCGAAGACGTGGAATAATTACGCGCATTCTAGAAGCAGAAGAGGGCAGAGAGGATTGTGTGGCGAGGGTGGCAAATAGGCAGAGGAAGGGCACCATTCTAAAGGAGTACGCTAAAGAAGAGGCGTCAACATTCGACCCCAACTCCAACTGTGGTTATCTCAACAAGAAAAAAACTCCAACTAGTGGTTAGACGTCATCTCAACTACCGCTTGAGAGGACAATGTGGAATATAGCAACCAAAAAGCCCAAAATGGCTCACAAAATAATGGGCCCTGTGCCACCGCACGGGCCTCACTCCTATGGCCCGGGCCCTGAGCAGAATCATAAAACGGCTTCAGAATATTCTTCCCCAACCACTTTGGTCAAATTGGATAGCTTCCGTCCATCATCCAGCTCCCAGGCTGACCTTCTCATGTACTTCTGCTTCAGTTAACCCATGATTCGGTACTCTCTGTTATCGAGACTTGGAAGAATTGCCCTGCACTCCTGTAGGCTTTACCCAAGTTTGAGCCCAAAGTTAGCTTGCCCGATCGGCCTCATCTTTCCTCTCGCGAGCTTGCTTCCGCCGCCCGCAATTCCCATGGCTGTAGTCTTCTCCCACGGCACTCAACGCATCCCACGGTCCGGCACTCCGGCATTACAAAGCCGATCATCCCCCGGACTCTCGCCATTCCATGCCACAAACGCGAGACATGTCGATGGAGCCGTCATTCGAATCCAACTCCGCGGCCGCGGCGAGCGCCGAGGAGGCGTCGACGCGGCGCGTCGCCAACCGCATCATCCGCGCGCTGCAGCACCATCTCCGGCTGCTGCACCGCGCCGGCCCGGAGTTCTTCGTGCTGGGCGCCACCGGCAACGTGTACACGGTGACGCTGGCCACGACGCCCGCGTGCACGTGCCCCGACCCGGCCGCGCCGTGCAAGCACATCCTCTTCGTGCTGCTCCGCGTCCTCGGCCTGTCGCTCGACGAGGCCTGCGTCTGGAGGCAGACGCTGCGGCCGTGCCAGGTCGCGCGGCTCGTCGTCTCGCCCACGTACCCGGAGGTGCTCGCCGGCCCTCGCGCCCGGGAGCGGTTCCACCAGCTGTGGTCGGCCCAGGCGGCCGCGGCTGCCAGCAGGGCCGAGGAGAAGCGCCGGCAGGAGGCCTGCGCGGCGTCGTCCGGGCGGCCGATCGACGGCGTGGCCTGCCCGGTGTGCCTCGAGGAGATGGCACCGCCCGCGGGTGAGACGCTGGGAGGCGCGGCGGTGGCGGTGCCGCTCCTGACGTGCAGCACGTGCCGGAACTCGGTCCACGCCGAGTGCTTCGCGCGGTGGAAGCGAGTCCGGGTGAGGCGGGCGGCGACGTGCGTGGTGTGCCGGGCGCGGTGGCGGAAGCCGAGCCGGGAACGGGAGCAGGATCAGCAGCAGTACATGAACCTGTCGGCGTACATGAACGAGCAGAACGAGGTGGTGGATATGCAAATCGAGGATGGGAGCCTCTGTGCTGGGTAGCACGACAGCGGTATTGACTTGACAAGATGGTTCATATGGATGCGAAGAATTTAGCATCTCGATTCATTGGCCTCATGATCCTATTTCTTTCTAGTATTCTTAGGCGCTGACTTATTAAGTGACATGCATGTACAGAATTTCTATGTCAATAAAACAATTGTACTCTAAAGAAATCACCAGTGATGACATTGTATTTTTACGAAAAGAGACCCGAAACATTTGGATGAATATCGGTAGCCGTAGGTTTCTTGCCATTCTCTTCCGCTCTGCTTTTGAAGACGTGAAGTAATCTGACGCTAAGACTTGTTCGTTGATTTGTGCTAACCCAACTTTAATCTTTCTCATGCTCTTGGGGCGAGGTGCCAATACCATTTGTGCACTCAACATAACCAATTTTAACACCAACCTGGGTCTCCATCGGCAGAATATGGGCTTGAGAGCGGCACATTTTTCTTGTAACTTTGTGGAAGTAGGAAGGCATGTACACTTGTACAATGGTTGATACTACACAATTTTAGTTTATGCATTGTGTATGTCACCTAGCTAGACATGTTATAAAATGATTTATTACCTCCAGTGCATACAAATTTAGTCAAAATTTAAAACTTATATTGTTTGACCAAATATAGATAGAGGCTTGATGTAGTACAACCTCTACCCGAAAACTCAAACTCATCAAGGACTGAGATCGTTCTGTATCGCTTCATAAGCTTACTTACGAAGGGGTACAAAACAATCTCAACCTTTAATGTGTTCTAGTTTAGGAAGAGAGGGTTTTGTAATGGAGCAAACGCCAGATAGGTATTCACATCTACAATATTAAATAAATACCCTACAAAAGTAGATGCATATAGTGATATGATATAGAGAATGTTCATGTTTTTATTTATAGTTGGGCAAATTAGAAGACGTTAACGGGGATATAGCTCATGGTGTCTATCACGAGAAGGACTCGCCAAGGCCAATGTGACTGAAGGCTTCATTCGACTCGCCTGGGCCGGGTCAACCTAGCGATTGAATCTGAAGGAAGCCCGGTGGATTAGCTATGAGGCCCAGTAGGCGCATCGAGTTGCTAACTGGCCCACCTTATTCTTTGTAAACCCTAGCCAAGGGTGTTCGTATAAACCCTCAGAGTGGAATGCTCCTCTTCCGCATCTGACGACGCGAGGTAGATGCAACATAGAGTGAATTCGTAGGAAATCATGGTACAAATGTGGGAAGGCCACCGAGTGAGCGACACATTTGATAGGCGAGGATGTAGATGGAGCGAAGCTTTTGAGTTCGCATTTCAAGCGAAAAAGTTGAACTAGCGGGAATATTTCAAGACTAAAAATTGTACACACGACTTTAAATTTATTAGCGTTTGGGATGGGTATAAAAAAACGCTAATTCAAGAAATTTCAAAAAGAATTACGGACGATGGAAAATCTGGCAGTCGTTTGCGATGTTGGGCGCATACACTAATGCCTATTCTATACTAGGCCGTGTGCGAATTTCCTGCTATTGTCCCGAAAGCATTACTCGTGTGCATTGTACCCGTGCAGTGGTCTGCCCGGACCGCGCACACACAGATCAAACTATTAAGCATCAACGTTGTTCCGTACCACACACAGAAAAACTCTTCCATGTGCCATGAAGACCTTAATTCTGTACTAGTGATACACTAGAAATCTCTATCAAGATATTCTTTCATCATCTATACCAAGATAGGCAAGGATACACACCCACACACATGGATATATCCACTATATTCATCCAAGTGACACACATTAATCGAAGAAAACATGTGATTGTTCTTTAAATATTTTCTTTCGTTGAAAAGGATTTTATTTAGTATTTTTTAAAGGCTCAATGTATTTCAAAAACAATGTAATTTTTATAATACAATTTAATTTAGACAAGTATAAAGTTTAGTTTAGATAAGTATATTTATTTAACTCACCATGGGGCCCATAAATTGCATGGACTAGTCTTGGCGCCCAGAGAACTAGGCATAGTGGATACAAGTGATTTGTCACACACTGTTTGTTGGCATTTTGTAATGTACACGGCTGCATTGAGATTTATAGATGAAGCCGCATGAAAGGGTGAGATCTGGAAGAAAATAGGACTCTAGGATATTGGGAAATGGATAACAGTTAAGGCGCTGGACTACGGAGGGGAAATTATGGTTTTTTTATACACGTGTGGCTCGCACTACGGAGGGGAAATCATGGGGCTGTGCAAAATAAATTTCCAACTTTTTTATTCTTCCTTTTTATTTTGGTTTTTTTGTTTTCCTTTTAACTTTTAGCTTTATCTGTTTATATTATTTTACCTCTTATGTTCTATTTTTTATTTAGATATAAAACAATCTGAATTTAACTCCATGAAGGACCTTACACGCATCTAGGGTTTCTTTGCGAGAATCATCAACCAGGAGGTTGTCGTGGAATTAAACCAGGCTTTTCTACTCCGGCGAAGGAATACTAGAGGATGACAGTTCTCGCAGGATGAAAGTTCAATGTCAGTAACCTAGGGGCGTGAATAGGTTCTGCAAAAATTTCCTTCACTTCTTTGCAATTTTAGGCTATGCGGATAAATAATGTGGCCTAATGCAAACTAAGTGGAGCACCCTATATGACAAAATACATATATCAAAAACTTCAAACTCGATGGCTATCACAAATTAAATAAGTGGAAAGAAATAACTGGAGCACACGAAGACTACGATGTATCCCGATGTTCACTTCCTTGAGGAGAAGCTAGTCACCGTTGGAGAGGTGTGGTTACCACGAAGGACATCGAATGCCACGAAGGCTCACCTTCTTCTCTGTGAACTCCTTCCACGAAGATGGAGTGCTTTCCACTATGTGAAGACCTTAGGGAGGCCTTCGATCCCGTACAAACTGTCCGGCTCGATCACAAGTTGATCGCTCCCGGCGATTGCTACCGCCTAGGAGTACTCAACCTCCAAGAGTAACAAGATCGAAGAGGGAAACTTGTTACGATGGCTCAAATCGAAATATGTGTGGTTGAGAGAGAGGATGATGAGATCTTCGAGATGCACGAATAAACTCTCAAAAGCGATGGACGAAACACAATGGATCAAAGAATAGTGATGAAGTTCTTGAGACATTCACAAAATGTATCTGGATCAAAGGAATGACAAAAGGTAAGTTTTCAAGAAATTAGGGTTACTTAATATAGCAAAACTAGCCGTTGGAACAAATTTTCGCGCAGGAAAAAGTCGCAGAAAAAAGTGTCCGGTAGGACTGACTGTGTGCCCGATCATACCGGATGAGCTTACTAGAAACGAGATGCGGGAAAAAAAACCATGGGGAACAGCCGGTATAACCGGCCGGCGGGCCGGTTATACCGGCCTAGGCATCAGACCGTGCGGAGAGAGAGAGTCGTTTGTAAGAGTAGTGATCATACCATATACGCATGACCTTATCAGCTGCTGTTTTGTAAGAGTCGTTTTCTCCTGATCAACTTGACTGACCTAGTAATGAGTGCACAAAGTCCGAGTCTAGCCACCCTATCAATACATACTCTCAACTAATCGACGTCGGGTGGCTGCAGCCACGAAAGAAACAAGCTTTATCGGTTGCCTAAAGCAGCAGGGCACTGAAGATATCGTGACGTCGATTAGCCTAGGTAGGGACTAGGTCGTGTTATGTCACGTCTTACATCTATCAGCATGCACCATGCAGTGCCATCGGCCCATGGTAGCAGTGGTGGCCTCCTCCTCCGCTGGAGATGATCGATCGGTTGGTGGCTTCATCTGGCCAATGATGGTTTGTGCAAGATCCTGGGATCCACACCGAGTCTCACATCCCCCATGGGGAGTTAGGACCTGTGCATGCATTCCTGAGGTAGAGGAGGCCGGGTCTTGCCAGGTTCCTTTCACATCGACGCACGAGCAGCCAAGCCCAGCTCTACGACCATATTGCTATTGCCATAGGTGCGTGATAAGCTACAGTTTTGCGATCTCCCTGGTCGCCTCCCCCCGGCGGCTCCGGAGGATCACTCTTTCCCCAACCGTAAGAGCCCCTCTTCTCCTCCCTCTCCTGGCCATCGTTGTCACTGGCGCTGGCGGCGATGGCGGCGCCTATCCGTCCGGTGCTGCGGTGGGCAGGGGAGGTGGTTCTCGACCGCTGTTCACGGGAGTTGGTGGGCGGCGGTGGAGGGTCATGGGCGGCGCGGCTAGGCGTGGCCGGGTCCTGAACGCCTCCACCAGATCGGCGACATGGAAGGGGTGGTGCGCTACCTGCGCCCTCCACGCGGTGGTGCTCTACGCCGTCTCGATCCGATCTAGGGTTTCTGCCAAGATCTGGACCGGGTGAGTTTGGGCAGGTGTGGTCCTGGTGTTGGTCCTTGCCACACCGTCGGGTTGTCCTGGACTGCCCTCTCCATGTCTTCCGATCTGGTTGGTAGTTGACCGGCGGAGAGGGGGCAGCTAGTCTTGCGAATAATGATGGTGGTCCTCGGATTCCTATCGCGCCAAGTGAAGATCGGTCAGATGCTTCTTCCCACCCGGGCTGGCTAGATTGTCGTGTTTCGGAAGGCCCTGCCGGCGAAATTCATTGTGCGATCAATGCCTGAAGATTGTTGGATTGGGTGTTTTCAGTCGTGCGCACCAATGTTTTTTTCTGACCGTTTGGTTTCAGAGGCAGCGCTTCGAAACTCTGTTGGGTGTTAATATCATGGAGCTCGTTTTTTTCCATGGTGCTGGCGGAGAAGGTCATGAAAGCCGAGACCGGTGGAGAGCAATGGTGATCACATCTTGGTGGTGAGGTGGAATTGGCTTGGTGCTTCGTGACTTCAGATAGCGACTTGTATGTGGGGGCGACTGCACAGGAGAAGTTTAGAGTTCTATCTTTCAGGGTGAAAATCCAATGTCTCGTCTTAATTGGTTGTGCCTACCAATGTTCTTGTTGAAGGCATTGTTTTGAGAGTGAGGACTTTCTTCACGGTAAAAACCTAAGATCTATGATCGGGCGACGACAGTGTTTGTGCACTATTTCCTTGTTGAAGGTGTCTCTTATGGAGAAGCTGATATTCTGGTGTTGTCTTGGTGGTGCTAGTGTTGTTATCTCAAGTTTTCGATCTCTGTAGCGGGACTTTTCTTTTTTGTAATTCTTCTCTTTTTTTTGGCTGTGTGCATCCTTTATGTCATTAGGGCATGATGTTGTTGCAGAGGCTGGGTGTAATTGGTATCTCCGCGATATTAATATATTCTGTTTATAAAAAAATGGGGAGTTAGGACTTAGGAGTGAGTGGTGGCAGGCCGTGCCGGTGGTAGTCCTTGGTCATGTGCGAGGTGGCGGCTGCCCGGGTTCAAACTGCTCACTTTGGTGACATTTTCGCGGGTTGTGGTGATGAGCTAGACAGTGGCGGTCTTCGTCGGCGCGTCGCCGTGGAGAGTGTGGGGTGTTGGGCATGACTACACAATTCCAGTGGCCTCGCGGCGGATGCGTGGCGGTCGTTGTTCAGACATGGAGGGTTCATATCAGGTTTTGGCTTTGTGTGCAACCCGGATGCCGGAGCGGCGTGATAATGGTTCTCTCTAATTGTGTCGAGTGAGGAGGTGGCTCTTAGCGATGTTAATCTAGATTTGGGCGTCTAGTTCCAATGTTGGCCTCATATTGTCGGGCGAGTGGGGCTAGTGGTCTGCATGCACATTTGCGGTGGTAGTCTAGTTGGTCCCCGTAGGACGGGAGTGTGGTTTGCCACTCATGATTGGGAAAAATCCTTGCCTTGGCCGCTGGCTGGGACCGACGATGGCGACACCTTTGGCCGATGCGTTCATCTTGAAGGCATCATCGTGGCTGGTTCGGTTGCTCCGCCACCTTATATTCTCTGAGGGAAACCCCAGAGCCCAAGCGGGATCGGGAGAGGATGGCACTCATGCGCCGTTGCCCTCTTGGGGCCTCGTGTTGGATGTTACATTGGAAGGTCCAGTGGAGTGAGTTGGTGGTCAGCAGCGCCGAGTTGCAGCGCAACCCTAACTCCGTTTTACAGGAGAGCGCAACTTCTGGTATGGGCATGAAATTCCTACTCTGGCCTCGGTTGTTGCCATCAATGGCAGCGCTCAGATGTTTCTCTCTCCTTGGAGGCACCATTTTGGAGCCCCTTGACCTCCCATATCGATGTTTGGTATGTTTGTGTTGTTGGTGTTATCATGTGTCTCGTCTGTGGCTAGGAGGTGCGTGGCCCTATTGCCGGCGTGGATGCTAGAGTGGCGGCTCCATTTTGAACCTCCACATTGTAGTGTTAAGGTGTGTGTTGGGTGTCGACTTTGATCGCTCGGGTGTTTTGGCCGTCAATTCGTGTGGAGCGCGGCCTCACCTCGGGGCCAGTGTGTTGTGTTTGATGTTGTATCGGTTTCGGGCCACTTTTCATCATAATCTAGTAAATTAACTTCTTCCATAACAATAAAAACGGCAAATCTTTTGCCTCATTTCAAAAGAAACCCACACTATGAGGCCATCTAAATTAGATGGCTCACACGAACCTCCAAATAGCTAAGCGGCTGATCAACATTGTATCTTGTGACAACATTGAATAATGAAGGGCAATGGTTGTGAGACCTAACTTTTATACTTTTCTCGTATTGGAAGTTTGGAACCTTGGCAAACTGAAATTTCCATGTAAGAGAATAAGATAACGACTATCCTTTGCAACGTTAACCAATACACGAAGAAAGTCAATTTTGTGTAGCTGCTCCATTTTTTGAATTGATCTTGGTCTGGAATACTCGGAACTTATAGGATGAGAACGGAGTAGCTAGTGAGTTCAACACATACACGCTCTTAACACATTAAGGCAGTTAGCATGTAATCAATGGAAGACGGGGCCGATCCTAATGCTCCTTGAGATGAAAGCACGCCAAAAGAGATGCAACAAAAACCGCATCCAAAAACAAGTAAAAACTGCTAAACCACACCCAAACACAGCCACATGAAGGGTTATCGATCAACCAAATCCAGGACAGAGACTTGTACCCAGAAAAAAAATGAATATGGCTGGGTACTACAGTAGTGCTCAAGTTTCCGAAAATGCATGTCTACATACACGTGCGCGTCCCGGGCTTATCACAGCCATTAATTTTCTCTGTTTCGCTTTGAGATTCGTGCGAATATTTTATAACAACCACCCTGTACTGTTTCTCTTTCTTGTCAGCAAGTCCCTCACAATGCTCCTCCCGTTCCTTTAATTCATGGAAGTATCAAACACAAGCAATCCAGATCGGGAAAAACATGAATGTAATCACCAAACGTTTGGGGTTGGAGAAAAATATGGGAGCATATCACGCATATCACGAGGAAAAAATCCATCGGTTTAGACGCTCCGCCAGGTCCAAACCATCTCGCCTCCTCCAGGCATACAACGGATGGGTGATACGTCCAAAACGTATCTACTTTCCCGAACACTTTTGCTATTGTTTTGCCTCTAATTTGTGTATTTTGGATACAACTAACACGGACTAACGCTGTTTTCAGCAGAATTGCTCTAGTGTCTTGTTTTTGTGCAGAAATCCAACTTTCAGGAAAATCCTCGGAATTTATGCAGAAGGCCCTATTTTACAAGAATATTGACGGAGCCAGAAGGGCAAGAGAGGTGGAGGCCCGAGGGCCCCACACCATAAGGCGGCGCGGCCTAGGGGCCCGCGCGGCCCTATGGTGTGGCCCCCTCGGCCGGCCTCCGACGCCCCCTTCGGACTACTTATCGGGTTCGACCTAAAAACGGAGAGAAGTCGAAGTCGCCGAAACCCTCCAGAGACATCGCGAAACTCCGTCTCGGGAGCCGAAGTCTCGTTCGGCACTCCGCCGGGGGTGGAGCAGATCTTCACCGCCATCACCGCCAACGCCTCTCCATCGACCAGCCATGTTTCCCCCATCCATGTGTGAGTAATTCCCCGTAGGCTGAAGGGGATGGTAGGGATTGGATGAGATTGGTCATGTAATAGTCATAAGATTGTTAGGGCATAGTGCCTAGTATCCGTAGATGTCACTTTTATGATATTGTTGCAACTTGTTATGCTTAATACTTGTCACTAGGGCCCGAGTGCCATGATCTCAGATCTGAACATGTTATTGATTCATGAAGATATTCGTTGTTTATGATCTTACCGCAAGTTGTATACACATGTCGCTGTCCGGAACCAATGGCCCCGAAGTGACAGAAATCGGGACAACCGGAGGGGATGGTAGCGATGTGAGGATCACATGTGTTCACGGAGTGTTAATGCTTTGCTCCGGTACTCTATTAAAAGGAGTACCTTAATATCCAGTAGTTTCCCTAGAGGCCCGGCTGCCACCGGCTGGTAGGACAAAAGATGTTGTGCAAGTTTCTCATTGCGAGCACGTACGACTAAATATGGAGCACATGCCTATTGATTGATTAGTACTTGGATACCGTTTTATTATTATCTGCAAATGCCCCTGCTTTGATTGTTACATGAGTTTCTCTCATCCATGCAACGCCCGTTAAATCCGTCCCTGTGCCTACAGTATTTTAATCCTGCTGTTTACTATAATCACTACTGCTGTCTTTATATCACCGCTGCTATTTCACTATTCCTACTGCCATAAAACTGTTACTACTGATAAACTCTCGCGAGCAAGTCTGTTTCCAGTGCAGCTGAATTGACAACTCCGCTGTTAAGGCTTACAAGTATTCTTTGTCTCCCCTTGTGTCGAATCAATAAATTGGGTAATACTTCCCTCGAAGACTGTTGCGATCCCCTATACTTGTGGGTCATCAAGACTATTTTCTGGCGCCGTTGCCGGGGAGCATAGCTTTATTTGGAAGTTCACTTGGATTGATATTGTTCGCTGCAAATTCTCCATCATGGGTAAACCTCGCGATACTAAGATCGCCATATTACCATCCACTACAAGAAAAGGTACAACTCTTAGTACCTCTGCTGCTCTTGATTCACCATCTGTGATAAGTAAACTTGTTTCACCACCACAAGCTTCAAATGTTGGTACTGCTGAATCTGAAAATTCCTCTCATAATTGTGATGATGCTTCTGCTGTGCTTGATAATGATGGTTCGTTAGGATCTTTTCTAGATGCTACAATTGCTAGGTCTAGGAAAATTGAAAATACTGAAACTCCTAATGAAAATGCTGCTACACCTGTTAATTCACCTGAGTCTGTTGAATATTCTAGTGATGATCTTGATGAAGATTATGTAGAGCTTGATGATGATTTTATTGAAAAATGCAATGCTACTACTGATGCAAGAAAAATTAAAAAGTTGCTTGCGAACATGTTGTTAGATATAAACTATCTCCTGATCCTAAATTTGCCACATCTCCTATAAACATTAGGGATAAAGATTATGATTTTTCTCTTGATTTATCTCATATAGCTATTGTTGAGAAAACACCCTTTTGTGGTACTGAAAAAGAAAGTGTTGTTGAACACATGACTGAGTTATCTACTCTTAGTGGCTTGTTTTCGATGATATTAAGATGCGTACTTATTTTGTCGCTAAAATTTTTCCTTTCTCATTAAAGGATGATGCTAAACTTGGTATAATAATTTGCCTCCTGGTTCTATTAAAAGTCCAAAAGAATTGCTTGATGTTTTCTTCCGGAAATACTTTCCTGCTAGTGCTCAACATGCTGCTTTGCAGAGAATTTATAATTTTGACCAGGAAGATGGAGAGAAATTGCCTGAGGCTTGGGCTAGATTTTGCTCTCTTATTAGAGCTCAGCCTGACCATGATTTGGAAAAGCATGATTTACTTGATATATTTTATAGTGGACTAACCATTGAGTCTAGGGCATACCTGGATAGTTGTGCTGGTTGTGTTTTCAGGAAAAGAACTCCAGACGACTGAAGAATTATTGGCTAAAATAGGCCGGAATCATGATGATTGGTCTACAATGAACCAACCCCGACACCGAAGAAGAAGATGATTAAACTAAATGATGAAGATATGAGGGAAGCCAAGAAGTCTCTTAAAGAGAAGGGTATTAAACCTGAAGATGTGAAGAATTTACCTCCTATAGAAGATTTATGTGAGATAACTCCCCCTTCATCCATGATTGAGGTACACTCTCTTCAACGCTTTACTAGGGAAGATATTCCGTATTCAAAACCTCCTGCTCAATGCTTAGATGAATTTGATAATTATATTGTTAAGCAAGAAAACTTTAATATGAGAGTAGAGAATCATTTAATGGAAAATTCTCGAGCTATTAGTGAATTGCATGGTATTGTGGAGAGAACCTCCAATGATGTTAAGATACTTGTTAAACATTTTCAAATGGTTCAAACTCAAATTGATCAACTTACTAAAGTGCAAAATGACTTGTTGGGAAATAATTCTAAAGAAAAACATGCTTATGAAGTAACAACTAGAGGTGGTGTTTCTACCCAGGATCCTCTATATCCTGAAGGGCATCCCAAAAGAGTTGAACAAGATTCTCAACTAATTAAAACTAGTGCTCCATCTAAGAAAAAGAAAAAGAAACATAAGAATATTGTAGAATCCTCTGAACCTGTTAATGATCCTAATAGTATTTCTATTTCTGCTGAAACCGAAAGTGGTAATGAACATGAGGAAGATAATGATAAGAATAATACTCGATAAAGAAGAAATTGAAAAAGAATCTGAAAAGCCTGCTAAAAATAAAAAGTACACTAAAGAAGATTTTATTGAGAAACATGGTAATGAAAGAGAACCTTGGGTTCAAAAGCAAATGTCTTTTCCTGCTAAGAAACTAAAATCAAAGGAGGAGGAACATTATAATAAATTTTGTGATTGGATGAAACCTTTATGATAAGGGGTGGCCCGATCTTCTCAGTAAGCAACGGTGGTGATGATGATCACGGGTGATGGCAGCGGAGATACACGTCGATGAAGTGGATGATAACTTGTATGACGCAACGAGATCTCTCGATTGGTCCCTGTCGCCAATGCAACAGCTCTCAACCCTGCAAGATATTCGCAACTCCACACACTTGCGCACGTAGCCGCCGACCACGAAGCGGTAAGTTGCAACCGTCTAATTCCCAATGGAACAGCAGATCACACAAAACTTAAACAGGATCTACACAATATCCAAGCAATATGGTGTAGGGAATTCAATAGTTTTGCAGAGCAAACAACTAAGAACTAGGGTTTATCTTAAACGTGGTCTAAAGCAGCTAGGGGGTCGTCCAAGCACTTATATATCCCGGGTTCTGGTCGAAAAATACAAGGAAAACCGACCAGAAATCTGCGAGACAGACAGTCGGACCGGGATGCGGTCGGTGGAAGGTTAGGTTGGGGGCGACCGGGACGGACCGGGGGCTCTCCGGGGGCTTTCGTTTTCGGTACGAGGGCTTCGTCCGGTCGTCGTCGGTCCGACCGGGCCCGGGGGAGGACTTCTTCTCCGGCGATGCCTCAGGATACTTCTTCTTCCTCTCGCGCATGCCTCCCGCTCCTCCCTCGCGCGTCCATGAGATATCTTCATGTCCGCTCCATGTCTCCATCTTGACGTCCGTCTTCATGTCCAGCTGCTTCTCTCCTCGTGCGATGCTCGTCTCCTCTTGATACCTGATGATACATAAGTAATAGGACTTAGGCAGTATAAAGTTCTCATCAATCAAAGTATCGTTTAGAAACAAGTTCACCTGTTGTTTAAGTAGCTTCGCACGAGCTCGTGTTATTGGTCCAATCCTAACTTCGTTGGACTTGAGCTTCACAGCAGGTTCATCTTCAGTTGGTAATGACGGAGGTAGTAGTGAGGTAGGGATGTCCTCATCATCTCCCCCCTTCAAAAGGCGTCGACCCCGACGCTCCAAGGTCTTCTCCGTCATATGGTGTCAAATCAGCAACATTGAAAGAATTACTGACACCAAACTCATCCTCTGGAAGATCTATCGAGTATGCATTATCATTGATCTTGGCAAGCACCTTGTAAGGACCATCACCACGAGGCTTCAACTTAGACTTCCTCAGCTTTGGGAACCTATCCTTGCGAAAATGTACCCAGACCAAATCACCAGGCTTGAACAACATCTCTTTGCGCTTCTTATTCATCCTTGCAGCATTGCTCTTGCCTTTCTTCTCAATCAACTCTTTAGTCTTCTCATGAATCTTCTTCACATAATCTGCCCTCTTTGATGCCTCCATATTAACTCTCTCATGTATGGGCAAAGGCAACAAGTCAAGTGGAGTAATGGGTTTGAAACCATACACCACCTCAAAAGGACATAGCTCCGTGGTAGAATGTACCGCCCTGTTGTAAGCAAACTCCACATGCGGCAAACAATCTTCCCACTCCTTCAGGTTCTTCTTGATCATGGATCTCAACAGTTGTGACAATGTTCTATTCACCACTTCAGTTTGACCATCAGTTTGGGGATGACAAGTAGTGCTAAACAGCAGCTTCGTCCCCAGCTTTCTCCAAAGCGTCTTCCAGAAGTAGCTCATAAACTTCACGTCACGATCAGAAACAATAGTCTTCGGGACTCCATGTAGACGTACAATCTCCCTGAAAAACAGGTTAGCAATATGCGACGCATCGTCGCTCTTGTGGCAGGCAATAAAGTGGGACATCTTAGAAAATCTATCCACTACCACAAATATAGAATCATGGCCTCTTTTAGTACGCGGCAAACCCAACACAAAATCCATACTAATATCCTCCCATGGTGTAGTAGGTGCCGGTAAAGGAGTATACAAACCGTGAGGCTTCAGCTTGGACTTGGACTTGTTGCAAGTAATGCATCTTCGCACATATCTATCCACGTCCCGCCTCATCTTTGGCCAATAAAAGTGGTCAGCTAGCATGAGTAGCGTCTTCTCACGCCCAAAGTGACCCATCAAACCTCCAGCATGTGATTCCTGCAATAAGAGCAAACGCACAGACGATTCTGGAACACATAGTTTGTTAGCCCTAAACAAGAACCCATCATGTATGTGATATTTGTCCCATGCTTTACCAAGAGCACATAAGCGATATGGTTCAGCAAAATCATGATCAGTGGCATACAAATCACATAGTATCTCTAAACCAGGAATTTTAACATCAAGTTGAGTTAATAGCATATTCTTCCTAGATAGAGCATCAGCAACAATATTATCTTTTCCCTTCTTATGCTTAATAATGTATGGAAAAGACTCAATGAACTCAACCCACTTAGCTAGACGCTTATGCAAAGTAGATTGGGCTTTCAGGTATTTCAAAGCTTCATGATCAGAATGTATGATAAACTCTTTTGGCCACAAGTAATGTTGCCAAACCTCAAGAACTCTAATTAAAGCATACAATTCTTTATCATATATAGGATAGTTCAACTTAGCACCAGAAAGTTTCTCAGAAAAATATGCAATTGGGCGACCCTCTTGCATCAACACACCACCAATTCCAATACCACTAGCATCACATTCAATCTCAAATTGCTTATTGAAATCAGGAAGTGCAAGCAACGGTGCAGAAGTTAACAATCGTTTTAGTTCATCAAATGCATGATCTTGGGCTGCGCCCCACTCAAAGACAACACCCTTTTTAGTCAAATCATTCAAAGGTGCAGCAATAGTAGAAAAATTGGGCACAAAACGGCGATAAAACCCAGCTAGACCATGAAAACTTCTTACTTGACTCACGTTCATGGGAGTAGGCCAATTTTGAATAGCTTCAATTTTAGACACATCTACTTCTACTCCATGCTTAGAGACAACATAACCCAGAAATATGACCTTATCTTTGCAAAATGTGCACTTCTCAAGATTACCATAGAGTTGATTATCACGCAACACTTGCAAAACATGTCGAATATGTATAGTATGATCAGATTCATTGCGGCTGTAGATTAATATGTCATCAAAATACACAACCACAAATTTGCCAATAAATTCACGCAAAACATGGTTCATCAGTCTCATGAAAGTGCTAGGTGCATTAGTTAAACCAAAAGGCATTACTAACCACTCATATAAACCAAATTTTGTTTTAAAGGCTGTTTTCCACTCATCCCCTTCTTTCATCCTAATTTGATGATAACCACTACGCAAATCAATTTTAGAGAACACAGCAGCACCACTCAATTCATCTAGCATATCCTCTAAACGGGGAATAGGATGACGATATCGAATAGTAATGTTGTTTATAGCTCTACAATCTACGCACATACGCCAAGTACCATCTTTCTTAGGAACTAGAATAACAGGAACAGCACAAGGACTAAGGCTTATGCGAATATAACCTTTGTCGAGTAGCGCTTGTACTTGCTTCTGTATCTCCTTCGTCTCTTCGGGATTAGTGCGATATGGCGCCCTATTGGGCAGCGATGCTCCGGGAATCAAGTCAATTTGATGCTCAATACCTCGCAATGGTGGTAGTCCTGCGGGTACTTCCTGCAAAACATTAGAAACACCAAGAGGAAGAGGGGTCATGTCATTAGAAACCAAAACCGTACCCCTGTACAAAAGCACAAGAGGCATGGCCGTAGGATCCTCACTAAATTCTCTCATGTCTTCTTTGGTGGCTAATGAGACTAAGGAATTCACTCTCTCACTTTTCGTTATATCACTCACGACATTACAATTCTCTCGCCTATCTAGAGGTGCATCCTCCAAATTTACTTCAATCTTCTGACGAGACTCATTGACAATTTGTTGTGGTGACATAGGCTGTAAGTTAATTTTCTTGCCCTTGTACTCCAAGTGATATGTATTGGCACGGCCATTGTGTTGCACAGAACGGTCATAGAGCCAAGGCCGACCCAATAAGAGGTGACAAACCGTCATAGGAACCACATCAAAATCAATGCAATCCTTATACGGTCCAATCGCAAACTCAACACGCACCATGTGGTTTACCTTCATCTCACCATTGTCGCTCAACCACTGAATATAATATGGATGCGGGTGCGGTAGATACTTCAACTTCAGCTTGGTACATAACTCCTTGCTTGCTAAATTGCGGCAACTCCCGCCATCAATAATGACCTTGCAAGCCTTGTCAGGACCAACTAAAGCTTTGGTTTGGAACAAATTGCAGCGCTGAGTAGATGCACTAGGCAACACATTAAGAGCACGCTGCGACACAACAATGGTGCGAGCATCAGAAGGATATGCATCTTCACCATCAGTGTCATAGTCATCATTGTCTGGAGCATTTGGATCAGCATCATCTCCAGTCTCATACTCATTGTCCTCATTGATAAACATGACTTTGCGGTTAGGACAATCTCTCTTGAAGTGACCCTTGCCACCACATGTATGGCAAAGCATATCACGGTTGCGCGTTGTAGACGCACCAGAACCACTCGTACTTGCAGCAGATTCGGACTTCTTTGCATTAGATACATTGGAGACCGGTTTGCTAGGCGGAGTAGAGTAAGGAGCGGAGCGCGTCGAAGGCGCCGGCGCTGTAGAAGGCGCGCGGGGTGTAAAACGCCCAGCTCCCGTAGCACGTCCCTTAACCTTTGCTTCTTCAGCCAACTGTGATTCAGCTTCTCTTGCATGATGTAACAATTGATTCATATTGGTGTAGGTGTAATGACGAACAATGCCTTTAACATCATACTTCAGTCCATTCAGAAAACGCTGCATTGTCATCTCTAGAGACTCACGGACACGACCACGCTGCATAAGCATCTCCATCTCCATGTAGTACTCATCAACAGTCTTCACACCTTGCCTTAATAGTGTTAGCTTATCAAATATGTTCCGCATGTAATTTGTAGGCACAAAACGAGAAGTCATTGCCTCTTTCATAGCACGCCATGTACGGATAGGTTGTGCACCATCTTCATCGAGGTTACGAACCAAAGAATCCCACCAACGCAATGCATAACCATCAAATTCAGAAGACGCAAGCTTGATCTTCCTATCTTCAGAGTAGTGTGGATGTAGGCTCCATAATTTCTCAATCTTGAGCTCCCAAGTGAGGTATTCTTCAACATCAGCTCCTCCTTCAAACTTGGGTATGGAAAACTTAGGCTTACCCAATCCATCTTCTTCATCTTGTCCACGACCATTGCGGCCAAGTGGAACCCAACCACGAGGACGATGACCACGAGGCGCACCACGAGCATTGTGTGCGTCATCTTCAAGCTCAGGATCGTCATCATCTTCTTGTTGTTGTTGTTGTAGTACAGTCAAGTTCTCAATAGCGAGACGCATATCCGCAATATTGCGCTGTATATCCGTCATTTGATCAGACAATCCAGTGACGGTGACATTAGTAGCATCCAGCGTTTGTTTGATCTCATCAACTGTACTCTTAAGCTCATCATCGTTAGTGCGGAATTCACGTCGCATCTCATTACGAAGAGCTTCATACTCCCTCCATGTGATGATATCTGCCGAATTCTTGTTCTCCTGGTTAACAATCTTATTATCACTAGCAGACATGATTAGTAGGTTAGTGCACTAAATCAAAAATATATGGTGGTACTCTCACAACTCACTCAAAACTGATAAGAAAAGGAAATCTTACCGTTCCAAAGTAAATTAGTATTGCTTACCACTTGTAGTAACAACTAGTGCACGGATGTAGCGAAGCGAATATCAAGGGTATAAGAACAAATCACACGACAAAGCAGGGTATATGTGGGGCTGTAGGTAGGCTACCTATTTGCACCAATAACAAGCTCTAGCGCTGACCGTAGACAACCAAAGATACTCACACAAGGCGATATAATGGGGCAATGCAACTATATGGAGGAAAAGGTTGCAATGCACAAGAGAGACGCTAGCAAAGCTCAACGAGACAGGCACAAGATTGCTCAACTACGGATGCAGTAAAGAAAACTTAGGCCTTTCACTTGATTTCAACTAGCACACACTTTTCTTTTTGTATTTTCTTTTTGTAACACACGCAGCTATGTAGCTCTTTTTGCTTCTTTTCAATTTTCTCTTTTTTTTTGATTTTATGACTCAACTCCTTGATAACACGGCCAACAAGATATGCAAAGCACCAAAACCCTAATGAGCAGCCTGTCGAGCGGTAAAACTAGTCTCTTCTGGGGAAGTTCCTAGTCACGTATATCGAAAGGCTGTGTCTATGGTTGGGAACAAGCACACTGTACGCTATGTGGACTCGGAGTAACAAAACTGACACTAGAAGATAAACTAGATAATAGAGAAAACACAAACCCTAACAATTCTACTAGAAGAAAGATAAAGGTACGCAAAAACAACTACGAAAAGCAACTAAAACTCGAAATTAGTGCAAGCTATGGCTATGGCAAACCCTAACCCTAAATTTTTGGCTTTTTCTGGATAGGAAAACACTCACAACTCAACTATGGGGTGGATTGTGGATGGCTTACCGAGGAAAACTGGAAATCTGATACCAAGATGATAAGGGGTGGCCCGATCTTCTCAGTAAGCAACGGTGGTGATGATGATCACGGGTGATGGCAGCGGAGATACACGACGATGAAGTGGATGATAACTTGTATGACGCAACGAGATCTCTCGATTGGTCCCTGTCGCCAATGCAACAGCTCTCAACCCTGCAAGATATTCGCAACTCCACACACTTGCGCACGTAGCCGCCGACCACGAAGCGGTAAGTTGCAACCGTCTAATTCCCAATGGAACAGCAGATCACACAAGACTTAAACAGGATCTACACAATATCCAAGCAATATGGTGTAGGGAATTCAATAGTTTTGCAGAGCAAACAACTAAGAACTAGGGTTTATCTTAAACGTGGTCTAAAGCAGCTAGGGGGTCGTCCAAGGCACTTATATAGGCGTCCGGGACGAGTTCTGGTCGAAAAATACAAGGAAAAACCGACCCAGAATAGATCTGGTCGAGACAGACTCGGACGCGTCCGGTCTGGGATCCGGTCGACCGGGCTGTGGACCGGCCGGTCCGGTTGGCGGCGGTCAACCGGGCTGTGGACCGGACCGTCCGGTCGTGGTCCGGTCAACCGGGCTGGGGACCGAGAAACTGCGGTTTCCGGTTTTCGTCCGGTACGAGGGGCTTCGTCCGGTCGTCGTCCGGTTAGCGGCCGGTTGACCGGGCCAGGGACCGGGCTGGCCGGTCTGGGGGCCGGACCGGGTTCTGGACCGGCCTGGACTTCTTCTTCTCCTCTCGCGCATGCCTCCCGCTCCTCCCTCGCGCGTCCATGAGATATCTTCATGTCCAGCTCCATGTCCAGCTTCACGGCCATCTTGACGTCCGTCTTCATGTCCAGCTGCTTCTCTCCTCGTGCGATGCTCGTCTCCTCTTGATACCTGATGATACATAAGTAATAGGACTTAGGCAGTATAAAGTTCTCATCAATCAAAGTATCGTTTAGAAACAAGTTCACCTGTTGTTTAAGTAGCTTCGCACGAGCTCGTGTTATTGGTCCAATCCTAACTTCGTTGGACTTGAGCTTCACAGCAGGTTCATCTTCAGTTGGTAATGACGGAGGTAGTAGTGAGGTAGGGATGTCCTCATCACTTTATTTTTGCAAATCCCTTTGACTGATGCTATTAAATTGCCTCCTTATTCAAAGTATATGAAAGATATTGTTACTAACAAAAGGAAAATCCCCAATGAGGAAATTTCCACTATGCTCGCTAATTACTCCTTCAATGGTAAGATTCCAAAGAAGCTTGGAGACCCAGGTATACCGACTATTCCTTGTTCCATCAAGAATAATTATGTTAGAACTGCTCTATGTGATTTGGGAGCAGGTGTGAGTGTGATGCCTTTTTCTCTTTATAAGAGACTTGATTTAGATAAGTTGATACCAACTGATATATCTTTGCAAATGGCTGATAAATCTACTGCTATTCCTGTTGGTTTATGTGAAAATGTTCCTGTTCAAGTTACTCAACATTGCTTGATATTAACTGATTTTGTTGTGTTGGAAATGCCTGAAGATGATAATATGTCCATTATTCTTGGAAGACCCTTTCTTAATACTGCAGGGGCTGTTATTGATTGCAATAAAGGCATGGTTACTTTTAATGTTGATGATAAGGAACATACTGTCTATTTTCCCAAGAGGATTGATAAAGTATGTGGAGTTAATACAATTTTTAATGTGAAAACTATCAAAGTGGGATCCATTGATTGTCCTATATATGAGCCTAAAGAAGAATATCAAACTCTTGTGATTGGATCCATATCAATTCAATATAAGGTAACATGATTGATTTGAGGTTTATTTCTTCTTATGTCATATAAAATTTATTTGGTAGCAAGACTTGATCAACCTTGTTAACAAGTATATTTTAATGCATAAGAGAGCTAAACAACATTTCTTTCTTTCTTTCTCCCTCCACTTATTTTATTTGCTGTAGCACCTTTTGTTTTGCAATATGCTTTAGTCATTTAAGATTTTAGAAATCATTTTCCTGCGCAGTAATCATTAATTTAATACCCAGAAATGTGCATTTTTCGAAGTTCTCTAAAAATTACAAAAATTATACCGTTGGTCCTATTTTTCGACGAGGCACCTGGGAGTACCAGAGGATGACCTGTGGGGCACCAGAGGGCGCCACACCACAGGCCGGCGCGGCCAAGGAGGTGGGCGCGCCACCCTGTGGTGTGGGCCCCTCCTTGCCCCACTACATCATCTCTTCCTCCCAGCATCTTCTCTCTCCCGAAAAAACTCGCACCAAGTTCCTCTCACTCGTGTTTCTGCTCAAGAACTCGCGATTTTTCGATCTCCTTGCTCAGCCCAGATTTCTGTTTGAAATTTGGCACTTTTACTCCTTGGTATGTGACTCCTTTGATTGTCCAATTAGAATTTCATTTGGTTGAGTATATCTTGAATATTTTGCTGCTGTAGATAACATGTTTAGTGAGCTTGCATGCTTGTTCTAGGTGGAAGAAATTAGTTTTGATGCATGTTTAGTACTCTAGCAAGTTCCTATAGTAGTTCCCTTCAATTATATACCTTGAAATCAAATTTTATAATGATTGTTGAAAATTTCAGAATAGGAAGATGAAGAAATTCAAATTTGGAGAATTGTTCAAGAAGGGAACAACCAGCACCGGTAGGCCCTCGAGGGCATCCACTCAGATTAGGCGATCCTACAATGAGGATGTCATCGCGCCTAGCTTCGCGCCCGAGGAGGACAATGGGGCTCCTAATGCTTCATCCTTCCCATGTTATGATTTTCTGACAAATGCAGGGATATTGGATGACTTCTTCACCCTTGTCAACAGGGCAGGCTTAGCCACCTACGTGGGAGATGAAAGGGAACAATACTACAGGCTCACCAAAGTTTTCGTTGAGAGCTTCAAGTTCCACAACACGCAATATGAGCCGACAGTTGCATTCAAGATCTATGATATTCCTGTTACTATGGAATTGGAAGAATTTTGTCGTGCATTGGATATTGCCCCTGTAGGTACAGCAAGGAGGATTGATGACAACCCCCGGGACCTGTTGGAGCTCTACCGAGGGATCACCGAGGATGATTGCCGCACCATCCAGCGAGGGAAGATAAGAAACATTCAACTCCCCGCTATTAAATATTTCGCATATTACATTGCTACTAGCATTTTGGGTAGAGAAAATACTAGCAATATCTCTAGCTACCATCTTGCTTTCTTGAATGCTGCACTTACTGGAGAAACATCTTATCATCTTGGTTCTCTTATTGCTCGCCGCCTGTCTAGCAGGGGGCCTATTTTTGGAGGAACTATTGCACTGCGCATTTTAACACATCTAGAGATTCCTCTTGATTCTAATGATGTGCCATTAACCCCTAGGAGACTAGATATTGCTGCTATGAAGAGCCATCATTTTGTTACTACTGACTCCACTATAGATAATATGGTCTATAGAATGTTGTTTGCTGATGGGAATGAGAAGGAAATCCCTCTTCCCCAGCCAGGTTTGTTCAATATTGACAGGCAATCATGGTCGCTCACTAAGGAGGCGGTGGAGGAACATATGAAGATACAAGAATTCCACCAGCAACATGACTCCGAGAACGCCGAGCCCTCCTACGACTACACCGTCACATACCCCGACGTTTCCTCCAGCACATACCTGGAACCGGGTCGTTCTTCGTCGTACTACGGAGACACCACTTCATGGGGACCGTGGGAATGAACTCCACTTAGGCCAAAAGCCTAAGCTTGGGGGAGGTATACCGGCATCACTCATTCTTTGCATATTATGGTTGCTGGATACTTGTACATACTTGTTTAGTCTCTAGAGTGGTTTTCTAATGAGAGGGAGATGATATTTGGGGAAGTGCTGTCCAAAAACAGATTCTGTGCTGTTACCAAAAAAATTCGTACGCACAGCCAGAACGTTATTTTGAGTTGCCAATTTTTGAGCATGTTCCCCAGGTTGTTATCTAACTTTCATTAGTTGAACACTTTTTGGTCTGAGCAATGGAAGATTTTTGTTAATTTCGATTTCTGTACTGCTGTCAGGATTTGGCAGATTTCTGTCATCCTGCTTTTCTGTGTTTCTGTTAGTTTGCATTCTTTTGTTTTCACTTTGTTTCTTTCCTAAAACACAAAAAGACCAAAAATATTTCTGTTGTTTCTCTTCACCATTTGTTTATTTGGTTCTTTGCTCTTAGTTTACTTTATTTGCTATCGTTGGTTTGCTATGAGAAAACCCAAAAAGATTTTGCTTTGTTTGCTTGTTTTCTTTCGTTCTTGTTTCTAATTCGAAAACACCAAAAATATTTGCTGTTCTTCTTTGGTTTGTAAAGTTCATCATGAGTTCAATGGTCTTCGGTGGCTGGAGCGTGGTTTTCATTTCATATTATCCAAGCTACACAAGTGAAAAGGCAATAATGACGATCTACGACAATCTGATTGTGGTGAGAGGCTGGTATGAACTCTATTTGTTTTCATTTTTGTACATATACTCATCCATGTGAGCATGCTTAGTTGGTTCATGTGAGGTATATGTTATTTGAGAAAGTTTAGTAGTTCATGATCTCTCATGTTTAGCTCCAATTTATTAATATGAGTAGCATGTCATGGATGTTTGCTTGCATTGTTTTATTCATAAGTAAGTATGGCATTGTGGTATCCTCCTCTGAATAATTCATTTATATCGACTTGGCACATGCTCACGCATGCATATGACTGAACAAAAAAGTCAATTAAGCCTCGATGATTTATATTGCTTCAGAGTTATTGTATCACTTTTATGCCTCCGTTAATTTATTTTGCCGCAAGCATGATTATGACAGTTACTGCTCTCTTGATTTGTCGCTCCCTAGTCTTTTGCTAGCCTTCACTTGTACTGAGCGGTATCGCCGCTCGTGCTTCCAAACACCTGAAAACCAAGTTGTTCCAAAGTGTCCACCATAAATACCTATGCATGGCATTTCAAACCATTCCAAGTAAATTCTCATGTGCTACCTTTAAAACTTTCAAAATGCTTCTCAATTTGTGTTAATGTTTCATAGCTCATGAGGAAGTATGTGGTGTTTATCTTTCAACCTTGTCATTTACTTTTGACGGACTCTCATATGGACTAGTGGCACATCCGCTTATCCAATAATTTTGCAAAAAGAGCTGGCAATGGGATTCCCAGTCCCAAATTAATTAACTTAAATAGACACTCCTCCATGGTTTGTGATTGTTGGACGGCACCCGAAGGATTCGGTTAGCCATGGCTTGTGTGAGCAAAGGTTGGGGGGAGTGTCATCATCATAATAAAACTTAAATAAAAAGGCACTCCTTCATGGTATGTGATTGTTGGCAGGCACCCGAGGATTCGGTTAGCCATGGTTTGTGAAAGAAAGGTTGGAAGGAGTGCCACCCAAAAATAAATAAAATGGGAGCCGCTCTTGGGAGTCCGGTTGATGAGGTAGTTAGTGTACCCATTACCATTCGTTGACAACAACAAACACCTCTCAAAATAATTTTACTCCTGCTTTACAAATGAAAAGCTCTAGCGCATGTTAATCCCTGCTTCCTCTGCGAAGGGTCAATCTTTTACTTTTATGTTGTGTCTCCATTCTTTCTTTGAGCACTATCTTGAGAGCACAACTGTCATTCTTAGTATAATATGTTGATACGTCTCCAACGTATCGATAATTTCTTATGTTCCATGCTACTTTATTGATGATACCTACATGTTTTATGCACATTATATGTCATATTTATGCATTTTGGAACTAACCTATTAACAAGATGCCGAAGAGCCAGTTGCTGTGTTTTTGGTTTCAGAAATCCTAGTAAAGAAATATTCTCGGAATTGGACGAAACTTTCGCCCAGGGTCCTATTTTTGCACGAAGCTTCCGAAGACCGAAGACCTAACGAAGTGGGGCCACGAGGCGGCCAGGAGGAGGCCGGCGCGGCCCACCGGCCGCGCCGACCTGCCCCCTGGGCCCCTCGTGTGGCCCCGCGTTGAACCTCCGCCTACTTAAAGCTCGCGAAACCCCCACCGAGAGCCACGATACGGAAAACCTTACGGAGACGCCGCCGCCGCGAATCCCATCTCGGGGGATTCGGAGATCGTCCGGCACCCTGCCGGAGAGGGGATTCATCTCCCGGAGGACTCTACACCGCCATGGTCGCCTCCGGAGTGATGAGTGAGTAGTTCACCCCTGGACCATGGGTCCATAGCAGTAGCTAGATGGTCGTCTTCTCCTTGTTGTGCTTCATTGTTGGATCTTGTGAGCTGCCTAACATGATCAAGATCATCTATCTGTAATTCTATATGTTGTGTTTGTCGGGATCCGATGGATAGAGAGTACTATGATTATGGTGATTATCAATCTATTGTTCATGTGTTGTTTATGATCTTGCATGCTCTCCGTTATTAGTAGAGGCTCTGGCCAAGTTTTTACTCTTAACTCCAAGAGGGAGTATTTATGCTCGATAGTGGGTTCATGCCTCCATTGAATCTGGGACAGTGACAGAAAGTTCTAAGGTTGTGGATGTGCTGTTGCCACTAGGGATAAAACATTGATGCTATGTCTAAGGATGTAGTTGTTGATTACATTACGCACCATACTTAATGCAATTGTCTGTTGCTTTGCAACTTAATACTGGAGGGGGTTCGGATGATAACCTGAAGGTGGACTTTTTAGGCATAGATGCAGTTGGATGGCGGTCTATGTACTTTGTCGTAATGCCCAATTAAATCTCACTATATTTATCATGTCATGTATATGCATTGTTATGCCTTTCTCTATTTGTCAATTGCCCGACTGTAATTTGTTCACCCAACATGCTTTTATCTTATGGGAGAGACACCACTAGTGAACTGTGGACCCCGGTCCTATTCTTTACATAGCATACAATCTACTGCAATTGTGTTTACTATTTCTTTGCAAACATCTTCCACTCGATACGTTTAATCCTTTGTTACAGCAAGCCGGTGAGATTGACAACCTCACTGTTTCGTTGGGACAAAGTACTTGGGTTGTGTTGTGCAGGTTCCGCGTTGGCGCCGGAATCCCCGGTGTTGCGCCGCATCACATTTCGCGACCATCAACCTTCAACGTGCTTCTTGGCTCCTACTGGTTCGATTAAACCTTGGTTTCATACTGAGGGAAACTTGCTTCTATACGCATCATACCTTCCACTTGGGGTTCCCAACGGACGTGTGCATCTACGCGTATCAGAGTTCTGAAGAAAAGTTACACCACAAAGATTTCTAACTCCCACGTCAACTACACGCCAGCAAGTAAATTTCTGGCGCCGTTGGGGGAGATCAAGACACGCTGCAAGGGGAGTCTCCACTTCTCAATCTCTTTACTTTGTTATTGTCTTGCTTTATTTTATTTACTACTTTGTTTGCTGCACTAAATCAAAACACAAAAAAATTAGTTGCTAGTTTTACTTTATTTACTGTTTTGCTCTCTATATCAAAAACACAAAAAAATTAGTTACTTGTCTTTACTTTGTTTGCCTAGTTTACTTTTTGCCTATTGCATCATGTTTCCTTTTAATTTTACCACAAAAGACATACCGGTAGGACGTGGGTCCATAGTTGGGAGAACTAATATAGAAGAATTTTTCAATCATGTTAGTATTACTGAAGATTTTGAAGATAGACACTTGGTAGAACTTGCACCTACCTATGAAATTGCTGCTGCTGCTTTAGTTCGCATGTTGGAAACTAAATTTGTTAATCTCAATCCTATAATCCAACACATGTTTCTTACACTTGGTGATATGGAAGAAGGGGAAAAGAAAGATTTTGTTTTAGAAACCCTTCTTAGAGAATTTGGTGGTCTAGCAAGAGAGGCTAGAAAGGTTTTTGCTAAGTTTAATATGCTAGGTTCTCATACCAATTTTATTGGTCTCCTTGAAAAAATGGACATGGATAGAATAATGTACACTAATAACATTAATGATGGTGGGGAAATCAAAGCACCAATACCATGTAAACTCCTAGCTATGAATGATGCACTAGAAAATAACTATGCTTGGCTTGTTCCGGAAAATTTGTTCGATGAGAGTAGCAAGCCTAAGACTAATGAAAAGGGAGACGCTAAAACTTATATATCAAATATACTATGCTTGGTTGAGAAAACTCCCAACACCCCTGGTAATGATGTTGATGCTTCTACTCTCGATGTTACTTGATTTGCACTTTCTGCGCCTAGCTGAAAGGCGTTAAAGAAAAGCGCTTATGGGAGACAACCCATGTTTTTACCTACAGCAATTTTTTGTTTTGTTGAGTCTTGGAAGTTGTTTACTACTGTAGCAACCTCTCCTTATCATGTTTTTGTGCCAAGTAAAGTTTCTATGTCAAAGTTGATGTTATATTTGGGATCGCTGCGCAGAAACAGCATTGCTGTCTGTCACGAATCTGGGCACAATTCTCTGTAGAAAATTCGAAAAAATCTGCCAATTTACGAGCGTGATCCTCAGATATGTACGCAACTTTCATTAGTTTTGAGTTTTTCCATTTGAGCAAGTCTGGTGCCATTTCTAAATTCGTCTTTACGGACTGTTCTGTTTTTGACAGATTCTGCCTTTTATTTCGCATTGCCTCTTTTGCTATGTTGGATTTATTTCTTTGATCCACTAATGTCCAGTAGCATTATGCAATGTCCAGAAGTGAAAATAATGATTGTGTCACCTCTGAATGAGTGAATTATTAATTGTGCACTAACCCTCTAATGAGTTTGCTTGAAGTTTGGTGTGAAGGAAGTTTTCAAGGGTCAAGGGAGGAGAATGATATACTATGATCAAGAGGAGTGAAAGCTCTAAGCTTGGGGATGCCCCCGTGGTTCACCCCTGCATATTTTAAGAAGACTCAAGCGTCTAAGCTTGGGGATGCCCAAGGCATCCCCTTCTTCATCGACAACATCATCAGGTTCCTCCCCTGAAACTATATTTTTATTCAATCACATCTTGTGTTCTTTACTTGGAGCGTCGGTTTGTTTTCGTTTTTGTTTTTGTTTGAATAAGATGGATCCTAGCATTCACTTTGTGGGAGAGAGACACGCTCCGCTGTTGCATATGGACACATGTGTCCTTAGGCTTTACTCATAATGTTCATGGCGAAGTTTCTTCTTCGTTAAATTGTTATATGGTTGGAATTGGAAAATGCTACATGTAGTAATTCTAAAAATGTCTTGGATAATGTGATACTTGGCAATTGTTGTGCTCATGTTTAAGCTCTTGCATCATATACTTTGCACCCATTAATGAAGAAATACATAGAGCTTGCTAAAATTTGATTTGCATATTTGGTTTCTCTAAGGTCTAGATAATATCTAGTATTGAGTTTTGAACAACAAGGAAGACAGTGTAGAGTCTTATAATGTTTACAATATGTCTTTTATGTGAGTTTTGCTGCACCTGTTCATCCTTGAGTTTGCTTCAAATAACCTTGCTAGCCTAAACCTTGTATCGAGAGGGAATACTTCTCATGCATCCAAAATCCTTGAGCCAACTACTATGCCATTTGTGTCCACCATACCTACCTACTACATGGTATTTCTCCGCCATTCCAAAGTAAATTGCTTGAGTGCTACCTTTAAAATTCCATCATTCACCTTTGCAATATATAGCTCATGGGACAAAATAGCCTTAAAAACTATCGTAGTATTGAATATGTACTTATGCACTTTATATTTTATTAAGTTGCTTGTTGTGCGATAACCATGCTTCTGGGGAACGCCATCAACTATTGTTGAATATCATGTGAGTTGCTATGCATGTCCGTCTTGTCTGAAGGTCTATCATTTTAGTGGTTGGAGCATGCAAAATTGTTAGAGAAGAACATTGGACCGCTAACTAAAGCCATGAATCATGGTGGAAGTTCCAGTTTTGGACATATATCCTCAATCTCATATGAGAATAATAAATTTGCTACATGCTTATGCATTTAAGAGGAGTCCATTATCTGTTGTCCATGTTGTCCCGGTATGGATGTCTAAGTTGAGAATAATCAAAAGCGAGAAATCCAAATGCGAGCATTCTCCTTAGACCTTTGTACAGGCGGCATGGAGGTACCCCTTTGTGACACTTGGTTGAAACATGGCATGCGAAGACCCGGTAGTCCAAGTTAAGTAGGACGAGGTGCGGGCACTATTAGTATACTATGCGTGAGGCTTGCAACTTGTAAGATATAATTTTCATAACTCATATGCTTTATTACTACCGTTGACAAAATTGTTTCATGTTTTCAAAATAAAAGCTCTAGCACAAATACAGCAATCGATGCTTTCCTCATTGAAGGACCATTCTTTTACTTTTATTGTTGAGTCAGTTTACCTATCTCCTTCCACCTTAAGAAGCAAACACTTGTGTGAACTGTGCATTGATTCCTACATACTTGCATATTGCACTTGTTATATTACTTTATGTTGACAATATCCATGAGATATACATGTTACAAGTTGAAAGCAACCGCTGAAACTTAATCTTCCTATGTGTTGCTTCAACACCTTTACTTTGATTTATTGCTTTATGAGTTAACTCTTATGCAAGACTTATTGATGCTTGTCTTGAAGTACTATTCATGAAAAGTCTTTGCTTTATGATTCAGTTGTTTACTCATGTCATTACCTTTGCTTTGATCGCTGCATTCATTACATATGTTTACAAATAGTATGATCAAGATTATGATGGCATGTCACTTCAGAAATTATCTTTGTTATCGTTTTACCTGCTCGGGACAGAAGAGGGGATGCTGATACGTCTGATACGTCTCCAACGTATCGATAATTTCTTATGTTCCATGCTACTTTATTGATGATACCTACATGTTTTATGCACACTTTATGTCATATTTATGCATTTTCTGGAACTAACCTATTAACAAGATGCCGAAGTGCCAGTTGTTTTCTGCTGTTTTTGGTTTCAGAAATCCTAGTAACGAAATATTCTCGGAATCGGACGAAATCAACGCCCAGGTTCCTATTTTCCCCGGAACCATCCAGAACACTCGAGAGCTGCCAGAGATGGGCCCTGTGGGCCCCAGATGACATGGTGGCGCCTGGGCCCTGGCCGCGCCACCCTATGGTGTCATCGCCTGTTGACCCCTGCGCCGCCTCTTCGCCTATTTAAAGCCCCTGCATCGAAAACCCTTACGGAGAAAGCCACGATACGAGAAAAGTTCCGAGCCGCCGTCATCGCGAAGCCAAGATCTGGGGACAGGAGTCTCTGTTCCGGCACCCTGCCGGAGCGGGGAAGTGCCCCCGAAGGCTTCTCCATCGACACCGCTGCCATCTCCACCGCCATCTTCATCACCGCTGCTGCTCCCATGAGGAGGGAGTAGTTCTCCATCGAGGCTCGGGGCTGTACCGGTAGCTATGTGGTTAATCTCTCTCCTATGTGCTTCAATACAATAGTCTCATGAGCTGCCTTACATGATTGAGATTCATATGATGATGCTTGTAATCTAGATGTCATTATGCTAGTCAAGTGGGTTTTACCTATGTGATCTCCGGAGACTCCTTGTCCCACGTGTGTAAAGGTGACAGTGTGTGCACCGTGTGGGTCTCTTAGGCTATATTTCACGAAGTACTTATTCACTGTTGAAGAGCGTAGTGAAGTGCTTATTTATATCTCTTGATGATTGCAATGTATTTGTATCACAATTTATCTATGTGCTACTCTAGTGATGTGTTATTAAAGTAGTTTTATTCCTCCTGCATGTGTGCAAAGGTGACAGTGCGTGCACCGTGTTAGTACTTGGTTTATGCTATGATCATGATCTCTTGTAGATTGCGAAGTTAACTATTGCTATGATAATATTGATGTGATCTATTCCTCCTACATATGCATGAAGGTGACAGTGTGCATGCTATGCTAGTACTTGGTTTAGTCGTTTTGATCTATCTTACACTTAAGGTTACTTAAACATGAGCATTATTGTGGAGCTTGTTAACTCCGGCATTGAGGGTTCGTGTAATCCTACGCAATGTGTTCATCATCCAACAAAGTGTAGAGTATGCATTTATCTATTCTGTTATGTGATCAATGTTGAGAGTGTCCACTAGTGAAAGTCTAATCCCTAGGCCTTGTTCCTAAATACTGCTGAGTTACTACTGCTTGTTTACTGTTTTACTGTGTTACTACTGCTGCAATACTACCACCATCAACTACACGCCAGCAAGCTATTTTCTGGCGCTACTGCTTATATATATTCATACCACCTGTATTTCACTATCTCTTCGCCGAACTAGTGCACCTATTAGGTGTGTTGGGGACACAAGAGACTTCTTGCTTTGTGGTTGCAGGGTTGCATGAGAGGGATATCTTTGACCTCTTCCTCCCTGAGTTCGATAAACCTTGGGTGATCCACTTAAGGGAAACTTGCTGCTGTTCTACAAACCTCTGCACTTGGAGGCCCAACACTGTCTACAGGAAAGGAGGGGGAACGTAGACATCAAGCAATTTTCTGGCGCCGCCGGAGGAAAGGTAAAAGGTACTCACACTCCGGACCTCGGCTACTAAGCTATTTCCGGCGCCGTTGTAAGTACTCGAAGCTATTTCCTTTAGACTCTGCAATTGCGACATTTGGTTTCTTGTTTACACTAGTTAGGCATAATGGAAAACAACAAAAATATGAGAGATCTTTATGAACTTTATCTTGAATTAGGACATGATGTGTTTGAAGAGAGAATTAAAAAACCCATGGAACTTTATATGCATGATAATGGGAATGTTATTAGTATGAATGCTTTGAACACCATTGTTGCTAATGCTATGGAAAATTCTAAGCTTGGGGAAGCTGGCTTTGATGAGCATGATATTTTTAGTCCCCCAAGCATTGAGGAGAAAATTTACTTTGATGATACTTTGCCTCCTATTTATGATGATTATAATGATAGTAGTCTTTTGTTACCACCTGTTATGGAGGATAAATTTGATTATGATTACAATATACCTCCTATATTTGATAGCTACTTTGTTGAATTTGCTCCCACTACAATTAATAAGAATGACTATGCTTATGTTGGGAGTAGTAATTATTTTATGCATGAGACTCATGATAAGAATGCTTTATGTGATAGTTATATTGTTGAGTTTGCTCATGATGCTACTGAAAGTTATTATGAGAGAGGAAAATATGGTTGTAGAAATTTTCATGTTACTAAAATGCCTCTCTATGTGCTGAAATTTTTGAAGCTACACTTGTTTTATCTTCCTATGCTTGTTACTTTGCTCTTCATGAACTTGTTTATTTACAAGATTCTTATGCATAGGAAGCATGTTAGACTTAAATGTGTTTTGAATTTGCTTTTTGATTCTCTCTTTTGCTTCAACTCTCACCCTTATGTGAGCATCATTAAAACTGCTGAGCCCATCTTAATGGCTATAAAGAAAAGAACTTCTTGGGAGATAACCCATGTGTTATTTTGCTACAGTAATTTGTTTTATATTTGTGTCTTGGAAGTTGTTTACTACTGTAGCAACCTCTCCTTATCTTAGTTTTGTGTTTTGTTGTGCCAAGTAAAGTTTCTATGTCAAAGTTGATGTTATATTTGGGATCGCTGCGCAGAAACAGCATTGCTGTCTGTCACGAATCTGGGCACAGTTCCCTGTAGAAAATTCGAAAAAATCTGCCAATTTACGAGCGTGATCCTCAGATATGTACGCAACTTTCATTAGTTTTGAGTTTTTCCATTTGAGCAAGTCTGGTGCCATCTTAAAATTCGTCTTTACGGACTGTTCTGTTTTTGACAGATTCTGCCTTTTATTTCGCATTGCCGCTTTTGTTAAGTTGAATGAGTTTCTTTGTTCCATTAACTTTCAGAAGTTTTGTGCAATGTCCAGAAGTGTTAAGAATGATTGTGTCACCTCTGAACATGTGAATTTTTGATTATGCACTAACCCTCTAATGAGTTTGCTTGAAGTTTGGTGTGAAGGAAGTTTTCAAGGGTCAATAGAAGAGGGTGATATAATGTGATCGAGAAGAGTGAAAGGTCTAAGCTTGGGGATGCCCCGGTGGTTCATCCCTGCATATTTTAAGAAGACTCAAGCATCTAAGCTTGGGGATGCCCAAGGCATCCCCTTCTTCATCGACAACTTATCAGGTTTCTTCTAGTGAAACTATATTTTTATTCCATCACATCCTATGTACTTTACTTGGAGCGTCTGTGTGCTTTTATTTTTGTTTTTGTTTTGTTATCTTAGTTCTCTGAATAAGTTCATCCTTGTGTGGGAGAGAGACACGCTCCGCTGGTTCGTATGAACACATGTGTTCTTAGCTCATAATATTCATGGCGAAGTTTCCTCTTCGTTAAATTGTTATATGGTTGGAATTGAAAAATGCTACATGTAGTAATTGGTAAAATGTCTTGGATAATGTGATACTTGGCAATTGTTGTGCTCATGTTTAAGCTCTTGCATCATATGCTTTGCACCCATTAATGAAGAAATACATAGAGCTTGCTAAAATTTGATTTGCATATTTGGTTTCTCTAAGGTCTAGATAATATCTAGTATTGAGTTTTGAACAACAAGGAAGACGGTGTAGAGTCTTATAATGTTTACAATATGTCTTTTATGTGAGTTTTGCTGCACTTGTTCATCCTTGAGTTTGCTTCAAATAACCTTGCTAGCCTAAACCTTGTATCGAGAGGGAATACTTCTCATGCATCCAAAATCCTTGAGCCAACTACTATGCCATTTGTGTCCACCATACCTACCTACTACATGGTATTTCTCCGCCATTCCAAAGTAAATTGCTTGAGTGCTACCTTTAAAATTCCATCATTCACCTTTGCAATATATAGCTCATGGGACAAAATAGCCTTAAAAACTATCGTAGTATTGAATATGTACTTATGCACTTTATCTTTTATTAAGTTGCTTGTTGTGCGATAACCATGCTTCTGGGAACGCCATCAACTATTGTTGAATATCATGTGAGTTGCTATGCATGTCCGTCTTGTCTGAAGGTCTATCATTTTAGTGGTTGGAGCATGCAAAATTGTTAGAGAAGAACATTGGGCCGCTAACTAAAACCATGAATCATGGTGGAAGTTTCAGTTTTGGACATATATCCTCAATCTCATATGAGAATAATAACTTTGTTACATGCTTATGCATTTAAGAGGAGTCCATTATCTGTTGTCCATGTTGTCCCGGTATGGATGTCTAAGTTGAGAATAATCAAAAGCGAGAAATCCAAATGCGAGCATTCTCCTTAGACCTTTGTACAGGCGGCATGGAGGTACCCCTTTGTGACACTTGGTTGAAACATGGCATGCGAAGATCCGGTAGTCCAAGTTAAGTAGGACGAGGTGCGGGCACTATTAGTATACTATGCATGAGACTTGCAACTTGTAAGATATAATTTTCATAACTCATATGCTTTATTACTACCGTTGACAAAATTGTTTCATGTTTTCAAAATAAAAGCTCTAGCACAAATACAGCAATCGATGCTTTCCTCTTTGAAGGACCTTTCTTTTACTTTTATTGTTGAGTCAGTTTACCTATCTCCTTCCACCTTAAGAAGCAAACACTTGTGTGAACTGTGCATTGATTCCTACATACTTGCATATTGCACTTATTATACTACTTTATGTTGACAATATCCATGAGATATACATGTTATAAGTTGAAAGCAACCGCTGAAACTTAATCTTCCTTTGTGTTGCTTCAACACCTTTACTTTGATTTATTGCTTTATGAGTTAACTCTTATGCAAGACTTATTGATGCTTATCTTGAAATACTATTCATGAAAAGTCTTTGCTTTATAATTCAGTTGTTTACTCATGTCATTACCATTGTTTTGATCGCTGCATTCATCTCATATGCTTACACTAGTATGATCAAGGTTATGATGGCATGTCACTTAAGAAATTATCTTTGTTATCGTTTTACCTGCTCGGGACGAGCAGAACTAAGCTTGGGGATGCTGATACGTCTCCAACGTATCGATAATTTCTTATGTTCCATGCTACTTTATTGATGATACCTACATGTTTTATGCACACTTTATGTCATATTTATGCATTTTGGAACTAACCTATTAACAAGATGCCGAAGTGCCAGTTCCTGTTTTCTGCTGTTTTTGGTTTCAGAAATCCTAGTAACGAAATATTCTCGGAATCGGACGAAATCAACGCCGGGTTCCTATTTTCCCCGGAACCATCCGAACACTCGAGAGCTGCCGAGATGGGCCCTGTGGCCCCGATGACATGGTGGCGCGGCTGGGCCCTGGCCGCGCCACCCTATGGTGTCATCGCCCGTTGACCCCCTGCGCCGCCTCTTCGCCTATTTAAAGCCCCTGCATCGAAAACCCTTACGGAGAAAGCCACGATACGAGAAAGTTCCGAGCCGCCGTCATCGCGAAGCCAAGATCTGGGGGACAGGAGTCTCTGTTCCGGCACCTGCCGCGGGGAAGTGCCCCGAAGGCTTCTCCATCGACACCGCTGCCATCTCCACCGCCATCTTCATCACCGCTGCTCCCATGAGGAGGGAGTAGTTCTCCATCGAGGCTCGGGGCTGTACCGGTAGCTATGTGGTTAATCTCTCTCCTATGTGCTTCAATACAATAGTCTCATGAGCTGCCTTACATGATTGAGATTCATATGATGATGCTTGTAATCTAGATGTCATTATGCTAGTCAAGTGGGTTTTACCTATGTGATCTCCGGAGACTCCTTGTCCCACGTGTGTAAAGGTGACAGTGTGTGCACCGTGTGGGTCTCTTAGGCTATATTTCACGAAGTACTTATTCACTGTTGAAGAGCGTAGTGAAGTGCTTATTTATATCTCTTGATGATTGCAATGTATTTGTATCACAATTTATCTATGTGCTACTCTAGTGATGTGTTATTAAAGTAGTTTTATTCCTCCTGCATGTGTGCAAAGGTGACAGTGCGTGCACCGTGTTAGTACTTGGTTTATGCTATGATCATGATCTCTTGTAGATTGCGAAGTTAACTATTGCTATGATAATATTGATGTGATCTATTCCTCCTACATATGCATGAAGGTGACAGTGTGCATGCTATGCTAGTACTTGGTTTAGTCGTTTTGATCTATCTTACACTTAAGGTTACTTAAACATGAGCATTATTGTGGAGCTTGTTAACTCCGGCATTGAGGGTTCGTGTAATCCTACGCAATGTGTTCATCATCCAACAAAGTGTAGAGTATGCATTTATCTATTCTGTTATGTGATCAATGTTGAGAGTGTCCACTAGTGAAAGTCTAATCCCTAGGCCTTGTTCCTAAATACTGCTGAGTTACTACTGCTTGTTTACTGTTTTACTGTGTTACTACTGCTGCAATACTACCACCATCAACTACACGCCAGCAAGCTATTTTCTGGCACCGTTGCTACTGCTTATATATATTCATACCACCTGTATTTCACTATCTCTTCGCCGAACTAGTGCACCTATTAGGTGTGTTGGGGACACAAGAGACTTCTTGCTTTGTGGTTGCAGGGTTGCATGAGAGGGATATCTTTGACCTCTTCCTCCCTGAGTCGATAAACCTTGGGTGATCCACTTAAGGGAAACTTGCTGTTCTACAAACCTCTGCACTTGGAGGCCCAACACTGTCTACAGAAAGGAGGGGAACGTAGACACGTCTCCAACGTATCGATAATTTCTTATGTTCCATGCTACTTTATTGATGATACCTACATGTTTTATGCACATTATATGTCATATTTATGCATTTTGAACTAACCTATTAACAAGATGCCGAAGAGCCAGTTGCTGTTTTCTGCTGTTTTTGGTTTCAGAAATCCTAGTAAAGAAATATTCTCGGAATTGGACGAAACTTTCGCCCAGGGTCCTATTTTTGCACGAAGCTTCCAGAAGACCGAAGACCTAACGAAGTGGGGCCACGAGGCGGCCAGGAGGGCCGGCGCGGCCCGGCCCCGGCCGCGCCGACCTGCCCCGGGCCCCTCGTGTGGCCCCCGCGTTGACCCTCCGCCTACTTAAAGCTTCCGTCGCGAAACCCCCAGTACCGAGAGCCACGATACGGAAAACCTTACAGAGACGCCGCCGCCGCGAATCCCATCTCGGGGATTCGGAGATCGCTCCCGCACCCCGGAGAGGGGATTCATCTCCCGAGGACTCTACACCGCCATGGTCGCCTCCGGAGTGATGAGTGAGTAGTTCACCCCTGGACCATGGGTCCATAGCAGTAGCTAGATGGTCGTCTTCTCCTTGTTGTGCTTCATTGTTGGATCTTGTGAGCTGCCTAACATGATCAAGATCATCTATCTGTAATTCTATATGTTGTGTTTGTCGGGATCCGATGGATAGAGAGTACTATGATTATGGTGATTATCAATCTATTGTTCATGTGTTGTTTATGATCTTGCATGCTCTCCGTTATTAGTAGAGGCTCTGGCCAAGTTTTTACTCTTAACTCCAAGAGGGAGTATTTATGCTCGATAGTGGGTTCATGCCTCCATTGAATCTGGGACAGTGACAGAAAGTTCTAAGGTTGTGGATGTGCTGTTGCCACTAGGGATAAAACATTGATGCTATGTCTAAGGATGTAGTTGTTGATTACATTACGCACCATACTTAATGCAATTGTCTGTTGCTTTGCAACTTAATACTGGAGGGGGTTCGGATGATAACCTGAAGGTGGACTTTTTAGGCATAGATGCAGTTGGATGGCGGTCTATGTACTTTGTCGTAATGCCCAATTAAATCTCACTATATTTATCATGTCATGTATATGCATTGTTATGCCTTTCTCTATTTGTCAATTGCCCGTGTAATTTGTTCACCCAACATGCTTTTATCTTATGGGAGAGACACCACTAGTGAACTGTGGACCCCGGTCCTATTCTTTACATAGCATACAATCTACTGCAATTGTGTTTACTGTTTTCTTTGCAAACATCTTCCACTCGATACGTTTAATCCTTTGTTACAGCAAGCCGGTGAGATTGACAACCTCACTGTTTCGTTGGGACAAAGTACTTGGGTTGTGTTGTGCAGGTTCCGCGTTGGCGCCGGAATCCCTGGTGTTGCGCCGCATCACATTTCGCGACCATCAACCTTCAACGTGCTTCTTGGCTCCTACTGGTTCGATTAAACCTTGGTTTCATACTGAGGGAAACTTGCTTCTATACGCATCATACCTTCCACTTGGGGTTCCCAACGGACGTGTGCATCTATAATATGCTTGTCTCAAAATATGATTGATTGTGGTATAACTTTGATGCTTTTATCTTTGACAATCACTACTTCTAGTCTTTCTATGAACTCCAGAGGTGCCTCGGCATTTATGTTTTGCCAATCAAATACGGGCAAGCGAGATACCACTTTATCATATTCTCTTATGAACATTGCAATCCTGCTTATATACATGATTCATGATGCTTATTATTAATTGTTGGTACTTCTCCATGATTGACATAGCTGTTGGATGATCTTATTTGCATGTATCTCATTATGAACTGCTTAAGTATTAGCCATAGCATGAAAATATATACATCATATGAGCAAATGTGTTCGTGAAAGTTCTTTTATCGCTCAGTTGTTAACTGAATTGCTTGAGGACAAGCAATAAGCTAAGCTTGGGGGGAGTTGATACGTCCAAAACGTATCTACTTTCCCGAACACTTTTGCTATTGTTTTGCCTCTAATTTGTGTATTTTGGATACAACTAACACGGACTAACGCTGTTTTCAGCAGAATTGCTCTAGTGTCTCGTTTTTGTGCAGAAATCCAACTTTCAGGAAAATCCTCGGAATTTATGCGAAGGCCCTATTTTACGAATATTGACGGAGGGGCAAGAGAGGTGGAGGCCCGAGGGCCCCACACCATAAGGCGGCGCGGCCTAGGGGGGCCCGCGCGGCCCTATGGTGTGGCCCCTCGGCCGGCCTCCGACGCCCCCTTCGGACTACTTATCGGGTTCGACCTAAAAACGCACGGAGAGAAGTCGAAGTCGCCAGAAACCCTCCGAGAGCCGCCACATCGCGAAACTCCGTCTCGGGAGCCAGAAGTCTCCGTTCTGGCACTCCGGGACGGGGAATTGGAGGAGATCTTCACCGCCATCACCGCCAACGCCTCTCCATCGACCAGCCATGTTTCCCCCATCCATGTGTGAGTAATTCCCCGCTGTAGGCTGAAGGGGGTGGTAGGGATTGGATGAGATTGGTCATGTAATAGTCATAAGATTGTTAGGGCATAGTGCCTAGTATCCGTAGATGTCACTTTTATGATATTGTTGCAACTTGTTATGCTTAATGCTTGTCACTAGGGCCCGAGTGCCATGATCTCAGATCTGAACATGTTATTGATTCATGAAGATATTCGTTGTTTATGATCTTACCTGCAAGTTGTATACACATGTCGCTGTCCGGAACCAATGGCCCCGAAGTGACAGAAATCGGGACAACCGGAGGGGATGGTAGCGATGTGAGGATCACATGTGTTCACGGAGTGTTAATGCTTTGCTCCGGTACTCTATTAAAAGGAGTACCTTAATATCCAGTAGTTTCCCTAGAGGCCCGGCTGCCACCGGCTGGTAGGACAAAAGATGTTGTGCAAGTTTCTCATTGCGAGCACGTACGACTAAATATGGAGCACATGCCTATTGATTGATTAGTACTTGGATACCGTTTTATTATTATCTGCAAATGCCCCTGCTTTGATTGTTACATGAGTTTCTCTCATCCATGCAACGCCCGTTAAATCCGTCCCTGTGCCTACAGTATTTTAATCCTGCTGTTTACTATAATCACTACTGCTGTCTTTATTTCACCGCTGCTGTTATTTCACTATTCCTACTGCCATAAAACTGTTACTACTGATAAACTCTCGCGAGCAAGTCTGTTTCCAGGTGCAGCTGAATTGACAACTCCCCTGTTAAGGCTTACAAGTATTCTTTGTCTCCCTTGTGTCGAATCAATAAATTGGGTGATACTTCCCTCGAAGACTGTTGCGATCCCCTATACTTGTGGGTCATCAATGGGCGCCTCCCGACCTTGCCGCCGGCGTTATGCTCCAGCCACATGCGTATGCCTCCGATCCCAGGGGATCACCATGCCTATGGGCTATGGCCATCTGTACGCCGTCGCGATGCTCCTCGTCCTCTTCATGGGCTTCAGCATGCGCGGCTCGCGGCTGGATTCCGGTGGAGCGCTTCCGGAGGAGGTGGCTGACGAGGAGAGGAGGCGGCGGCGCAGATGAGGGGGTGGAGGTGGACGAGGGAGCGAAGAAAACAAAGTGAACATGTCCAGTTTGGTTTCCATAAGGGCGAGAAGGTGGGCAAAGTTCAGGATGAAGATGTAAATTGGCAGACACAAATCTTGAAGCTATCATGACCACAGGATAGGACAGGGACGCCCACCTATGGGTAGAAAAACTGCGTTGTCAAGTTTCTACTAGATAAGCTAGCGGGGCAGGAAAAACGCACACCATAAAGGCGTGTAAAACATGCACCCCTAGCCCAAAAACATGAAAACCATAAAGGCTTCATAGTCTTCAGACAACTTGTCCTTCGGCGTTAGCACCTTCTCATGCTCGAAGTTAGACAATGATCGAGCCAGCATATTTGATCACTCGTCAGTGATGAACGGCATGCAGCTGGAGCTGCGAGCGATGCCGCCTCCGGCAGCGGCAGCCTTTGCCTTGGAGGCGCTTTCCCTGACCTCCCGGGGGTTGATGCTGGACCTAGACCTGGGCCCGAGCTTGGAGCGCTTCCTGAGGATCTCCCTCATGGCCTCCGCCTGGAACAGCACCGGGTGCGTCCTCCCGAAGCCGTTGAACCTCTTGCACACGCCCATGTGCGTCCGGAGCGCCTCCTCCCGCGAGGTGCCGCTCTTCTCGGCCTCCTCCGTCACGGCCTCCGCGCACAGCCCACAGACCCACCGCCCGGAGAAGCGGCCACGCACGCCGCGGATGTACTCCGGCGTGCACTCCTCCGACATGCCGCAGCACTCGCACTTGGCGTCCTCCACCTCCGGGACTGGGTGGAGAAGCTTCATCTCCGCCTTCGCCGCCGCCTCCTCCTCCTCCTTGGCGCGGCCATGGTGGTGCAGCTCGTAGGAGACGTCGGACACGGTGCGCTGGAGCTTGTCGGACGAGGTCCTGCGCCGCTTCTCCAGGTTGCCGGCATCGATGTTGCTTGCCATCGCGATGAACGGCGCCGCCATGGCCATGGCGACCGCGCACGCTTCTCTGCTGGGTGCCATTGCTGGATCGGATTTTTCCCGGCCTCTTGGTGTTTCTTGGCTATGTGTTGCGCCTTGTTGAGTCTCAGTTGTGATCTTACAAGCTGATGGCTTTTGTGTGATAAGATGGTCCAGAATGCATGGCTATTTATAGAGAGGTACCATGGTGGCTAAGTTGAGCCAAATGAAAGCTTCCCGCGTGCATGCATGACACTGTCCACAAGATGTGCCGAAAAGGTGGTCTGCAACTTGATGCGTGTAACTTGTGGTGGCTAGGTGATGCAGCTAAAGGGATTACAAGACTTGACATAAAGATTTGATGGAAATGGCCTGTTATGAAACCTCTGTGTCAAGTGGTATACGCGATGATAGGTTCACAATCTTATGCACGTGATGGTGTTCCGGAGATATCATCAAAATAGGGTTGAAGATTGCATGCCGGTATGTGCAAAAGGTGATTGCGAAATGCAGGCAATTATATTGCCCCGCCGTTTAATTTTGATCTTGCCTTTTTTTTTTGGAGCACGGTAAGTTCTTGTGAACTTGTGACAGTTGTTCTCGTCAAATTGTTGCGATTAGCTAACATTGCTGAAAATCAAGTCGATGGAGGATTACAAAAGCTACAAAAGGAAGTCTGAAGTGAATACGGGTATTCATGCATGGTGTTCAAGCGGGGCTGCAGTGTGATTCACTGTAGAAATTGTCTACTTTACTAGATCATCTAGGTGCAGATCTTAGCCGGGAGAGAGATGTACTGTGGGCATTTACCTTGTCACTTGGAGGAGACGAACCCGTCCCGACATTGATGGCGACGATGACGGCGTGAGGTTGAGGAAGAGAGGTGCGGCGGAGCTTCCCGTCGGCACTGCACTAACCCTAATCGGTGGGTCGTCTGGTGGGGCGAGTGGCAGCTCAGGGTCACCTCGTACCGTGTGCCACTGGCCCCCACCACTCTATATAGTGCAGGCGACAGGGGCCCACCAACCAGCGAACGGTTGGGCGCCCCCGATCAGGGCGCGGACGAGGTCAAGGGGTCGTGCCAGAGCCGTTGGGCTCTGGTGCGGTGGAGATCAATCCTAACATTCTCCCCCTTGATCTCAACTTTTCTTTTAACTTTATACTTTCACTTTATTCGTTTCATTTTGGATCAGTCCATAGGGCATGTTTCATCGTCACAGCTCTATTGCCGATAGAATCAGACAGCCACAATACACTTCTCTGTTTTGAAACAAATTCTTTTACTTTTGGGCCTCTTATGATCCAGGATAGGTAAGACTTTCCCTTAAACCCATGCCGGCTACGTGTTCCTTGAACACGCTGGGTGGTAAGCCTTTCGTTAGCGGATCCGCAAGCATATCTTTTGTCCTTATATGCTCGAGACTTATTGTTTGATCCTGGACCTTGTGTTTCACAACATAATACTTAACCTCAATTGGTTTCGTAGCTGTACTCGACTTGTTGTTGTGAGCATAAAATACTGCAGGCTCATTGTCGCAGTACATCTTTAGTGGTTTGTCAATACAATCTACCACTTTCAAGTCGGGTATAAATTTCTTTAACCATAATGCCTGCCCCGTGGCTTCATAACATGCTATAAATTCTGCATACATCGTGGATGATGCAACTATCGTCTGTTTGGAGCTTCTCCACGAAATAGCTCCCCCTGCGAGGGTGAATACATATCCAGATGTGGATTTTCTATCATCTTTATCCCCCGCAAAATCTGCATCTGAATACCCTCTTATTTCTAGGGAATCAGATCTTCTGTATGTTAGCATGTAACTCTTTGTGCCTTTCACATAACGCAATGCCTTCTTTACCATTTTCCAGTGTTCAAAACCTGGATTTTCTTGATATCTACCGAGTACTCCGGTGATAAATGCTAAGTCAGGGCGAGTGCACACTTGTGCATACTGTAGGCTTCCAATAGCCGAAGCATATGGAACCGCTTTCATTTGATCGAGCTCGTATTGATTTTGGGGACTTTGATGTTTCCCAAAACTGTCGCCCTTGACTATAGGGGCAGGTGTGGCACTGCACTTATGCATATTATACTTACTTAGAATCTTTTCTAAATAAGCCTTTTGCGATAGTCCTAATACTCCATTGTTCCTATCTCGGTGAATTTCTATGCCCAAAACATATGACGCTTCACCAAGATCTTTCATATCAAAATTTGAGGACAAGAACTTCTTTGTCTCTTGCAGTAGACTAACATCACTGCTGGCAAGCAGAATATCATCCACATACAAGATTAGGAAAATATATTTCCCACTTTTAAACTTTGCATAAACGCAATTGTCCTCAATATTTTCTTTAAATCCAAATCTCTTAATTGTTTCATTAAACTTTAGATACCACTGTCTGGAGGCTTGCTTTAATCCATAAATGGATTTCTTTAGGCGGCATCCCATTTCTTCCTTGCCTTCCATGATAAAACCCTTGGGTTGTTTCATGTAGACATTTTCTTCTAAATCCCCGTTTAGAAATGCCGTCTTTACATCCATTTGATGCAACTCTAAATCAAAATGTGCAACTAGTGCCATGATGATTCTGAAGGAATCCTTACATGAGACCGGAGAAAATGTCTCATTGTAATCTATCCCTTCTCTTTGTGTAAATCCTTTTGCCTCTAGAGGTGGCTGTTGTTGCTCCCTTTCATGCTCAACAAATGGTTCATTCGGCTCCTGACGGACAGGTTCCGAATTTTCACTCATCGTTGTCATGGGTGGAGTTACAACAGGCGCTTGCACCACAATCGCAGGGATCGTCGGTACAGGTGCACATGGTAGCGCAAAAAATGGCTCCTGAGTCATCGGATTAGGTGCATGCACCCTCTTCTCCTCAAGATCAATTTTCCGAGCTACCATGCTCCCCCTCATCATTTCGTCCTCTAAGAAGACATCATGTCTCGTTTCCACAAACTTTGTGTATTTCTCTGGACAGTAGAAACGATAACCTTTTGACTTTTCAGGATAGCCAATAAAATGGCAGCTGACTGTTTTGGTATCTAACTTTGCGATATTTGGATTGAATACTTTGGCCTCAGCAGGGCTCCCCCACACTTTCAGGTGGTTTAGAGAAGGCACTCTCCCTGTCCATAGCTCATACGGCGTTTTGGGCACCGATTTGCTTGGTACTCTGTTTAGAATGTGAATAGCGGTTTTTAACGCCTCAATCCACAATCCCAATGGTAGGGTGGAATAGCTCATCATACTGCGCACCATATCCATAAGGGTACGGTTGCGCCTTTCAGCTACCCCATTCTGCTGAGGTTCGCCCGGCATCGAGTACTGGGCGACTATTCCAGTCTCCTGTAGAAACCTTGCAAAAGGTCCAGGGACTTGGCCATATGGAGTATGTCGACCGTAGTACTCCCCTCCACGATCAGACCTGACTATCTTTATTCTTTTATCATGCTGATTTTCAACTTCAGCTTTGAATATTTTGAATTTATCCAACGCTTCTGTTCTTTCTTTTATTGGATAAATATAACCATATCGGGAGTAATCATTCGTGAATGTTATGAACGAATCATAGCCATCCACACTTTTCACAGGAAATGATCCACATATCTCGGTGTGAATTATTTCTAGTGTTGTTGTGCATCGATTTGCACCCTTTTTAATTTGCTTTACAAATTTTTTTAATGCAATCGATGCGCTGTTCTATGTCTGAGAATTCTAATGGAGGAAGAATACCATTTTTAACAAGTCTTTCTATTCTCCCCCTCGAAATATGGCCTAAGCCACAATGCCATATTTCCATTCTTCAGACAGTGTTGGGCCTCCAAGAGCAGAGGTTTGTAGAACAGCAGCAAGTTTCCTTTAAGTGGATTACCCAAGGTTTATCGAACTCAGGAGGAAGAGGTCAAAGATATCCCTCTCATGCAACCCTGCAACCACAAAGCAAGAAGTCTCTTGTGTCCCCAACACACCTAATAGGTGTACTAGTTCGGCGAAGAGATAGTGAAATACAAGTGGTATGAATGAATATGAGCAGTAGTACGGCGCCAGAAAATAGCTTTGGCGTGCAGTTGATGGTAGTAATATTGCGGGAAGTAAACATGCAGTAACGCAAATAGTAACGCAAGAAACAAGAATAAGCGATAGCAGTATTTAGGAACAAGGCCTAGGGAATAGACTTTCACTAGTGGACACTCTCAACATTGATCACATAACAGAATAGATAAATGCATACTCTACACTTTTGTTGGATGATGAACACATTGCGTAGGATTACACGAACCCTCAATGCCGGAGTTAACAAGCTCCACAATAATGCTCATATTTTAGTAACCTTTAGTGTAAGATAGATCAAAAGACTAAACCAAGTACTAGCATAGCATGCACACTGTCACCTTCATGCATATGTACGAGGAATAGATCACATCAATATTATCATAGCAATAGTTAACTTCGCAATCTACAAGAGATCATGATCATAGCATAAACCAAGTACTAACACGGTGCACTCACTGTCACCTTTACACACGTGCAGGAGGAATAGAACTACTTTAATAACATCACTAGAGTAGCACATAGATAGATTGTGATACAAACTCATATGAATCTCAATCATGTAAGGCAGCTCATGAGATTATTGTATTGAAGTACATAGGAGAGATGAACCACATAGCTACCGGTACAGCCCCGAGCCTCGATGGAGAACTACTCCCTCCTCATGGGAGCAGCAGCGGTGATGAAGATGGCGGTGGAGATGGCAGCGGTGTCGATGGAGAAGCCTTCCGGGCACTTCCCCCGGCGGTGCCGAACAGAGACTCCTGTCCCCGATCTTTCGCGATGGCGGCGGCTGGGAAGGTTTCGCGTACCGTGGCTTCCTCCGTAAGGGTTTTCGATGGGCTTTAAATAGGCGAAGAGGCGGCGCAGAGGGTCGAAGGGGCGACGACACCATAGGGTGGCGCGAGCCCAGCCCTGGCCGCGCCACCATGTCATCTGGGCCCACAGGCCCCCTCTGCGACTCTCGGGTGTTCTGGATGCTTGCAAAATAGGAACCTGGGTGTTGATTTCGTCCAATTCCGAGAATATTTCGTTACTAGGATTTCTGAAACCAAAAACAGCAGAAAACAGGAACTGGCACTTCGGCATCTTGTTAATAGGTTAGTTCCAGAAAATGCACGAATATGACATAAAGTGTGCATAAAACATGTAGATATCATCAATAAAGTAGCATGGAACATAAGAAATTATCGATACGTTGGAGACGTATCAGCATCCCTGCTTAGTTCTGCTCGTCCCGAGCAGGTAAAACGATAACAAAGATAATTTCTGAAGTGACATGCTATCATAGCCTTGACCATATTGTAAACATATGTAATGAATGCTGCGATCAAAACAATGGTAATGACATGAGTAAACAACTGAATCATAAAGCAATGACTTTTCATGAATAGTACTTCAAGACAAGCATCAATAAGTCTTGCATAAGAGTTAACTCATAAAGCAATAAATCAAAGTAAAGGTATTGAAGCAACACAAAGGAAGATTAAGTTTCAGCGGTTGCTTTCAACTTATAACATGTATATCTCATGGATATTGTCAACATAGAGTAATATAACAAGTGCAATATGCAAGTATGTAGGAATCAATGCACAGTTCACACAAGTGTTTGCTTCTTGAGGTGGAGAAAGATAGGTGAACTGACTCAACAATAAAAGTAAAAGAAAGGTCCTTCAAAGAGGAAAGCATCGATTGCTATATTTGTGCTAGAGCTTTTATTTTGAAAACATGAAACAATTTTGTCAACGGTAGTAATAAAGCATATGAGTTATGCAAATTATATCTTACAAGTTGCAAGCCTCATGCATAGTATACTAATAGTGCCCGCACCTCGTCCTACTTAGCTTGGACTACCGGATCTTTGCATGCTATGTTTCAACCAAGTGTCACAAAGGGGTACCTCCATGCCTGTACAAAGGTCTAAGGAGAATGCTCGCATTTTGGATTTCTCGCTTTTGATTATTCTCAACTTAGACATCCATACCGGGACAACATGGACAACAGATAATGGACTCCTCTTAAATGCATAAGCATGTAGCAACAATTATTATTCTCATATGAGATTGAGGATATATGTCCAAAACTGAAACTTCAACCATGATTCATGGCTTTAGTTAGCGGCCCAATGTTCTTCTCTAACAATTTGCATGCTCCAATCATTAAGGTGGTAGATCCTTCAGACAAGACGGACATGCATAGCAACTCACATGATATTCAATAAAGAGTAATTGATGGCGTTCCCCAGAAGCATGGTTATCGCACAACAAGCAACTTAATAAAAGATAAAGTGCATAAGTACATATTCAATATTACGATAGTTTTTAAGGCTATTTTGTCCCATGAGCTATATATTGCAAAGGTGAATGATGGAATTTTAAAGGTAGCACTCAAGCAATTTACTTTGGAATGGCGGAGAAATACCATGTAGTAGGTAGGTATGGTGGACACAAATGGCATAGTAGTTGGCTCAAGGATTTTGGATGCATGAGAAGTATTCCCTCTCGATACAAGGTTTAGGCTAGCAAGGTTATTTGAAGCAAACTCAAGGATGAACCGGTGCAGCAAAACTCACATAAAAGACATATTGTAAACATTATAAGACTCTACACCGTCTTCCTTGTTGTTCAAAACTCAATACTAGATATTATCTAGACCTTAGAGAGACCAAATATGCAAATCAAATTTTAGCAAGCTCTATGTATTTCTTCATTAATGGGTACAAAGCATATGATGCAAGAGCTTAAACATGAGCACAACAATTGCCAAGTATCACATTATCCAAGACATTATAGCAATTACTACATGTAGCATTTTCCAATTCCAACCATATAACAATTTAACGAAGAGAAAACTTCGCCATGAATATTATGAGCTAAGAACACATGTGTTCATACGAACCAGCGGAGCGTGTCTCTCTCCCACACAAGGATGAACTTATTCAGAGAACTAAGATAACAAAACAAAAACAACAATAAAAGCACACAGACGCTCCAAGTAAAAAAACAAGAGATGTGATGGAATAAAAATATAGTTTCACTAGAAGAAACCTGATAAGTTGTCGATGAAGAAGGGGATGCCTTGGGCATCCCCAAGCTTAGATGCTTGAGTATTTTTAAAATATGCAGGGATGAACCACCGGGGCATCCCCAAGCTTAGACCTTTCACTCTTCTCGATCACATTATATCACCCTCTTCTATTGACCCTTGAAAACTTCCTTCACACCAAACTTCAAGCAAACTCATTAGAGGGTTAGTGCATAATCAAAATTCACATGTTCAGAGGTGACACAAACATTCTTTACACTTCTGGACATTGCACAAAACTACTGGACATTAATGGATCAAAGAAATGAATCCAACATAGCAAAAGAGGCAATGCGAAATAAAAGGCAGAATCTGTCAAAAACAGAACAGTCCGTAAAGACGAATTTTAAGATGGCACCAGACTTGCTCAATTGGAAAAACTCAAAACTAATGAAAGTTGCGTACATATCTGAGGATCACGCTCGTAAATTGGCAGATTTTTTCGAATTTTCTACAGAGGCCTGTGCCAGAATTCGTGACAGACAGCAATGCTGTTTCTGCGCAGCGATCCTAAATATAACATCAACTTTGACATAGAAACTTTACTTGGCACAAAAACATGATAAGGAGAGGTTGCTACAGTAGTAAACAACTTCCAAGACACAAATAAAAACAAAGTGTAGTAGTAAAAACATGGGTTATCTCCCAAGAAGTTCTTTCTTTATAGCCATTAAGATGGGCTCAGCAGTTTTAATGATGCACTCGCAAGAAATAGAAGTTGAAGCAAAAGAGAGCATCAAGAGGCAAATTCAAAACACATTTAAGTCTAATATGCTTCCTATGCATAAGAATCTTGTAAATAAACAAGTTCATGAAGAGCAAAGTAACAAGCATAGGAAGATAAAACAAGTGTAGCTTCAAAAAATTTAGCACATAGAGAGGTGTTTTAGTAACATGAAAATTTCTACAACCATATTTTCCTCTCTCATAATAACTTTCAGTAGCATCATGAGCAAACTCAACAATATAACTATCACATAAAGCATTCTTATCATGAGTCTCATGCATGAAATTATTACTCTCCACATAGGCATAATCAATTTTATTAGTTGTAGTGGGAGCAAATTCAACAAAGTAGCTATCATTATTATTCTCATCATAAAATATAGGAGGCATAGTATCATCAAAGTAAATTTTCTCCTCAATGCTTGGGGGACTAAAAATATCATGCTCATCAAAGCCAGCTTCCCCAAGCTTAGAATCTTCCATAGCATTAGCAACAATAGTGTTCAAAGCATTCATATTAATATGTTCCATGGGTTTTTTAATTTTAGCATCAAACCATCCATGTCTTAAATCAGGAAATAGAATAAGAAGCTCATTGTTGTCCATTATGCCTAACTAGTGTAAACAAGAAACCAAATGTCGCAATTGCAGAGTCTAAAGGAAATAGCTTCGAGCACACACACAATGGCGCCAGAAAAGTACTGTTACCTGGAACCGGAGTATGAGTGCCTTTTACCTTTCCTCCCGGCAACGGCGCCAGAAAAGTGCTTGATGTCTACGGGTGCTTCTATTCTTGTAGACAGTGTTGGGCCTCCAAGAGCAGAGGTTTGTAGAACAGCAGCAAGTTTCCCTTAAGTGGATTACCCAAGGTTTATCGAACTCGGGAGGAAGAGGTCAAAGATATCCCTCTCATGCAACCCCGCAACCACAAAGCAAGAAGTCTCTTGTGTCCCCAACACACCTAATAGGTGTACTAGTTCGGCGAAGAGATAGTGAAATACAAGTGGTATGAATGAATATGAGCAGTAGTACGGCGCCAGAAAATAGCTTATGGCGTGCATTGATGGTAGTAATATTGCGGGAAGTAAACATGCAGTAACGCAGAGTAAAGAAAAACAGAACAAGCAGCGATAGCAGTATTTAGGAACAAGGCCTAGGGAATAGACTTTCACTAGTGGACACTCTCAACATTGATCACATAACGAATAGATAAATGCATACTCTACACTTTTGTTGGATGATGAACACATTGCGTAGGATTACACGAACCCTCAATGCCGGAGTTAACAAGCTCCACAATAATGCTCATATTTTAGTAACCTTTAGTGTAAGATAGATCAAAAGACTAAACCAAGTACTAGCATAGCATGCACACTGTCACCTTCATGCATATGTAGGAGGAATAGATCACATCAATATTATCATAGCAATAGTTAACTTCGCAATCTACAAGAGATCATGATCATAGCATAAACCAAGTACTAACACGGTGCACTCACTGTCACCTTTACACACGTGCAGGAGGAATAGAACTACTTTAATAACATCACTAGAGTAGCACATAGATAGATTGTGATACAAACTCATATGAATCTCAATCATGTAAGGCAGCTCATGAGATTATTGTATTGAAGTACATAGGAGAGATGAACCACATAGCTACCGGTACAGCCCCGAGCCTCGATGGATAACTACTCCCTCCTCATGGGAGCAGCGTGATGAAGATGGCGGTGGAGATGGCAGCGGTGTCGATGGAGAAGCCTTCCGGGGCACTTCCCCGCTCCAGTGCGGAACAGAGACTCGTCCCCGATCTTGGCCCGCGATGGCGGCGGCTCGAAGGTTTCGCGTACCGTGGCTTCCTCCGTAAGGGTTTTCGATGCAGGGCTTTAAATAGGCGAAGAGGCGGCGCGGAGGGTCGAAGGGCGACGACACCATAGGGTGGCGCGGGCCCAGCCCTGGCCGCGCCACCATGTCATCTGGGCCCACAGGGCCCCTCTCGTGGCGGCTCTGGTGTTGGATGCTTCCGGCAAAATAGGAACCGGGCGTTGATTTCGTCCAATTCCGAGAATATTTCGTTACTAGGATTTCTGAAACCAAAAACAGCAGAACTGGCACTTCGGCATCTTGTTAATAGGTTAGTTCCAGAAAATGCACGAATATGACATAAAGTGTGCATAAAACATGTAGATATCATCAATAAAGTAGCATGGAACATAAGAAATTATCGATACGTTGGAGACGTATCAAGCCACAATGCCATATTTCGACGATTCATCAGTTCTTTTCTTTTCTTTTGTTCTTTTTCCAACACGGACAACACTTTTCACTCACATTACACACAGACAACACCCACATAAGCATTATTACACCATATGGCACACTTGCCATGTCCTTCCTGTCCATGTGTACTTTTCTGTCACCAGTTGCTACAGCAGCTGGGTCGCACATATCTTTGAAGAACCAGTGAACTGGCTCTTTATTCTTTCAAGATACTTCCCTACGGAAGCACACTCTGCAATTGAGCCCACAATAGCGTTCTCAATTGTATTCTTTATAAATGGCACTTAGCCACTTTTTATTCTGCCATGCAGAATCATCTTTCTTGTCATTTCTGACTGGATCTTTTGGTCAGACCGGCTGTGGGAACCCAGTCCACCTCAGCACAAATCGACCTTCTTTCTCCATTCAGTGTAGTTGTCACCTCTGAGGGTTGGAACATCCTTGATGCAGCTCATCAAGTAGTACCCTCCTTTAAACCACAATGAAATGAGATCATAACAACAATTGCATGCAATAATCCAACGTTGGTCAAAATTAGAACATACAACTGTTTGTGCAATTAAATCTATATCACCGTTGGGCAGAAAATAGAGATAAATGCACACCTTATTGCAACAAATCATGATCATGTAATTAATAACGTTGGTCAAAAAATAACAGAACCATAATTGTTACAATGATCACTTTAATCATCTCTTTAAAATTTTAACTGTCACTTTTGGCCATATAATTACAACAAAACATGATCATGCCATCAATAACGTTGGTCATAAAATGACATATCATAATTGTTTCAACAATCACTTTTAAGCAACTTTTTAAATTTTAATCATCACTTTTGCATTTTTCCAAATTGAAAATGCATCTTAACTATTTGCAGCGGAAACTTTGAAGTCAAACTTTAAACTTTTCAGAAGCATCTCTTACTTTTTAATTTCCAAAAACAAATATCTCGTTGGTTCAATTTTCTCAGGAAAAAACTTGACAAAAATGCTTCTTTTACTATATGCAGCGGAAACTGTGGATTTGAACTTTTAACTTTTGAACTTTTCAGAGGCATATCCTTTAATTTTTAATTTCGGAACAAATATTTCGTTGGTCCTATTTGTTCAGAAAAAATCTAGACAAAATTAGGCCTAAAACTGCCCAAAACTGCCAAAAATGCCTCTGAAAATAATTAACAGAAAACAGAAAATATACTGTACAGGGCCCGAAAACGCTCCCGCGGCCCACAGCCCACGTGAGCGACTTTGCTCTTACGCGCCGCTCGGCGCGTTATTTTGCGGCCTGCTGGCGCGGCCCGTAACGCTGATACGTCTCCGACGTATCGATAATTTCTTATGTCCCATGCTACATTATTGATGATATCTACATGTTTTATACACATTATATGTCGTATTTACGCTTTTCCGGCACTAACCTATTAACAAGATGCCGAAGAGCCAGTTGCTGTTTTCTGTTTTTGGTTTCAGAAATCCTAGTAAGGAAATATTCTCGGAATTGGACGAAATCAACGCCCAGGTCCTATTTTTGCACGAAGCTTCCGAAGACCGAGGGGAAAGGAAGTGGGGCCACGAGGCACCGCCACACAGGGCGGCGCGGCCCAGTCTTGGCCGCGCGGCCTAGCGTGTGGGGCCCTCGTGTGGCCCCCGCGTTGCCCTTCCGCCTACTTAAAGTCTTCGTCACGAAACCCTCTGTACCGAGAGCCACGATACGGAAAACCTTCCAGATACGCCGCCGCCAATCCCATCTTGGGGGATTCAGGAGATCGCCTCCGGCACCCTGCCGGTGAGGGGAATCATCTCCCAGAGGACTCTTCATCGCCATGATCGCCTCCGGAGTGATGAGTGAGTAGTTCACCCCTGGACTATGGGTCCATAGCAGTAGCTAGATGGTCGTCTTCTCCTAATTGTGCTTCATTGTTGGATCTTGTGAGCTGCCTAACATGATCAAGATCATCTATCTGTAATACTATATGTTGTGTTTGTCGGGATCCGATGGATAGAGAATACTATGTTATGGTGATTATCAATCTATTACCTATGTGTTGTTTATGATCTTGCATGCTCTCCGTTATTAGTAGAGGCTCTGGCCAAGTTTTTGCTCTTAACTCCAAGAGGGAGTATTTATGCTCGATAGTGGGTTCATGCCTCCATTAAATCTGGGACAGTGACAGAAAGTTTAAGGTTGTGGATGTGCTGTTGCCACTAGGGATAAAACATTGATGCTATGTCTAAGGATGTAGTTGTTGATTACATTACGCACCATACTTAATGCAATTGTTTGTTGCTTGCAACTTAATACTGGAAGGGGTTCGGATGATAACTGAAGGTGGACTTTTTAGGCATAGATGCATGCTGGATGGCGGTCTATGTACTTTGTCGTAATGCCCGATTAAATCTCACTATATTTATCATATCATGTATGTGCATTGTTATGCCCTCTCTATTTGTCAATTGCCCGACTGTAATTTGTTCACCCAACATGCTTTTATCTTATGGGAGAGACACCTCTAGTGAACTGTGGACCCCGATCCTATTCTTTACATCGCATACAATCTACTGCAATTGTTCTTTACTGTTTTCTTCGCAAACAATCATCTTCCACACAATACGGTTAATCTTTGTTAGGTACCCCTGCTTTAGAAGCTAGTTGCATCATTGAGAGTCTAGTTGGAATACCACCTGTTAATGAAACTAAAAGTGAAATCTCTCTTGAGGACGTCATGAGAAAATTGGAAGCAATAGAGAAAAAATTTCCAAGTGTTGAAACTAAATTGGAAATATTACTTGATAATACTGATAAACTTGATAAAACCCTAGGAGGAATTAATGAAAGAATTGCTACTTTAGAAACTTGTGCTATCCATGATAATCAAACCCATAGAATTAGTTGAACACTTTTTGGTCTGAGCAATGGAAGATTTTTGTTAATTTCGATTTCTGTACTGCTGTCAGGATTTGGCAGATTTCTGTCATCCTGCTTTTCTGTGTTTCTGTTAGTTTGCATTCTTTTGTTTTCACTTTGTTTCTTTCCTAAAACACAAAAAGACCAAAAATATTTCTGTTGTTTCTCTTCACCATTTGTTTATTTGGTTCTTTGCTCTTAGTTTACTTTATTTGCTATCGTTGGTTTGCTATGAGAAAACCCAAAAAGATTTTGCTTTGTTTGCTTGTTTTCTTTCGTTCTTGTTTCTAATTCGAAAACACCAAAAATATTTGCTGTTCTTCTTTGGTTTGTAAAGTTCATCATGAGTTCAATGGTCTTCGGTGGCTGGAGCGTGGTTTTCATTTCATATTATCCAAGCTACACAAGTGAAAAGGCAATAATGACGATCTACGACAATCTGATTGTGGTGAGAGGCTGGTATGAACTCTATTTGTTTTCATTTTTGTACATATACTCATCCATGTGAGCATGCTTAGTTGGTTCATGTGAGGTATATGTTATTTGAGAAAGTTTAGTAGTTCATGATCTCTCATGTTTAGCTCCAATTTATTAATATGAGTAGCATGTCATGGATGTTTGCTTGCATTATTTTATTCATAAGTAACTATGGCATTGTGGTATCCTCCTCTGAATAATTCATTTATATCGATTTGCCACATGCTCACGCATGCATATGACTGAACAAAAAAGTCAATTAAGCCTCGATGATTTATATTGCTTCAGAGTTATTGTATCACTTTTATGCCTCTGTTAATTTATTTTGCCGCAAGCATGATTATGACAGTTACTGCTCTCTTGATTTGTCGCTCCCTAGTCTTTTGCTAGCCTTCACTTGTACTGAGCGGGATCGTGCTTCCAAACACCTGAAAACCAAGTTGTTCCAAAGTGTCCACCATAAATACCTATGCATGGCATTTCAAACCATTCCAAGTAAATTCTCATGTGCTACCTTTAAAACTTTCAAAATGCTTCCCAATTTGTGTTAATGTTTCATAGCTCATGAGGAAGTATGTGGTGTTTATCTTTCAACCTTGTCATTTACTTTTGACGGACTCTCATATGGACTAGTGGCACATCCGCTTATCCAATAATTTTGCAAAAAGAGCTGGCAATGGGATTCCCAGTCCCGAATTAATTAACTTAAATAGACACTCCTCCATGGTTTGTGATTGTTGGACGGCACCCGAAGGATTCGGTTAGCCATGGCTTGTGTGAGCAAAGGTTGGGGGGAGTGTCATCATCATAATAAAACTTAAATAAAAAGGCACTCCTTCATGGTATGTGATTGTTGGCAGGCACCCGAGGATTCGGTTAGCCATGGTTTGTGAAAGAAAGGTTGGAAGGAGTGCCACCCAAAAATAAATAAAATGGGAGCCGCTCTTGGGAGTCCGGTTGATGAGGTAGTTAGTGTACCCATTACCATTCGTTGACAACAACAAACACCTCTCAAAATAATTTTACTCCTGCTTTACAAATGAAAAGCTCTAGCGCATGTTAATCCCTGCTTCCCTCTGCGAAGGGTCAATCTTTTACTTTTATGTTGTGTCTCCATTCTTTCTTTGAGCACTATCTTGAGAGCACAACTGTCATTCTTAGTATAATATGCTTGATACGTCTCCAACGTATCGATAATTTCTTATGTTCCATGCTACTTTATTGATGATACCTACATGTTTTATGCACATTATATGTCATATTTATGCATTTTCTGAACTAACCTATTAACAAGATGCCGAAGAGCCAGTTGCTGTTTCTGCTGTTTTTGGTTTCAGAAATCCTAGTAAAGAAATATTCTCGGAATTGGACGAAACTTTCGCCCAGGGTCCTATTTTTGCACGAAGCTTCCAGAAGACCGAAGACCTAACGAAGTGGGGCCACGAGGCGGCCAGAGGGAGGCCGGCGCGGCCCAGGCCCTGGCCGCGCCGACCTGCCCCCTGGCCCTCGTGTGGCCCCCGCGTTGACCCTCCGCCTACTTAAAGCTTCCGTCGCGAAACCCCGTACCGAGAGCCACGATACGGAAAACCTTACAGAGACGCGCCGCCGCGAATCCCATCTCGGGGGATTCTGGAGATCGCCTCCGGCACCCTGCCGGAGAGGGGATTCATCTCCGGAGGACTCTACACCGCCATGGTCGCCTCCGGAGTGATGAGTGAGTAGTTCACCCCTGGACCATGGGTCCATAGCAGTAGCTAGATGGTCGTCTTCTCCTTGTTGTGCTTCATTGTTGGATCTTGTGAGCTGCCTAACATGATCAAGATCATCTATCTGTAATTCTATATGTTATGTTTGTCGGGATCCGATGGATAGAGAGTACTATGATTATGGTGATTATCAATCTATTGTTCATGTGTTGTTTATGATCTTGCATGCTCTCCGTTATTAGTAGAGGCTCTGGCCAAGTTTTTACTCTTAACTCCAAGAGGGAGTATTTATGCTCGATAGTGGGTTCATGCCTCCATTGAATCTGGGACAGTGACAGAAAGTTCTAAGGTTGTGGATGTGCTGTTGCCACTAGGGATAAAACATTGATGCTATGTCTAAGGATGTAGTTGTTGATTACATTACGCACCATACTTAATGCAATTGTCTGTTGCTTTGCAACTTAATACTGGAGGGGGTTCGGATGATAACCTGAAGGTGGACTTTTTAGGCATAGATGCAGTTGGATGGCGGTCTATGTACTTTGTCGTAATGCCCAATTAAATCTCACTATATTTATCATGTCATGTATATGCATTGTTATGCCTTTCTCTATTTGTCAATTGCCCGACTGTAATTTGTTCACCCAACATGCTTTTATCTTATGGGAGAGACACCACTAGTGAACTGTGGACCCCGGTCCTATTCTTTACATAGCATACAATCTACTGCAATTGTGTTTACTGTTTTCTTTGCAAACATCTTCCACTCGATACGTTTAATCCTTTGTTACAGCAAGCCGGTGAGATTGACAACCTCACTGTTTCGTTGGGACAAAGTACTTGGGTTGTGTTGTGCAGGTTCCGCGTTGGCGCCGGAATCCCTGGTGTTGCGCCGCATCACATTTCGCGACCATCAACCTTCAACGTGCTTCTTGGCTCCTACTGGTTCGATTAAACCTTGGTTTCATACTGAGGGAAACTTGCTTCTATACGCATCATACCTTCCACTTGGGGTTCCCAACGGACGTGTGCATCTACGCGTATCAAGCTAAATTTCTGGCGCCGTTGCCGGGGATCGAAGAAAAGTTGCACCACAAAGATTTCTAACTCCCACGTCAACTACACGCCAGCAAGTAAATTTCGCCGTTGCCGGGGAGATCAAGACACGCTGCAAGGGGAGTCTCCACTTCTCAATCTCTTTACTTTGTTATTGTCTTGCTTTATTTTATTTACTACTTTGTTTGCTGCACTAAATCAAAACACAAAAAAATTAGTTGCTAGTTTTACTTTATTTACTGTTTTGCTCTCTATATCAAAAACACAAAAAAATTAGTTACTTGTCTTTACTTTGTTTGCCTAGTTTACTTTTTGCCTATTGCATCATGTTTCCTTTTAATTTTACCACAAAAGACATACCGGTAGGACGTGGGTCCATAGTTGGGAGAACTAATATAGAAGAATTTTTCAATCATGTTAGTATTACTGAAGATTTTGAAGATAGACACTTGGTAGAACTTGCACCTACCTATGAAATTGCTGCTGCTGCTTTAGTTCGCATGTTGGAAACTAAATTTGTTAATCTCAATCCTATAATCCAACACATGTTTCTTACACTTGGTGATATGGAAGAAGGGGAAAAGAAAGATTTTGTTTTAGAAACCCTTCTTAGAGAATTTGGTGGTCTAGCAAGAGAGGCTAGAAAGGTTTTTGCTAAGTTTAATATGCTAGGTTCTCATACCAATTTTATTGGTCTCCTTGAAAAAATGGACATGGATAGAATAATGTACACTAATAACATTAATGATGGTGGGGAAATCAAAGCACCAATACCATGTAAACTCCTAGCTATGAATGATGCACTAGAAAATAACTATGCTTGGCTTGTTCCGAAAATTTGTTCGATGAGAGTAGCAAGCCTAAGACTAATGAAAAGGGAGACACTAAAACTTATATATCAAATATACTATGCTTGGTTGAGAAAACTCCCAACACCCCTGGTAATGATGTTGATGCTTCTACTCTCGATGTTACTTGATTTGCACTTTCTGCGCCTAGCTGAAAGGCGTTAAAGAAAAGCGCTTATGGGAGACAACCCATGTTTTTACCTACAGCAATTTTTGTTTTGTTGAGTCTTGGAAGTTGTTTACTACTGTAGCAACCTCTCCTTATCATGTTTTTGTGCCAAGTAAAGTTTCTATGTCAAAGTTGATGTTATATTTGGGATCGCTGCGCAGAAACAGCATTGCTGTCTGTCACGAATCTGGGCACAATTCTCTGTAGAAAATTCGAAAAAATCTGCCAATTTACGAGCGTGATCCTCAGATATGTACGCAACTTTCATTAGTTTTGAGTTTTTCCATTTGAGCAAGTCTGGTGCCATTTCTAAATTCGTCTTTACGGACTGTTCTGTTTTTGACAGATTCTGCCTTTTATTTCGCATTGCCTCTTTTGCTATGTTGGATTTATTTCTTTGATCCACTAATGTCCAGTAGCATTATGCAATGTCCAGAAGTGAAAATAATGATTGTGTCACCTCTGAATGAGTGAATTATTAATTGTGCACTAACCCTCTAATGAGTTTGCTTGAAGTTTGGTGTGAAGGAAGTTTTCAAGGGTCAAGAGAGGAGAATGATATACTATGATCAAGAGGAGTGAAAGCTCTAAGCTTGGGGATGCCCCCGTGGTTCACCCCTGCATATTTTAAGAAGACTCAAGCGTCTAAGCTTGGGGATGCCCAAGGCATCCCCTTCTTCATCGACAACATCATCAGGTTCCTCCCTGAAACTATATTTTTATTCAATCACATCTTGTGTTCTTTACTTGGAGCGTCGGTTTGTTTTCGTTTTTGTTTTTGTTTGAATAAGATGGATCCTAGCATTCACTTTGTGGGAGAGAGACACGCTCCGCTGTTGCATATGGACACATGTGTCCTTAGGCTTTACTCATAATGTTCATGGCGAAGTTTCTTCTTCGTTAAATTGTTATATGGTTGGAATTGGAAAATGCTACATGTAGTAATTCTAAAAATGTCTTGGATAATGTGATACTTGGCAATTGTTGTGCTCATGTTTAAGCTCTTGCATCATATACTTTGCACCCATTAATGAAGAAATACATAGAGCTTGCTAAAATTTGATTTGCATATTTGGTTTCTCTAAGGTCTAGATAATATCTAGTATTGAGTTTTGAACAACAAGGAAGACAGTGTAGAGTCTTATAATGTTTACAATATGTCTTTTATGTGAGTTTTGCTGCACCTGTTCATCCTTGAGTTTGCTGCAAATAACCTTGCTAGCCTAAACCTTGTATCGAGAGGGAATACTTCTCATGCATCCAAAATCCTTGAGCCAACTACTATGCCATTTGTGTCCACCATACCTACCTACTACATGGTATTTCTCCGCCATTCCAAAGTAAATTGCTTGAGTGCTACCTTTAAAATTCCATCATTCACCTTTGCAATATATAGCTCATGGGACAAAATAGCCTTAAAAACTATCGTAGTATTGAATATGTACTTATGCACTTTATATTTTATTAAGTTGCTGTTGTGCGATAACCATGCTTCTGGGGAACGCCATCAACTATTGTTGAATATCATGTGAGTTGCTATGCATGTCCGTCTTGTCTGAAGGTCTATCATTTTAGTGGTTGGAGCATGCAAAATTGTTAGAGAAGAACATTGGGCCGCTAACTAAAGCCATGAATCATGGTGGAAGTTTCAGTTTTGGACATATATCCTCAATCTCATATGAGAATAATAACTTTGCTACATGCTTATGCATTTAAGAGGAGTCCATTATCTGTTGTCCATGTTGTCCCGGTATGGATGTCTAAGTTGAGAATAATCAAAAGCGAGAAATCCGAAATGCGAGCATTCTCCTTAGACCTTTGTACAGGCGGCATGGAGGTACCCCTTTGTGACACTTGGTTGAAACATGGCATGCGAAGACCCGGTAGTCCAAGTTAAGTAGGACGAGGTGCGGGCACTATTAGTATACTATGCGTGAGGCTTGCAACTTGTAAGATATAATTTTCATAACTCATATGCTTTATTACTACCGTTGACAAAATTGTTTCATGTTTTCAAAATAAAAGCTCTAGCACAAATACAGCAATCGATGCTTTCCTCATTGAAGGACCATTCTTTTACTTTTATTGTTGAGTCAGTTTACCTATCTCCTTCCACCTTAAGAAGCAAACACTTGTGTGAACTGTGCATTGATTCCTACATACTTGCATATTGCACTTGTTATATTACTTTATGTTGACAATATCCATGAGATATACATGTTACAAGTTGAAAGCAACCGCTGAAACTTAATCTTCCTATGTGTTGCTTCAACACCTTTACTTTGATTTATTGCTTTATGAGTTAACTCTTATGCAAGACTTATTGATGCTTGTCTTGAAGTACTATTCATGAAAAGTCTTTGCTTTATGATTCAGTTGTTTACTCATGTCATTACCTTTGCTTTGATCGCTGCATTCATTACATATGTTTACAAATAGTATGATCAAGATTATGATGGCATGTCACTTCAGAAATTATCTTTGTTATCGTTTTACCTGCTCGGGACGAGCAGAACTAAGCTTGGGGATGCTGATACGTCTCCAACGTATCGATAATTTCTTATGTTCCATGCTACTTTATTGATGATACCTACATGTTTTATGCACATTATATGTCATATTTATGCATTTTCTGGAACTAACCTATTAACAAGATGCCGAAGAGCCAGTTGCTGTTTTTGGTTTCAGAAATCCTAGTAAAGAAATATTCTCGGAATTGGACGAAACTTTCGCCCAGGGTCCTATTTTTGCACGAAGCTTCCAGAAGACCGAAGACCTAACGAAGTGGGGCCACGAGGCGGCCAGGAGGGCGGCGGCCCGTGCCCTGGCCGCGCCGACCTGCCCCTGGGGCCCCCGTGTGGCCCCCGCGTTGACCCTCCGCCTACTTAAAGCTTGTCGCGAAACCCCGCAGAGCCACGATACGGAAAACCCACGAGACGCCGCCGCCGAATCCCATCTCGGGGATTCAGGAGATCGCCTCCGGCACCCTGAGAGGGGATTCATCTCCCGGAGGACTCTACACCGCCATGGTCGCCTCCGGAGTGATGAGTGAGTAGTCCATAGCAGTAGCTAGATGGTCGTCTTCTCCTTGTTGTGCTTCATTGTTGGATCTTGTGAGCTGCCTAACATGATCAAGATCATCTATCTGTAATTCTATATGTTGTGTTTGTCGGGATCCGATGGATAGAGAGTACTATGATTATGGTGATTATCAATCTATTGTTCATGTGTTGTTTATGATCTTGCATGCTCTCCGTTATTAGTAGAGGCTCTGGCCAAGTTTTTACTCTTAACTCCAAGAGGGAGTATTTATGCTCGATAGTGGGTTCATGCCTCCATTGAATCTGGGACAGTGACAGAAAGTTCTAAGGTTGTGGATGTTGCCACTAGGGATAAAACATTGATGCTATGTCTAAGGATGTAGTTGTTGATTACATTACGCACCATACTTAATGCAATTGTCTGTTGCTTTGCAACTTAATACTGGAGGGGGTTCGGATGATAACCTGAAGGTGGACTTTTTAGGCATAGATGCAGTTGGATGGCGGTCTATGTACTTTGTCGTAATGCCCAATTAAATCTCACTATATTTATCATGTCATGTATATGCATTGTTATGCATTTCTCTATTTGTCAATTGCCCGACTGTAATTTGTTCACCCAACATGCTTTTATCTTATGGGAGAGACACCACTAGTGAACTGTGGACCCCGGTCCTATTCTTTACATAGCATACAATCTACTGCAATTGTGTTTACTTTTTCTTTGCAAACATCTTCCACTCGATACGTTTAATCCTTTGTTACAGCAAGCCGGTGAGATTGACAACCTCACTGTTTCGTTGGGACAAAGTACTTGGGTTGTGTTGTGCAGGTTCCGCGTTGGCGCCGGAATCCCTGTGTTGCGCCGCATCACATTTCGCGACCATCAACCTTCAACGTGCTTCTTGGCTCCTACTGGTTCGATTAAACCTTGGTTTCATACTGAGGGAAACTTGCTTCTATACGCATCATACCTTCCACTTGGGGTTCCCAACGGACGTGTGCATCTACGCGTATCACTTGTCTCAAAATATGATTGATTGTGGTATAACTTTGATGCTTTTATCTTTGACAATCACTACTTCTAGTCTTTCTATGAACTCCAGAGGTGCCTCGGCATTTATGTTTTGCCAATCAAATACGGGCAAGCGAGATACCACTTTATCATATTCTCTTATGAACATTGCAATCCTGCTTATATACATGATTCATGATGCTTATTATTAATTGTTGGTACTTCTCCATGATTGACATAGCTGTTGGATGATCTTATTTGCATGTATCTCATTATGAACTGCTTAAGTATTAGCCATAGCATGAGAATATATACATCATATGAGCAAATGTGTTCGTGAAAGTTCTTTTATCGCTCAGTTGTTAACTGAATTGCTTGAGGACAAGCAATAAGCTAAGCTTGGGGGGAGTTGATACGTCCAAAACGTATCTACTTTCCCGAACACTTTTGCTATTGTTTTGCCTCTAATTTGTGTATTTTGGATACAACTAACACGGACTAACGCTGTTTTCAGCAGAATTGCTCTAGTGTCTCGTTTTTGTGCTGAAATCCAACTTTCAGAAAATCCTCGGAATTTATGCGAAGGCCCTATTTTACCAGAATATTGACGGAGCCGAAGGGCAAGAGAGGTGGAGGCCCGAGGGCCCCACACCATAAGGCGGCGCGGCCTAGGGGGCCCGCGCGGCCCTATGGTGTGGCCCCCTCGGCCGGCCTCCGACGCCCCCTTTCGGACTACTTATCGGGTTCGACCTAAAAACGCACGGAGAGAAGTCGAAGTCGCCAAAACCCTCCAGAGAGCCGCCACATCGCGAAACTCCGTCTCGGGAGCCAGAAGTCTCCGTTCTGGCACTCCGCCGGGACGGGAATTGGAGGAGATCTTCACCGCCATCACCGCCAACGCCTCTCCATCGACCAGCCATGTTTCCCCCATCCATGTGTGAGTAATTCCCCCGCTGTAGGCTGAAGGGGGTGGTAGGGATTGGATGAGATTGGTCATGTAATAGTCATAAGATTGTTAGGGCATAGTGCCTAGTATCCGTAGATGTCACTTTTATGATATTGTTGCAACTTGTTATGCTTAATGCTTGTCACTAGGGCCCGAGTGCCATGATCTCAGATCTGAACATGTTATTGATTCATGAAGATATTCGTTGTTTATGATCTTACCTGCAAGTTGTATACACATGTCGCTGTCCGGAACCAATGGCCCCGAAGTGACAGAAATCGGGACAACCGGAGGGGATGGTAGCGATGTGAGGATCACATGTGTTCACGGAGTGTTAATGCTTTGCTCCGGTACTCTATTAAAAGGAGTACCTTAATATCCAGTAGTTTCCCTAGAGGCCCGGCTGCCACCGGCTGGTAGGACAAAAGATGTTGTGCAAGTTTCTCATTGCGAGCACGTACGACTAAATATGGAGCACATGCCTATTGATTGATTAGTACTTGGATACCGTTTTATTATTATCTGCAAATGCCCCTGCTTTGATTGTTACATGAGTTTCTCTCATCCATGCAACACCCGTTAAATCCGTCCCTGTGCCTACAGTATTTTAATCCTGCTGTTTACTATAATCACTACTGCTGTCTTTATATCACCGCTGCTGTTATTTCACTATTTCTACTGCCATAAAACTGTTACTACTGATAAACTCTCGCGAGCAAGTCTGTTTCCAGGTGCAGCTGAATTGACAACTCCCCTGTTAAGGCTTACAAGTATTCTTTGTCTCCCCTTGTGTCGAATCAATAAATTGGGTGATACTTCCCTCGAAGACTGTTGCGATCCCCTATACTTGTGGGTCATCAATGGGCGCCTCCCCGACCTTGCCGCCGGCGTTATGCTCCAGCCACATGCGTATGCCTCCGATCCCAGGGGATCACCATGCCTATGGGCTATGGCCATCTGTACGCCGTCGCGATGCTCCTCGTCCTCTTCATGGGCTTCAGCATGCGCGGCTCGCGGCTGGATTCCGGTGGAGCGCTTCCGGAGGAGGTGGCTGACGAGGAGAGGAGGCGGCGGCGCAGATGAGGGGGTGGAGGTGGACGAGGGAGCGAAGAAAACAAAGTGAACATGTCCAGTTTGGTTTCCATAAGGGCGAGAAGGTGGGCAAAGTTCAGGATGAAGATGTAAATTGGCAGACACAAATCTTGAAGCTATCATGACCACAGGATAGGACAGGGACGCCCACCTATGGGTAGAAAAACTGCGTTGTCAAGTTTCTACTAGATAAGCTAGCGGGGCAGGAAAAACGCACACCATAAAGGCGTGTAAAACATGCACCCCTAGCCCAAAAACATGAAAACCATAAAGGCTTCATAGTCTTCAGACAACTTGTCCTTCGGCGTTAGCACCTTCTCATGCTCGAAGTTAGACAATGATCGAGCCAGCATATTTGATCACTCGTCAGTGATGAACGGCATGCAGCTGGAGCTGCGAGCGATGCCGCCTCCGGCAGCGGCAGCCTTTGCCTTGGAGGCGCTTTCCCTGACCTCCCGGGGGTTGATGCTGGACCTAGACCTGGGCCCGAGCTTGGAGCGCTTCCTGAGGATCTCCCTCATGGCCTCCGCCTGGAACAGCACCGGGTGCGTCCTCCCGAAGCCGTTGAACCTCTTGCACACGCCCATGTGCGTCCGGAGCGCCTCCTCCCGCGAGGTGCCGCTCTTCTCGGCCTCCTCCGTCACGGCCTCCGCGCACAGCCCACAGACCCACCGCCCGGAGAAGCGGCCACGCACGCCGCGGATGTACTCCGGCGTGCACTCCTCCGACATGCCGCAGCACTCGCACTTGGCGTCCTCCACCTCCGGGACTGGGTGGAGAAGCTTCATCTCCGCCTTCGCCGCCGCCTCCTCCTCCTCCTTGGCGCGGCCGTGGTGGTGCAGCTCGTAGGAGACGTCGGACACGGTGCGCTGGAGCTTGTCGGACGAGGTCCTGCGCCGCTTCTCCAGGTTGCCGGCATCGATGTTGCTTGCCATCGCGATGAACGGCGCCGCCATGGCCATGGCGACCGCGCACGCTTCTCTGCTGGGTGCCATTGCTGGATCGGATTTTTCCCGGCCTCTTGGTGTTTCTTGGCTATGTGTTGCGCCTTGTTGAGTCTCAGTTGTGATCTTACAAGCTGATGGCTTTTGTGTGATAAGATGGTCCAGAATGCATGGCTATTTATAGAGAGGTACCATGGTGGCTAAGTTGAGCCAAATGAAAGCTTCCCGCGTGCATGCATGACACTGTCCACAAGATGTGCCGAAAAGGTGGTCTGCAACTTGATGCGTGTAACTTGTGGTGGCTAGGTGATGCAGCTAAAGGGATTACAAGACTTGACATAAAGATTTGATGGAAATGGCCTGTTATGAAACCTCTGTGTCAAGTGGTATACGCGATGATAGGTTCACAATCTTATGCACGTGATGGTGTTCCGGAGATATCATCAAAATAGGGTTGAAGATTGCATGCCGGTATGTGCAAAAGGTGATTGCGAAATGCAGGCAATTATATTGCCCCGCCGTTTAATTTTGATCTTGCCTTTTTTTTTTGGAGCACGGTAAGTTCTTGTGAACTTGTGACAGTTGTTCTCGTCAAATTGTTGCGATTAGCTAACATTGCTGAAAATCAAGTCGATGGAGGATTACAAAAGCTACAAAAGGAAGTCTGAAGTGAATACGCGTATTCATGCATGGTGTTCAAGCGGGGCTGCAGTGTGATTCACTGTAGAAATTGTCTACTTTACTAGATCATCTAGGTGCAGATCTTAGCCGGGAGAGAGATGTACTGTGGGCATTTACCTTGTCACTTGGAGGACGACGAACCCGTCGAAGTCGACATGGCGGTGATGGCGACGATGACGGCGTGAGGTTGAGGGAGAGAGGTGGCGGCGGAGCTTCCCGTCGGCACTGCACTAACCCTAATCGGTGGGTCGTCTGGTGGGGCGAGTGGCAGCTCAGGGCAACCTCGTACCGAGTGCCACTGGCCCCCACCACTCTATATAGTGCAGGCGACAGGGGCCCACCAACCAGCGAACGGTTGGGCGCCCCCGATCAGGGCGCGGACGAGGTCAAGGGGTCGTGCCAGAGCCGTTGGGCTCTGGTGCGGTGGAGATCAATCCTAACATTCTCCCCCTTGATCTCAACTTTTCTTTTAACTTTATACTTTCACTTTATTCGTTTCATTTTGGATCAGTCCATAGGGCATGTTTCATCGTCACGGCTCTATTGCCGATAGAATCAGACAGCCACAATACACTTCTCTGTTTTGAAACAAATTCTTTTACTTTTGGGCCTCTTATGATCCAGGATAGGTAAGACTTTCCCTTAAACCCATGCCGGCTACGTGTTCCTTGAACACGCTGGGTGGTAAGCCTTTCGTTAGCGGATCCGCAAGCATATCTTTTGTCCTTATATGCTCGAGACTTATTGTTTGATCCTGGACCTTGTGTTTCACAACATAATACTTAACCTCAATTGGTTTCGTAGCTGTACTCGACTTGTTGTTGTGAGCATAAAATACTGCAGGCTCATTGTCGCAGTACATCTTTAGTGGTTTGTCAATACAATCTACCACTTTCAAGTCGGGTATAAATTTCTTTAACCATAATGCCTGCCCCGTGGCTTCATAACATGCTATAAATTCTGCATACATCGTGGATGATGCAACTATCGTCTGTTTGGAGCTTCTCCACGAAATAGCTCCCCCTGCGAGGGTGAATACATATCCAGATGTGGATTTTCTATCATCTTTATCCCCCGCAAAATCTGCATCTGAATACCCTCTTATTTCTAGGGAATCAGATCTTCTGTATGTTAGCATGTAACTCTTTGTGCCTTTCACATAACGCAATGCCTTCTTTACCATTTTCCAGTGTTCAAAACCTGGATTTTCTTGATATCTACCGAGTACTCCGGTGATAAATGCTAAGTCAGGGCGAGTGCACACTTGTGCATACTGTAGGCTTCCAATAGCCGAAGCATATGGAACCGCTTTCATTTGATCGAGCTCGTATTGATTTTGGGGACTTTGATGTTTCCCAAAACTGTCGCCCTTGACTATAGGGGCAGGTGTGGCACTGCACTTATGCATATTATACTTACTTAGAATCTTTTCTAAATAAGCCTTTTGCGATAGTCCTAATACTCCATTGTTCCTATCTCGGTGAATTTCTATGCCCAAAACATATGACGCTTCACCAAGATCTTTCATATCAAAATTTGAGGACAATAACTTCTTTGTCTCTTGCAGTAGACTAACATCACTGCTGGCAAGCAGAATATCATCCACATACAAGATTAGGAAAATATATTTCCCACTTTTAAACTTTGCATAAACGCAATTGTCCTCAATATTTTCTTTAAATCCAAATCTCTTAATTGTTTCATTAAACTTTAGATACCACTGTCTGGAGGCTTGCTTTAATCCATAAATGGATTTCTTTAGGCGGCATCCTATTTCTTCCTTGCCTTCCATGATAAAACCCTTGGTTTGTTTCATGTAGACATTTTCTTCTAAATCCCCGTTTAGAAATGCCGTCTTTACATCCATTTGATGCAACTCTAAATCAAAATATGCAACTAGTGCCATGATGATTCTGAAGGAATCCTTACATGAGACCGGAGAAAATGTCTCATTGTAATCTATCCCTTCTCTTTGTGTAAATCCTTTTGCCACTAGAGGTGGCTGTTGTTGCTCCCTTTCATGCTCAACAAATGGTTCATTCGGCTCCTGACGGACAGGTTCCGAATTTTCACTCATCGTTGTCATGGGTGGAGTTACAACAGGCGCTTGCACCACAATCGCAGGGATCGTCGGTACAGGTGCACATGGTAGCGCAAAAAATGGCTCCTGAGTCATCGGATTAGGTGCATGCACCCTCTTCTCCTCAAGATCAATTTTCCGAGCTACCATGCTCCCCCTCATCATTTCGTCCTCTAAGAAGACATCATGTCTCGTTTCCACAAACTTTGTGTATTTCTCTGGACAGTAGAAACGATAACCTTTTGACTTTTCAGGATAGCCAATAAAATGGCAGCTGACTGTTTTGGTATCTAACTTTGCGATATTTGGATTGAATACTTTGGCCTCAGCAGGGCTCCCCCACACTTTCAGGTGGTTTAGAGAAGGCACTCTCCCTGTCCATAGCTCATACGGCGTTTTGGGCACCGATTTGCTTGGTACTCTGTTTAGAATGTGAATAGCGGTTTTTAACGCCTCAATCCACAATCCCAATGGTAGGGTGGAATAGCTCATCATACTGCGCACCATATCCATAAGGGTACGATTGCGCCTTTCAGCTACCCCATTCTGCTGAGGTTCGCCCGGCATCGAGTACTGGGCGACTATTCCAGTCTCCTGTAGAAACCTTGCAAAAGGTCCAGGGACTTGGCCATATGGAGTATGTCGACCGTAGTACTCCCCTCCACGATCAGACCTGACTATCTTTATTCTTTTATGATGCTAATTTTCAACTTCAGCTTTGAATATTTTGAATTTATCCAACGCTTCTGTTCTTTCTTTTATTGGATAAATATAACCATATTGGGAGTAATCATTCGTGAATGTTATGAACAAATCATAGCAATCCACACTTTTCAGAGGAAATGATCCACATATCTCGGTGTGAATTATTTCTAGTGTTGTTGTGCATCGATTTGCACCCTTTTTAATTTGCTTTACAATTTTTTTTAATGCAATCGATGCGCTGTTCTATGTCTGAGAATTCTAATGGAGGAAGAATACCATTTTTAACAAGTCTTTCTATTCTCCCCCTCGAAATATGGCCTAAGCCATGATGTCTACGGGTGCTTCTATTCTTGTAGACAGTGTTGGGCCTCCAAGAGCAGAGGTTTGTAGAACAGCAGCAAGTTTCCCTTAAGTGGATTACCCAAGGTTTATCGAACTCAGGAGGAAGAGGTCAAAGATATCCCTCTCATGCAACCCCGCAACCACAAAGCAAGAAGTCTCTTGTGTCCCCAACACACCTAATAGGTGTACTAGTTCGGCGAAGAGATAGTGAAATACAAGTGGTATGAATGAATATGAGCAGTAGTACGGCGCCAGAAAATAGCTTGCTGGCGTGCAGTTGATGGTAGTAATATTGCGGGAAGTAAACATGCAGTAGTAACGCAGCAGTAGTAACGCAGTAAAACAGTAACAAGCAGCGATAGCAGTATTTAGGAACAAGGCCTAGGGAATAGACTTTCACTAGTGGACACTCTCAACATTGATCACATAACAGAATAGATAAATGCATACTCTACACTTTTGTTGGATGATGAACACATTGCGTAGGATTACACGAACCTCAATGCCGGAGTTAACAAGCTCCACAATAATGCTCATATTTTAGTAACCTTTAGTGTAAGATAGATCAAAAGACTAAACCAAGTACTAGCATAGCATGCACACTGTCACCTTCATGCATATGTACGAGGAATAGATCACATCAATATTATCATAGCAATAGTTAACTTCGCAATCTACAAGAGATCATGATCATAGCATAAACCAAGTACTAACACGGTGCACTCACTGTCACCTTTACACACGTGCAGGAGGAATAGAACTACTTTAATAACATCACTAGAGTAGCACATAGATAGATTGTGATACAAACTCATATGAATCTCAATCATGTAAGGCAGCTCATGAGATTATTGTATTGAAGTACATAGGAGAGATGAACCACATAGCTACCGGTACAGCCCCGAGCCTCGATGGATAACTACTCCCTCCTCATGGGAGCAGCAGCGGTGATGAAGATGGCGGTGGAGATGGCAGCGGTGTCGATGGAGAAGCCTTCCGGGGCACTTCCCCGCCGGCAGGTGCCGAACAGAGACTCCTGTCCCCCAGATCTTGGCTTCGCGATGGCGGCGGCTCTGGAAGGTTTCGCGTACCGTGGCTTCCTCCGTAAGGGTTTTCGTGGGGCTTTAAATAGGCGAAGAGGCGGCGCAGAGGGTCGAAGGGGCGACGACACCATAGGTGGCGCGGCCCAGCCTGCCACCATGTCATCTGGGGCCCACAGGGCCCCCTCTGGCGGCTCTCGGGTGTTCTGGATGCTTCCGGCAAAATAGGAACCCGGGCGTTGATTTCGTCCAATTCCGAGAATATTTCGTTACTAGGATTTGAAACCAAAAACAGCAGAAACAGAACGGCACTTCGGCATCTTGTTAATAGGTTAGTTCAAAATGCACGAATATGACATAAAGTGTGCATAAAACATGTAGATATCATCAATAAAGTAGCATGGAACATAAGAAATTATCGATACGTTGGAGACGTATCAAGCCACAATGCCATATTTCGACGATTCATCAGTTCTTTTCTTTTCTTTTGTTCTTTTTCCAACACGGACAACACTTTTCACTCACATTACACACAGACAACACCCACATAAGCATTATTACACCATATGGCACACTTGCCATGTCCTTCCTATCCATGTGTACTTTTCTGTCACCAGTTGCTACAGCAGCTGGATCGCACATATCTTTGAAGAACCAGTGAACTGGCTCTTTATTCTTTCAAGATACTTCCCTACGGAAGCACACTCTGCAATTGAGCCCACAATAGCGTTCTCAATTGTATTCTTTATAAATGGCACTTAGCCACTTTTTATTCTGCCATGCAGAATCATCTTTCTTGTCATTTCTGACTGGATCTTTTGGTCAGACCGGCTGTGGGAACCTAGTCCACCTCAGCACAAATCGACCTTCTTTCTCCATTCAGTGTAGTTGTCACCTCTGAGGGTTGGAACATCCTTGATGCAGCTCATCAAGTAGTACCCTCCTTTAAACCACAATGAAATGAGATCATAACAACAATTGCATGCAATAATCCAACGTTGGTCAAAATTAGAACATACAACTGTTTGTGCAATTAAATCTATATCACCGTTGGGCAGAAAATAGAGATAAATGCACACCTTATTGCAACAAATCATGATCATGTAATTAATAACGTTGGTCAAAAAATAACAGAACCATAATTGTTACAATGATCACTTTAATCATCTCTTTAAAATTTTAACTGTCACTTTTGGCCATATAATTACAACAAAACATGATCATGCCATCAATAACGTTGGTCATAAAATGACATATCATAATTGTTTCAACAATCACTTTTAAGCAACTTTTAAATTTTAATCATCACTTTTGCATTTTTCCAAATTGAAAATGCATCTTAACTATTTGCAGCGGAAACTTTGAAGTCAAACTTTAAACTTTTCAGAAGCATCTCTTACTTTTTAATTTCCAAAAACAAATATCTCGTTGGTTCAATTTTCTCAGGAAAAAACTTGACAAAAAATGCTTCTTTTACTATATGCAGCGGAAACTGTGGATTTGAACTTTTAACTTTTGAACTTTTCAGAGGCATATCCTTTAATTTTTAATTTCGGAACAAATATTTCGTTGGTCCTATTTGTTCAGAAAAAAAATCTAGACAAAATTAGGCCTAAAACTGCCCAAAACTGCCAAAAATGCCTCTGAAAATAATTAACAGAAAACAGAAAATATACTGTACAGGGCCCGAAAACGCTCCCGCGGCCCACAGCCCACGTGAGCGACTTTGCTCTTACGCGCCGCTCGGCGCGTTATTTTGCGGCCTGCTGGCGCGGCCCGTAACGCTGATACGTCTCCGACGTATCGATAATTTCTTATGTCCCATGCTACATTATTGATGATATCTACATGTTTTATACACATTATATGTCGTATTTACGCTTTTCCGCACTAACCTATTAACAAGATGCCGAAGAGCCAGTTGTTTTCTGCTGTTTTTGGTTTCAGAAATCCTAGTAAGGAAATATTCTAATTGGACGAAATCAACGCCCGGGTCCTATTTTTGCACGAAGCTTCCAAGACCGAGGGGAAAGGAAGTGGGGCCACGAGGCACCGCCACACTAGGCGGCGCGGCCCAGGTCTTGGCCGCGCGGCCCTAGCGTGTGGGGCCCTCGTGTGGCCCCCGCGTTGCCCTTCCGCCTACTTAAAGTCTTCGTCGCGAAACCCTCTGTACCGAGAGCCACGATACGGAAAACCTTCCAGATACGCCGCCGCCGCCAATCCCATCTTGGGGGATTCAGGAGATCGCCTCCGGCACCCTGCCGGTGAGGGGAATCATCTCCCAGAGGACTCTTCATCGCCATGATCGCCTCCGGAGTGATGAGTGAGTAGTTCACCCCTGGACTATGGGTCCATAGCAGTAGCTAGATGGTCGTCTTCTCCTAATTGTGCTTCATTGTTGGATCTTGTGAGCTGCCTAACATGATCAAGATCATCTATCCGTAATACTATATGTTGTGTTTGTCGGGATCCGATGGATAGAGAATACTATGTTATGGTGATTATCAATCTATTACCTATGTGTTGTTTATGATCTTGCATGCTCTCCGTTATTAGTAGACGCTCTGGCCAAGTTTTTGCTCTTAACTCCAAGAGGGAGTATTTATGCTCGATAGTGGGTTCATGCCTCCATTAAATCTGGGACAGTGACAGAAAGTTCTAAGGTTGTGGATGTGCTGTTGCCACTAGGGATAAAACATTGATGCTATGTCTAAGGATGTAGTTGTTGATTACATTACGCACCATACTTAATGCAATTGTTTGTTGCTTGCAACTTAATACTGGAAGGGGTTCGGATGATAACCTGAAGGTGGACTTTTTAGGCATAGATGCATGTGGATGGCGGTCTATGTACTTTGTCGTAATGCCCTGATTAAATCTCACTATATTTATCATATCATGTATGTGCATTGTTATGCCCTCTCTATTTGTCAATTGCCCGACTGTAATTTGTTCACCCAACATGCTTTTATCTTATGGGAGAGACACCTCTAGTGAACTGTGGACCCCGATCCTATTCTTTACATCGCATACAATCTACTGCAATTGTTCTTTACTGTTTTCTTCGCAAACAATCATCTTCCACACAATACGGTTAATCTTTGTTAGGTACCCCTGCTTTAGAAGCTAGTTGCATCATTGAGAGTCTAGTTGGAATACCACGTGTTAATGAAACTAAAAGTGAAATCTCTCTTGAGGACGTCATGAAAAAATTGGAAGCAATAGAGAAAAATTTTCTAAGTGTTGAAACTAAATTGGAAATATTACTTGATAATACTGATAAACTTGATAAAACCCTAGGAGGAATTAATGAAAGAATTGCCACTTTAGAAACTTGTGCTATCCATGATAATCAAACCCATAGAATTGGTAAACTTGAAGAAGCTATGGGAAAATTGGGTTCAACTTTTTCTTCTCTTAAATTTAAAGAGAAAGCTTATGTGGGTAAGGAGCAAAAATTCATGTATGTCTCTAAGGTGCCTAAACCAAAGAATTATTATAGGCCTAAAATTGATAAAACTCCCAACACCCCTGGTAATGATGTTGATGCTTCATCTCTTGATAATACTTGAATTAAACTATCTGCGCCTAGCTGAAACGCGTTAAAAAAAAGCGCTTATGGGAGACAACCCATGTTTTTACTACAGTACTTTGTTTTATATTTGAGTCTTGGAAGTTGTTTACTACTGTAGCAACCTCTCCTTATCATGTTTTTGTGCCAAGTAAAGTCTCTATGGTAAAGTTGATACTAGATTTGGATTGCTGCGCAGAAACAGCATTGCTGTCTGTCACGAATTTGAGCAGAAGTCTCTGTAAAAAATCAAAAAAAAAATCTGCAAATTTAGGTGTGTGATCCTCAGATATGTACGCAACTTTCATTAGTTTTGACTTTTTCCATTTGAGCAAGTCTAGTGCCCCTTTCAGGTTCGTCTTTACGGACTGTTCTGTTTTTGACAGATTCTGCCTTTTATTTCGCATTGCCGTATTTGCTATGTTGGATGAATTCCTTTGATCCATTAATGTCCAGTAGCTTTGTGCAATGTCCAGAAGTGTTAAGAATGATTGTGTCACCTCTGAACATGTGAATTTTTAATTATGCACTAACCCTCTAATGAGTTTGCTTGAAGTTTGGTGTGAAGGAAGTTTTCAAGGGTCAAGAGAGGAGTATGATATACTATGATCAAGAGGAGTGAAAGCTCTAAGCTTGGAGATGCCCCGTGGTTCATCCATGCATATTTTAAGAAGACTCAAGCGTCTAAGCTTGGGGATGCCCAAGGCATCCCCTTCTTCATCGACAACATCATTAGGTTCCTCCCCTGGAACTATATTTTTATTCAGTCACATCTTATGTACTTTGCTTGGCGCGTCGGTTTGTTTTGTTTTTGTTTTTGTTTGAATAAAATGGATCCTAGCATTCACTGTATGGGAGAGAGACACGCTCCACTGTTGCATATGGACAAATATGTCCTTAGGCTTTACTCATAATATTCAAGGCGAAGGTTGAAATTTCTTCGTTAAATTGTTATATGGTTGGAATCGGGAAATGCTACATGTAGTAATTCTAAAATGTCTTGGATAATGTGATACTTGGCAATTGTTGTGCTCATGTTTAAGCTCTTGCATCATATACTTTGCACCCATTAATGAAGAAATACATAGAGCTTGCTAAAATTTGGTTTGCATATTTGGTCTCTCTAAGGTCTAGATAAATTCTAGTATTGAGTTTTGAACAACAAGGAAGACGGTGTAAAGTCTTATAATGTTTACAATATGTCTTTTATGTGAGTTTTGCTGCACCGGTTCATCCTTGAGTTTGCTTCAAATAACCTTGCTAGCCTAAACCTTGTATCGAGAGGGAATACTTCTCATGCATCCAAAATCCTTGAGCCAACCACTATGCCATTCGTGTCCACCATACCTACCTACTACATGGTATTTCTCCGCCATTCCAAAGTAAATTGCTTGAGTGCTACCTTTAAAATTCCATCATTCGCCTTTGTAATATATAGCTCATGGGACAAATAGCCTTAAAAACTATTGTGGTAATGAATATGTAGTTATGTGTCTTAATTCTTACAAGTTGCTTGTTGAGCGGTAACCATGTTTTCTGGGGACGCCATCAACTTTACCTTTGTTGGATATCATGTGAGATGCTATGCATGTTCGTCTTGTCTGAAGTAGTGGACTTCACGATCAAATGGTTTGAGTATGCATATGTTAGAGAAGAACATTGGGCCGCTAACTAAAGCCATGTATCATGGTGGAAGTTTTAGTTTGGACATACAACCTCAATCTCTTATGAGAATATTAACTATTGTTGAATGCTTAAGCATGAAAAAGAGGAGTCCATTATCTGTTGTCTATGTTGTCCCGGTATGGATGTCTAAGTTGAGAATAATCAAAAGCGAGAAATCCAATGCGTGCTTTCTCCTTAGACACTTGTACAGGCGGCATAGAGGTACCCCTTTGTGACACTTGGTTGAAGCATATGTTATGCGATGAGAATCCGTGTTTCCGAGATAGTAGGACAAGGTGCGAGCACTATTGGTACTCTATGCATGAGACATGCAACTTGTAGGAAGTATTATGCATAGCACATATGAATTATTACTACCGTTGACAAAATTGTTTCATGTTTTCAAAATAAAAGCTCTAGCACAAATATAGCAATCGATGCTTTCCTCTTTGAAGGACCTTTCTTTTACTTTTATTGTTGAGTCAGTTTACCTATCTCTCTCCACCTCAAGAAGCAAACACTTGTGTGAACTGTGCATTGATTCCTACATACTTGCATATTGCACTTGTTATATTACTTTACATTGACACTATCCATGAGATATACATGTTATAAGTTGAAAGCAACCGCTGAAACTTAATCTTCCTTTGTGTTGCTTCAATACCTTTACTTTGATTTATTGCTTTATGAGTTAACTCTTATGCAAGACTTATTGATGCTTGTCTTGAAGTACTATTCATGAAAAGTCTTTGCTTTATGATTTATTTGTTTACTCATGTCATTACCATTGTTTTGATTGCTGCATTCATTACATATGCTTACAATAGTATGATCAAGGTTATGATGGCATTTCACTCCAGAAATTATCCTTGTTATCGTTTACCTACTCGGGACGAGCAGAACTAAGCTTGGGGATGCTGATACGTCTCCGACGTATCGATAATTTCTTATGTTCCATGCTACATTATTGATGATATCTACATGTTTTATACACATTATATGTCGTATTTACGCATTTTCCGGCACTAACCTATTAACAAGATGCCGAAGAGCCAGTTGCTTTTTTTGCTGTTTTTGGTTTCAGAAATCCTAGTAAGGAAATATTCTCGGAATTGGACGAAATCAACGCCCATGGTCCTATTTTTGCACGAAGCTTCCAGAAGACCGAGGGGGAAAGGAAGTGGGGCCACGAGGCGCTGCCACACTAGGCGGCGCGGCCCAGGTCTTGGCCGCGCGGCCCTAGCGTGTGGGGCCCGTGTGGCCCCCGCGCGTTGCCCTTCCGCCTACTTAAAGTCTTCGTCGCGAAACCCTCTGTACCGAGAGCCACGATACGGAAAACCTTCCAGACGCCGCCGCCGCCAATCCCATCTCGGGGGATTCGGGAGATCGCCTCCGGCACCCTGCCGGAGAGGGGAATCATCTCCGAGGACTCTTCATCGCCATGATCGCCTCCGAGTGATGAGTGAGTAGTTCACCCCGGACTATGGGTCCATAGCAGTAGCTAGATGGTCGTCTTCTCCTAATTGTGCTTCATTGTTGGATCTTGTGAGCTGCCTAACATGATCAAGATCATCTATCTGTAATACTATATGTTGTGTTTGTCGGGATCCGATGGATAGAGAATACTATGTTATGGTGATTATCAATCTATTACCTATGTGTTGTTTATGATCTTGCATGCTCTCCGTTATTAGTAGAGGCTCTGGCCAAGTTTTTGCTCTTAACTCCAAGAGGGAGTATTTATGCTCGATAGTGGGTTCATGCATCCATTAAATCTGGGACAGTGACAGAAAGTTCTAAGGTTGTGGATGTGCTGTTGCCACTAGGGATACAACATTGATGCTATGTCTAAGGATGTAATTGTTGATTACATTACGCACCATACTTAATGCAATTGTCTGTTGCTTGCAACTTAATACTGGAAGGGGTTCGGATGATAACCTGAAGGTGGACTTTTTAGGCATAGATGCATGTTGGATGGCGGTCTATGTACTTTGTCGTAATGCCCTGATTAAATCTCACTATATTTATCATATCATGTATGTGCATTGTTATGCCCTCTCTATTTGTCAATTGCCCGACTGTAATTTGTTCACCCAACATGCTTTTATCTTATGGGAGAGACACCTCTAGTGAACTGTGGACCCCGGTCCTATTCTTTACATCGCATACAATACTGCAATTGTTCTTTACTGTTTTCTTCGCAAACAATCATCTTCCACACAATACGGTTAATCCTTTGTTACAGCAAGCCGGTGAGATTGACAACCTCACTGTTTCGTTGGGGCAAAGTACTTTGGTTGTGTTGTGCAGGTTCCACGTTGGCGCCGGAATCCCTGGTGTTGCGCCGCATCATATTTCGCCACCATCAACCTTCAACGTGCTTCTTGGCTCCTCCTGGTTCGATTAAACCTTGGTTTCTTTCTGAGGGAAAACTTGCCACTGTGCGCATCATACCTTCCTCTTGGGGTTCCCAACGGACGTGTACATCTACGCGCATCAAACGCCGCCCGCGGCCTGCCTTGCCCGCGGCAGCTCTGTGCCGACGCGCGGCCTCGAACGGCCCACCGCGGCCTTCCTCCTGGCCCACGGCCTGTTGGCCCGATAGCAGCCAGCGGCCTGCCCGGCCAGTCACCACCGCGCGGCGCACTCCTGGCCGTCGGATTGAATCTGACGGTCCAGCGCTGTTTCCGCCCCATATAAAATCGGCCGAAACGGCCGACCCAGTCAACCCTAGCACCATATTTTCCCCCAGTGCCTCTCTGCCTCACTTCGCGCGATGGCGGCGGCGGAGGAGAAACACAGCGCGCCCGTGGCCAACACCACGCCGGCGACGGCGAGACCACCACGGCGGCTGCTCGGCGTGGCTCCCCCCACGATTCCTTCTCCACTTTATTTTCTCTTCCTCCTCCCACCGAAAACCCCGACGGATTCACGGCGACGAGAAGAGGTGCGGCGCCTCCCTGGCCTTCTTGCCGGCGCGTGCGTGCACCCGAGGGTGGGCGCACCGCCGTCAAGTAGCTCATAGTCGGCGCCCTTTGTCGGCGGCGACGAGCAGCAGCGGCGGCCGCCACCCGCAACCGGTGTTCTGTTCTCTGCCCCGTGGGGTTGGGTTATGCGCGGCCAGATGCCGGCGCAGCTTTGCCGGCAAGGTGCCGGTGGCCTTTTCTTTTCTCTGCCCTTTCCCTTTGCTTTTCCTCTATCTAGGGTTCTTGTGTGGAATCGATCTAGGGCTAGGGGATTACTATGCGGTATCAACTAGGGTTTGTACTTTGTTGATTTTCTCTTGCTTTTTCTTTCCCGAAAAGATCTACAACACTAGCACTGGTGCTCTGATACCAATGTCTACTTTACTAGATCATCTAGGTGCAGATCTTAGCCGGGAGAGAGATGTACTGTGGGCATTTACCTTGTCACTTGGAGGACGACGAACCCGTCGAAGTCGACATGGCGGTGATGGCGACGATGACGGCGTGAGGTTGAGGAAGAGAGGTGCGGCGGAGCTTCCCGTCGGCACTGCACTAACCCTAATCGGTGGGTCGTCTGGTGGGGTGAGTGGCAGCTCAGGGTCACCTCGTACCGTGTGCCACTGGCCCCCACCACTCTATATAGTGCAGGCGACAGGGGCCCACCAACCAGCGAACGGTTGGGCGCCCCCGATCAGGGCGCGGACGAGGTCAAGGGGTCGGGCCAGAGCCGTTGGGCTCTGGTGCGGTAGAGATCAATCCTAACAGAAATGAGCATCAGAGTTTGGAATTTTGATCGTTTATCAAGGCGTACTTCATCAGTGTTGCTTGGTATCAATCGATTCTTCTCTTGTTACACTGAGATTTACCCTGTTGAAAAATACTACTCCCTCCGTTGTAGTAAACCACCGCATTTATTATGGATCGGAAGGGAGCTCAAACAATCCTCCTTACGGCCCGACGAGTGTATGGCGCAGTTTCGATGAAATTACAGTTGGAAAATGATAGATTCTCATCCATTGTATCTGAAGGTGCTGAACATTTCTAGAGCTCACAGCCACGACAACTTGCAGGAAACTTCTGGAAGATCGAGGAATTAAGGAGATCCTGTGTGGTGTGATAAGCGATCAGCTAACAAATACTCTCCTTTTTTCACAAAGCTACCACTTATCATACCATACATGCATGACCTTATCAGCCGCTCTTTTGTAAGAGTCATTTTCTCCCGATCAACTTGGATGAGCTAGTAATGAGTGCACAAAGTCTACGAGTCACATGCGAGCTCAATCCAGCCACCCAATCAAATCATACCGTCGTCGACGTCTAGAGCAGTTTGAAAACTGGTCGACCTCGAGTGGCGGCAGCCACGAAAAAAGAGACAAGCTTGATCGGTTGCATAAAGCAGCAGGGCACCGCAGATATGGCGACGTCGATCGGCCTAGGTAGGTACTAGTTAATGTTATGTCACTGCTGACATCTATCAGCGTGCACCGTGCAATGCCATAGGCTTCGTGTTTTGGTACGGTAATTGCCAATATGGTCATATTATCATTAACTATGTCATAGATATGGCCATGGTTATTTGACTTGAAAGTCATGAATGCTCATATATGGTAGCATATTTTTGAATAAAATTACTTAAAATTTCAAGTTTGCAAGTTTGATTTTTTTTCTAACAACTAGTAAACATAAAAAATAACTCTATGCAAAAGGATTGCATTTTTTGAATTTTCTTCATTTTCTCAAAATGGGTTTAAATGGTCGGCATGGTTATTCCATAGTATGGAGTTGAATCTTTCAAAATTATAAGTGGTTCTTCCATATAATTAGTAATTATGTATCATAAAATACTTTTAATTAGGAATTTTAGGAGCAAAATAGCTATGACACACTTGTAGTTCAAATTTGAATTACTTTAGGAAAATCAAAATAAATCCATCTAATTTAGTGAAAGTGGCTAAAAGGCTCAAAAGTCATATATATAGTTGGGACTTCTTCATCACTTTGTATAAAAATTGGAGGGGCGCCATTTTGCATCCTACTTTTCGCACTTCTTTCACACACACAAAAACCATTTTGACACTTAGAACTTATTTTGGCAGTATTGTTTTGCATGTCAAGATGCATCTCTGTACGAAATAGGGTGATATTATCATAAACTATGTCATTGATATCACCAAGACATTGGCCACTTATCTTGAAAGGCATGGATATTCGCATATGATATCCCATCTTGTGAAGTATTTTTTTAGATTGTCATATTTAAAGTTTGGTACTTATCATGACAACTTTTACATATAAAAAGACTTGCTTCATAATGATTGCATTTTCTGACTTTTCTATATTTTTTTAAAACATGGTTAAAATGGCTAGCATGGCTATACATATCAAAGAGTTATATTTCAAAAATATCTGTGGTTCTTACATATGGTGTCTGCTTTTGTATCTTACCATGGATTTTGGGATTTTTAGGAGCAAACTATAACATACCTACAGTTCAAATTTGAATTACTTTTAGGAAATTAAGATAATTTATTTAAATGGGCGAGAGTATCTAGAAAGCTTTAAATTTCTTAAATTTTAGTAATTTTATACTCCTTCCGTACCAAAAAAAAAGCTATCGAAGATTTGTATATATTTGGATGTATATATACACTAAATAGTATCTAGATATATACGAATTTAGAAAATATGTGCATCCTTTTCAGGATGGAGGGAGTATCAAATATGATCTACTTTGTGCGAAAATCGAAGTGGTACATTTATGTAGTTTTTGCATTTTCCACAGAAACTTTATTTTTGGAACTTAGAAATGGAAAATTAATCTTTAGTATAAAATTTGGAAACTCTATTTAACAACATCATTTAGCATGTTAAAATGAACACGTGTGTCCAATATAGGCACATTATCATGAACTATGCCTTGGCTATGGCCATGTCCTTAGTCATTTTCCTTTCCGCTCATGAATGTTTTGCACATGATTACCCATTTTGTGAAGTTTTGTTTTGTGAAATTGTCATATAAAAGGACTCCATGCGAAAGGATTACATTTTTTATTTTTTCTTAGTTTTATTTCATTTTTTAAAAGGGTAAAAATGGACGACATGGATTCTCATAGCAAGGAGTTGAGTCTCTCAGTGGTTATCCCATATAATGACTATTTAGCACTTATGCACCTTAAAATCATTTTTTGTTGATTTTTAGGAGCAAACTATAACACACTTCCAGTTTAAATTTGAACTATATTTGGAAAATAAATATAAAATCATTTAAATGGGAGAAATTGGCTAGAAAGCTTGAAAAAAAAAAAGAGAATTGTCCATCAAATATGGAATACTTTTTTTCGAAAATTGGACGGGCACCATTTTGCACCATATTTTGTGTACTTGCTTAACAAAAAAAAACCAATTTTGGCACTTATTAGAGAACATAAAAACATTTCATTTGTAAAAAAGATTGGAAACTTCTTTTAGCAGTATTGCTTGGCGTCGCAAGATGCACATATTTACAAAATATGGGCATATTATCAAAAACTATGCCAAGAAAGTGGGAAAATAAATGAAACGATGATTGTTTAATCATTGTCGAGTGTCACAAAGTATATCTTTGCCTACCGAGGGGAGGGAGGTCTTGGTGGAGCTAACATGTCGTCACCTCTCCATCAGCCACGGGCGGAGGGGACGCATGTCCAATGGCTTTGCGGAGAGTATGCCTTAGACATGTGTATTTATCCTTTCTGGGTGTTTTCCTTGACGAAAGTTATAGAGTTATCTTTACTTTTCTAGTGTGCTGTTTCCTTGCCGAAAGTTATAGAGTTATCTTTGTAGTGTGGTGTTTCGTTGCCGAGTAATATTTTATCCCACACTTTAAAAAGAAGGTCTATTTGCTGTGTGCCCTGTGGAATGCTCTTAGCAAAGCCGACAACACTCGGGAAAACGGGTGAATCCCCGGTAGTGCTAGCTTTTAAGAACACTAGTTTAAACCTTTAGTTGAACACACAAGTTTTTTAGACAATCTATAGAACAAACAATAAGCACCATGTGTATATCCTTGCATTTCTTTTAGGATGACACGGAATACTACTTGCGAGTTCATCACATACATATTCCATGGTCCATGCATGCTTAAAACTGGCATGTAAACTAGGGAAGACGAGCCTGATCCTAGTTCTCATTCCGACGGAAGTACGCCACAAGAGAGCCAAATAAAAGCCTCGTCCAAAAACAGGTAAAAGCTAAACCACACCGAAAAACAGCCAAATTAAGGGTTGTCCATCGACCAAGTCCAAGATAGACTTGCACCCGGAAACACTGAATTACATAACTGGCCGCAACGCTGCTCAAGGTTCTAGATAAGCTTGGGGCAGCAGAAAAAACACACCATAAGGACAGGCGTGTGAAGCGCCCCTAGCCCAAAAACATGGCGAAAACATGCGTCAAGTAGGCTTCAGTTTGTCTAGTTAGCCAACGAATAACAGCTTGTCTGTCTAGTTGATCGACACCCGGTCGCTGAATTCGTCGGTGATGAACGGCATGCAGCTGGAGCTGCGCGCGATGCCGCCGCCGGCAGCGTTGGCCTTCGCCTTGGCAGCGGTTTCCCTGATTTCTCGGGGGTTAATGCTGGACCTGGACCTAGGCCCGAGCTTGGACCGCTTCCTGAGGATCTCCCTCATGGCCTCCGCCTGGAATAGCACCGGATGCGTTCTCCCAAAGCCGTTAAACCTCTTGCACACGCTCATGTGCGTCCGGAGCGCCTCCTCCTGCGAGGTGCCGCTCTTCTCGGCCTCCTCCGTCACGGCCTCCGCGCACAGCCCGCAGACCCACCGCCCCGAGAAGCGGCCTCGCACGCCGCGGATGTACTCCGGCGTGCACTCCTCTGACATGCCACAGCACTCGCACTTGGCGTCCTCCACCTCCGGGACCGGGTGGAGTTGCTTCATCTCCGCCTCTAGCATGGCCTGCTCCTCCTCCTTGGCACGGCCGTGGTGGTTGTGGAGCTCGTAGGAGACATCCGAGACAGTGCGCTGGAGCTTGTCAGATGAGGTCCTGCGCCGCTTCTCCAAGTTGCCGGCGTCGATGTTGCTTGCCATCGCGATGAACGGCGCCGCCATGGCCATGGCGACTGCGCACGCCTCTCTGCTTGGTGCCATGACCGGATCGGATTGCCCTACCTCTTGGTGTTTCTTGGCTATGTGTTGTGGCGGTCTCAGTTGTGAACTTGCGATCTTACAAGCTAGCTGATGGCCTCTGTGTGATAAGAAGCTTCGGAATGTGTGGCTATTTATAGAGGTTCCATGGTAGCTCGACAAAGGATGACATTGTCCACAGGATGCACCGAAAAGGTGGTGTGCAACTTGATGAGTGTAACTTGTGGTGGCTAGGTGATGCAGCTAAAGGGATTACAAAATTTGACAAAAAGATTTGATGGAAATGGCCTGTTAAGAAACCTTTGTGTCAAGTGGTCGATGCGGTTGATAGGTTCACAATCTTATGCACGTGATGGTGTTCCGGAGACATCATCAAAATAGGGTTGAAGATTGCATGTATGTGCAAAAGGTGATTGCGAAATGTAGCCAATTGCGGCCCGTTTAATTTCAATCTTGCCTTTTTTGCAGCATGGTAAGTTCTTGTGAACTTGTGAGTTGTGACAGCTGTTCTTGTTAAATTTATTTGATTAACTATTACCATGCATGGTTTATGCTGAAAAAGTGAAAATAAAATTAACTTCAGAAGAAAAAAAAGATGACTGAACTGAATACGCATATTAATTCATTCTGTAAAAATGGGGATATGTGATTGGTTGTAGAAATGTGTATATATAATTTTTTAATTATTTATTAAAACAAATTACTAGTACTTCATGAATCTCGCATGGTAGCAATTGATTTTTCTCTTGTGATTTCTTTTTAAATTACCCTGAGATTTACCAGATGAAAAATTCCTCAAATTTCTCGCATTCAAAACCACAGCTAGCTTCTGCTCAGATAATGTCCTCCTTCCAATCCAACGAGCCATGGCTCAGTTGCGATGAAATCACGGTTGCAAAAAGATAGATCCTCAGCCATTTTGCCTGAAGCTACTGAACATTTCTAGAGCTCACAAGCAGGAGTGGACGACAATATGTTGGAAAATTCCGGAAGAGCGAGAAATTAAAGGGCGTGATAAGAGATCAGCTACCAATACTCTCCTTTTCCAGAAATCTATCAACTTATCATACCACACATGAATGACCTTATCAGCCCTGTTTTTTTCTCGAGTCATTTTCTGTTGATCAACTTGGATGTGCTAGCAATGAGTGCACAAAGTCTGCGGGTCACATGCGAGCCCAGTCCAGCCACCCAATCAAAACATACTCTCGTCAACGTCTAGAATTGGTCGACGTCGGGGGGTGCCAGCCACGAAAAAAACAAACTTGATCGGCTGCCTAAAGCAGCAGGGCACTGCAGATACCGCGACGTCGATCAGCCTAGGTAGCTGCTAGTTCGTGTTATGTCACTGCTGACATCTATCAGCTGTACGTTAGACTTAATGATTTAGAATAAACAACATGAGGATCTTAATCTTGTACCGGAACACCAACATAAGATTAGAACATATTATAAATACAACAAGCAAATAACGAAAAATGAAAAGAGAATCACAGACACAAGATTTTAACGTGCAAAACTTTCCTCTTCAACAAAGGGAGGTAAAACCACGGACGCCAGGCAACAAAATTTCACTATATCGGGAAGTGTTTGCAAACACCGTGTGTTATCTTATGAAGCGATTAATCCTAGCTGACGGCTTACAAGAAGTATATACAGGTCGTGATGACGATCTCTACTGTCACAAACTCACAAACAAGTGGTAGGTTATAGTATAACAAAACTTGTGTACTGAGATGGCAACGATGACCCCTGCATGCTCGTTGCGGACATGGTGAAAAGGTTGAAGAAGAAGAAAAAGAAGATGATGACCAGAGGTGCATCTTGATGAGGTGGAGATGGTCCACAACATCGCTACAGTCGTCCTAATGGCTAGTGGCGGTACTTGGTCTTCCATCCCTTCAGCACCACTTCAGAATCCGGTAGTTTTGGTGGTTATCACCATGTCAGTCAAAAAACCCCACGAATGGGCTATTTTCTCCTTTTTATGAAGTGCCGGGGCTGGGAACCAGACCAAAAGTTGGCTTTTTAGGAGGCATCGATCAAAGCTCCATTCTCAAGTGGCACGTGGTGGACTAAGTCTCCTTTAGACATGGATGACCAAGTCCACTTTTATCTATCTTGGTTGTTAGCCAAGACCAATTCCAACATTCTCCCCTTAATCTTAAAGATAACAAACATTATATGCCCACTCTCAATAGAAACAATGTTTGATAGTATATGGATTGCATCCTATCTAGCAGTTTGTCTACATGTTCTGGCCCATGTGACTCATTAGCCCAAGTGACCTGGAATGGTATATAAGCTGAGGCTGGTATGTAAGGAACCCTAAAATATAACATAGTAGTTGATGGCCACTGCCAAAAGGTTAGCCAACCTTTCTCTTCTCCATGGTATTACACTAGTAGAAAACAGGTCTTTCGTTCGAGCCTTTAGTCTCGGCCGTGTCCTAGGCCGGGACTAATGGTCCAGACACGTTGCCTCGAAACCGTCCCATGGTGCGGCAACCATTAGTCCCGGTTTTTATGGGCCTCTAGTACCAGTTTGGGATACAAGCCGGGACTAAAGCACATGCGCCTGCTGGCACCCTCTTTAGTCCCGGTTGGTGACACGATCCTGGACTAAAGGCAAACCGTTCGGTTACCGTGCGGAAATCGATCATCGTCGCCACTGATCATCGTCGGAAGTTGCATCGGCACACGGAAATCGATCGTCGATCGATCGGAAGTTGCATCTCCGCCGGCGGCCGGCCACGGGAATTGATCACCCGCGGCTGGCATGTTCACCTCCCTCACCTATATATATGCATCTTCACATCCTCCATTAATCATCTCTCCCAAGCTCTCTATCTCTCCCGCCCCGGCCCCAATGAAGCAGCTCGCACGCACCCTACCTCGATCTCGGGTGCACTACATCACCGCCGAAGAGATGCACTTCAAGATCATGGCCACTCTCCATGTATCAAGGGTGGAGAGGTGGATCCGCGCCGTCAAGAGAGATTTCCTCGATGCCGCAGCAATCAAGTCTGCTGGCTTGGACTGCGAGTTCACCTACCCTCGCGAGGGTAGAGATAATCAGCGCACCGCCGTCCTTCAACTCTCTGTGGCGATCGAGAATTTGGTCTTCCAAATTTGTAGGGTTGATGAAGTGTCACAACTTCTTAAGGATTTCTTGCAGGACAAGATCATCAGATTCTGCGGCGTGGCTATCCACAATGATATGAAAATGATGCGTTCCTATGGAATTGATATTACGTCTGCGTTCGACCTCCAAAAGATAATCCCGAACCCCATCAAAAAAGCCATTCCGAGTCAGTATGATCTGAAAAATTCTACTATTGGGACAAAACTTGAAAAGAAGAAGAGGAAGAGGAACAAGAATAAGAACAAGAAGAAGGACCACGAGGAAGAAGAAGAAGAAGAAGAAGATGATGAACTCATTTTTGGATGAGGCAATGTTCCATTGAGCTATCTGCAAGTGCAGTATGTTGCTCTAGATGCTCGCCTGGGTTTCGAGATGGCTAGGAGGTAATGGAGGCTATTTGGCTACAATAGCCAGGTTGATCGTCTCAATATTATTGATGATGAGTAGATGGTGGTGTGGTGTGTGGTGTGTGTAACTTCTATATTTGTATGAACCTATGAATCGTCTCAATGTATCGAATCTTTCTATTGTTATTCAAATTTTCATTTTTCTAGTAATAATGGATATATTATTTTTTCCAATTGCGATTTACAGATTTAAAGATACTAATTATGCCATATTATATGAATAGTGCATATATTATTTGGTAATGATAAAAAAATGAATAAAACAAAATTATTTCATATTCAAATTCCCCACATTTTTCTAGTAATAATGGATATATTATTTATCCAATTACGATTTACAGGTTTAAAGATACTAATTATGCCATGTTATATGAATAATGCATATATTATTTGATAATAATAATAATAATAAATGAATAAAAAATTATTTCTTATTCAAAAATCCCCACATTTTTCGGATAATAATGGATATATTGTTTGTCCAAGTGCAATTTACAGATTTAAAGATACTAATTATGCCATATTATATGAATAATCCATATATTAATGATAATAATAAAAATGAATGAAACAAAATTATTTCATATTCAAATTCCCCACATTTTTTAATAATAATGGATATATTATTTGTCCAATTGCGATTTACAGATTTAAAGATACTAATTATGCCATATTATATGAATAATGCATATATTATTTGATGATAATAATAATAAATAGTTTTATTACTTATTTTATTTTCATTGGAGTTCAACATTATTATCTTATTCATTATTTTTTACTTCCAAAATTGTTTTTGGTTTCAAAAATATAGAAATGTGACACAATGGTACAAGAGTTAATAGGATTGGTATGGTAGAATTTACAACAAGGTACAATCACATTCGCGGGAGCACATCAGGAAAGAACCGAGGAGTTAAGCATGCTGAGGGTAGAGTAGTGTGAGGATGGGTGACCTAGCTACCGATAAGTGACAAAATATAGAATTAGACTAAATATTAAATGTAATTAGTGTTAAAATGGTCCAAGTGAGAGAGTAACGAGTCAAACAATTAGAAAAAATAAAAATAATTTCGGAAAATAATCGTTAGTTCTGGTTGGGCTTACGAGCCGAGACTAGAGGTCCTCCAGCCCAAACGCTGTTTCGCAGCCACGTGGAGGGCCTTTTATCCCGCTTCATAAGTAAATCGGGACTAAAGCTTGGGCTTTTGTCCTGTTTTGGCACTCCCGGATGGGGAACCGGGACTAAAGGCCCTTCTGAACCACCAGTAGCGAAGACATGTTCTCTACCAGTGTTAGAGCAAGGGATTTTTCATGCTGGTCTCTCAAACTGAAGACACAATACGCGATTTGACTCAAGGTGAAAAATTAGTGAAGACATATGTGGGAGAGTTGAGACGTGCATGGGCAGATCTTGATCACCTTTCCCCCTTGGTGTTGACTCATTCTGAATGTATGGCAGCAGTGGAGAAGTGGATTGAGGATCGAAGGATGATGAAATTTTTGAAGGGACTGAATCCCGCAGTTGAGGGTAGGAGGGCATCGCTGATGCATCTTCCTCAGTTCCCTACACTGGAAGAGACAATTGTAGACATGGCACAAGAAGAAACTAGGTTGAAACAAATAAAGAAAATGGAGGTGGTACCTAAACCAGATTACTATGTGTCAAAATAGGCAAGAGACACGTGATTGCCACAATTATGGAACAAAAGGGCATCTAAGCCATAATTGTCTTGCTCCAAGACATGGTCGTGGAAGGGGTATGGCCGAGGAAATTTCAGGGGAGTTAGAGGCAGGAATGTAGGGTATTCCAACCAGCAAGTCAGTGCTAGAGAAAACATGTTAGCCATGGAAGGGCAAGGACAGTCTAGTTCATGCAAAGTGAAGTGGAGATGGGAGCTAGAGTAGCAAATAGATGCAAGTTTTGAACACTATGTCCACTTTGTCTATTCATATGAATGTAAGACTGAAAGTGCCTTTATATCTATACATAGATTAAATTCAGAATGGATACTAGACTCCGGAGCCGCCAAACCTGTTGCTGGTAGCATTTGAGAGTTTGAATCATATAGGTTAGTCACTCCACTGCATCAAGAATAATTCAGATTGATGATGGTACAACCCACCCAATCAAAGGAATTCGAGTTGTTCGGTGCACGAGAAATATTAAGCTATCGTCAGTCCTACACGTACTTGCATTTCCTGTGAATCTACTCTCTCTAAGTGCATTGGTTGGTCAACAGATTGTCGTGTAAACATTGATAGATACATATTTTTTATACAGGAGAGATTGAGCGGAAGGAAGATTGGAACCGAAACCAGACATAGATGTCTTCTGTACATGGACCGTGATGAATCATGCAAGCTAGGAGGTTCACACTAGTTGCATCACAACTGGAGAAGGGAAAATTGCTATGATGCATCATTGTAGAATGAGACATGTTGCTTTTGATAAAATGATTCAAGTCTTTACATATGTAATGAGTGAAGTTGATAAGAATAATCTTAAGTGTGTGGCATTTGGGTATGCTAAACATAGTAGAAACACCTATGTTAGCAAGGGGCTCAAAAGTATATCCTCGTTTCTGCTTGTGCATTCGGATGTGTGGACATGTCCTATTTCCTCTATCACTGGGATTAAGTATTTTGTGACATTCACTGGCTATTATTCTCCAATGACTTGGGTTTACCTTGTGAAGCTTAAGGACGAAGTGCTTTATTGATTCCAGTATTTATATGCATATGTTGAAAGCCACTTCAACGTGCACGTACAAATGCTCATACCAGATAATGGGATAAAATATATTTAAAAAAGTTTGGCGAGTTCATATCTAATCATGGTATTCTACATCACACATCATGTCTAGACACTCCACCTCAAAATGGAGTGGTGGAGAGGAAGCATCGCCACATTTTAGAAGTGGATCCATCATTGATGTATACCATGAATCTCCATCAATTCTTCTGGAGTGAGGCAATGATGACGGCTACGTTTCTTATCAATCGCATGTCCTCTCAAGGATGCTAGATATGAAATCTCCTTGTGAATTATTTCTAGGAGAGAACAAGTTTGTGTTTCCTCCCAATGTGTTTGGCTGCACTTGCTTTGTTCGTGATCACATGCCCTCGGTCAAAAAACTTGACCCCAGAGCTATCAAGTGCATCTTCATTGGCTATCCTATTTGACAACGAGAATATAAATGTTGGGGTCCCTATAAACGTTGCACATTTGTAAGTCTTGATGTTACTTTCTCGGAACCTAACCTCTTTTATGGTGAAAAAATAGATTTGAGTGCTACATTTGAAGGGCTTGACCAACCACTAAATATTGTTAGTCAAGAGGGGGAGAGTGAAAGTAGCAGCAGTGCAAGCAACATTAACTCTCCTCAGGTAGAGCAACAACATCTTCAACAACCTTTGATTGTTGGATCTATACCACTTGTTGTACCAGAACTGCAACATGCCAGAAGTTTTCCAAAGCCAAATGTAGACCATGATCATCATGTGTACTCACGGAGACCAAGGATGGAAGAACATGTGGAGCACCACGCTGAAGAAAAGGGGAGCAACAACCGCAAGGGGGTTACAGGTTGTTGAGGCTGATTTGCCTGAAGAAATGTATCTGGCAATACAATGAAATCGTTGGATTTGCCTATTGTTTTAAGGAAGGGGACAAGAGCAGTTACCTTGAAAGAAATCGATAGATATATGGTTTGGTACACAACATCACTAACTATTTATCATATGAAGCTTTATCCCTATCATATAAGGCATTTTTCGTGTCTCTCCAGTCAATTGCGATTCCAACAGATTGGAGGGAGGCCAAGCGAGATCAAAAGTGGTTTGCAACTATGAAGGAAGAATTGGAGGCGTTGAGGAAGAACAATACTTGGGAATTGACTACTATTCCTAGAGGAAAGAATGCAGTCAATTGTAAATGGGTCTATACTGTAAAACAGATCTATGCAGGTGTTGCCTGCCAAAACCCACCGGCGAGCAGTGGTTAAGCAACACGAAGAGCCGGGAGGCTTCCAAGACTGCAGGGGGCCCTGGTCCCTCGTCGTCCCAAAATGTTCCGCACACGTCCTAGCGGTTGCAAGGGCGTGCCACCTGACCTATACCTGGTCAGGAAGGTGTTGGATTGCTTCAATTAGTTTCCTGCATGGCGACACGTAAACATTAAATACGAGCCCGATCGGCTCCCAGGTTGCCCTGTGGATCGGCTCAAAGAGCCGATCGCCCCATGGTTTGCGTTGGGTTAACGATGACATGGGGCTCCTGCTTGATCAATATAAAATCAAACCAATCTACGACAGTTTAGGGTTATCACCGTATGATCGGAACATCCTACGCGTAGTTGAGCCTAATAGACACGAAAGATAATGGAAAACTAACCCTAAAAGAGGCCTAAAAACCAACATTAAGTTAATTCCCGGAACATCCCTCTTAGGACTAACAAACCATACCTAACGCACTACCGGATCGTTCAACCCGTTTGCAAGGCCTAACCATACAGATATTAAACCAATCCTTGAGGAATCAAGGAGCAACTATAACGGATCGGATCTACTAAACAACGAACAAGCAAGACGCTGCCCTTACACCTGGATAGGTGTAAGGGCAGCTAGATATCGAGGGACGGCATAGCTAAGCAAATATGCATAAGAGAAGCATCTATGCAAGCCCCAAAACATCTACGATAAGTAGTGCTACTCGCCATCAACAACGCTTCAGCACGAGCAGCACAAGGTAAACGGATAAACGTGGGCTGCCTAGATCGCAAGATGCGATCTAGGCAGCATGATGCTTACCCGGGAGAAACCCTCGAAAGAAGGGGTGGCGATGCGCCTGATTTGTGTTTGTTGTGAACGTGATTGTCCTCCTTTTCGATAACCCTAGATACATATTTATAGTCCAAGGGACTTTCTAATTCGGGCGTGCACCTAACCGTGCACGAGTTAAACTCTATCTTTTAATTCTAAACTAAGATGTGATCTACTATATTACGATACATGGGCAATTAAGCCCAAACTCTTCGCAAGGCCGCTTCAAAGATGCTCCACGCGTGTATCCTTCAAGCCCATCTTCACTTACGGCCCATCTCCTGATTTGGCCAAAATCTGGTGATAATACATGCCCCCCTGGTTTTGGCAATGATAATTCCAAAATCACCCTGTTTTTTCATGTCGTGGCAGAGTAGGACCGCCACAGTATTCTTCGTAAATCACAGATTTTGCCGATGGTCAACACGAGTTGAGATGTAAACAGCCGATGGCGCACATCGGCTTTTACCACAAAGTGTTTACCAATTGTCAATGCGAGTCAACGCGCAAAGGGCCGATGGCAAAACGCCGGCCCTTATCACAAAACACGAACGAGGCTAACCCAGTCGCCTGTTCAAACGGTAACTTGCACCCTTGCCTATAAGAGCAAACTCAGATCCCCAAATCACCGCTCGCGCAGATCCAACTTCCAGCCACGCAACTCTCAGATCCCAATCGCACAAACTCCTCCGCGACGACTCCAATGGCGGAATCATTCAACGCCAACACTGAGGTCTCTGGATTGAAGGTAATCCTCCACCGTTCCTCACCATCCGAGTAAATTGCTGGAATTATCAACAAAACACCTGAATTAATGTCTTATTACGCCATTAATTCTTTAGGTATCAGATATTCTGCTGCCGCATCCTTCCCTTTCGAATTCGCTTTGCCTCGGTCCTCGTTCCACCGAGAGTCCTGCTCATCTGATTTCATGCGAGGCCAATAGGATCCCCTTTGTGAACCAGAACTTGGATCTCTACTTGGGCCGATTGCTTACGAGCCTGGCCTAATCCTCCTGAGGATTGGGTTTCATGGTATAACAGGATGGCCAAGACCCACCAATCCACCTGGGAAACTACGGGAATAGCCGATGCTTTAGCCTTATCACTGTCTCCACTTGAGAAACATGAAAACCTTTTGAAAACCATCGGCTACTTCTGGTCTGATGCTCTGAACTGTTTCATGTTCGGCCATGGTCCCATGACTCCAACCCTACTAGACGTGGCCATGATCACTGGTCTAGATATTGCATCCCCAAGCCCTTCTGCCTTTAGGCTGCCAAAGGTTCCTTTCCAACTTTCCTCCAAAAAGGAATGCACAAACTGGGGTGCTTATCTTCGACGCTACATGAAAACCAAAGGCCCTGTAACAGAGAAAGAACACACGGCCTTCTTAAACTTCTGGTTGGAGCATTTCATATTTTGTGGCCCTTCCCTTGCTCCCACCAAAAATTATCTTTCCTTGGCCTATGAACTTGCCAAAGGCACCAAGCTTGGTATTGGCAAACTGTTCCTTGGAGAGGTCTATAGATATCTCCAGCTGATGTCTGTCAAACTGTTTTCTCAAAAGACAGTCAAAACAGGAGGTCCTTGGTGGTTTATCCAGTTATGGGCCCAACTATACTTCCAGAACCACATCCCCAACTTCCCTCGCCTAGCAACTCGCACCTTTCCAGATGCCACTGGGAAGCAAATTCGATGCACCAGCTACGGCCAAGCTCTGTACAGCCTCCCAGGTAGTAAGCTGATTCCCCAAGAAGCCTCAGAATGGTTCAGCGTCTTCTTTCAAGGCCTGGACAATCCCCTCTTCTTTCCTTACACGGAGTCTGAACATTTCGAGAACCCAGTCCTCTTCAGGCTGGACAACTTTGCCGATGACACCAGCACCCGGCAATTATACTCCGTCATGATTCGTCCCTGTTTTCTTCCAGTGGGCATGAGCACCTCCAACAGGATCATCAAACCTGGTTATGAGTCCTATCAGCCGGTCGTAGCAGCCCGGCAACTTGGTCTTGGGCAGGTGCCTCCCCACTTCTTCCTTCATTTCCTAACAGAAAGTAGGGCTGACTTGCCAGATGTCCTCACTAGTCAGAGGTGTTACTCTTTCTTTGATGCTCTGGTCATCCCAATTCCTCACAACCTCTCTTTCACCTCATCAACGGATGATTTCGAGGCCTGGTGGGCAATGTGGAAGACTTATGCCTTCCGGAGGGCTCTAGGACCATTGCTGAAACAACTTGATGCTGAATACGCTATCCCTGCAGAACAGGTACCACCACTCACAATTTTGTCTTGAAGTGGCCTATCGTGATTTCTTTTTATGACCCAACAAGACGGTCCAGAGCCTGTTCTTGATGACGGCTCTTCTTTCACACTCCACCCACCAGCCCCGGTGGTCCTTTTCTGCAAAAACTCACCATCCTTGAAGAAGGTTGTGATGCAGAGCCAGCCGATTGTACCTACATCGGCTTCTAAAAGTGGGGGGCTGATACGTCTCCAACGTATCGATAATTTCTTATGTTCCATGCTACATTATTGATGATATCTACATGTTTTATACACATTATATGTCGTATTTACGCATTTTGGAACTAACCTATTAACAAGATGCCGAAGAGCCATTTGCTGTTTTTGGTTTTAGAAATCCTAGTAAGAAAATATTCTCGGAATTGGACGAAATCAACGCCCAGGGTCCTATTTTTGCACGAAGCTTCCAGAAGACCGAAGAGGGAAGGAAGTGGGGCCACGAGGCGCCGCCACACTAGGGCCCTCGTGTGGGGCCCTCGTGTGGCCCCTCGCGTTGCCCTTCCGCCTACTTAAAGCCTCCGTCGCGAAACCCCCAGTACCGAGAGCCACGATATGGAAAACCTTCCAGAGACGCCGCCGCCGCGAATCCCATCTCGGGGGATTCAGGAGATCGCCTCCCCTGCCGGAGAGGGGATTCATCTCCGGAGGACTCTTCATCGCCATGATCGCCTCCGGAGTGATGAGTGAGTAGTTCACCCCTGGACTATGGGTCCATAGCAGTAGCTAGATGGTCGTCTTCTCCTAATTGTGCTTCATTGTTGGATCTTGTGAGCTGCCTAACATGATCAAGATCATCTATCCGTAATACTATATGTTGTGTTTGTCGGGATCCGATGAATAGAGAATACTATGTTATGGTGATTATCAATCTATTACTTATGTGTTGTTTATGATCTTGCATGCTCTCTGTTATTAGTAGAGGCTCTGGCCAAGTTTTTACTCTTAACTCCAAGAGGGAGTATTTATGCTCGATAGTGGGTTCATGCCTTCATTGATACCTGGGACACAGAAAGTTCTAAGGTTGTGATGTGCTGTTGCCACTAGGGATAAAACATTGATTCTATGTCTAAGGATGTAGTTGTCGATTACATTACGCAACATACTTAATGCAATTGTCTGTTGCTTTGCAACTTAATACTGAAAGGGGTTCGGATGATAACCTGAAGGTGGACTTTTTAGGCATAGATGCAGTCGGATGGCGGTCTATGTACTTTGTCGTAATGCCCAATTAAATATCACTATATTTATCATATCATGTATATGCATTGTTATGCCCTTTTCTATTTGTCAATTGCCTGACTGTAATTTGTTCACCCAACATGCTTTTATCTTATGGGAGAGACACCTCTAGTGAACTGTGGACCCCGGTCCTATTCTTTACATCGCATACATTCTACTGCAATTGTTCTTTACTGTTTTCTTGCAAACAATCATCTTCCACACAATACGGTTAATCCTTTGTTACAGCAAGCCGGTGAGATTGACAACCTCACTATTTCGTTGGGGCAAAGTACTTTGGTTGTGTTGTGCAGGTTCCACGTTGGCGCCGGAATCCCTGGTGTTGCGCCGCATCACATTTCGCCACCATCAACCTTCAACGTGCTTCTTGGCTCCTCCTGGTTCGATAAACCTTGGTTTCTTTCTGAGGGAAAACTTGCTGTGCGCATCATACCTTCCTCTTGGGGTTCCCAACGAACGTGTGAGTTACACGCCATCAAGCTCTTTTTCGGCGCCGTTGCCGGGGAGATCAAGACACGCTGCAAGGGGAGTCTCCACTTCTCAATCTCTTTACTTTGTTTTTGTCTTGCTTTATTTTATTTACTACTTTGTTTGCTGCACCTAAACAAAACACACAAAAAATTAGTTGCTAGTTTTACTTTATTTACTGTCTTGCTCTCTATATCAAAAACACAAAAAAAATAGTTACTTGCATTTACTTTATCTAGTTTGCTTTATTTACTGTTGCTAAAATGAATACCCCTGAAAATACTAAGTTGTGTGACTTCACAACTACAAATAATAATGATTTCCTATGCACACCTATTGCTCCACCTGCTACTACAGCAGAATTCTTTGAAATTAAACCTGCTTTACTGAACCTTGTTATGAGAGATCAATTTTCTGTTGTTAGTTCTGATGATGCTGCTGCCCATCTCAATAATTTTGTTGAACTATGTGAAATGCAAAAATATAAGGATGTAGATGGTGATATTATTAAATTGAAATTGTTTCCTTTCTCATTAAGAGGAAGAGCTAAAGATTGGTTGCTATCTTTGCCTAAGAATAGTATTGATTCATGGACTAAATGTAAGGATGCTTTTATTGGTAGATATTATCCTCCCGCTAAAATTATATCTTTGAGAAGTAGCATAATGAATTTTAAGCAATTAGATACTGAACATGTTGCTCAAGCATGGGAGAGAATGAAATCTTTGGTAAAGAATTGCCCAACCCATGGACTGACTACTTGGATGATCATCCAAACCTTCTATGCAGGACTAAATTTTTCTTCGCGGAATTTATTGGATTCAGCTGCTGGAGGTACCTTTATGTCCATCACTTTGGGGGCGGCTACAAAACTTCTTGATGATATGATGATAAATTACTCTGAATGGCACACGGAAAGAGCTCCACAAGGTAAGAAGGTAAATTCTGTTGAAGAAACCTCTTCCTTGAGTGATAAGATTGATGTGATTATGTCTATGCTTGTGAATGGTAGATCTAATGTTGATCCAAATAATGTTCCTTTAGCTTCATTGGTTGCTCAAGAAGAAAATGTTGATGTGAATTTCATTAAAAATAATAATTTCAACAACAATGCTTATAGGAACAACTCTGGTAATAACTATAGGCCATATCCTTCTGCTCATGGTAATGGTTATGGTAATTCTTATGGGAATTCTTACAACAATAATAGGAGTGTACCCTGGTCTTGAAGCTATGCTTAAAGAATTTATTAGTACACAAACTGCTTTTAACAAATCTGTTGAGGAAAAGCTTGATAAAATTGATATTATTGCTTCTAGAGTTGATAGACTTGCCTCTGATGTTGATCTATTAAAATTGAAAGTTATGCCTAATAATGATATTGATAATAAGATTACTACTACAGCAAATGCCATCCAAGTTAGAATTAATGAGAATATAAGATTAATGGCTGAATTGCGTGCTAGGTGGGATAGAGAAGAAAATGAAAAACTAGCTAAAGAGAATAATGTAGCTAAAGTTTGGACTATTACCACCATTAATAATGATAATGATTCACATGTTGCTGCACCTCCTACTATCAATGGTAAAATAATTGGTGTTGGCAATGTTTCTACTCCTAGTGCAAAGCGAACAAAACTGCCTGAAATTGCTAAAACTGCTGAAACTGCTTGTGATAAAACTGCTGAAATTTTTTCCAACCTTGGGGACAATGATCCCATTGCTGTAGCTCATAATGATTTAGATTTTGATGATTGCCACATCTCTGAAGTTATAAAGTTCTTACAAAAACTTGCTAAAAGTCCTAATGCTAGTGCTATAAATTTAGCCTTTACAAAACATATTACAAATGCTCTCATAAAAGCTAGAGAAGAGAAACTAAAACTTGAAACTTCTATTCCTAGAAAGTTAGAAGATGGTTGGGAGCCCATCATTAAAATGAAATTCAATGACTTTGAATGTAATGCTTTATGTGATCTTGGTGCAAGTATTTCTGTTATGCCTAAAAAGATTTATGATATGCTTGACTTGCCACCATTGAAGAATTGTTATTTGGATGTTAATCTTGCCGATAATGTTAAAAAGAAACCTTTGGGGAGGATTGATAATGTGCGCATTACGGTTAACAATAACCTTGTCCCCGTTGATTTTGTTGTCTTGGATATCGAATGCAATGCATCTTGTCCTATTGTGTTGGGAAGACCTTTTCTTCGAACCGTTGGTGCTGTTATTGATATGAGGGAAGGTAATATTAAATATCAATTTCCTCTCAAGAAAGGTATGGAACACTTCCCTAGAAAGAGAATGAAGTTGCCTTTTGATTCTATTATTATAACAAGTTATGATGTTGATGCTTCTACTCTTGATGTTACTTGATTTACACTTTCTGCGCCTAGCTGAAAGGCGTTAAAGAAAAGCGCTTATGGGAGACAACCCATGTTTTTACTACAGTACTTTGTTTTATATTTGAGTCTTGGAAGTTGTTTGCTACTGTAGCAACCTCTCCTTATCATGTTTTTGTGCCAAGTAAAGTTTCTATGTTAAAGTTGATGTTATATTTGGGATCGCTGCGCAGAAACAGCATTGTTGTCTGTCACGAATTCTGGCACAAGTCTCTGTAGAAAATTCGAAAAAATCTGCCAATTTACGAGCGTGATGCTCAGATATGTACGCAACTTTCATTAGGTTTGAGTTTTTCCATTTGAGCAAGTCTGGTGCCATTTTAAAATTCGTCTTTACGGACTGTTCTGTTTTGACAGATTCTGCCTTTTATTTCGCATTGCCGTATTTGTTATGTTGGATGAATTTCTTTGATCCATTAATGTCCAGTAGCTTTAGCTATGCAATGTCCAAAGTGTAAAGAATGATTGTGTCACCTCTGAATATGTGAATTATTAATTGTGCACTAACCCTCTAATGAGTTTGCTTGAAGTTTGGTGTGAAGGAAGTTTTCAAGGATCAAGAGAGGAGTATGATATACTATGATCAAGAGGAGTGAAAGGTCTAAGCTTGGGGATTCCCCCGTGGTTCACCCCTGCATATTTTAAGAAGACTCAAGCGTCTAAGCTTGGGGATGCCCAAGGCATCCCCTTCTTCATCGACAACATCATCAGGTTCCTCCCCGAAACTATATTTTTATTCAGTCACATCTTGTGTTCTTTGCTTGGAGCGTCGGTTTGTTTTTGTTTTTGTTTTGTTTGAATAAAATGGATCCTAGCATTCACTTTGTGGGAGAGATACACTCCGCTGTTGCATATGGACAAATATGTCCTTAGGCTTTACTCATAATGTTCAAGGCGAAGTTTCTTCTTCGTTAAATTGTTATATGGTTGGAATTGGGAAATGCTACATGTAGTAAATCTAAAATGTCTTGGATAATGTGATACTTTGCAATTTTTGTTCTCATGTTTAAGCTCTTGCATCATATACTTTGCACCCATTAATGAAGAAATACATAGAGCTTGCTAAAATTTGATTTGCATATTTGGTCTCTCTAAGGTCTAGATAAATTCTAGTATTGAGTTTTGAACAACAAGGAAGACGGTGTAGAGTCTTATAATGTTTACAATATGTCTTTTATGTGAGTTTTGCTGCACCGATTCATCCTTGAGTTTGCTTCAAATAACCTTGCTAGCCTAAACCTTGTATCGAGAGGGAATACTTCTCATGCATCCAAAATCCTTGAGCCAACCACTATGCCATTTGTGTCCACCATACCTACCTACTACATGGTATTTCTCCGCCATTCCAAAGTAAATTGGTTGAGTGCTACCTTTAAAATTCCATCATTCACCTTTGCAATATATAGCTCATGGGACAAAATACGTTAAAAACTATCGTAGTATTGAATATGTATTTATGCACTTTATCTCTTATTAAGTTGCTTGTTGTGCGATAACCATGCTTCTGGGGACGCCATCAACTATTCTTTGTTGAATATCATGTGAGTTGCTATGCATGTCCGTCTTGTCTGAAGTAAGAGGGATCTACCACCTTAATGGTTGGAGCATGCATATTGTTAGAGAAGAACATTGGGCCGCTAACTAAAGCCATGAATCATGGTGGAAGTTTCAGTTTGGACATATATCCTCAATCTCATATGAGAATAATAATTGTTGCTACATGCTTATGCATTAAAGAGGAGTCCATTATCTGTTGTCCATGTTGTCCCGGTATGGATGTCTAAGTTGAGAATAATCAAAAGCGAGAAATCCAAAATACGAGCTTTCTCCTTAGACCTTTGTACAAGCATGGAGGTACCCCTTTGTGACACTTGGTTGAAACATGTGCATTGCGATGATCCGGTAGTCCAAGCTAAGTAGGACAAGATGCGGGCACTATTAGTATACTCTGCATGAGGCTTGCAACTTGTAAGATATAATTTACATAACTCATATGCTTTATTACTACCGTTGACAAAATTGTTTCATGTTTTCAAAATAAAAGCTCTAGCACAAATATAGCAATCGATGCTTTCCTCTTTGAAGGACCATTCTTTTACTTTTATTGTTGAGTCAGTTCACCTATCTCTCTCCACCTTAAGAAGCAAACACTTGTGTGAACTGTGCATTGATTCCTACATACTTGCATATTGCACTTGTTATATTACTTTATATTGACAATATCCATGAGATATACATGTTATAAGTTGAAAGCAACCGCTGAAACTTAATCTTCCTTTGTGTTGCTTCAACACCTTTACTTTGATTTATTGCTTTATGAGTTAACTCTTATGCAAGACTTATTGATGCTTGTCTTGAAGTACTATTCATGAAAAGTCTTTGCTTTATGATTCACTTGTTTACTCATGTCATTACCATTGTTTTGATCGCTGCATTCATTACATATGTTTACAAATAGTATGATCAAGATTATGATGGCATCTCACTTCTGAAATTATCTTTGTTATCGTTTTACCTGCTCGGGACGAGCAGAACTAAGCTTGGGGATGCTGATACGTCTCCAACGTATCGATAATTTCTTATGTTCCATGCTACATTATTGATGATATCTACATGTTTTATACACATTATATGTCGTATTTACGCATTTTCTGGAACTAACCTATTAACAAGATGCCGAAGAGCCAGTTGCTTTTTGCTGTTTTTGGTTTCAGAAATCCTAGTAAGAAAATATTCTCGGAATTGGACGAAATCAACGCCCAGGGTCCTATTTTGCACGAAGCTTCCAGAAGACCGAAGAGGGAAGGAAGTGGGGCCACGAGGCGCCGCCACACTAGGCGGCGTGGCCCAGGCCCTGGCCGCGCCGACCTAGCGTGTGGGGCCCTCGTGTGGCCCTCGCGTTGCCCTTCCGCCTACTTAAAGCCTCCGTCGCGAAACCCCCAGCCGAGCCACGATACGGAAAACCTTCCAGAGACGCCGCCGCGAATCCCATCTCGGGGATTCAGGAGATCGCCTCCGGCACCCTGCCGGAGAGGGGATTCATCTCCCGGAGGACTCTTCATCGCCATGATCACCTCCGGAGTGATGAGTGAGTAGTTCACCCCTGGACTATGGGTCCATAGCAGTAGCTAGATGGTCGTCTTCTTGATACGTCTCCAACGTATCGATAATTTCTTATGTTCCATGCTACTTTATTGATGATACCTACATGTTTTATGCACATTATATGTCATATTTATGCATTTTCTGGAACTAACCTATTAACAAGATGCCGAAGAGCTCGTTGCTGTTTTCTGCTGTTTTTGGTTTCAGAAATCCTAGTAAAGAAATATTCTCGGAATTGGACGAAACTTTCGCTGGGTCCTATTTTTGCACGAAGCTTCCGAAGACCGAAGAGATAACGAAGTGGGGCCACGAGGCGGCGAGGGGTGGCCGGCGCGGCCCAGGCCCCGGCCGCGCCGACCTACCCCCTGGGCCCCGTGTGGCCCCCGCGTTGACCCTCCGCCTACTTAAAGCTTCCGTCGCGAAACCCCAGACCGAGAGCCACGATACGGAAAACCTTCCGAGACGCCGCCGAATCCCATCTCGGGGATTGAGATCGTCCGGCACCCTGCGGAGAGGGGATTCATCTCCCGAGGACTCTACACCGCCATGGTCGCCTCCGGAGTGATGAGTGAGTAGTTCACCCCTGGACCATGGGTCCATAGCAGTAGCTAGATGGTCGTCTTCTCCTTGTTGTGCTTCATTGTTGGATCTTGTGAGCTGCCTAACATGATCAAGATCATCTATCCGTAATATATATGTTGTGTTTGTCGGGATCCGATGGATAGAGAGTACTATGATTATGGTGATTATCAATCTATTGTTTATGTGTTGTTTATGATCTTGCATGCTCTCCGTTATTAGTAGAGGCTCTGGCCAAGTTTTTGCTCTTAACTCCAAGAGGGGGTATTTATGCTCGATAGTGGGTTCATGCCTTCATTGAATCTGGGACAGTGGTTCTAAGGTTGTGATGTGCTGTTGCCACTAGGGATAAAACATTGATGCTATGTCTAAGGATGTAGTTATTGATTACATTACGCACCATACTTAATGCAATTGTCTGTTGCTTTGCAACTTAATACTGGAGGGGGTTCGGATGATAACCTGAAGGTGGACTTTTTAGGCATAGATGCAGTTGGATGGCGGTCTATGTACTTTGTCGTAATGCCCGGATTAAATCTCACTATATTTATCATATCATGTATATGCATTGTTATGCCTTTCTCTATTTGTCAATTGCCCGACTGTAATTTGTTCACCCAACATGCTTTATCTTATGGGAGAGACACCTCTAGTGAACTGTGGACCCCGGTCCTATTCTTTACATAGCATAGAATCTACTTGTTTTACTATTTTCTTTGCAAACATCTTCCACTCGATACGTTTAATCCTTTGTTACAGCAAGCCGGTGAGATTGACAACCTCACTGTTTCGTTGGGACAAATTACTTGGGTTGTGTCGTGCAGGTTCCGCGTTGGCGCCGGAATCCCTGGTGTTGCGCCGCATCACGTTTCGCGACCATCAACCTTCAACGTGCTTCTTGGCTCCTCCTGGTTCGATTAAACCTTGGTTTCTTTCTGAGGAAAACTTGCTACTGTGCGCATCATACCTTCCTCTTGGGGTTCCCAACGAACGTGTGAGTTACACGCCATCAAGCTCTTTTTCTGGCGCCGTTGCCGGGGAGATCAAGACACGCTGCAAGGGGAGTCTCCACTTCTCAATCTCTTTACTTTGTTTTTGTCTTGCTTTATTTTATTTACTATTTTGTTTGCTGCACTAAATCAAAACACAAAAAAATTAGTTGCTAGTTTTACTTTATTTACTGTCTTGCTCTCTATATCAAAAACACAAAAAAATTAATTACTTGCATTTACTCTATCTAGTTTGTTTTATTTTACTGCTACTAAAATGAGTAATCCTGAAGTTGAAGTTCGTTCTTTTAAGCAACAAGGTGGAGAAAGTTTTAAAGATGCTTGGTATAGAATTAGTAATGCTCATCATAGGTGCATTAAGAAACACTCCACCACTATCCTTCTTAGGAACTTTTATGTTGGTTTATCTAGTTGGAATAGATATGTTCTTGATACTCTTTCGGGAGGTAATTTCCTAGGTACTCCCGCTCTAGAAGCAAGTTGCATCATTGAGAGTCTAGTTGGAATACCACCTGTTAATGAAGTTAAAATTGAAATCTCTCTTGAGGATGTTATGAAAAAATTGGAAACCATAGAGAAAAAATTTCCAAGTATTGAAACTAAATTGGAAATGTTATTGGATAAAACTGATGAACTTGACAAATCCCTAGGAGGAATTGATGAAAGAATTAGTGTCTTAGGAACTTGTGTTATCCATGATAATCAAACCAATAGGATTGATGAACTTGAAAAAGCTATGGGAACCTTGGGTTCAACCTTTTCTTCTCTCAAGTATAATGAGAAAGCTTATGTGGGTAAAGAGCAAAAATTCATGTATGCTTCTAAAGTGCCTAAACAAAAGAATTACTATAGGCCTAAAATTGCTAAAACCCCTAGCACCACCATAGAAAATTTAGATAATAGAGCACCTAAAGTACCCTCTGCAACAAGTTGTGTTTGCATGAAAAATAATAATGTGGATGCTTCTACTCTCGATGTTACTTGATTTGCACTTTCTGCGCCTAGCTGAAAGGCGTTAAAGAAAATCGCTTATGGGAGACAACCCATGTTTTTACCTACAGCAATTTTTTGTTTTGTTGAGTCTTGGAAGTTGTTTACTACTGTAGCAACCTCTCCTTATCATGTTTTTGTGCCAAGTAAAGTTTCTATGTCAAAGTTGATGTTATATTTGGGATCGCTGCGCAGAAACAGCATTGCTGTCTGTCACGAATCTGGGCACAGTTCTCTGTAGAAAATTCGAAAAAATCTGCCAATTTACGAGCGTGATCCTCAGATATGTACGCAACTTTCATTAGTTTTGAGTTTTTCCATTTGAGCAAGTCTAGTGCCAGCTTTAAATTCGTCTTTACGGACTGTTCTGTTTTTGACAGATTCTGCCTTTTATTTCGCATTGCCTCTTTTGCTATGTTGGATTTATTTCTTTGATCCACTAATGTCCAGTAGCATTATGCAATGTCCAGAAGTGAAAATAATGATTGTGTCACCTCTGAATGAGTGAATTATTAATGATGCACTAACCCTCTAATGAGTTTGCTTGAAGTTTGGTGTGAAGGAAGTTTTCAAGGGTCAAGAGAGGAGAATGATATACTATGATCAAGAGGAGTGAAAGCTCTAAGCTTGGGGATGCCCCCGTGGTTCACCCCTGCATATTTTAAGAAGACTCAAGCGTCTAAGCTTGGGGATGCCCAAGGCATCCCCTTCTTCATCGACAACACCATCAGGTTCCTCCCCTGAAACTATATTTTTATTCAATCACATCTTGTGTTCTTTACTTGGAGCGTCGGTTTGTTTTCGTTTTTGTTTTTGTTTGAATAAGATGGATCCTAGCATTCACTTTGTGGGAGAGAGACACGCTCCGCTGTTGCATATGGACACATGTGTCCTTAGGCTTTACTCATAATGTTCATGGCGAAGTTTCTTCTTCGTTAAATTGTTATATGGTTGGAATTGGAAAATGCTACATGTAGTAATTCTAAAATGTCTTGGATAATGTGATACTTGGCAATTGTTGTGCTCATGTTTAAGCTCTTGCATCATATGCTTTGCACCCATTAATGAAGAAATACATAGAGCTTGCTAAAATTTGATTTGCATATTTGGTCTCTCTAAGGTCTAGATAATATCTAGTATTGAGTTTTGAACAACAAGGAAGACAGTGTAGAGTCTTATAATGTTTACAATATGTCTTTTATGTGAGTCTTGCTGCACTTGTTCATCCTTGAGTTTGCTTCAAATAACCTTGCTAGCCTAAACCTTGTATCGAGAGGGAATACTTCTCATGCATCCAAAATCCTTGAGCCAACTACTATGCCATTTGTGTCCACCATACCTACCTACTACATGGTATTTCTCCGCCATTCCAAAGTAAATTGCTTGAGTGCTACCTTTAAAATTCCATCATTCACTTTTGCAATATATAGCTCATGGGACAAAATAGCCTCAAAAACTATCGTAGTATTGAATATGTACTTATGCACTTTATATTTTATTAAGTTGCTTGTTGTGCGATAACCATGCTTCTGGGGAACGCCATCAACTATTGTTGAATATCATGTGAGTTGCTATGCATGTCCGTCTTTTCTGAAGGATCTATCATTTTAGTGGTTGGAGCATGCAAAATTGTTAGAGAAGAACATTGGGCCGCTAACTAAAGCCATGAATCATGGTGGAAGTTTCAGTTTGGACATATATCCTCAATCTCATATGAGAATAATAACTTTGCTACATGCTTATGCATTTAAGAGGAGTCCATTATCTGTTGTCCATGTTGTCCCGGTATGGATGTCTAAGTTGAGAATAATCAAAAGCGAGAAATCCAAAATGCGAGCATTCTCCTTAGACCTTTGTACAGCGGCATGGAGGTACCCCTTTGTGACACTTGGTTGAAACATGGCATGCAAAGATCCGGTAGTCCAAGCTAAGTAGGACGAGGTGCGGGCACTATTAGTACACTATGCATGAGGCTTGCAACTTGTAAGATATAATTTACATAACTCATATGCTTTATTACTACCGTTGACAAAATTGTTTCATGTTTTCAAAATAAAAGCTCTAGCACAAATACAGCAATCGATGCTTTCCTCTTTGAAGGACCATTCTTTTACTTTTATTGTTGAGTCAGTTTACCTATCTCCTTCCACCTAAGAAGCAAACACTTGTGTGAACTGTGCATTGATTCCTACATACTTGCATATTGCACTTGTTATATTACTTTATGTTGACAATATCCATGAGATATACATGTTATAAGTTGAAAGCAACCGCTGAAACTTAATCTTCCTATGTGTTGCTTCAACACCTTTACTTTGATTTATTGCTTTATGAGTTAACTCTTATGCAAGACTTATTGATGCTTGTCTTGAAGTATTATTCATGAAAAGTCTTTGCTATATGATTCAGTTGTTTACTCATGTCATTACCTTTGTTTTGATCGCTGCATTCATTACATATGTTTACAAATAGTATGATCAAGATTATGATGGCATGTCACTTCAGAAATTATCTTTGTTATCGTTTTACCTGCTCGGGACGAGCAGAACTAAGCTTGGGGATGCTGATACGTCTCCAACGTATCGATAATTTCTTATGTTCCATGCTACTTTATTGATGATACCTACATGTTTTATGCACATTATATGTCATATTTATGCATTTTCTCGGAACTAACCTATTAACAAGATGCCGAAGAGCCAGTTGCTTTTTGTTTTTGGTTTCAGAAATCCTAGTAAAGAAATATTCTCGGAATTGGACGAAACTTTCGCCCAGGGTCCTATTTTTGCACGAAGCTTCCGAGAAGACCGAAGAGATAACGAAGTGGGGCCACGAGGCGGCCAGAGGGGTGGCCGGCGCGGCCAGGCCCCGGCCGCGCCGACCTACCCCCTGGGCCCCTCGTGTGGCCCCGCGTTGACCCTCCGCCTACTTAAAGCCTCCGTCGCGAAACCCCCAGACCGAGAGCCACGATACGGAAAACCTTCCGAGACGCCGCCGCTAATCCCATCTCGGGGGATTCGAGATCGCCCCGGCACCCTGCCGGAGAGGGGATTCATCTCCGAGGACTCTACACCGCCATGGTCGCCTCCGGAGTGATGAGTGAGTAGTTCACCCCTGGACCATGGGTCCATAGCAGTAGCTAGATGGTCGTCTTCTCCTTGTTGTGCTTCATTGTTGGATCTTGTGAGCTGCCTAACATGATCAAGATCATCTATCTCGTAATACTATATGTTGTGTTTGTCGGGATCCGATGGATAGAGAGTACTATGATTATGGTGATTATCAATCTATTGTTTATGTGTTGTTTATGATCTTGCATGCTCTCCGTTATTAGTAGAGGCTCGGCCAAGTTTTTGCTCTTAACTCCAAGAGGGGGTATTTATGCTCGATAGTGGGTTCATGCCTTCATTGAATCTGGGATCGTGACAGGTTCTAAGGTTGTGATGTGTTGTTGCCACTAGGGATAAAACATTGATGCTATGTCTAAGGATGTAGTTATTGATTACATTACGCACCATACTTAATGCAATTGTCTGTTGCTTTGCAACTTAATACTGAAAGGGGTTCGGATGATAACCTGAAGGTGGACTTTTTAGGCATAGATGCAGTTGGATGGCGGTCTATGTACTTTGTCGTAATGCCCGGATTAAATCTCACTATATTTATCATATCACGTATATGCATTGTTATGCCTTTCTCTATTTGTCAATTGCCCGACTGTAATTTGTTCACCCAACATGCTTTATCTTATGGGAGAGACACCTCTAGTGAACTGTGGACCCCGGTCCTATTCTTTACATAGCATACAATCTACTTGTTTTACTATTTTCTTTGCAAACATCTTCCACTCGATACGTTTAATCCTTTGTTACAGCAAGCCGGTGAGATTGACAACCTCACTGTTTCGTTGGGACAAAGTACTTGGGTTGTGTTGTGCAGGTTCCGCGTTGGCGCCGGAATCCCTGGTGTTGCGCCGCATCACATTTCGCGACCATCAACCTTCAACGTGCTTCTTGGCTCCTCCTGGTTCGATTAAACCTTGGTTTCTTTCTGAGGGAAAACTTGCTACTGTGCGCATCATACCTTCCTCTTGGGGTTCCCAACGAACGTGTGAGTTACACGCCATCACTTCTCCTAATTGTGCTTCATTGTTGGATCTTGTGAGCTGCCTAACATGATCAAGATCATCTATCTGTAATACTATATGTTGTGTTTGTCGGGATCCGATGAATAGAGAATACTATGTTATGGTGATTATCAATCTATTACTTATGTGTTGTTTATGATCTTGCATGCTCTCCGTTATTAGTAGAGGCTCTGGCCAAGTTTTTACTCTTAACTCCAAGAGGGAGTATTTATGCTCGATAGTGGGTTCATGCCTTCATTGATACCTGGGACAGTGACAGAAAGTTCTAAGGTTGTGATGTGCTGTTGCCAATAGGGATAAAACATTGATTCTATGTCTAAGGATGTAGTTGTCGATTACATTACGCACCATACTTAATGCAATTGTCTGTTGCTTTGCAACTTAATACTGAAAGGGGTTCGGATGATAACCTGAAGGTGGACTTTTTAGGCATAGATGCAGTTGGATGGCGGTCTATGTACTTTGTCGTAATGCCCAATTAAATCTCACTATATTTATCATATCATGTATATGCATTGTTATGCCCTTTTCTATTTGTCAATTGCCCGACTGTAATTTGTTCACCCAACATGCTTTTATCTTATGGGAGAGACACCTCTAGTGAACTGTGGACCCCGGTCCTATTCTTTACATCGCATACAATCTGCAATTGTTCTTTACTGTTTTCTTGCAAACAATCATCTTCCACACAATACGGTTAATCCTTTGTTACGGCCGGTGAGATTGACAACCTCACTGTTTCGTTGGGGCAAAGTACTTTGGTTGTGTTGTGCAGGTTCCACGTTGGCGCCGAATCCCTGGTGTTGCGCCGCATCACATTTCGCCACCATCAACCTTCAACGTGCTTCTTGGCTCCTCCGGTTTGATAAACCTTGGTTTCTTTCTGAGGGAAAACTTGCTGCTGTGCGCATCATACCTTTCTCTTGGGGTTCCCAACGAACGTGTGAGTTACACGCCATCAGGCGTCTTCTAGGCCAGCTGCCCCCCGAGCCCCAGCGAGAACATCAGTAAGGAAAGTGGCTGCCAGGAAGACCTTGAGGCGCCCCACCTCCTCTCCAGCTCAAGAAATTCTGCATGTAAACTCACCCACTCCCTAGCTGGTTCCATTCATTCTTCTAGGCTTTTGTAATATGTTCATATTCCTTTCTCATACCTCTACTGAAGAAATCTCCAGCGAGGATACCCAGTCCGGTCGAGAGGATTCAAGCTCAGGCACCTCCGGGAAGAACACCGCGCCAAGCGAGCCAGACTTACCACCGTCGGCTTCCAAGAAAAGGTCAGCCCCCGAACCTGCTTCCTCCCAGGCTTCTCCAGCAGCAGGACAAGGTGGTCGTCGCATAAAGAGTCGATGTATGAAGAGAGCTCGCAAGACGCCACAAACCTCTTCATCAGACCAGGAGCTTTCGAACGTAATTGCTCTCTACATTCCCTTTGACTCTTATCCTATGCTGACCCATCGTTGTTCCTATCAGCTGATCATTCCCTTTTTCAGACTGACGACACCTCTAGCGGGGAAGTCAAGGAGGTAATGATACCATCCACCACCCTGGACTTGGCAACCTCAAACAGTGGAGCCGAGAAGGCTGCTACCTTGGCCACGCACTCAGCAAAAGCACGAGAGCCGATCGCCTCTTCACCAGCCGCCCCTATGGTCTTAGGAGAGGTACACTTCCTTCCCTTAGCTCTTCCTCGCTTTCTTGATGTGTACTGACGTTATTCTTGCTGCTTGTCAGGGTTATGATCTCTCAAACTTGCTAACGTTTGACCCTGAGTCCATCGAACCAACTGCTAAAGCAAGTGAAGCGTCAGGGCCTAACGCTACCCAAGGTCAATTCCAACAGCTCAAGGCCTTGCTCTCCTCCCCAATCGAGACATTGGTTGAGGATACTGAGGGAATAAAGAACATTCTCGAAGACCTCCAGCCTCATCTCCCGGTGACACTGCAGGTGAAGCTCTGGCCCGTGGTGACTTTGTCTGCTTACAGGTCAAGGGTGACCTTGGCTCGTCAGAGAATCGGCTTGCGCCACGCCCAGCTTCCCTTGAAAGCCGATATCGCAGACAAGTGTCAGCGGCTTAATGAAAAAAAGGCAGCTTTGGACACAAAAACTGACACATCTACCAGTACCGCTGAACTGGAGATCTTGCGAAAAGAATTAGAGGACCTCGAAGAGAGGGTGCGGGTGACCAAGCAGCTCATCCAAGATAAGGCAGCTCTCATTGCCCGCTCCCACGAAGAAGCAGAAGGTCTCAAAGCTGAACTGAAGGCTGATCTGGCCGAAATCCGTGCCTTGAACAATCAGCTGGTGACGGGCCATGATGAAGATGACGAGGCTGAAATCGCCGAAGTAGATCGTGTTCGTGCTTCTGCCCTTTGTGCTCTTGAGGCATTCTTGTACTGATAACTGCTCCAGTGAACATGTCCTCCTGTCGTAACATCTTGTACCTCTTGAGTCGATGGCTGTTCATCGGCTTTTTATTCTTAAGTCGATGCCCAAGCATCGGCTGCCGATCGATTTCATGAATCGGCTTCCCCTGGGTACATACTTCGTGGCCTCGTACCTTCTCTGTGTGTATGCCCCCCGAGCCGAATCCTTCAAGTGATTGAAGATATCGGCTTTAGCCAATTCAAGCTTGTCTCACCACTCACCATGCTAAATAGCACAGTGAACACGTGTGGTGAGAATAATTTTAGCCGATTGCTGGAATCGGCTTCCCTTGCAGTTGTCGATCCGACTATTTGCTGATAAATGTTGGTTGTGGCTTATCCCCAGGACCAATTTCAATCTCTTCTAGATCATCAGCTGCTGTAAACCCATACCTCAGCTTTCCATCGCCTGCTAAATCAATGCTGAACACGGGCAGAAGGTTGAGGCTAATTGTGGCCGATTGCTAGAATCGGCCTCCTTTCCCATTGCAATGTTTAACGAGGGTTTACAACTTCTTGGTTCTCTGCTATAGCGACGTGGCATGCTTGAGGTGAGATCCTTTCTTTTTATTATTTGGGGCCGATCGCAGGGATCGGCCGTGCCACGTATGTCCATAGACTTGGGTCTTGTTACTCCGTCAGGCCAGTGGATAAGACCAGCCTCACCCCATTTTTTGAAGCTTCGATGCGCTCACAGCCGTCCATTGATTCCAGAGAGCGGCTCTTGGTCATTTGCTTCCCAGATGTTCATGGCAGCCAAAGAGATGTCGATCGAATCATCTGCATGAACAACCTCCACTTCATCTCCATCCCATTGTATGATGCACCGATGCATTGTAGATGGAATGCAACAGTTAGCATGGATCCAATCTCTTCCCACAAGACAACGTAAGTGCTTTTGCTGTCGACGATGAAGAACGACGTAGGGATGGTTTTTCGGCCGACAGTTAAGTCCATGTTCAGGACACCTTTGGCTTCTGATGCTTGGCCGTTGAAATCGCTTAGCATGACGTTGGTCTTGATCAGATCTTCATTGGAACGTCCCAAACGTCGTAACATGGAGTACGGCATTATGTTGACTGCGCTCCCGTGTCAACCAGCATCTTGCTGATAGGCTGCCCATTGATATAACCCTTCAGGTATAGGGCTTTCAGATGCCTGTAGCTTCTCTCTCGTGGCTTCTCGAAGATAACTGGCCGTGGCCCGCAATCAAACTGTGCCACCGATACTTCCTCATCTCTTGGAGCACAAAACTCTGACGGGAGAACGAACACCATGTTTGTATCAGCCGATGCCTCTGCATCGGCTTTTGTCTGCTTGGGTCGCCACACTTTCTTTGGTGGGCGAGCCTCTGTCTCCAGTGTTTGCTGAATTTTCACGGCCAAATCGGGCCGTGCTTTCCTCAACGTATAGGTATTGCGCCTCGGCTTCCTCCAAGTTTTGTAGCCGTTGCACTCTGCGCTTTTGGGAGTGGCTGAGTCCATCAGGACACCACCTTGGTCGGTGATATCTATCTTCTTCTTCGACTCCTCGAAGTCTTCATCTTGAGATGACTCAGCTCGTTTGTTCTGAGGTGGGAGAGGTCCTAGACGCTGAAACAAACTTCATTTGTTCCCTTCCTCTTCTGTCTACATTCTGGGCAGTTCTCGATTGTAGGCAATCGGCTCATTCCCGAGTCCCAGCAGTGTTTGAAGAAAGGACAGTTCCAATGCCTATCCATGTCCTCTTGCTCTCTTGACCTCCCTCTGGCGTGACGCTCATACCCTTTGTATCGACGGTATTTCATGTTGTCTGCATCGGACCGACGATATCTATCGTCGTCTGCGTCGTAGCACCGACGTCGGTCGTATTGCTGCTCATATTTGTTAAGGAGATGTGCGGAGAGTGGTCGTTGATACCGCACGCTTATCACCTCTTCCTCAGTCAAATACCGTCTGTCATCATGTCGCGTGGATCGGCCTCCTTTTTATCTTTACCACGAGAGCGACTGCTCTCTGGCTTATCCTCGCCATGGCGATATGCAAGCCCTGCCATGTTGATATCAAAAGAGAAACCTCGCTCGCGTCTTATGCAGTGGCTGAGATCCACCATGTTGACGTCCGGAAACGGCTGCGTGTCAACTCTCATGGCAAACTGACCGAAGAGTAATCGGCCTTGTTCTATCGCCATTTGAATCTGTCCGTGCAGGACTTTGCAGTCGTTGGTGGCATGGGTGAACGTGTGATGCCATTTGCAGTATGGCTTGCTGTTCATCTCTTGTAACGTGGGGATTTTGTGGCCTTCGGGTAACTTCAGCTGTTTTTCCTTCAGCAGCAAATCAAAAATTTGCTCCGTTTTGCTCAAATCAAAGTCAAACCCTTTTGCAGGTCCTGGTTGTTTCACCCACTTGCAGGACACGGGCTTTGCCCCCGAGTCCATTCAGCTACAGCGACTTCCTGATCTCCTACAGAATCTTCATCTTCTTCCATCTCGATCAGGGCAACGCGCTTGAACTTGTCCTGGTACAATTCCGGGTGGCGCTGCTCATACGATGTCAACTTCTGAACCATATGTGCCAGTGAATTGTAGTCCGCTTGGAAGGTCACGTCTTTGAGCGGCGCTGACAGGCCTGCTATCGCCAGCTCGACTGCTTCCTTCTCAGATAGACGAACCGAATAACATCGGTTTCTGACGGTCTGAAGCGCTGAATGTATTCGACACCGCCTTCGCCTCTGCCTGGGTCGATCGGCAATGCCAGCTTCGTAGCTTCGAGTGGTATTGTACGTGGAATTGTTCCTCCAGCTGCTTCCACGTCCGAACCGAATCTGGTGGCAACGAGGTGTACCATCCAAAGGCCGGACCGTGAGAGATTGTGAGAAGAACCTCACACGCAGCTCGTCTGAAGCTGAGACCATGCCCAACTGTGCCAAATATCGGCTCACGTGCTCAATTGAGCTGGTTCCTTCTGATCCACTGAATTTTGTGAAGTCAGGGAGCCGATACTTAGGCGGTAGTGGGATTAGGTCATAATCATTGGGATACGGCTTGGAATAGCCGATCATTCTCTTCTTCGGCATGATGCCGAACTGATCTCTCATGATTGCGGTGATCTCATCCACCGTAGGAGCTGCAGAAGTTGAGCGTTCATGACTTGTACCGGTGGCATATTTAGTTAGCCACACATGTTTCTCCGCATCTGCTCCAGAACGTTTCTGCTCCAGAACTACTCCTGTTCCGCGATCCTCCCGCGTGGGTCCTTCCCGCTGTAACCTGGGTCATCCAGTTGTTGCAGTCGGCACGTATGTGCACACGTATCCATGTGGAATCTCCTTGGGCGGCTCATACAGGAATTGGTAGTCGCCAGGATCACCTCCAACCTTGTAGACGACGTACGCCGGTGAACCATGTTGTTGTGGAGCTGCCATCGTGTATTGCAGTGGTGGCCTAGTATAGAGCGGTATCTCCCCCTGGTGAGTCCCTAGGGCAGGTCCTGACGGAGAGTACTTATGCTTCATGATTTCTTGCACCACATTGAGCGCGACACGTTCCAGAGTGTTCACCAGGCTCTCAGAATGCCGATGAAGAGAGTGAGCCACGGCATAGTTGACTTCCTGTCGCAGGGCTCTGGTACGTTCGTCCGAAGGGAGAGATAGATCTAGTCCCTCTAGCGCGCCTTCGGGTTGGAACCCTTTGAACTTGATGCCGTGCGAATGGGTCCTCTCAAAAGCGCCGATGAGATCGGCTTCCAAGATGGCCTTGAGATCATCATATTTCTTCTTATGCTCAGCAGGCATATCTTCGTACTTGATCGGTTCTTCCGCCATCTCAGATGTAGATGTTGACGTGGTTGCTGCGGAAGATTGTCCCGATCGTCCCACCGGGCGTGCCAGAATGTGTTGCCTGCCAAAACCCACCGGCGAGCAGTGGTTAAGCAACACGAAGAGCCGGGAGGCTTCCAAGACTGCAAGGCCCCGGTCCCTCGACGTCGTCCCGCAAATGTTCCGGCACACGTCCTAGCGGTTGCAAGTGCGTGCCACCTGACCTATACCTGGTCAGGAAGGTGTTGGATTGCTTCGATTAGTTTCTGCATGGCGACACGTAAACATTAAATACGAGCCCGATTGGCTCTCGGGTTGCCCTGTGGATCGGCTCAAAGAGCCGATCGCCCCATGGTTTGCGTCGGGTTAACGATGACATGGGGCTCCTGCTTGATCAATATAAAGTCAAACCAATCTACGACAGTTTAGGGTTTTCACCGTATGATCGGAACATCCTACGCGTAGTTGAGCCTAATAGACACGAAAGATAATGGAAAACTAACCCTAAAAGAGGCCTAAAAACCAACATTAAGTTAACTCCTGGAACATCCCTCTTAGGACTAACAAATCATACCTAACGCACTACCGGATCGTTCAACCCGTTTGCAAGGCCTAACCATACAGATATTAAACCAATCCTTGAGGAATCAAGGAGCAACTATAACGGATCGGATCTACTAAACAACGAACAAGCAAGACGCTGCCCTTACACCTGGATAGGTGTAAGGGCAGCTAGATATCGAGGGACGGCATAGCTAAGCAAATATGCATAAGAAAAGCATCTATGCAAGCCCCAAAACATCTACGATAAGTAGTGCTACTCGCCATCAACAACGCTTCAGCACGAGCACAACAAACGAATAAACGTGTGCTGCCTAGATCGCAAGATGCGATCTAGGCAGCATGATGCTTACGGGAGAAACCCTCGAAAGAAGGGTGGCGATGCGCCTGATTTGTGTTTGTTGTGAACGTGATTGTCCTCCTTTTCGATAACCCTAGATACATATTTATAGTCTAAGGGACTTTCTAATTCGGGCGTGCACCTAACCGTGCACGAGTTAAACTCTATCTTTTAATTCTAAACTAAGATGCGATCTACTATATTACAGATACATGGGCAATTAAGCCCAAACTCTTCGTGCAATGCCGCTTCAAAGATGCTCCACGCGTGTATCCTTCAAGCCCATCTTCACTTACGGCCCATCTCCTGATTTGGCCAAAATCTGGTGATAACAGCAGGAAAGATAGAGAGGTACAAAGCGAAATTGGTAGCTAGATGATACAGTCAAACATATGGGATTTATTATGATGAAATATTTACACATGTGGCAAATATGAATATAGCGAGGGTCCCGATCTCATGTGCAACAAACTTTGGATAACCCTTACACCAGTTGGATGTGAAAAATGCATTCCTACATGGTGACAAGAAGAAGATTAAATGGAGATTCACTGGGACTAGCTTTCAGTTGAAACAGAAGGTAAAGTGTACATGTTAAAGAAGATGCTCTATGGATTAATACAATCTCCTAGAGCTTGCTTTGAACGATTTAGAAGAGTTGTGTGTGATATGGGACATGGACAATGTAATGGAGACCACATTGTATTCTATAGACATTCAAATCAGTAAATAACAATTCTAGTATTCTACGTGGATGACATTATAATGACAGGAGATGATGCACCAGAAATAACATGGGTAAATAATTGTTTAAGCTAAGCCTATGAAGTCAAAGATCTGGGGAACTTACATACTTTCTTGGAATAGAGGTGGCATGGTCAAAAAAGGGAATAGTTCTATCATTACGCAAGTATGTCTTGGACCTTCTCAGTGATATGGGGATGATGGAATGTCGTGCAACTCCAACACCCATGGATCAAAATCAAAGGTAAAAACTCAATGCGGTAAACTCATAGACAAGGAGAGATATCAGAAAGTGGTAGAAATATTGTTATACTTGTGTCACACAAGACCAGATATTGCATGTGCAGTTGGTGTAGTGAGTAGATATATGCATTATCCAAGAAGTGGATGCATGGATGTTGTTCACCGAATATTAAGATACTCCCTCCGTTCCTTTTTATAATGCCTATAGATTTTTGGCATTTGTTTCAGAATATAAGGTTGTAGCTTGACTTTTTTTCAATTACCCCCTCTACCGGTCAGTTCCCACACGACATGCATGAAAAAAATCCATACAAAAGAGAAACAATTAATTAAGATTCCTAATGCACGACCCCAAGGATTTCTTAGATTTAGGAAGCATTGTTTTTCTTTACTTAATAGCATAACCCGGCTGCACATATATGGAGAGTCAACTAGAGAGATTTGTGGGATTTGTTATGTCAATTTAGGAAGTAATCGATTTCCCTCATTCTACTCTGATCTCAAATTGTTAACCCAGGGGGTCTTATGTAAAGAATACTGTTGCGCTAATTTTCGTGCCAAAAAATTATAGGCACTATAGAATGGAACAGAGGGAGTATTTAATAGAAATTCTACAAAAAGGGTTATAGTTTTAAGCAAATGGACATCTAATAGTTGATGGTTACAGTGATGCTGAATGGATAAGTTGTTTAGAAGATAGGTCAACTTATGGTTATTGTGTAATTGTTGGGGGGGCTTGGTAGCATGGAGAAGCAAAAAAACAACCAGTAATATTAAGATCAACTAAAGAAGCAAAGTACATAGCCATGTTTCTAGGATTAAGTGAAATTGATGTAGCATGACCTCCGGTCATCACCACATCATATGTGCCAACGCCAACATATCTACGAAAGGTGAATCAGATTGTTTATAGGTGTCCATTACTACTCGCATAAATGGTATACCACTATATAATCTGTTGTGTGTCAATGATAGAGATACATTGACACTGACGAAAAGAAAAGAGGGAAGTGTGACCGTTAGAGGAAAGAAGGTCAAGATCGTAGAGGAGCAAGACCCGAGAAGAAAGAGGATGAGGAGTTACCAAGCAAGTGTTGGCCTACTAATCAATGACTAGTAGGAAAACTCTTATAGATATAATGAATTATGTGGCACATTTAAAAAGGTGTGCTCCACAAAAATATTTTTGTGGCGCATGATGTAGCATGACCTCCGGTCATCACCACATCATATGTGTCAGCGCCAACATATCTACCAAAGTTGAATCAGATTGTTTATACGTGTCCATTACTACCCGCACAAATGGTATACCACTATATAATCTGTTGTGTGTCAATGGTAGAGATACACTGACACTGACCAAGAGAAAAGAGGGAAGTGTGACCGTTAGAGGAAAGAAGGTCAAGATCGTAGAGGAGCAAGAACCGAGAAGAAAGAGGATGAGGAGTTACCAAGTAAGTGTTAGCCTACTAATCAATTACTAGTAGGAAAACTCTTATAGATAGAAATCAATTATGTGGCACATTTAAAAAGTCGTGCTCCACAAAAAAAATTCTGTGGCGCATGATGCAGCATGACCTCCGGTCATCACCACATCATATGTGTCAACACCAACGTATCTACCAAAGGTGAATCAGATTGTTTATACGTGTCCATTACTACCCGCACAAATGGTATACCACTATATAATCCGTTGTGTGTCATGGTAGAGATACATTGACACTGACCAAGAGAAAAGAGGAAAGTGTGACCATTAGAGGAAAGAAGGTCAACATCCTAGAGGAGCAAGAATCGAGAAGAAAGAAGATGAGGAGTTACCAAGCAAGTGTTGGTCTACTAATCAATCACTAGTAGGAAAACGCTTATAGATAGAAATGAATTCTGTGGCACATTTAAAAAGGCGTGCTCCACAAAAATATTTATGTGGCGCATATAAACCATATGCGCCACAGATGCGCTATATGCGCCACAATATTGTTTATTTCTGTGGCGCATATTGATATATGCGCCACGGAAAACAAATTTGGATTTTTACATTCTAGATTTTATATAAAAAAATCGATTTTTAAATTTTTTAGAATTTTTAGAGTCTTTTCCAATTTTTGAACTTCTAGGATTGTTTTTATTTGTTAAATTAGTTTCTAGTTTTTTTAAATGGTCTTTTAAAAAAAAATTAGAATTTTTGAAATTTTTGAAATTTTTAGATTTTTTTTCCATTTTTTGAACTTTAAGGGTTTTTTTTGCTTTTTTGGGAAAAATTTAGTTTCTTTGAAATTCTCTAAAAATTTAAAATTTCTCAAAAAATTATTTTTGATTTTCTTAAATTTTTCGAAACTTGTAATTTTTTTGAACTTTTTCAAATTTATTTTTTACATTTTTGAAATTTGTATTTTTTTACATTGTTTGAAATTTGTAGTTTTTTTAAATTTTTGAATTTCGTATTGAAAATTTTGAAGCTTTAGATTTTTTGAGAAATTTCAAAACACATATATGTACACATAAACTACACACACATCTACACACACATATACACAAACAAGCCTTAAGAGGGTTAATATGATACTAATATAAATTAGAACTTTAGTAGTACAACATTGAGATCTGGGAATGGACGTGAAGGAAGGAGGCGCGGTCGAGAGAGCGGCGCAGCGCAAATGGTATGTGGAAGGGACGAGAAGGAAGAAGGGGATGACTCTTTATACAGCGGCGACGGGTGAATCGGCAGCGGGAGCATTGGCAATAACGCTGGCGCAGATGGCCAAGGGGCCATGCGCGACGAAACGCTCACTACGCCGCTTGAGAAATCCACGGTAACATCGACCAGACGTAGGTGACGGGTTTTAGACTTCCGTGTCAATGACGTGTCAGGCCTGCCACTAGCGACCGTTTCCGGGCTCTGTCCGATGCGCCTGCAGCGTTCCCTACGAGTCCGCTGCCGGTCGAGTCAAAAGTTTATTTTTTTTTTTTTTTTGCGGGGAAAAGAGATTTCATTAATTGATCACAGGGTTACAATCATGTTCAATCACCACACTAATGTCAGGCGGGCAAACTCCTATCCACGCCTCATTCCTACCCTGGGTTCTGGCCAACTTTGCAAGCTCATGGCTTGCATTGTTCGCCTCTCTATTTATTTTAACTAAAGGACTATCTCTTTCCCGAAGAAACTCTCTAACCATCCTTATCCTAAACGCATATGCCGAGATGTTGGGGCTTGCTCTCTTGATCAGGTTGACCGCCTCCAAGCAGTCCGACTCCACGGTAAAGGCTAGCTGTGTCCACTGTAACGCCTGTTGCGCACCCATCTCAATCGCCATCAGCTCCGCCTCCAGGGCATCGCTGCAGTGGTGCACTTGCTGGCAAGCTGCATACAGGACCTCGCCATGACAGTTGCGCAGCACCATACCAATACCTGCACGTCCATCCATTGTAAAGGCTCCGTCGACATTGAGTTTCGCTGTGCCTTCTGTTGGGGGCGCCCAGTGTGGTCGCTCAAGTTTTCTGGTTTCCGACCTGTTCGTATCTCTCCTGAAGCCTTGGCCTTGATTGATCACCATCTTGCCCTTTGCAATGTCAGAATCTGGGAATTGCTTGACAATCATGAGGGAGTTAAGATAACTTACTAGGAACCTTCTTGATCCCTCGATGGATGGGCATGGTTTGTGATGGGTCATCTCATTATGCGCATGCCAGATCCGCCACAGGGTCATCAAGGTCATCGCTCGCTGTTCTTCCCCGCATGCATGAAGAATCTGTAGTAGCCACTCGTATTGTCTGCACCGGTCGAAAAAGACATTTGAAAGCCCGACTGGACCGGTTAAATGTCTAGTGTACAGAATATGAACCGCGGACGTGACCAGATGCTTTAACTCGCCTAGTTATCCCCTTGTATAGGCCAGCTAGTCAACATTCAGCCCAGGCTACCTATTGAGTCAACATTCAGAAATTGAATAGAATTCGACAGCAAGCAACCTCCTATTACTCCGTACATGAATAGTCGATGGTACGTGAGAAAATCATGTAAAATAAGTAGCAATGGTGAATTTTGCAATTTCCTCCCTCTGCCATGCATGCCGTGTCGAGCAGTCTCTCGTCTGCCATGTCGTCTTGTCACTTTTCTGGCTTGAGTCGTCTTGTCACTCTTTCTCTCTGCTCAAGGCGACGTGGTGAATGGAGTATAGACAGGGCACGGGCTACACAAGCTAGCGTTGGGTCTGGGAAGTGCTACTGGTAGTTGTGGCAATAAACACTTTCGATCTGTGCCCTTCTATCACAAGCTGAGGAGTGGGAACTGGGGAGAGACCTCGCCTCTTGGTTTGCTCGGAGAAGGAGAAGCGAACACCGTCGGGGAGGAGAGGACATAACCCTGCTCGGAGAAGTGAGCACCATTGAGGAGGTGGAGGAGCACTCAGATCTTCTGTCGGCCTACATGTGAAACGGTAAATCTTTGATTTTGTCCAACTTCTCCTTCTCCATCTGCCATTCTGGCCGGATGAGCTCGGTCTGCTAACAATGAAACAACCTCGCAGCTCCGGCGCGGCCAACCAGTTCAAAGCAATGTCCGGCAGGGCTGTTGACGAGGGGAACACGGAGATAGCAGTGGCTGGCGGCGAGGACCCCATCGTCGCCCTCCCGGACGACGTCCGAAGGTACCTCATGTCGTTCTTGCCTTCCCGGGATGCTGTGCGGACTTGCGTCCTCGCCAAGAGCTGGCGCACGTTCTGGAAGTCCGTGCCCGCCCTGCGCATCAGCGACCCTGAGAGCTTCGAGGGTGCGCATGGCTTGAGCACGTTTGTGGACGAGCTGATTCGCCTCCGCGACCCAGTGCCTCTGAATGTCTGTGACATCAGTTCTGTTGTTCACTACGATCCCGATCCTAGCTGCGACTTCGATCGGAGCGACGGCGAATTCCGGCGCATGAAACCGTGGCTCCAGCATGCTGTATCCAATCGAGTCCAAGTACTACGAGTTCGTTTTGTTTGCTGGGTAACCAACATGACTCTCGTCTCCTCACACTTGAAGAGGGTAGAGTTCTACGACGTAAAGTTTGAGGGACGCTGTCTGGATTTTTCGAGTTGTCAGGTGCTAGAGGTGCTGGAGTTAATTAACTGTCAGATCTTCGCGAATATCTCATCCAAATCGTTACAACATCTAAAGATTGATGGCTCAGTTTTGCGCGGCTTTTATGCCCGCATACGCATTTTTGCCCCAAATCTTACTAGTTTTCAACTAGTTGCATTCAGCGGTTTGACTCCTTTCCTTGAGAGCATGCCATCACTGGTAACCGCATCCGTTAAGCTTGGAGGAGCATGCATAGGAGAGTGCATGGACTGTTGTAGCTGTGGTAATCGATCATGTGAGGGATGCACTGTTCAAACTGGAAACAATGACAGTTCTGTGGTTCTCAAAAGCTTGTCAGGTGCTATGAATTTGGAGTTGACAACAGAAGATAACATGGTATGCTCTGACTTTTGCTTCTCATGTTGCTGTTTGCTATGTGCTATGTCCCATGTATGGTTATATCCAATTCTCCATAAATATAAGCATATCAAACTACCTCCCTGTGAGCATTTCATATTTTCACCGATTCATAAGTTTGAGTCTTAATGTTTGTACCATTACATCACCTATGGTTGGTTTGATGCATAGCACATACCAGTACTTGACACTTTAATCACATATACTACCTCTGTTCCAAACTATAAGATATATTGGTAGGCTAAAATAGCCTTGCAAAACATCTTATATTATGGGACAGGGGTAATACTATTCAAAGCGTATGGGATATACTAGATCTTAATCTCAGCTACACTTCTGAGTAGTTTCTGAAGTCCAGCATATGATATAAATATATATATATGCCTACGTTTAATTGCTGTCAAAATATAAACCTGCAGAAAGTTTCCAATGAGTATACTTCTGTTTCTCAAAAACATCATGCATGTTAGACCTTCTATTGTTCGTTAACCATCTTCACTTTGTCCAGTTTATTTACGCCTTGTTAAGTTAAACCTTGAATTCTTCTTTAACCTTCTTCATTTTTTCCAGATTGTTTTCAAAAATTATTTGAAATGCTACCCATTTTTTGGCAAGCTAAAAACGCTCCTGCTCAATCAGTGGTGTATGGTTGATAACTTCACTGTACTGGTTTACTTTCTTCACCACTCACCAATTCTAGAGGTGCTTACGCTGCAGCTTCATTTTGAAACTCGGGAGGTATATATTCTCCAAGTATGATAGTTTATATCTTTGAAGTTGCCGTGTACCTTCTGTTGACTTCAGTAAAATATTTTTGTTTGCTATAGGAACAGCTTGTCACCGAAACAGATGAAAGCTACAATTCAAGTGTACCATCAATTATAGCAAATCATCTCAAGGTAGTCAAAATCATATGTGACACAAAGGAAGATGCAAGGCTTCACCATATTTTAACGATCCTCTGTACTCATGGAGTACCTTCTGAGCAAATTGACATCCAGTAAACTCTGTTTGCCTGTAAGTAACCATTACCTATCTTTATGGTTATTATCTTTTGGTAGGTCACTATACAGCATGTAAATGCAATAACATAATTTCATAAAAAAAGCTAAAATACAACAATGCAGCATTTGATATTGTATCTTTTTGCACTACTTTTACATTCTTCTAGCCAACCATAACACATAGAGTCCCTGGTACCCAGTCTCTATTCTAACAGGTGCCCAATAGCAACCTTGCTGAGCCCATCTGCTGGGTCAATAACTACAGGTGCTTGGTCGCCATAGCAGCATGCCCATGGCGACAACATAGACAGGGCGGAGAGCATATTCTGCGACCGAAAGTATTAAGTAGGAACTTAATGCTTGGTTAACAAAACTAGCAGGTCTGTGTAAGTCCAGGCAGTACTGGTGGTAGAACTTCAGCAGGGTTCTATTCCTGTCTTCGTAAAGGGACAGTTTAACACTAACAAAGTTGTTCTTTCGTTATTTGAAGATCAAATAAATGGTCAAATTTTTGCCTTTCAAATTACCTCTGAAACCTTCTATTCAGTTTTGTGTTATTAGCAAATTCTTCCAACATTCCAATAGCTAGATCAAGTTGCATTTTGGTCACACTCCAAGTTATTCTCTCACAGTATTCCCCGTGTTTCTTCCAAGTCTGACAGTCTCATGTACTCACATTATCCTTTTTTTGTTTATGCAGGTTTTCGTTTCGAGCTGGACGCGTTCAGTTGAGCTGGTCTACCTTGTCCCTGGTTATTTGAACTTTTATGTCTCTGGATGTAGTACCATCCAGTGTGCCTATTCATATGAACTCGTATGTATCTTGCTGCGTGGCTTGTTGCCTGGATGCAGTTCAAGTGTCTCTGTAGTCTGCTAGTGCACTTTTGGTTCGTCTGAACCTGTCTAGTGTTGTTTCAGATTGTGCTACTACGTACCGTTTTATTGTCTGCACCTCTTTCTTAGCTTCCATGTGGACTTATAATCAAGTCTTAGTTATACTTGGATGCTGTGCGAGTTTGTCTATGCATTTGCTATGCAATCTAGCGATTTAGAGATTGAACAAGTTCAGAATTTATGCACAGCCAAAGTTTAAGTTTGAATTCTACTCAGCATAATGAATCAGATCTGGACTTGCAAATTCGGTTATATATGAGAGATACGGCTATCAGGAAAATTGCATAGATAACGGATACAACCATGCATGCACGAGAACAAGAAAATCTGAGACCTCCGCAATTTAGAATTGTGGAACAGTGGGTTCTTGTAGAATTGGGGTTCAAGTAGTTAGAAGGGTCCCATGAACATTTTCTTATACATAGTTTTAAGGTGAAACAGATAATCTTTTGTCAAAGAATATACAAGGAGCACACGGTCACAAAATGAACAGTTAGACTAGATGTTGTACAGCTCAGTTGACTCAGAGAAATTTAATAGTCGTTTCTGAAGAAAAAAAAATCCAAAAAAAATAGTGGCACTGCTAACAAGAACATGAGCAATAACTAGAAACTTATGGAAAGACAGCGAAATAGCCCGAATCCTGATTTTCCTGCTTAAGATGCAATCTTGTAACATACACAATACTTTTTTATAAGTCGACCAAGTATGGAAGGAACACAAAAAGGACATGGGGAAAACAGCAGCAGCATAGTAGCAATAGCCAAGAAGCAGGCAAGCAGTTAACTGTTTGTCCGCTCACAGTTATATTAAGAGACAGAGGTCGCAAGCATGGTATCTAAGAAAATGAAGAGATTAACTTGCAGAGATTAAAATCACATGGTTGAAGTAACAACTTGACAAGAAACACACAACATGCAAATTGCCTTTCAGAGCATGGATCGCGTCGCATGGTTTAAGTAACAACTTGACAAGAAACACACAACATGCAAATTGTCTTTCAGAACATGGATCGCGTAGTCTGTACAGTTGGCACGGTTCTGCATCAGCAAATATCAACTACAGATGTAACCCCAACCTGAACTATCAATCCTCCTATGTGCAGTAGTAGCTTCTCTTCGTGTCCATGAACAATCCCGTATACTGAACAGTGTCCATATGCTTTTCGTGCTATCACTCACTGGGTCTCAGTCTTTCCAGTTTGTTCAGGGCCACTGTCACTTGAGCCGGTCGACCCAGAACTGGCGTCAACACTCTGATGCTCACTGTGTTCATCGTTGGTTGATGTGTTGGTTTCAATTTTGATATCTTCCTGATCACCGTTGCTCGACGCTTTTGTAGCTCCATCAACCTGGTTCTCCACAGGCTTTATCTCTTCTAGAGAACCATTTGTGCCTTCAGCAGCAGATGCCTCTTGGGGGTTCTCTGTCTGCGTATTTGCGGCCTGGTCAGTGCGAACTTCTTTAGCAGCATTGCCTTCCTCAGGGTTTGCTTCTTCGGCGCCTGACACCTCATGAGCTGTAACAGTTTCCAAACCCTTCTCATCACCACCAGACTCAGTCCCAACCTTTTCTTCTACGAAGATGCCATCAGATGGATTAGACTCCACAGAATTACCCTTCTCAGCATCACCAGATGCAGTCCCAGATGATGCTTTTGCCCCTTCATGTTCAGATCCAATCTCTACATGAACAGCCTCGCTGCTGCTATCTCCTGGGTTTTCACTTGCACCATTTTGAGGATTCTCAGTGTGTACCGCTGGTATGTTGCCTGTTTCATCTGGAAGCGTCTCGGCGGAATGCTCGTCGCTGGTTCCAGCCTTGGTATCATCAGAAAGGGATCCAGAATCAGCTTGAGACTCCACCTCCTCCTTTTTCTCAGCTTGCTCTCCATCTGATCCATTGCTGCTTGCATTGATCTGATCTGAATCACTTTGCTCCTTTTCTTCATGAGTTGCTCCATTTACCTCTTCACCAGCGGTTCCCTCTTGGCCATCCTTGTTTTGAGGCACATCATCTTCAACTGAATGGACTTCGCTTTTAGTCTCACCATCAGATGAGTTGGATTCAGCATCAAGCTTGAATGCTGCTGAGTGGGAGTCAGTACCATGTGCTTCTGCATTACCATCTGCACGGCTGGCTTGTTCTTCTTCAGCTTCTGATCTCTCTGCGTTTCCCGCATCATCATCGTGGGAGTCGGTATTGTCTTTCTCAAACACAGTTTCTCCAGTCTTCTCTTCATCTTTATTGCTTATCACATCGATATCCTCTATGGCCTTATCCACATCACCAACACCATAACCACCTACCCTTTCTTTCCTACCCTGGAACATGCTTCTATCATCATGGGAAAGCTGGTTCTCAGTAGCATTGAGGTACTCATTTTTCTTATCATAAGAATGCTTCACCTGGTACACAAGCCAAACAGCAACACCTAAAAGTAGAGTGACCTTGAGTAGCGTTTTGATTTTTGATCCTCTGTTCCTCTGGTTGCGGCTATTTGAATGATGAAGCATGTTTACAGCTGCTGAAAAAGATAAACAAATTAAAGGTGAGATTGTGAGTTGCTGCGCTTAATTTATTCATAAGAAACAGCAAATTAACCATCAAACACATATTGACATTCAGTATATGCATTCTGTAATAATATAACACCTACCAGAGGTGCTCTCATGCTCCACCTCTGGAGTAGTACACAAATATTAAAAGTACTTTTGGCGAAAGTGGAATGTTACAGAACAATCAGATCGGGCATGCTTGTTGAAACCATCATGACATTCTACAAACTATCCCATATAAGAGAAACCACTTAGAAGTAACCAATTATAATAGAAACTATGTCTATCTTCTTTGTACAAGCATTCTTCTTCCGCCAGCCGCTGACAAACCTAACAGTAAGACCTTATTATGGCCAATGATAGATATTAGAAACCAGATTACCCTAAAACTTTGCAACTGACAGTCTGACAAGTGACATGCCATATCTTAACCATGAGATTTTGCAACTGACAAGCGACATGCAATATCTCCTACCCTAATAACAGTGAGCGTAATCCACTAACAACATTGATGCATGGCAGCATGTCTTAAGTGCTCACAATAGAAAACAAAAAAAAATGCAGATTAGGACAGTGTAACATTGTCACATTTTGTAAAGAAATTCCTTGTAGCTCATAATGATAACTTCAGAGAACAAAACCGAAAGATGGATAAGCTCAAAGGAGGCTACTAGTGATACTTCCATACTGCCAATGGAGCATACAAGCACTTCCTAGTAGTTCCTAGGAAATACTCTTCTGTATGTATTTATGACACATCTCTGATTGTCCTTCCAGAAGAGAAATAAAGAGTCTATCCTAGATCAACGAACTTGGAAACAAGCCCTAGGCATGATAATAGAACCTAAAAGCTAATGAGTGAATATTTCCAAAAAAAATCGGATAACATCATACGTGGTGACAAGAACAGATAATTGGCCAATGAGTCAAAACTTAGCAGAGATGTATAGTTAGATGCATTCACCATACTTGTATCTAGTAGTGCTCAGCCATTTGTCAACCTCATATATATGGCAGAAAGCGTATGATGCGCCGCAGTTATTATGCGCAAACTGTGCACCAAACTCTTAAAACGCGGATGGCAGCACCATGTAGCCCATTACAGAATTTGGTCCCCTGAGGCCAAATCTGTGGTCCGCAACAGCACTATAACTCGTGTGCTGTAACAGGACCAATAAATTGAATGCAAACCCTCGTTACCCTTTCTTCAGGCAACAACCAATGACAGCGCAAAGGAGCACATAACTAGCTACTACTATTTCTCTGCTAAGCTCTCAAGGACATAACAAATGGGGATCTCAGGAAACAACTTCTGAATGAGTAGCAGTACATGCTAACCAGAAGTCTGAGCTGAAGAGGAACTCGAGAATGAACACATGATGCAATTGGTACGTTGCTAGTAGTGGCGGTAAAAGCCAAATCAGAAGCCTCATATGCTCCCACGAGCATATGGGCCAAATATGCCACTCAAGCATACGGATCAGCAAGACACGCAACGGTGGGTCAAGAAACCATGGCACGCACACCATTTTCTCTGTTCCCCAGTCTCAGTCTACCGTTTCGTTTCTACGTTCTCCAGAACCCTCTTATCGTGTTTGTAGTTGGTTCCTGGTAGTGTGATGTGATGGAACAAACCAGTACGGGCTATCTAGTGCATCCAAGGCTAGCAGATTACTCACGTTGAAACCACAGCACAGCCATCGCTGCTCGGTACGATTTATAGCAGTACAATATGCAGAAATTCAGAGGTGGAATACGAAAGAGGAAAAACAGCAGAAAACACCCTAAACAGGAACCTGCTACTTGTATGCATCTACTTCAACAGAAAGCTAATGAGTGAATATTTCCAGAAAATCCTAGTAAATATCATATGTGTTGACAACAGATAATTGGCCAAGGAGTTGAAAACTTAGCAGAGAAGTATAGTAGGACGCATTCGCCATATTTGTATCTAGGAGTGTTCAGCCATTTGACAACCTCATATATAGGAGAAAGTATATGATGCACCACAATTATTATGCGCAAAACTGTGCACCAAACTCTTAAAACGCGGAAGGCAGCACCATGAAGCCCATTACACAACTTGGTCCCCCTGAGGCCAAATCTGTGGTCCGCAACAGCACTATCACTAGTGTGCTGTAACAGGACCAATAAATTGAATGCAGACCCTCGTTACCCTTTCTTGAGGCAGATAACAAATGGGGATTTCAGGAAACAATTTCTGAACGAGTAGTAGTACATGGTAACCACCAGAAGTCTGGACTGAAGAGGAACTCGAGAATGAACACATGATGCAATTGGTACGTTGCTTGTAGTGGCGGTAAAAGCCAAATCAGATGCCTCATATCATATGCTCCCCCGAGCATATGGACTAAACAGGCCACTCAAGCATACGGATTGGCAAGACACACGGCGGTGGGTCAAGAAACCATGGCACGCACACCATTTTCTCTTGTTCCCTGGTCTCAGTCCACCATTTTCCTTTCTACGTTCTCCAGAACCCTTTTATCCTGTCTGCAGTTGGTTCCTAGTAGTGTGATGTGATGCAACAAACCAGCACAAGCTATCTAGTGTATCTAACGCTAGCAAGCAGATACTCCCGTCGAAACCACAGCCATCAGTACTTGGTACTCTTCATAGCAGTATACAATATGCAGAAACTCAGAGGTGGAATCCGAAAGAGCAAAACAGCAGGAAACACCCCAAACAGGAACCTGCTACTTGTACGCATCTACTCCACTTCAACATGAAGCCAGGAAGGGGACATGTTTTCCACATCCCTTTGTCCTTCCACCCCTTTTGCGGCTGGATTTGTAGGCTGCAGAGCGCAACCAACCGAGCGCACGCACGCATCCATCCATCCGTCCCCGATCCCGTACCTGCATTGCGCGAGCTCGGATACACACATCTGGATGGAACCAAATCTACCGTACAGAAAGGTGGTGCTGCGCCGCTGTGAACCAACTCTATCAACTTATCGTAGTCGCCAGACGCTCGCCGTCCAACTAAGCGCTGGCTGCTTGTGCGTGTGCGTGTTACGAAACGAAGGGAGCAGCGAGCGACGAGATCGGGTGGCGCTGGAAAAACCAACTGCTCGAACCGCGCTGCTGGTACTAGCAGGAGAGCACGCAGCGAAGCAAAACGCGCGCGGGGAGGAGCGGCAGCAGCGGCGCCGGCGGTGCGGCATTGGAGCGTGGAGAGGGGGAGGAGGGGGGCTGACCTGGGATGGGTGGCGGAAGGAGGAGCCGGCGAGTGCACCGCGTCCGAGCCCGACGCAGCGGCGAGAGCAGAGAGGGAGAGAGATAGAGGTGGAGAGGGATGATGCGAGTGGGGTGGACGGGTGTTGATGGTGGATTGATGGGGTGGTTTGGATCTGGGAAATAGTGGGGCACGCAAGGCACGGCGCGCGTGATCGTGCTGCGGGTTTTCACTTTTGGTTTTGTTGTTTTACCATTTCTTTTGGCGTGGTTTGGTGGGCGGTGGCGATGGTGTGAACGTGCGACCCGGGCAGGTTGCCTTCCCCGTGATACCCCGCCGTCCTGGGCGAAATGGAATAGGTACTGGATGGCTGTTGGGCGCGTAACTGGCTGCGTCGTGGGGCGGCGGCGCTGTCTCTGTGAGTTGGCGCGTCGATAGTATGGATGATATTCCATTGGTCATTCATTAATAATGTGTGTCCATCCATCCTGAGTGAGCGGTAGGCTCGATTTCTTTGGGTGCATGGAACATGGCACTGCTTTGGCATTTGGGAACAGCTGTACGCGCGGCGTGACTTTACTGTAGTGGTTAACAGATCCAACGAGACGTAATTGCGAGGATCGTATACAGGCTAAGAGCATCTTTAGTCCCGCCCCCAAACCGTCGCGAGAAAGATTTGGGCGTGCCGGACTCCCCACATCTTCCTAGGCCGCCATCGGCTAATAAAGATCGCTATCGCCACCACCACCTACAATGTTGAGACTAACCAACGGTGCCTCGTCCGGCCAGCATCCTCGAGTTCGACGAGTATGCCAACAACGATGACGACATGCATCGAGGAGGACCCGAGCTGAACACACGGTTCATGGCTGACGCGGAACGGGAGGCGACGAAGGAGGAGCCATCCCACACGGCGTTCAACTCGAAGAAACGGCAGCGGCAGGCCGCAGAGGAGGAGGCAGACGATGACGACCTCAATGCCTGGAGCGACGACGGGCATTACCCGGAGGAGGAGTTGGCGGGGCAGAGAGGGGCATCCTTAGTCGCTCAAGAAGATCTAGGATGGCCCCAGTGCCCGTGAGGAAACCAACGAGGAGAAGTGGCGCCGCGTCGTCAACTTCTCCATCCAACGGGGGCCGATAGAGGAGACGGTGTTGGAGATGTGCCCTAGACACTACTAGGAAAAGGTCTACCACCAGCGCACCAAAAAAGGTTACCGCCGGTGGGAACACGCCGGTGATATTTGACTACCGTCGGCGCACGGGAATGTTCGCCAGCGATACAACAAAACAATACCGGCGCAGTTTATTTGTTTGCCGGCGGTAGCTTGAATAGGAAACAAAAAAAAGGCCCACTCACCACCGCCCCACCACTTGCCCACTATTCCCTCATCATTACAATTACAGAGAGAACCCTAACAAGAATTAACAAAAGCAATCGGGTCCTTCCAAGTGTTGTGTGTGCGGTCGTGGACGGCGAGCCCTGCTCAACGCGACGACCTTTGACGACGAGCCGATGGCTGCTGCTTGTGGCGGGGATGGACGAAGGCCCGCACGTGGACATGTGGGAGTTGGTCGGGACGGGATTGTGGGTCGACCAGGAGGTAGTGGAGGAGGACATGGTGAGCGGCGAAGCAGTAGGGGTGGGTGGAATTGACCGCCGCCTCCCAGCACGGCTCCCCGACGGCGGCACGGCGACTGCTCGGTGCTGCTTCCCGGCGTCGAACGGATCCAAGCGACGACGACCCCAAACAGCGTGGCAGCGGTGGCCTACGACCGTCTCTGCGGCGGCCGGAAGCGCCCGCCAGTGCAACCGCCGGCAGCACCCTCCCGTGTGCGCAGTGTGGAGCCCAAGATCCTCCTTGCGTGCGCGATGTGGAGCGACGATGGTGTGGAGCAACAGGTTACGGCACGATTTCTGCTTGGTGTGTGCGAGATCTGGGAGTTAGAGCAAGTCCAACAGCACCCTTACATTTTCTCCCCTATATCTTCATGTAGGGGACACCCCTAAAAAGATTCCTCCCCTATATTTTTCTTCTTTCCAACAGCTCCCCTATAATTTCTCCCCAATGTCATATTCACATGTATTTTAATAATGTAGAGCCCACATGTAAGATTTATAACAAGACATAAACATGGCTTGGGGCATGTATAGGGGACACCTCCACAACCCCAATGCATAGGGGAGAGAGGGGGGTTGAGTTGGGAACACCAATATTTAGGGGAGGCTATAGGAGAGCTGTTGGAGCCATATTTTTCTTCTTTCTTCCCTATGTTCGGTATAGGGGGTGGTTATAAGGATGTTGTTGGACTTGCTCTTAGGTGCGTGTGTGGGATCTGGGAGTTAGGTGCGGGCCTGGTGTGCGTGGTCTGTGTCTGTGTGGTGTGCCCTCTAGGTAGTGTGGATGGAGAAAAATAAAGGCAAAAAGATGGAGATGTATTACACCCGACGAACAGGGTTCTTTGCCCGCCGACGGTAGTTTATTTGCACTGGCGGGTGGATATAATGGCGCGCCGGCGGAATTTGCTAGTATCAATTGCAACCTGGCGGCACCTTACTACAGGCGAACTATTTTTCTGGTTCGCCAGCGGTAAGTTGGTATCGCTGGCGAATTTCAATTTTGGCGCGCCGGCAGTATATACCCCCGACGAATCTTAATTTTAGTACGCCAGCGGTAGTTTGTGCGGCTATAGGCTATTTCCTAGTAGTGAGAAGCAAATAATAAAGATGTATTTATTATCATATCTCTAACATTTATAATAAGTTTTATGCCATGCTATAACTGTATTAAGCAGAAACATTAGTACACGTGTGGTATGTTAATAAAGCAAATCCCTAGTCAACTAGTCCATTGGTTAACAGATGATTAAGGTTTCCTGGTCATGGATATTTATGTCAATTGATAATGAGGTCATGTCATTGGATAAATGATGTGATGGATACATACCCAACATAAGTATTGCAATGAGATCCAGTCACAAAGTTGAACACCTACAAAAACGTAGTAACCTACTCTTTAGACCGTGGGATTATATATAATCACTATCACCAGAAGCTGTCTTGACTGCATCAACCATCACATCATAACAGGGTGATCATAAATGTGTCTCTCAGGTATTAAGGCGTACGCATCAAGATTGGGATTTGTCCATCCGCATGACGGATATGTACTCTGGACCCACTCGGTGAGATTACTTATACGAAGTTTGCAAGCATGTGACTAGATCACGGGAATGTAATGTCACAAGAACGAGTAAATGTGTTTAGCGGTAATGAGATTTGAAAGTTCAGAGATGGTAAACCTAGAGGGGGGTGAATAGGTTTCTACAGATTTTAATTCTTTCTTTGCAATATTAGGCTTTGCGGAATATAAAGGTGAGCCTAATGCAAACTAGGTGAAACAACCTATATGAGGATACAACTAACTCGAGCACGAAGGCTCTCACAGGCAGTTAAATCACAAGTAAGGAGTTCGGTTAGAGATAACCGATAGCACGCGGAGACGAGGATGTATTCCCGTGTTCCCTTCCTTTGCAAGAAGGCACGTCACGTTTGGAGGAGTGGAGGTCCCACGATGTAACATCCCTGTTTAGCAAACCCTAATTAGGAGTTGTTTGTGCATTCATGAGCATCATCTAATACGCATTAAGAAAAATTTGCATTTCAAATAAAGTGGAAACCCTAATGTGTGCAATTTTCCCTCTGTTTGAAATCCTCTCAAAATGTTTCAAACCAAACAGTTGGTCTCTCAAATACAAATAGAAAGGCCACTGAATATTTTACATAAGGTTTGGAGTTATTTTGGATTTTGCAGAAGAGTTGAAATAGAAAAATTACTTTAGTTTTAAAACCTGTTCTAAAGTTTCCAGGAAAACCCTCAAATGCTAGGGGGTTTTTTACAAAAATGGTTGTTGTCTTCTTCCTCGTGCCCAGGCAGGCACCTGCGTGTCGAGCTCCTTGCTCCCCGCACTGCCACCTACTGCTGGCCGCCGCTGAACGAGGAGAGCACCCCGACCTCGCACGCCTCTCTCACACCTATCCTCTCTCACGCGCGCCCCTCTCTCTGGCTCCTCTGCGCGCGCGGCCCAAACCCTAGCCGGCCAGACCTCGCCGTCGCCGCCGTTGCCGGCCACCCCGCGCCCCTCCGAGACGCTCCCGAGCTCCGCCGTGACTCCCTCGTCCTTCCCCGCCAACCAGAGCAGGCCGAGGCGCCCGGAATCGCGCCAATCGGGCGGAGCCCGAGCCGCCGGCCACCGCACCTCGCCGCCGACTCCGGCCTCCCCTCGTCTCGCCGTCGACACCAGAAGCTCCGCGGTGAGCTTCTGAGCATCTTGGTGCCCTCCGCGCTCGCCCGCCTCCGTAGCCTCCGGCCGTCGTGCGCCCGCGAGCTTGGCCGCCGGCCATCGCCGCCGTGGTCGCTCCGGCGACCATTGGTGGGCGGCGCCGCCACCAAAAGGTCCAGCGCGACGCCCTGCGTCGTTTGCCCCCGCTCCCTCGCCCTAATTCGGCCTCAATCGGCCGATTGTTGCGGCATCTGCGAGCTCAAGGTCGTGTTGACGTCAGCATGACGCATTAAAGCTTTTTCTATTTTCTGTTATTTTCAGTAATTGTTTAATAATTCATATAAATTCAGAAAAATACAAAATTATATATCAATTTGATCAGGAAAACATTTCCTATTTGTTTATACATGTTTCATACATGATTGAACCCATTAAATGTGGAGCTTAGTAGAAAACCCTAATACACCCCTCTCATATGGCGGTATCCGATGCCGGAACCCCTTTAACCTGATGATGCACCTAGGGTTTACTTAATTCCTTTAATACGACATGTCATTCATATTGTATGCGCATTGCATTATGCCATGTCTTGAATGTGTATTTATCTTTCCGGTATTTGCTTCTTCGCGATCGATAGAGCACGTGCCCGAGACGATGAAGATCGACACCGACGCAAGTCAATACTTGTACATCGACGAACAACTCAAGCATGGGATCCCCGAATATCCATATTGGTTTGTCAGGGACAAAGGCAAGCCCTAGCCTGGTTCATATATGATTTTGAAATGCTTTTACTTCTGGTTCCTACATATTGCATGCGATTCAACTGTCTTTTATCGATAGGTAGAGTTATCCTATCTGATGCATGTTCCATCCTTGTAGCCTCAAATCTCTGATCCACTGCTCTAGCATACCTAGGTTTGGCATGTGTGCATCGCTAGAGCCTTTATCTCTTTATGCTTAGCCATGCTTAGTTTGTTACGCTACTACTCCGGTCTTCGGACTGGAGCCTTACAATGAAATGAAACTAGCATGACAGGTTGACGTGGTAAGTATAGAGATGATTGTTAAACATGATTAAAGGCTCAGACGAAAGGCCACATTGGGATGTGGTGGGTTGTTTCGTTTCTGCCGACCCTAGGATGCGAGTTCTCGCCTCTTGAACCAAGACTGAGCGTACAACCACACGAGGCCCTATTATGGTACCCTCTCGACTCACTAACTTGCCTAGTAGATTCCATGAGTCACATAGTTTGCGCGTTATCTGGACATATGCATTGCATTCTGCTTGGGGGAAAAGGTACATAACAGGTAGGTAAGCGTGGCCGTGGTGGCTGGGGTTAGAGTCCCTGGGGAAACCCACCTCGCCTCACATCGTTAAGGACCGACTTCGGGACTTGACCCGTTACGGCGGAACAATCCTTAGCGCGTGACTCATGGTCTCGGCGACAGCAAGGTAAAGGTCGTGGTCAACCACTCTCTGCCTTTCCAAGGAAGAGAGCTAATGTACTGGCACTAAGAATCGGTTGGCACGTGTGGATAAAATTGTGCACCCCTGCAGGGTTAAATCTTTTCGAAAGCCGTGTCCACGGTTATGGACGACTTGGGAATGGATTCTGTGATCATAGACAACTTTAACCTGATCGTAAAACTTGGCAAACAATGTGTGTTTACGGATACCTTCTTCGGGTGTTGAGGGGGTAATCCGAGGATAGTGGTTCGAGATGATGAAGATTGGTGGATACAATATGATGATCAGTAGAACTAGAGATATCGACCTCTTATCCCCTTTTAAAGGTTCTGAGTAGTCGAGCTTCTCCTCTCTCTTGTCTTACAAAGGAAAACTGGCTTTACGCAAAAGAAGCTCCACAGAAAACCCGCATACCCGCTTTGCTAAAAGGTTGTACTAAGTCTTGCTGAGTCCCTGTACTCAGCTTTGCATGCTTTTGTTTCAGACGAAGTTGCTCCAACATATGGTGGTTTCTAGTCGACATCGACGAGTAGCTTGGGGTTCCCAGGTGGCAGCCTGGAATCTATGGGCTGGGACGTCGCCGTTATGCTCCTGGCCTCTTAGGCCTTTTGCTATCTTGCTATGTCTAATAGCATAACTTTGCTTCCGTTGATTGATGTATGCAGGTCAGTGACCTCTGCTTGTAATACTTTGGTTCTTCGCTCGTTATGAGCTTGTATTACTTCTTGAGTCGTAGAGTCACTGTTGTGTTACCGATTCTCTCACTGTAGTCTCTCGAGCTCTAGGTTAGGCTTATGTCGACGAGATCTGGTATTTGTCTAACCCGATCCCGGGGTGCCACAGGTTTTGGTATCGAGCAGACTGCCTGTAGGAAACCCTTTCTACTGTCGATGTTGAGTCTAGTGTTTGTGAAAACTATTTGAAAGCTAAAAGTATTTGCGAAAATCTGATTAGGCTTCTTTTTACTCCTTATCTGGTATCGCTCTAATTCAAAGGTGCCTTACCTTGTGTTGATTTGAAAGTTTTTCTATCTCTTCTAGTCTTTCAAACTTAGGTGCCTCAAGGGCATGTCGTTTCTAAACCAGTTGACCTAGTGCAGAGTTCTCTAGAGTCGTGTGTGTTCTGTGCTTCCTCTTTGTTTTATTTTGTTTCAACAGAGAGATTCATTTCCATCATGATCTCTCTATTTTCGAGGTTCCACAAAATTCTGTTCTAGGCTTCGAGGTTTCCTTTCGCCTTGAATGCCTCCTTTTTATTTGCTTGGGTAGTTTGGAAGTTTTGCGTCGCTTCTAAAAGCTACACCGTGATCACTACCTCGCAGTGTCCTCAGTGTCACTCATTTAGTGGTTACTCTTTTCTCGGGTTTTAACCCTTGGACTTGAACCGAAGGTCCCCGATTGTGCTAGATTCTAGTATACGAATCTTAGTACATGAAGCTGGCCTTTAACCCAAGATCCATGCCGTTGAACACTGGTGTTAATGTTCAAACATTACATCGGGATGGCTAAATTATTAAGCTATCCTTCAAGCTTGTGGTTATTGTCGTGTTGAATTGCGGCAATAAATATCTTTCACTTCCACTAGCTATCAAATATGTTCTTTCATCAAACCAAATGGATCACGACTAGAGTGCTCTTTGCGAGTCTCTTATCTATGTCTGTGACTCTGCCACATCTCCTTTTTCAGCATGAGTTTGACAAAAGTGTTAACTTGTGCATCTACCTCTCAGGAATTCTGATCCTGATTGTGTTCCTCCTATTTAGTTGCTTTCCAACCTTTGTCTGCTAGTTAGCAGCCAAGATGTAAATGTGCATTGGTCTAGTGCATGTTACTCTTGTGTTTCGTCAAGACATTCCACTTCAGTATGTCAGGAGAAACAAACTCCAGTACCTCGTCCATTTCTAAGACTTGGTCAAAGTGTTGTAATCCGCAGATTAAGAGGCCTCGTTAGCTTCTGTTCTGTTCTACCTTAGAGTATCACCCTCTTTTATATTATGAGGTCGTGCTTTGTATCATGGCCTTATAGATGAAGTGATGTTCTTTCATATCTTTACTCACCCTTTCTCCGAGTTGTCTATGCTTGGAAATGTTGGGGTTTGCGTATTGATGTGGCCATCTGAGATTCTTAGCAATTGTTATTGCTTGGAGATCCAAGGACATTTGTGTCATTCTTAGCATGATTGGTTCGCCAACTAATTAAGCGAAGTTTGATCGTGCTGCCAAGTCCATTTGTTCAGGCGCACATTTTGGTCAAAGAGTTAGGTCAATGCCAAAGCTCTCAAGACCACATCGGTTGCTTTGTAAAGCAAGATCCCCTCTCGAACTCAGTGATATACCGGTGGTTCGTGATATTCTAGTTGTCTTTCTAGAAGTATCGCCATGTTGCCACATGACCGTGTTATCGAGTTCATGAGTAAGTTAGTTCTGTGAACTACTCCTTTCTCCAAGAAACCGTACTGGATATCCAGGACTAATTGGTTGAGCTTAAACAACAACTTGGAGAGTTGAAAGACAAGAGCTCTATCCAACTTGATTATTCTTAAAGGGATATCTAGTTTTGTTCGCGCTGAAGTCTGATAGTATCTTCCCCATGGATTTGCTATCTTCCTTAACCTTTGATTTGAGTTTGGGCTATTGTCAAATCAAACTCAGTTCCTAGGACTATCTTGATGATGTTTATACTCATGGAGTCTCGTCTGAGTATACATTCATGTCCTTTGGTCTGACCAATACTTTTGCCTCGTTCCTGCAAAATATGAGTTCCTCATTGGAGTATCTTGATAAGTTTGTTATTGAGCTCATCGATGACATTCTTATTTCCTCCATGTTTAAAGAGATTCATATTGAACAGTGGGCATTAATATTGGAAACTTTTAAGAACCATCTTTGTGTTATCATGAAGTATGTGTTCTGGATGTTGAAAGTGACCTTCTATGGTTCACGTGCATTTGCTGAAACATGTCGCCGTGGATCTGAGTTGAGTTCCCTTTGTTTCCCTCGGGAATCATCGCAAGTCGGTCATGCATGGGCGGAATATTCTTAAGATGGAAGGTTGTCACCTCCATCGTCTCGAAAATTTCCTCTATGCACGCTAAGCCACTGACTGGTTTGTTCAAGAAAGAGAAGAAGCTTAACTAGCTTCAAAATATTATTTGATGTCCCCACAAGGACTCACTTGTGTTACATTGCAAAATTCATGTGCACGCAATTGCCTCTGCAGTCGCAACCACATGTATTACGCAATCTTGCTCAATCCTTTGGAGCTTGACATTGTGGTCCATATCTTGAGAATCTATCGATTTTTCTGTGGTGGTAACTGTTGAAAATTTCTAATTGTACATGCTGAGTCCGAAAGTATCTTTACACCTAACCTAAGCTGAATCTCAAGCAGCAATGATGGTTGGTGTTTCTCAAGGATTTTTGACATAGGTCTTTTTGTAAATCCGGCAAAATTGATGTCGTGGTTCACACAATTAGTCGGAAGGCCTGATGCCATAATCTCTTGAATCATCAAAAATGACCACTCTCCATAAGGATCTTATGTGACTCATTCTAGGAGTTGCCCATATGATGCTTTTCATATCCTGAAGTCTTGACCTTCGCTTGATGACCTATTGAAGGCTAGTCAATAGCCTAATATTGGTGTCTGGAACATCAAGGGGAACATTAGAAACAGAGTTGCTAAATTAATGTCTCTAGGTCAATCCCTTAAAATCTTTTTTTCCGGTGACAACCACTCCGTTAGGAGAAATTTCACTCCCCGGTGATCATTGACACTTCACTAGCTAGTGCTCCTCCCCTTCGTTTGGTTTGTACCTGAAGTTCCAATCAATTCACACGTTGTGTGAATTCGTCAGTCATCTAGGCCCCAGTCTTTTGAGTAGACAACAATCGTTTCTTGTACCCATACCAAAGGAGTGACTATGATTTTTGAAATCCAAAGTTGCTCTCGTTGGGTAATCATTTTGTGCTTCCACGAGTCACCCTCAATAAGAGTACCTCTTCATGGTAACCAAGACAGTCTAACTCCTTGCTACCTTGGCCTTCGTATTCTTGTAAAGCGTTGAGAAATTGCCTACCAAAATTTGAAACTTCTTTCGTCTCCTCCGTTACCTTGACGTGTTTCATATTTGTTAGCTCAAGAGTTGTTTTTCAACACTTCTTCCATGAGTTGACCATGAGATACTCGATCTTTGTGAAGATCCACCGTTTAGTGTCATTCCCTCTTTTCTTTAGGGTGAAGAAAGCAATATGAAGAGCTCTTCATGGTGTTGCGGGTCAACTTCATTCATGGTGTCGTGGATCAACTCCTTCAACAAAGAAGATCATCGTGGTATCGAAAAGCTCGTTGAAGACCGGTGTAGTCCTTGTTACCTTCTCTTTTCCTACCTTAGGAATCTCGGGGACGAGATTCTTGTAAGGGGGGTAGAGTTGTAACATCCCTGTTTAGCAAACCCTAATTAGGAGTTGTTTGTGCATTCATGAGCATCATCTAATACGCATTAAGAAAAATTTGCATTTCAAATAAAGTGGAAACCCTAATGTGTGCAATTTTCCCTCTGTTTGAAATCCTCTCAAAATGTTTCAAACCAAACAGTTGGTCTCTCAAATACAAATAGAAAGGCCACTGAATATTTTACATAAGGTTTGGAGTTATTTTGGATTTTGCAGAAGAGTTGAAATAGAAAAATTACTTTAGTTTTAAAACCTGTTCTAAAGTTTCCAGGAAAACCCTCAAATGCTAGGGGGTTTTTTACAAAAATGGTTGTTGTCTTCTTCCTCGTGCCCAGGCAGGCACCTGCGTGTCGAGCTGCTTGCTCCCCGCACTGCCACCTACTGCTGGCCGCCGCTGAACGAGGAGAGCACCCCGACCTCACACGCCTCTCTCACACCTATCCTCTCTCACGCGCGCCCCTCTCTCTGGCTCCTCTGCGCGCGCGGCCCAAACCCTAGCCGGCCAGACCTCGCCGTCGCCGCCGTTGCCGGCCACCCCGCGCCCCTCCGAGACGCTCCCGAGCTCCGCCGTGACTCCCTCGTCCTTCCCCGCCAACCAGAGCAGGCCGAGGCGCCCGGAATCGCGCCAATCGGGCGGAGCCCGAGCCGCCGGCCACCGCCCTCCCGCCGACTCCGGCCTCCCCTCGTCTCGCCGTCGACACCAGAAGCTCCGCGGTGAGCTTCTGAGCATCTTGGTGCCCTCCGCTCGCTCGCCCGCCTCCTGTAGCCTCCGGCCGTCGTGCGCCCGCGAGCTTGGCCGCCGGCCATCGCCGCCGTGGTCGCTCCGGCGACCATTGGTGGGCGGCGCCGCCACCAAAAGGTCCAGCGCGACGCCCTGCGTCGTTTGCCCCCGCTCCCTCGCCCTAATTCGGCCTCAATCGGCCGATTGTTGCGGCATCTGCGAGCTCAAGGTCGTGTTGACGTCAGCATGACGTCAGCATGATGCATTAAAGCTTTTTCTATTTTCTGTTATTTTCAGTAATTGTTTAATAATTCATATAAATTCAGAAAAATACAAAATTATATATCAATTTGATCAGGAAAACATTTCCTATTTGTTTATACATGTTTCATACATGATTGAACCCATTAAATGTGGAGCTTAGTAGAAAACCCTAATACACCCCTCTCATATGGCGGTGTCCGATGCCGGAACCCCTTTAATCTGATGATGCACCTAGGGTTTACTTAATTCCTTTAATACGACATGTCATTCATATTGTATGCGCATTGCATTATGCCATGTCTTGAATGTGTATTTATCTTTCCGGTATTTGCTTCTTCGCGATCGATAGAGCATGTGCCCGAGACGATGAAGATCGACACCGACGCAAGTCAATACTTGTACATCGACGAACAACTCAAGCATGGGATCCCCGAATATCCATATTGGTTTGTCAGGGACAAAGGCAAGCCCTAGCCTGGTTCATATATGATTTTGAAATGCTTTTACTTCTGGTTCCTACATATTGCATGCGATTCAACTGTCTTTTATCGATAGGTAGAGTTATCCTATCTGATGCATGTTCCATCCTTGTAGCCTCAAATCCTGATCCACTGCTCCTAGCATACCTAGGTTTGGCATGTGTGCATCGCTAGAGCCTTTATCTCTTTATGCTTAGCCATGCTTAGTTTGTTACGCTACTACTCCGGTCTTCGGACTGGAGCCTTACAATGAAATGAAACTAGCATGACAGGTTGACGTGGTAAGTATAGAGATGATTGTTAAACATGATTAAAGGCTTAGACGAAAGGCCACATTGGGATGTGGTGGGTTGTTTCGTTTCTGCCGACCCTAGGATGCGAGTTCTCGCCTCTTGAACCAAGACCGAGCGTACAACCACACGAGGCCCTATTATGGTACCCTCTCGACTCACTAACTTGCCTAGTAGATTCCATGAGTCACATAGTTTGCGCGTTATCTGGACATATGCATTGCATTCGCTTTGGGGGAAAAGGTACATAACAGGTAGGTAAGCGTGGCCGTGGTGGCTGGGGTTAGAGTCCCTGGGGAAACCCACCTCGCCTCACATCGTTAAGGACCGACTTCGGGACTTGACCCGTTACGGCGGAACAATCCTTAGCGCGTGACTCATGGTCTCGGCGACAGCAAGGTAAAGGTCGTGGTCAACCACTCTCTGCCGGCTTTCCAAGGAAGAGAGCTAATGTACTGGCACTAAGAATCGGTTGGCACGTGTGGATAAAATTGTGCACCCCTGCAGGGTTAAATCTTTTCGAAAAGCCGTGTCCACGGTTATGGATGACTTGGGAATGGATTCTGTGATCATAGACAACTTTAACCTGATCGTAAAACTTGGCAAACAATGTGTGTTTACGGATACCTTCTTCGGGTGTTGAGGGGGTAATCCGAGGATAGTGGTTCGAGATGATGAAGATTGGTGGATACAATATGATGATCAGTAGAACTAGAGATATCGACCTCTTATCCCCTTTTAAAGGTTCTGAGTAGTCGAGCTTCTCCTCTCTCTTGTCTTACAAAACTGGCTTTACGCAAAAGAAGCTCCACAGAAAACCCGCATACCCGCTTTGCTAAAAGGTTGTACTAAGTCTTGCTGAGTCCATGTACTCAGCTTTGCATGCTTTTGTTTCAGACGAAGTTGCTCCAACATATGGTGGTTTCTAGTCGACATCGACGAGTAGCTTGGGGTTCCCAGGTGGCAGCCTGGAATCTATGGGCTGGGACGTCGCCGTTATGCTCCTGGCCTCTTAGGCCTTTTGCTATCTTGCTATGTCTAATAGCATAACTTTGCTTCCGTTGATTGATGTATGCCAGGTCAGTGACCTCTGCTTGTAATACTTTGGTTCTTCGCTCAGTTGAGCTTGTATTACTTCTTGATTCGTAGAGTCACTGTTGTGTTACCGATTCTCTCACTGTAGTCTCTCGAGCTCTAGGTTAGGCTTATGTCAGACGGAGATCTGGTATTTGTCTAACCCTGATCCCGGGGGTGCCACACACGAAGGATTCCCCGCGCCACGAAGGCTCACCCTATTCTCCGGAGCCTATCCCACGAAGGAATAGCTCTCTCACTTGTGGTAGACTTTGAGGTAGCCTCCAAACCTTCACAATCTTGTCAGGAGCAAATCCACAGCCCGGATGCTTCCGGACCACTCTTGCCCACCTAGGGTTTCAAAGGAACCCTAGAGAGCAAGCTTCTTGATGAATACAAGGGGGAATGAGATTTGGCTTGGTAGAACAGTAGATCGGGTCCTCCTCTATCGTTTCCCCGGGGATTTGAGTTTGGGTGGAGGAGGAGGTAGATCTGAGGCTTTTGGTGTTTCTAACAATGGAGTATGAGAGAAGGAGCTCAAGAACAGTTTGTAGTGTAGTGCCTAACTGTTCAGAGGTAGGAGAAGGGCTATTTATAGTGTTCTTCGAAATATGACCGTTGGTCACTTGCCACCTCAGCTTTTCTTCGACAAACCCGGTCACCGGACCAAGAACCGATTGCCCGGCAGGGCTGTCGGACCGGACTAGGGACCGGAGTTGCTTCGCGTCGTCCAGGAGCTCCTCCGGTTGCCGGTTGGCACCGCGACCGGTTGGCGACCGGTCGACCGCCGCACCCGCCGGTGTGGCGGGGCCGACCGAGTCACTTGCGCCCAGAGCCCGGTTGGCGCCCGGTGGACCGAGCTCGCCGGACTGGCCGCCGGCCGGCCGGTTGGAGGCGGGCTGCAGACCGGATTTCTGCTGTAGACCCCTTTTCGATTGTTGTTGAAGTGGGGGTCTCCTTTAGCCTTCTTGTTCCTTTGATACACCATTTATGCCTCTTTGCCTAATACCTGAGATTATCCTTATAAACGTATTAGGCCAAATACTCTAGCACGGTGTCATTGTTACCAAAATAATGGATAAGGGTAAAATACCCTTACAATCTCCCCCTTTTTGGTATACGATGACAAACCGAGCTAGAGTCATATAGAGATATTATGATAAGCTTTAAACCTTGATTCCATATAAGATATTACGACAGCTCCCCCATAATGTATGCACTTGGAGAATTTGCGTTTGAATGCAAAGTGCACCATTTGTGGAACATGAGAAGCTCCCCCAATATCTTTAGGAAACAAGCATGGTATGGAGATGTGCATGTCAAGATATATAAGCATATATATAAGCATAGCACACATAATCATCCTAACATAGAGTAGCACACATAATATTCGTCCATACACGAATTATTCGAAGTAGCAAATCCAAATGGTTCTTGAGAAATCAAAGCAAATAAGCACAAGCCATATAAGAATCAAATAAAGCAACACCCATGGCTTGTGACAACCAAAGAACCCCGTGGTCCTAGACTCTACTCTCTTCTCCCCCTTTGGCATCGGAACACCAAAAAGGCGAAGAAAAGAGGAGAGATGCTATCGCACCCATCAATAGAACTCATGCCCGGTGGAGTAGGCCTCTCGCACTTCATCATCATCCTCATCACCTTCATCCTCATCACCATCATCATCAGGGAGTAGGAGCAGCAGTCCTAGGAGGAAGGCCATGAGCATACATGGAGAGGTCAAAGTTCTGGATCATCTCGTCGGAAGGTGAGGCATCTCCCACTGAGGGCAACCACAGGCTCCATCTCAGGTCCAGAAGGAGGAACAGGGACATTCCTAGTAGCCATGAACTCATTCTGTCGCCTCCTTGTCTCCTGGTTCAAAGCAAGACTCTGATGTGCAACATCATTGGTGTTCTTGCACATTTGCCACATGCTGGAGAAGAAGCGAGCGGCACCGTGCTTGGGGCGCCGAGAGTAGCTGGAGCTAGCTGCAGGGTCATGTTGTTCCTTGGAACGGCGCTCATTGGAAGGCATCATGGAAGGGACTTCCGGGCGACCCTCCTGAGTAGGGAACTTGAATGGTTCCATGATGACTCTTTCATCAAGAGTGTTGAGAGGAGCAGGAACAATGTAGTTGATGAGCCGCTGAACATACTGAGCATAGTTGGGAGTCATGTGGTACATAACTGCACGCTTCAGTTCACAGTGAATAAGATCACAACCATCAATTTTCCTTATCCTGGCAGGGTGCCAATAGTACATCAGATTTAGGTGGTAGTTCCTGACTTCACTAGTATCTCCTGACTTGCTGATGAGATTCTCACGGAACAGCTTGGCAAGGACAAGATATGAGTAGTACATCCCAGAGATAGTGGGAGGCCAGCTGTAGGGTTCGGGGATAGCAAAAGGAGATGTCACCTTTAGCGAGCTTAGGCCGAGTGTGAATTCTGTACTGTAGCACGGCCACCACCAAAACCCATGGCCGCACAGAACTGAGTGTAGGTGCAGGAGTACTTCTCCCTGCCAGTCATCCAAGTCATGGTGCGGTCCGCATCATCATGGAAGAAGACGGTGCAATGGAACTGACGGACTAGAAGGGGACAATAGATGGGATCTTCTTGTTCATCATCGGGCTTTAGGCACACAAGGTCATATAGTCCCATACCCTTCAAGGTTTCAACCACAAAGCGGTACTTTGTGGCTTCATGCAAGGCAAGCTCTTCAGGATTGATGGCCTTGGGCTTCACAACAACACCATTCTTCATACACTCTGGAGTATTATAGAAACCATCCCATAGGGCTGCTTGTGTCTTGGTCCAGAAGAACTTGTCCCCACCAGTGTAAGTCCGTTGCTCATAGCGATACGGATTCACCGTCCTCAGGTCCTGCCAATCAAGACGGTTTGCATCCGCAATATTGAAATCTGGCACTATTTCATCATCTTCCTGGGCTGCGTGTTTGTATTTCCTTTTATTTGTAGCTGACTTGCTTTTTCCCTAGCTGAGCTGCCAGTGTCAGTAGGCTGAGGGCTTGCTAGTACGGCAGGGAGGCCTTGGCGCAGTCCTACCTCGCTTGGCAAGGCCACCACGATCATCGTCACTTGAACCACCTGTGAATAAGCAAGTAGAGCGAGGATAGCAGGGGGTAAGTGTACATGTCATCAATAAGAGAGAAGCCAAAAAGCATAGCATATATCCAAGTGTATTGATGAGATTGTGCGAAAACTGAGCAATCCGGCGACAGCGGTCCGGCAGAGACCCGAGCCGGGCCGGTTGACCGGGCGCACGCCGGCCGGCCGGTTGAGGGCCGGTTGACCGGGCTGGTGACCGGATCTGTCGACTTGTGAGGTGTTGCCCAGATTTTCTACCACAAAATCATGCAAAAACTCATAAACTTGAATATAGACTATAGCAATAGAGTGGAGTATGTGCATTGTGTTGTGAGACACTCTAAAGGCATGAGGACTTACAAACCCTAACCCTAACCCTAAAATTTCCTCAAATCTTGTCAAGAAATTGCAATGTGTGAGGAGGACTAGAGAATAGGGAGAAAGGGAGAGCATATTACCCGAAGACATGGTCCTTCTTGATCAAGAGAGCAAGAAGAACACTAGGTAGGGCTTGAAACCCAAGAACTCCAAAATTTCCCAAAATAGCTTGAGAGGGACCAAATCCTTTGGTGGAGTTGTTCCAAGGGGCCCGATCTATGGTTTGGTGGAGTTTGGGGGAATTCTTGTGGTGGGAAGGTCCTAGAACGTGGTGGAGGTGATGGAGGCGGCGGCCATGGAGGTTTGGGAGTTGGGGGGTAATGAGGAAGAAGACCCCAAGGGGTATCCTCTCCCAACACATAACAGGCCGCACGGCCGCGGGCGCCGTCGACCAGACTGCGCCCGATCGACCCGCCGGCCCGGCCGGCCGGCCAGGGACAAACTGCCCAGTTTTGTCTCATTTTGCCTCGTTTTGCCCCTATTTTTTTGTGTAAATGTGTGTGAATGCTCAGATGATGACATGTACATATAGATAGATAGATGATGATGAGACCTCGAAGAGACATTCTTGGGTCCATATAATGACATTGGGTCTATTTATGTTGCACACATAGGTATGCATCATACCAAGACATGGTAAGATGACTATCCCCATATGTGCTATGCCTCTAAGCTAGATAGTTAGATAAATGCAAGAATATAGTGCAAGAAGTTAATCAATCCAAGTTTTTAGGATCAAGAATACCAAGTTCTCCTCTCAAGTTTACAAACCGGGCTTCATCCAAAGGCTTAGTGAAAATATCCGCCAATTGGTAGGTTGTTCCCACATGAGTGAGATCAATATCCTTATTGGCAACATGGTCACGTAGGAAGTGATGGCGAATGTCAATATGTTTGGTGCGACAATGTTGAACCGGGTTATTGGCGATCTTTATTGCACTTTCATTGTCACATAGAAGAGGCACCGTACCAAGAGACACACCATAGTCTTTCAAGGTTTGCTTCATCCATAACAATTGAGTGCAACAAGATGCCGCGGATATGTATTCGGCTTCGGCGGTGGATAAAGCGGTGGAGTTTTGTTTCTTGGATGACCAACTCACCAATGACCGGCCAATAAATTGGCAAGCCCCGGAGGTAGACTTCCGGTCAACCTTATCACCGGCCCAATCGGAATCCGAGTAGCCAATGAGTTCAAAGGTTGACCCCTTTGGATACCATAGCCCGAGAGTAGGAGTGAGAACAAGGTATCTTAAATCCGTTTGACCGCCATCAAATGGCTCTCCTTAGGAGCGGATTGAAAACGAGCACACATCCCTACACTTAGCATGATATCCGGCCTAGAGGCACAAAGGTAGAGCAAGGATCCTATCATGGAACGGTATACCTTTATATCCACATCCTTCTCACCGTCACATGAGCCAAGTTGCCCCTTTACGGGCATGGGTGTCTTCATTGGACTTGCATTGGTCATGTTGAATTTCTTGAGCATGTCCTTCACATACTTTTCTTGAGAGATGAAGGTGCCTTTTGCAAGTTGCCTCACTTGGAAGCACTACAAAGGAAAACAATTTTTTTGACAAATCACTTTCGTCATATTAAGGCCAATTTTCGTCAAGGATTACTTCGCGGTGACAAAATTTGATCGTCATGGGGTTCGTCAAGGAAGCTCCGTCATAAAATATCGGGGGTGACGGTATGCATTTTTTCGTCAACGTCAAATGTTTGATGGTGACGACCTGCAAATTCGTCAACATCAAAGGTTCATTGTTGACAGACAGGTTTGTCACGAAAAATTGCAACTTTCGTCAATATCTAAATCTTGGGAAGTTTCTGATTGGTCCAAAAAAAGCATACGTGGCCTTACATGTGGGTCCCATTTGGCTTCTGACAACATGGGTCCGACGGCGCTGACATGGATATCTGTCATGTGGGACCGGCATGGTGCTGACTGGTGGGACCCACAAAATATTATGACAAGCTGGACCCACAATATTCTGACCGGTGGGATCCACAAAATTCAGACAAGTGGGACCAGGTTGTTGCCGACATATGGGTCCCAATAATGCTGACTGGTGGGACCCACAAATTCTGACAAGTGGGACCAGAAATTGGTGCCACGTGGTTTCATTTAATAGTGACGTTGTGACATTTTCCGTCACCTTTTGAATTTGACAAAATTTGAGAGCATTTGAATTATTTGCGAAATTTGGGAAACAAAAAAACTGGCGAAATATCAAAAAATAGACAATAAATATCATACATAAATGGTGGCACAAGAAGTATATATGTCTCTCACAGACCGAAAGATTCATAAGAAAATTACAATTGGAACAAATTAAAAGACCTATGATTAATAATGTTGTAGGACGGTGGTGCAATAGATTAGTTGCCCTGGGATTGAGACATGGATGGTGGCTGGGATGTCCTCAAGAGCAAATTAAGCACGGCATCCATTTCTGTCAGCCTCTTTTCATAAGCCAGAGTCTTTTCTTCTTGGGCTTTCTTCACAGCTTCAAGTTCTTCCTCCTGCTTCTTCCTGATCTCTTCAAATTTTTGATCTTGTTCTTGCAGTCTTGCCTGCATCTCACTGTGGTACGTTTCAGCTGCCTGTATGGAGTTCTGCTCTTGATCTGCCAGTCTTTGTTGTAGCTCTCGGATGCGTGTAGCTGAGACAGAAGACTTCCTGGAACTTGTTGCGACGCCCAATCTTGGTAGGAATGTGCTGTTGCAGGTGGTGGATGGGCTTTTCTCGCTCAGAACTAGCTGAACAATTTGCAAATCAGTCAAATCAGGTTCATCTTCATTGCGTGGCGCCGCTTTTTTTGCCACCATTTTATCCTGCATAAAGATTACAATCATTGCATGGACAACATACAAAACTGGATTATATTATATTGTGCTAATAAGAAATATTTCTTACATATGCACTTTTTGCTTCAGCACTCATAATGTTATCCTTGTTAGTGTGTGTGATTCTAAAAAATTCAATTGGAGAGGTTTCTTCTTCCTGCTGCTTAGCCTTCTGCTTGAAAAAATGTAGAATGCACATTACCATTGTACACTGTGTATGACAGAAGTATGAACTGTATTGGGAAATTCAGAACACTTACTAGATGTTCCCAGTGAGCAACATAGCTTCGAGATCCAGTGGTATGGAACTGTTTCACAGCTTCTCTGTTCTTTCCATTTATTACACACAGTCCCTATGTTCAGTACATGCATTTTATTTATCCAGATCAGAGAAATGTAAGAATTCAGTAGCTGTTATTGAAAGGAATAACGTTTATGTACCTGGTACTTCTCATCAAACCATCTTTTCACCAGTTCTTTCCAGCTTTTCTCTTCTACATGACCTGGCTTCTTGAGATATGCTTGCTCCAGTGTGAGATTTTTAATTTTCGGCCAATACTCCTTTTTAAGCCTATATCGGAACTGCCGAATACTAACTTGCAGCATATCAGTGCACACATCTTGAGCCACCTCATCATTTTTGTCCATACTAAACTTTCCCTGCAAAATAGTGATGCATTAATCAGTAGATTCTTAGATAGTTGATCATGTAGCATACTAATTAGGTTAAACCAAGATTGTACAGGACTCACCGCTACTGTACTTATAGCATGAGGAATGACATGTCTGAGAGTTTCATCTTTCTTGTACTGTGTCCAGTGTGTTGCAAGCGGCATTTTTTCACGGATGTGAATACCAACCTCATTGCTCAGCTTTGCTGACTGGACATAATCCTTGGGTCTCCTGACACCAGGAGTGAATTCAATTGGCATCTTATTGCCACCATGTCTTCTTGTGTACTCATGTAGTCCATGGCCCATGGTACGTCTGCGTCCACCTCTCTTTCTCTTACTACCGCCAGATGTTGTCAATGTCTCTGGAATAAGAGATATGAAATGATTCTCTTTTATATGAAAATATGCGGTACAGTGTTTAGTTTTTACAAACTTTCATACCTTGCCGCTCAAAGTTTACAATTTGATTGTCCTCAGGAGATGAGGTGCTGCCTCCAGATGTCATGATCTGGTTAGGTGAGGGTGCTCCTTCAGTGTTCAGACCAGCAGTGGCCGTCGGCTCATCAGATGACCCAGCTTCAGGTTCAGTTGTTGCCATTGATCTTGTTGCAATGTTGGATGGTGCAACTTCAGGTATGGATCGCTTCTTCTGTGCAACTATTGCAGAAGAAGCAACTATCTGCAAGCAAAGTAGAGGCTACATTAGTAGGAAACATTTAGCATGTACGTATTTCCTATCATAGTTCAGACATAGTTCCACAGACCTGAGCTGAAGTTTTGCCGACAGTGCGCTGATCCTCATCTGAATGAAGATCATCATCAGCAGTAGCTATCTCTTCTGGATTCGGTTCATACGAAGGGTCCTCTTCGACCTCCTTCTCTTCGCAGTCTGTGTCCTTTAGATTGTTACTAGTTCCTATTTGTACCCCACCATACACTAATGAACGTGCAAAACCAGAGAAATCTTTCTGAAATTTGTGGCCAGGTCCATATCTTTCAGCGAAATTTTTTTCCATGCGTACTATATTTTCTTGCATTTGTTTCTCCTTGGCAAGCTCATATGCCGGCTTGACGGGGTTTTGTGTCTCCGCTGAAATAATCGGAAGAGCGGAGCGTGAACAAAACATAAGAGGGGGCCAATTCCATAGAAAACAGCAAATAATTGTCTTTGCAAAATATTGTACAGCAGCAAATGATTGAAAACATAAGAGTCTACGTATGATGTCGGCGAACAAAACATAAGAGGGGGCATATGCCAGGCTAAGGGACATCATGTGCTTTTAGATATCTACTCGTAACAAATAATTGACACATGAGACTCCCCTCGGACACTGAATTATGCATGTCTGTTGATAGCTGGTTTCAGTCTGTTATTGGACAAGTACCACCTCACATGGTGGATACTACCCTTCTGGTTGCTTGGCGGGCTTGGTATGCACGTAATGAGGTTACTCATGATAAGCCACTACCCCCTATTATTGGGTCTCACCGATTTGTGAGTGGATATATCAAGCAGATCGGGGATGTGAAGTCCATTCCTACAGAGAACCTAGTTCAGATATGTGCTGATAGAAGTTCAGATATGTGCTGATAGAAGTTCAGATATGTGCTGAAATTTGATTTTTGACTTTTGAAAGACATAGATAAACAAAAATTGTGGAAATAAATAGACTGATGAAACAAAGTACATGATTAAAAAAACTTCATTACATTGTTAAGACGTGCATTGCACGTGCAAACTAACTAGTTCCATAGAAAACAACAAACAATTGTTCTAGATCAAACTCTGCTTCCCTCTGAAACTGAGGAATAAAAGTCTGAAGCAATGTCGTTGTTCACTGTAGCTCGTCAGGCTGTTTTCGGCAACGGCTGGAATTAGTTCAGTTAAGTGTTTCGGCAAACAATTGTCTATGCAAAAGATTGTACAGCAGCGGGATGGCAAAGATTGTATAGCACGGCATGATTGTCTCTGGAATAAAAACGATAAACCCTATACGTATGATGTCGGGATTGGATCTATGAAATATGCAAGATCTAGATATAGGTCAAACGGGCGTGGTAGACATGTAAAACCGATCTCTCGATCGAACCATCCGAAAAACACAACAACAAGCCGATCACCGACAGATTTACCTTGGCGTTTCTTCGAGCTGGGCGCCTTCTTCGGCGTGTGTGCGCGATTTTCCTTCCCCCCGACGTTTCGACGACTGCCGGCCATGGCGACCACCGGCCGGGGAGATAGATGCGAGATGGAAGAACGTCCGGCGAAGACACCGGATCGGGGTGAGCACGAGAGGATGAGGTCGGGGGGGGGGGAGTTAAGATGCTCGTAAATCATGGGGGAGAGGCACGACGTATATAAGGGAGGGCGAAATATTTGATAGGTGGGGTGCGCGGGAGGAGTGGAGGGAACGAAAAATTTGTGCGTTTTGGCAGCCGTCGTACTACAATTTGGAGGGAACAAGTTTTTGCCGTGGAAGAAAAAATATTACTCTGAAAATGGAACTGTACATGTATATTTTAATTAAAAAATACCAGAACATGAATGGGACGCATGAAAAAAATCTAAATTTGGCACCCTCCTTTCGTCCGAAAACCCCTCTTTCGACACATGAATGGAACATGATGGTTTGGTCATGTTTTGGCCATTCCCCCCTCTTTTCGTCCGAAAACCCCCTTTTCGACACATCTACACCATGGGGACACCATGCCACCAACTCCAAAAAATCAAAACCCATAGCAACCAAGGTGTCATATCACAATGTGCACAAGGGTGCCAAATCATGCCCCAATCCATGGTGGTTTGGTGAGTTTTTGGCCATTCCCCCTCTTTTCGTCCGAAAACCCCCTTTCGACACATCTACACCATGGGGACACCATGCCACCAACTCCAAAAAATCAAAACCCATAGCAACCAAGGTGTCATATCACAATGTGCACAAGGGTGCCAAATCTTGCCCCAATCCATGGTGGTTTGGTGAGTTTTTGGCCATTCCCCCTCTTTTCGTCCGAAAACCCCTTTTCGACACATCTACACCATGGGGACACCATGCAACCAACTCCAAAAAATCAAAACCCATAGCAACCAAGGTGTCATATCACAATGTGCACAAGGGTGCCAAATCTTGCCCCAATCCATGGTGGTTTGGTCAGTTTTTGCCCATTCCCCCTCTTTTCGTCCGAAAACCCCTTTTTCGACACATGTACACCATGGGGACACCATGCCACCAAGTCCAAAAAATCAAAACCCATAGCAACCAAGGTGGAATATCACAATGTGCACAAGGGTGCCAAATCTTGCCCCAATCCATGGAGGTTTGGTCAGTTTTTGCCCATTCCCCCTCTTTTCGTCCGAAAACCCCTTTTTCGACACATGTACACCATGGGGACACCATGCCACCAACTCCAAAAAATCAAAACCCATAGAAACCAAGGTGGCATATCACAATGTGAACAAGGGTGCCAAATATTGCCCCAATCCATGGTGGTCAGTTTTTGCCCATTCCCCCTCTTTTCGTCCGAAAACCCCTTTTTCGACACATCTACACCATGGGGACACCATGGCACCAACTCCAAAAAATCAAAACCCATAGCAACCAAGGTGGCATATCACAATGTGCACAAGGGTGCCAAATCTTGCCCCAATCCATGGAGGTTTGGTCAGTTTTTGCCCATTCCCCCCTCTTTTCGTCCGAAAACCCCTTTTTCGACACATCTACACCATGGGGACACCATGCCACCAACTCCAAAAAATCAAAACCCATAGAAACCAAGGTGGATATCACAATGTGAACAAGGGTGCCAAATCTTGCCCCAATCCATGGAGGTTTGGTCAGTTTTTGCCCATTCCCCCCTCTTTTCGTCCGAAAACCCCTTTTTCGACACATCTACACCATGGGGACACCATGCCACCAACTCCAAAAAATCAAAACCCATATCAACCAAGGTGGCATATCACAATGTGCACAAGGGTGCCAAATCTTGCCCCAATCCATGGTGGTTTGGTCAGTTTTTGCCCATTCCCCCCTCTTTTCGTCCGAAAACCCCCTTTTCGACACATCTACACCATGGGGACACCATGCCACCAACTCCAAAAAATCAAAACCCATAGCAACCAAGGTGGCATATCACAATGTGCACAAGGGTGCCAAATCTTGCCCCAATCCATGGTGGTTTGGTGAGTTTTTGGCCATTCCCCCTCTTTTCGTCCGAAAACCCCTCTTTCGACACATGTACACCATGGGGACACCATGCCACCAACTCCAAAAAATCAAAACCCATAGCAACCAAGGTGGAATATCACAATGTGCACAAGGGTGCCAAATCTTGCCCCAATCCATGGTGGTTTGGTGAGTTTTTGGCCATTCCCCCCTCTTTTCGTCCGAAAACCCCCTTTCGACACATCTACACCATGGGGACACCATGCCACCAACTCCAAAAAATCAAAACCCATAGCAACCAAGGTGGCATATCACAATGTGCACAAGGGTGCCAAATCTTGCCCCAATCCATGGTGGTTTGGTGAGTTTTTGGCCATTCCCCCTCTTTTCGTCACATGTACACCATGGGGACCTAGGTTTGACCTAACACTCAAAATTCTAGCCCTAATCATGGTATGAAATTCTTAGATATTTGAAAGAATTTGAAAAATTTGGGAAAGGTTTGTAAACAAATATCCTTCACTATGTGTGATCACTAATTCGTATTTAAAATATTTTATAGTTTTTAATACCCATACTGAAAATTCTGTGCCTGCCCATCCGTCATGCGTGGGACCCATGTCAAAGTAATGGGAAAGTGGACTAGATGCACGAATCCACGTTTTCACACGCACGCGTCACACAGAGGAACCCAAACGGCAGCACTTACTGTATATCCATCGGCCCCATCGTCTCTCCCACCCGCAACTTCTATTCCCCAATCTCTGGCGAAAAACCCTGCTTGCACCTCCACCAGCGCACCACCGACCTCCCCTTCCACCGAAGATCCCGAAGATGAAGCGTGTTCGCGGAGACGAGCCGGAGGCGAGTGCGGTCGTCAACGTCGACAGAGGCGAAGGCGATGCTCCGGTAGTAGTCGACGCCGCGGAGGCGGGATCTTCTTCCGGAACTAGAGCCGCTCTTCGCCGCGCCGTGACCGTGGAGGGCTCCGCCCAACCGGCCGTGGTCGCCGTCGCTGATGAGGCCAAGGGAGACGTCCTCGCTCCCGCGGCACAAGCAGATGACCAGGGCTTCGATCCGAATGACCCGTACTACCGCCACTCCAGGCAGTACCGCGAGCTATATGGCCCCAGAGAGTGCGACGAGTTCGAAGAGGAGGCCTCGGACAACTGCAGCGAGGTACTATACTATTCCGATCGATCCCCTGTTTTTCTTGATCTTACTGTTCACCTTAGGGTTTGCTCATAGGATAGATTGGTTTGCCCTGTCTGCTACTTCTTGTACAAATTGATGATTGTGGGGTTCTTAATCATCTGATTTGTGGTTCGTAGTTAGTAGATTTGTAATATTTGATGCACATCTTGATTCAACTGTACGAAAGTATCAACCAAATGATTTATGGTACCATGAATATTCATGCATGTTTCAAATTAGTAGATGACACTTATCTTAATTAGGTCATGATTCCTTGTGTTTGATTATGATTACAAGAATTATATTATAGGTACTATTAATTGATCTGATCCATGGATTTTATAATCACCATTTGTCTTAAACTGGTGCTTATTTATACGATGAAACCATAGTGTGTACATCATTTTTATTTAGGAAACAAATGAATGATCAGATGCATGTAAATTATGACCACCATTTTTCTTGAATTCCTGCTTATTGACGTGATGAATCCATATTGTTTTATGAATCAGTACATCTTCAGGGAACAAATGATTGATCCCTGATCCATGCTTGAATTGTATTTCAGTTAATTTCCTTCTCTCACTTCTTCTTTACTTTCAAATTCGCAGGAAGACTCTGAGGACATTGGCAGCGACAAGGAGGACCGGGACCGGAAGAGCCGCTTCGTTCTGAAGAAGCTGAAGACTGGCCAGATCCCTTTCCGCCGGGACGGTAAGCCTAATTGCCCATTCTGCGGCAGGGTTTTCCCGAAGGATATTGAGAGTCTGATCCAGCACGCGACGGGAGTTGGAAAAGGTAGCGCGCACAAGCACAAGGCTGCTAGCAAGGCGAAGCACGCTGCCTTTGGCAAGTTCCTCAGGGACTACGTCAAGACTGGCCTCATCCCGCTCGTCGGTCCAGCTGTTGGCCCTCATGTTGTCCACTAAATTTAGTTTCTGTTTAGTTGTTCCCCTGGAGGTTCATGGTTAAACTATGTCATGTTTCAAAGACTATGTTCTACTTTTGTTATTTGGAACCTGGGCAATCATACCCAGTTGTTTAAGACTATGTCATGTTTATATGTTGTTTGCTCTTGCAGAAGCATTACTGCTGCACATGTTATCTCTTTTTTCATGTTGATGCACGCTGCATTTGTGTAGATGTTTTATTATGTAGCTAAGCAAGTTTCGAGTTAATTTCGACTACCAATGTTTGGCTACAGCAGAGTTGTGTAGATTACATATCCCTTTGTCCCACAAGTTTACTACTTTTATGTCTCCTTTTTTCGACTTGTAGTTGCTGTTGTTAGTTTCAAGTTTTGTTTTCATAAATAGAATCTGTGTTGGTAATCAGCAAAATTGAAACCTCACAGGACAATTTGGAGGATGTGGTGCTCGAATAATAGTGGAAATGCGATATTATTTTTTACATGCATAATATATAGAAAATAACTAGATCTCTAAATCGATGCATATGAAGCTACATATATATTCTTGGTCATAATACCCTTATCTAAAGGGGATGGATGCATGGCTTCACGTCGTCGTCGCTTTCATCGTCACTATCTTCGTCGTCTGAGTAGTAGTACCTCCTGCACATTGTTCCGTCGAACACCTTCACTGTGAGCACATCATCGCCTTCATATTTGAAGTGTACGAACCAGCCGAAATCCACACCATGCGCGATGGCGAATTTCTCCCAGCCCTTGTCGAGGTACATCCGGCCTTGTCCGTCAAATAGGACCTCCACGGTCCAGAGACGAGGACCGCAGTCAGCTGCTCGCAGATACACCTTAGCTGGCTCCTGGCCGTCAAGATAGTCTGCAAATTTTTTTGGTAGTTCCTGCAAAGAGATCGAGCGCCGATCGTTTCAAATTAAAGGTTTTTTAAAACATGCCCATAATTAATCACATGCATCATATATGTGGGAACGCGTACATACCTTCTTGACCAAAGGGTCTTCATAGACGACGATGAAGAACTCCTCTATGATCAATGGCAGTGTTGATGGTGGTGGTGGCAATGATGATGATCCACTTCCCCTTCCCCTTCCCCTTCCCCTTCCCCTTCCCCTTCCGGTCCGCGTCCGAGACGTGGAAGCCATGGCAATGGATCAACTGTATGTGAACAAAGAAGAGAGAGGCAGAACCTATTGACAGAAGGGATGGCCGTGTGGGTGTTTATAAGGGAGAGATGACCGTTGTAGGTGTTTACACAATAAAATAAGGAGGAGATGACCGTTGTGGGGGTTTACACAATAAATTATGGAGGAGAAGACCGTTGTGGGGGTATATATCTCAACTAAAAAGTAATGCGGACTATCTTGACGGAAATTGAACAAATGGGTACAACAAATCGTTGATGGTTTATCTTTTTTGCGTGAAGAGTTGTGTAGATTACATATCCCTTTGTCCCACAAGTTTAGTACTTTTATGTCTCCTTTTTTCGACTTGTAGTTGCTGTTGTTAGTTTCAAGTTTTGTTTTCATAAATACAATCTGTGTTGGTAATCAGCAAAATTGAAACCTCACAGTACAATTGTTGACATTTCATGGCAAAATATTTACTTATATATAGTAAAAACCAACTAGCAAAAAGCATCTACAGTTTGAAAAGAACTGAGTACTAGCCAAAAGCACCTCACGCAGGAGGGAGACCAAACCAAAAGATCAGGTGGTCATGCAGCATCAAGGACTCTGTCGACCACGATCTTGCGGTAGAGCTCGTAAGAGACCCAAGCATCAATGGCTGCATAGTCGATGTTCATATTTGGAAGTGGGAAGTCCCCCCACAGTCTGTGCCGATGGTGGTGGAACTTCTTCTTCATATCACCGTAAGATGAATCAATGAGTCTGGCTGCCATGGTAGCCATGCCAGCCCTCGGATGACCAGTGTACTTGAAGTACTCGTCCTGGAGATCGACGTAGTACTCAGGAGGAATCTGCATGTGCCATGACCTCCACAGAACTTTCGTGTCACCACGGATGTCAACACTCGCAAACGTGATTCCTTCTCGAAAGAAATCGCAGATAGCCGGAGCGTCCCACCGGGCAGCACTGCAGTAAACAAAGTAATGTACTAGTCACAGATCGAGCATATGAACTAGGAAACAAATTGGGGATCAAGTAATGTAAAAAGGAAGTCACAGATCGACCATATGAACTAGTCAATCAAATGAGGAATCAAGAAAACTAAAAAAGAGTCACAGATCGAGCATATGAACTAGTCAATCGTACGACGAATCAAGTAAACTAAGTAGCAAATATGCAAGAACCTACATAGGAGACGAAGATGAAACAAATTAATAAATCGGGAACAATGTCTAGCAGATTTAGATCGGGAATGTACTGATATTCGGGAACAATGTCTAGCAGTTGTAGATCGGGAATGTACTGATTTTCGGGAACAATGTCTAACGAGAGTCGAAGAGAGACACAACGGCGGAAACTAAAAAACCCCAATCGAAAGATTCAAAAAGGGGATTAGTTCTTACGCTGCGTAGTGGAACACCAGCACATGTCGACGCATGCAGAGTTGAACCACGGCGATCTTCTTCTCGTCCTCGGCTCGATGGTTGGTGTACTCGAAGTCGAGGCCCACGAACTTGTGCTCCTCCTCCTTGAGCCACTCCGTGTACATGTCGAGGACGCGGCGCACTTGCCAGGGGTCGTTGGTGTAGACGACTTCCAGTTCCTGGCCGTCGTGGATGTGGACTGCGCGCGTGCTGGACCAGTAGTACACTTCCTGCTCATCCATGTCCATGGCGACGCGGCGGCGGGAGACGAGGACACTGAGGGAGCGGAGACGACGAGAAGTGGGAAACCAGGAAGCGGTGCGAATATTGAGACGGTAGGGGAGGGGGAAGGGGATAAAAATCATCCCCATTAATTACTCCGTGCGAATATTGAGACGCGTAGACGACGAGAATATTGACGCGGGTCTTGACTTCTGACGTGGAGTCCAACTGACCAGTGGGGCCTGCGCATTCGATCGTGTTGTCACGTCAAAACCCAGCACCGCCCATTTGCCCTCCTCTTGACCTACCGAAATTTACTCCACGATATAACTGGCCATCATATCACGACCTCCTTCAGCCGCCGCCAGATCTCGCCACGTCTCTCGCCGCCACAGCTCGCCACGTCTCTCGCCGGCGACACTTGTAAGACTCTCGCTCCGCGTCGAGACCAAGGATGGCGCCTACTAGTGGAGTAAGTAAATAAAATGTACGTCTCGCGATCGATCGTTGTTTCCGATTTGTAATCTTTCTTCATATTTTTTGCAGTGTCCAGTTTGCTTTGACAAGAAGGGGATGTGCGGCGGAGGGGGAGTCACGTTAGGTTTTTTCGTGCAAACACTACAAGAGGGTTTTGAGGAGAAGACGGTACATGCGCTTATAAGTTTAAAATTCATTCAGATGTTTTATTAATTCACCGCCACATCAAAGTTTAACACGTGATCCTAGTAGTTATTGCTAGTTTAGTACTATTATTCAGATGTGTGTAATAATTGTTCTTCACCATATGTATTAACCGCTTATTTATGGTTGAGTTTTAGGATAGTTGTGATAACTTTTACGTTCATATGAGTTTTACGATAGTTGTAGCTGTTAGAGATAGAGGTATCGGTAGAAGTTCAGATATGTGCTCATAGAAGTTCAGTCCTATACCGATAGAAGTTCAGATATGTTCTGATAGAAGTTCAGATATGTGCTGATAGAAGTCCTAGATACATACGATGTATTACTTGCGCAACAATGTACCTCCCCTATATATTAATGAGATCTGAGAATAGTTAACTTACTTTTGTATTAACTCTACTGAATTTAGGTCATCCCTTGCTACTATAGACCGTATTTCCTTCAGAAGTATGGTGTCCAGACCTCCGACAGGACAACTTTTGAAGCTGCACTTAGAACCAAAGATGGCCATGCATTTGTTGTTAATGTTACCAACAGAGCTGGCAGAACCTATATCAACGGAAGATTTTGGAACGAATTTGCTAGAGTGTACAATTTTAAGGTTGGCATGGAGTTAATTTTCAGAATTAACTCATCTGGTCAGGATACTCTTGTAATAACTGGAACTGAACCACTAATCCATCCAGGTAATTTTCCACCTTTGGACAGAATGATTGATCATATTAATTATTCCATATTAAGTCAGTTATTTTAATTATGCAGCTTACTACCAGTTGTCCCGTACGAAGCGTGACATTGTTGACTCGCTCAGTACTACTGATGGAACAATGATAAATTGGAGGATGATGCATACCGTCATTCTTCAGGTGGACAACTTGGACTACCTTGTTGAGTACCACAATGCTGGAGATTATGATCAAGGAGCACTAGTTGTCCCAATGCTGCATACTCTGAATTGGACAAACAGCGACAACAAACACGTGGTAAGCAGTAGATCATATCATTTCATTAACTTTGCGACCTACATTACGTACAACTGTTTAACTAAACTATGTCTCTACTGTTGGAACAGAAAATCCCTAGCCGTTTGGTTCCTAAAGATATGGAACAATATGGTGCAATCAGTATTGTGTGCCATCCCAGTACTTTGGTGCGTGCGTCCTACGCAATTTCTTCTGACGATGGTCGTCTCTGCGTCAGTGGGTGGAAGGAGTTCATGGACAAGGAAAAGCACCTTGAGATGGGTGACAAGATGTTGTTCTTGCTTTACCTGGGAAATGCAGGGGTTTACTTGTTTGCTACCCATGTGCCTGAAATCGATCTGGAGTAACTAGTCAGTGATTCATGGTGCCCGTGAGTCCAACTATGCAGCCCCTTTAGGTTTAAATTAAGTTGTAAAACTCTTTATGCGATTGTCGATTTTGCTTGTGTTAAAACAATAGTTAGTCATATCGTGCTGCTGGTTGTAATCGTGTCAAGTGTCGATTAATTAAAACCATTGTCCAAGTTATGGTACCGAACATATAAATAAGAACATTTCAAATGTTTGGAACAAAACATATAGTTGTATGTATGCATTACATGTTTCTATCAATCAACATCACTATCTTCTTCTGAATTTTTTCCCTCGTCATCATGTATGTTCTCTTCCAATATGAGACTCTCTTCCTCATTCTGTAGTTCATCTTCGCTCATATCCATGTCAACATTGGGACTATCTTCCCCATTCTCTAGTTCACGAATTGTACGAGCATCATGAATACGTACAACTTCATCAGCACGATGATCATCCTCCTCTGCTTCCACCTCTGCTTCCTCGTCTAGGTCGACAACATCATGAAATGTATGGTCGACTGAACCTTCATCCTCCTGGTATGCGTCTTCATTCCGTACAAATGCATCATCGTTACCATCTTCTAATTCTGGAACGTCGTACACGTGTCTATGGCTGAACTTCTGCACCACTTTCCACGGATCACCAAACTTTGTATCCTCCAAATAGAAGCATGTTTCAGCTTGACTGGCCAATATGAATGGTGAATTCTTGAACCATAGGACAGAAGTGTTAACGCTTTTAAAATAACCATCATCTTTTATCTTGGAACCCCTGCTCGCAAGGTCGAACCAGTCGCAACGAAACAAGTACACGGACCTGTCACCGTGCTTGTTACTCCCGTACTGCAGTTCAAGAACTTCTTGCAGAACACCATAGTACTCGGTCTCATCTGCATCACCAAAAGATCCCTTAGTCGCTACGCCCGAATTTTGAGTCTTCAGGTCTTTATCCCGAGTAAGCGTGCGAAACCTCGCACCCTTTACGTTGCAACCAGCGTATACTACTACACGCCGGTCTGGCCCAGCAGCCAGAGACTTCAAATCTTCTGATGCATTGTCCAACTGTCTCACATGGTTTGCAAACCAACCTGCAAACTCTCTCTGAACCGTCTCCTCGATGTCACGCACACCCCTACCTCCCAATTCTTGTCGGAATTCACTGAAACATAGAAAAAACACATATGAAATACAGGACAATTATGTCTGCAACATTGAGAAGTAGTTATTAAAGTGAAGCTAACTACTTACTTGATATAACGTTCTACATCGTCACAGTTGTTCAGCACATACCAAACCATTTTGTCAAATTCCTTGTCAAAATGTTTCAAAATGGATTTCCCAAGACCTTTAGCTCCAACTGAAAATACTTCCATCTCGTCACGATCAGGTTTTCGCCGTACGTCTTGGTTCCTATCATCTTTGTTAAATCTTGTTTCTGTGCCATCCTTGAAAAATCTAGAGCAAAAAATCAAACACTCATCAACAATGTAGCCCTCTGCGATAGAACCTTCTGGCCTTGCTTTGTTACGGACCGTAGACTTTAGATAACCTAATCTTCTCTCAACTGGATACATCCAACCATAATGAACAGGACCCCTCAAAAGAGCCTCCTCAGGAAGATGAATAGCTAAGTGCACCATTACATCAAAAAAAGCTGGGGGGAAGAGCTTCTCAAGTTTGCATAGGATCACAACAATTTCAACCTTCAATCGATTCAGCACATCAACTTTCAGGGTTTTGGCACACAGCTCCCTAAAAAATCTTCCTAGCTCTGCAATAGCCACATACATTTCCTTGGATGCAATTCCCTTGAGCCCAGCCGGCAACACTCGCTGCAGAAGTATGTGGCAATCATGCGTCTTCATACCGGTAACCTTACAACCATCAATATTCACACATCTTCCCCAGTTTGCGCAATAACCATCTGGGAACCTAGTGTTTGCCAAATACCTACACAAATGTCTCTTCTGTTCCTTCGAAAGCGTCCACGGTGCAGGGGGCTTCGCATAAGTTACTGCTGCATCATCATCATCCTTCACAATTTTCTTCAACCAATACTTCTCCCAGATTTTGAATTTCTTCAAATCAATTCTAGCACTAACAGTGTCCTTATTCCTGCCCTCAAGTTCAAGTAGTGTACCAACAATATTGTCACATATGTTCTTCTCAATATGCATCACATCTAAGTTGTGAGCTATCTTAAGTTCTGGCCAGTACGGTAGATGATGTAAGCTGACTTTCAGGTGCCATGTTGGTTCACCGGGTACAGTTGCACGCTTCCGCTTTCTACTTATTGGATTTTTCCCATGTTCAAAATCCTTAACCCTTTCTACCTTCGCAGCTACCTCTTTGGGTGTGTACTTCCTTGGTGGATCTCTAGTCTCAGCTTTACCATTGAAAAGTCTGCTTCTCCTGTATGGGTGACTTTTATCAAGAAATCGCCGATGCCCAATATATCCAATTTTGTTTTTCAAAGATTCAGCGCAAGGATTCTCATCGCAATGCACACACGCATGAAATCCTCTTGTGCTTCGGCCTGACATAGTGGCATATCCAGGATAATCATGAATAGACCAAAGAAACGCAGCATGCAATGGGAAATATTCATCTGTGCATGCATCAAATGTCTGCACACCACTCCATAGCTGCATCATATCTTTTATCAGTGGCTGCATAAATACATGAAAATCTTTCCCTGGGGAATACTTTCCGGGAATTAGCAATGCCATCATGTAATTCGATTGATCCATGCACATCCATGGTGGGAAGTTGTAAGGAATCACAAAAACAGGCCACATACTGTAAGGATTACTCATACTTCCAAAGGGACTGAAGCCGTCTGTGGCAAAACCTAGTCTTATGTTACGAGGATCTTTAGCAAACCAATCAAACTTGCCATCAAAGTGCTTCCATGCCTCACCATCAGCAGGGTGCCTCAGTACATTGGGCTCAACAACCCTCTTCTCTTTGTGCCATCTAGTATGTGTCGACATTTCCTTTTTAACAAATAGTCTCTGCAACCTTTTAATTATAGGAAAGTACCTTAACACCTTGTGAGGGATTTTCTTTTTTCCAGTAGGGTCTCTATATCTTGATACTCCACAAACATGGCAGTGCGTATCGTCCTTGTGATCTCCCCAAAATAAAGAACAATCAAACTTGCATGCATGAATTGTCTCATAACCAAGCCCAACATCAGAAAGAACACTCTTAGCATCAGCATATGATTTGGGAAAGTCCACATCTGGCAAAGCTGTACGTAAAAGCTGAAGTAAGAGATCAAATCCTCTGTTTGTTATCCGGCTGTATGATTTGACATGAAGGAGCTGAATAATGAACGACAACCTAGTGAAAGTGGTGCATCCCTTATGAAGTTCTTTTTTCGCTGACTCAATTAGATTAGCATACATATTTGGCAGGTCAGGACCTTTATTTCCAGACTTCTGCAGTTCATCGATCATACTAGACGAATCATCAACATAACAATCACCATTGTCTTCCTCTTCATCGTTGTCACTATCATACGCACCATCGTCGTCTCTATCCCGCCCTTCGTCATCACTAAAACCTTCCCCATGTCTAGTCCATCTTGTATACGTCATGGACATACCTGAACAATTGCAGTGATCCTCGACTGTTTTTATATCCTGACGTATCAGATTTAGGCAGTCCTTGCAAGGGCACAAGATTGGTTCATCTGTATTGTCCAAGTGTTCTTGCGCAAACTTGATGAAATCCCTAACACCTGCCATGTACTTTGTTGTGAACTTCTTGGTGCCATCAGTTATCCAACTTCGATCCATTGCCTACAATTCAGTTAAGAACATGCCAACGTTCTTCAGAACAGATCTTGACAACTGATTAAAAAATCTAGACCTAACGAACAATCAGGAGAACTCACCGATGATGCGTCTCGCCGCCACCACAATGGAGCCTTCACGGAATTCTTCTCACCTCGACGAGAACCCTAGTCGATTCGACTGTTAGCAAGATCACCTATATAGGCCGTGTCTGCTAGCGGCGCGACTTAAACGAGGCACCCTCGGCCGACATAAATATTAATAAGGGAATTATTATGTCGTAACATCTAGATCACACCATTGAAATAAATATGTAGAATAGACAAGTTACGGATCCAGATCAAAATTCCATATCTACCTTAGCGGTAAGACTCCGCGTCGGTCACGCCAAAGCCCTGGTTCGATTCTTCCAAACCACAATTTTTACTTAATTAAATATGTTCCTGACAAGTGGGTCACGCATGATATATAAAACTAATAACATTTAATAAAGTAACTTAGTATTATTTCGTCACCACGATCTTTGATTTCGTCACCTATTAACAGACACGATGGAAGCCCTTCCCGCTTGGGTAATGGGTGACGATTTTTTGTTGACGAAAAATCATACCGTCAAGCATTACCTTAAATGCTTGACGAAAGATGAATTCGTCACCTATAAGGACACATCCTTGACGGTATGCATTTTTGTCACCAGGGTTTTCGTCAACAAATCCCCCATCTCTTGTAGTGAAGCCTAGGAAGAACTTCAACTCTCCCATCATGGACATCTCAAATTTCCTAGTCATCAATAGCTCAAAAGCTTTGTTATGATTGGGGTTAGTTCCACCAAATATAATATCATCAACATATATTTGACATATAAACAAGCCACCCCCTTTAACCCGCTTGGTGAAAAGGGTGGAATCGACCGTACCCATGCAAAACCCATCTTGTAGTAGGAAATCCCTAAGGAACTCATACCAAGCACGTGGAGCTTGCTTGAGACCATAGAGTGCCTTATGGAGTAAATACACATGGTTGGGTCGGCATGGGTCTTCGAAACCCGGGGGTTGAGCTACATATGCGGTTTCTTTTAGAGGACCATTCAAAAATGCACTTTTCACATCCATTTGATATAGTTTGAAATTGTGGAAAGATGCAAATGCAAGCAAAAGACGAATAGCTTCAAGACGGGCTACCGGCGCAAAGGTATCCTCAAAATCCATACCTTCTATTTGGGCAAACCCTTGCGCCACTAACCTTGCTTTATTTCTAATGACAATACCATTCTCATCTTGCTTGTTCTTGAATACCCATTTGGTCCCAATAACATTGATGCGATGATCCTTGGGTCTCTCAACTAGAGACCATACTTCATTACGAGTGAAACACTCCAATTCTTCTTGCATGGCAATTACCCAATCCGGATCAACCAAGGCTTCATGTACCTTGAGTGGCTCAAAACTAGACACAAAAGCATGATGTTGACAATAAGTGATAAGTAATGCATGGTGTCTACGAGTTACCACTCCTTTTGAGATGCTACCAAGGACTTGATCTACTTTCATGTCACTTGCCCTTGTAGCAGCCTTGATCTTCCGAATGGTTCCTTCATGATCAATGAATTCATCTCTTGCTAGTACTTGATCATGAGGGACAACTTGAGCTTGAACATGAGTTGAGGATGTTTCTTGATCATCATCATGGTCTTGCTCAGTGGGTTGAGGGCTTTCTTCTTGTTCTTCGGGATGTGGCTCATCTTGAGTGGAGGATAAATCTTGGGTTGCACTTGATGGTTCAACTTGAGTTGAGCTAGGCTCAACTTGAGGTGAGCTTGATACTTCTACTCCATCACCTTGATCATCATTATGAACTTCCATGGGCCGGATGTGTCCAATGCCCATATGCTTGATGGCACTAGATGGATCATCATCATTACCTGCAACACATGGAACAACTTGCTCCACTTGGGAGCCATTATCCTCCAAGAACACCACGTCACAAGATACTTCAATAGTCCCAGTGGACCGGTTGTAGTATCTATAGGCGTGGGAGTTCTCCGCATATCCAACAAATATGCCCTCTATGGTTCTAGTTTCAAATTTACCAAGCTTCCCTTTATTGTTCTTAACAAGACATTTGCATCCAAAGACACGAATGTACATGACATTAGGCTTGTTACCTGTGAGAAGCTCATATGGAGTTTTGTTGTGGAGGGGGCGGAGGAAGAGCCGGTTGGAGTAGTGGACAGCTGTAGAGATGGCTTCTCCCCAAAAGTTGTGGGGTGAGTTGAATTCACTCAACATGGTTCTTGCCATCTCAATGATAGTCCGGTTCTTCCTTTCAACAACACCATTTTGTTGAGGGGTATACGGAGCTGAAAACTCATGCTTGATGCCCTCATCATCAACAAACTCTTGCATAGTGTAGTTCTTGAACTCGGTGCCATTGTCGGTCCTAATCGCCTTGATCTCGGATTCATATGTACGTTGAGCTTTCTTGGCGAAGGTGATGAACTCTCTATGGGTCTCATCCTTAGACTTAAGGAGAAAGACCCAAGAGTATCTTGAGTAATCATCAACAATGACAAGTCCATACTTGCTCCCACCAAGAGTATCATAATGTGATGGCCCAAAGAGATCCAAATGAAGGAGCTCCAAAGGCCTAGATGTGGTGACAATACTCTTGATAGGATGTTTCTTCTTGAGTTGTTTTCCGGCTACACATGCACTGCATACACGATCTTTCTCAAAAGAAATGCCGGTTAGTCCAACAATGTGCTCACCCTTTAGGAGTTGTTTAAGATTCCTCATGTTAACATGACCAAGGCGGCGATGCCACAACCAACCTTCGTCATGCTTGGCCGCCATTAGACATGTGGAGGGAGAGGGGCTCTCTTTCGAGAGGTCAACCACGTAAAGGTTGTTCTCCACATATCCAACAAGGACCAATTTGAGATTGTCACTCCTAAAGACTTGCACATAATACTTAGTAAAATATGAATTATAACCGGCATCGGCAAGATGATATATAGAAAGCAAGTTATAACCAAGGTGTTCAACAAGCATGACCGTCTCAAGGCACAAGTCCTTAGAGATTGCCACCTTGCCATACCCAAGTACCTTTCCCTTTGAGTTGTCACCAAAGGTGATGCTTGACTTCTTGTTAATATCTTCAATGAATTGGTCAAGCACACCTCTTCCTCCGGTCATATGATTGGTGCATCCACTATCAAACACCCATTTTGGACCACCGGAGGAATACCCCTACAAAATCAAGTAGAGGATTTAGGAACCCATTGATTAATGGGTTCCCTAGTCATGGCAACAAGATCTTTTGGTACCCAAATCGAGTACCCTCTATAAGCATAGCCATTACGAGGACCAACATAGTTAGCATAAACATCACCATAATAATCAACAAATAAAGCATAGTGATTGTTTGGCCCCGTGCGGTCACCACTAGTGGCTTTGCCCTTTGGGGCTTTGCCATCATTAGTGACCTTCTTGTTCTTTTCTTGAGCGGGCTTCTCTTTCTTGTAGTTGTTCTTCTTGTAGGGCTTGGGAACATACCCAAGTCCATACTTTTGATTGTTTGACCTTTGCTTACTCAAGAGGTCATCCAATCCCATCTTACTCTTGGTTGTGGTGAACTTGGCAAGTTCTTTCTTCAACCTAACATTTTCCTCAAGAGTAGTTGCTTGCTCACAAGCCGATTCATTAGGATAATAGTTGAGACCATATTTGGTTACCAAAGATTCAAGATATGTGTTGGTCTCAACATGCAAAGATAGTTCCTCTTGTAAACGAACATGTTCCGCAACAAGCTTAGCATGCTCACTAGTAAAGGTGGTGGAGGAACTAGCAACATCTTTATCAATAATAGGATCATTCATTGATTCAAGAGCCTTTGAGTAGGTTTCTTGGAGTAGGTCATGGTTCTCTCCAAGTTTCTTGAGCTCATCCTTGACAAGCTTGTTAGCTCTTTCAAGGTGGTCAAGATCCCTAGTGAGAGAAGCATGAGCAACTTCAAGATGCGCCAAGTTTTCCCTCAGAAAGAAACCAAGGTTTAATCGAACCAAGAGGAGCCAAGAAGCACGTTGAAGGTTGATGGTCGCGAAATGTGATGCGGCGCAACACCAGGGATTCCGGCGCCAACTAGGAACCTGCACAACACAAACCAAGTACTTTGTCCCAACGAAACAGTGAGGTTGTCAATCTCACCGGCTTGCTGTAACAAAGGATTAAACGTATCGAGTGGAAGATGTTTGCAAAGAAAACAGTAAACACAATTGCAGATTGTATGCTATGTAAATAATAGGACCGGGGTCCACAGTTCACTAGAGGTGTCTCTCCCATAAGATAAAGCATGTTGGGTGAACAAATTACAGTCGGGCAATTGACAAAATAGAGAAAGGCATAACAATGCATATACATGACATGGTAAATATAGTGAGATTTAATCCGGGCATTACGAAAAAGTACATAGACCGCCATCCAACTGCATCTATGCCTAAAAATTCCACCTTCAGGTTATCATCCGAACCCCCTCCAGTATTAAGTTGCAAAGCAACAGACAATTGCATTAAGTATGGTGCGTAATGTAATCAACAACTACATCCTTAGACATAGCATCAATGTTTTATCCCTAGTGGCAACAACACAACACAACCTTAGAACTTTCTGTCACTGTCCCAGGTGTCAATGCAGGCATGAACCCACTATCGATCATAAATACTCCCTCTTGGAGTTAAGAGCAAAAACTTGGCCAGAGCCTCTACTAATAACGGAGAGCATGCAAGATCATAAACAACACATGAACAATAGATTGATAATCACCATAATCATAGTACTCTCTATCCATCGGATCCCGACAAACACAACATATAGTATTACAGATAGACGATCTTGATCATGTTAGGCAGCTCACAAGATCCAACAATGAAGCACAACAAGGAGAAGACGACCATCTAGCTACTGCTATGGACCCATGGTCCAGGGGTGAACTACTCACTCATCACTCCGGAGGCGACCATGGCGGTGTAGAGTCCTCCGGGAGATGAATCCCCTCTCCGGCAGGGTGCCGGAGGCGATCTCCAATCCCCGAGATGGGATTCGCGGCGGCGTCTCTAAGGTTTTCCGTATCGTGGCTCTCGATCGGGGTTTCGCGAAGCTTTAAGTAGGCGGAGGGTCAACGCGGGGGCCACACGAGGGCCCGGGGGCAGGTCGGCGCGGCCGGGCCGGGCCGCGCCGGCCTCCCGCCGCCTCGTGGCCCCACTTCGTTAGGTCTTCGGTTCTGGAAGCTTCGCAAAAATAGGACCCTGGGCGAAAGTTTCGTCCAATTCCGAGAATATTTCTTTACTAGGATTTCTGAAACCAAAAACAGAAACAGAACGGCTCTTCGGCATCTTGTTAATAGGTTAGTTCCAGAAAATGCATAAATATGACATATAATGTGCATAAAACATGTAGGTATCATCAATAAAGTAGCATGGAACGTAAGAAATTATCGATACGTTGGAGACGTATCAGCATCCCCAAGCTTAGTTCTGCTCGTCCCGAGCAGGTAAAACGATAACAAAGATAATTTCTGAAGTGACATGCCATCATAATCTTGATCATACTATTTGTAAACATATGTAATGAATGCAGCGATCAAAGCAAAGGTAATGACATGAGTAGACAACTGAATCATAAAGCAAAGACTTTTCATGAATAGTACTTCAAGACAAGCATCAATAAGTCTTGCATAAGAGTTAACTCATAAAGCAATAAATCAAAGTAAAGGTGTTGAAGCAACACAAAGGAATATTAAGTTTCAGCGGTTGCTTTCAACTTATAACATGTATATCTCATGGATATTGTCAACATAAAGTAATATAACAAGTGCAATATGCAAGTATGTAGGAATCAATGCACAGTTCACACAAGTGTTTGCTTCTTAAGGTGGAAGGAGATAGGTAAACTGACTCAACAATAAAAGTAAAAGAAAGGTCCTTCAAGAGGAAAGCATCGATTGCTATATTTGTGCTAGAGCTTTGATTTTGAAAACATATAGAGAGCATAAAAGTAAAGTTTTGAGAGGTGTTTGTTGTTGTCAACGAATGGTAATGGGTACTCTAACTACCTTATCAACCAGACTTTCAAGAGCGGCTCCCATGAAGGACGTTATTTCTACCACCGTGGTAGATCATCCCTCTTCTCTTTTGTTTACACATGTATTTTAGTGGGGTGGCACTCCTTCCAACCTTTCTTTCACAAACCATGGCTAACCGAATCCTCGGGTGCCTGCCAACAATCTCATACCATGAAGGAGTGCCTTTTTATTTTATTTTTATTATGATGACACTCCTCCCCACCTTTGCTTTCTCAAGCCATGGCTAACCGATTCCATCGGGTGCCTACCAACTTTTCACATACCATGGAGGAGTGTCTATTTGCAAAATTAAGTTGCTTACTGACGAATCAGAGCAACACATGTGAAGAGAATTATTAATGAAGTTAATTAATTGGGGCTGGGAACCCCTTTGCCAGCTCTTTATGCAAAGTTATTGGATAAGCGGATGAAGCCACTAGTCCATTGTGAAAGTCTGTCCGAAGTAAATGACAAGATCGAAAGATAAAACACCACATACTTCCTCATGAGCTATAAAACATTGACACAAATAAGAGATGATAAATTTTGAATTGTTTAAAGGTAGCACTCAAGCAATTTACTTTGGAATGGCTAAGAAATACCATGTAGTAGGTAGGTATGGTGGACACAAATGGCATAGTAGTTGGCTCAAGGATTTTGGATGCATGAGAAGTATTCCCTCTCGATACAAGGTTTAGGCTAGCAAGGTTATTTGAAGCAAACTCAAGGATGAACAAGTGCAGCAAAACTCACATAAAAGACATATTGTAAACATTATAAGACTCTACACTGTCTTCCTTGTTGTTCAAAACTCAATACTAGATATTATCTAGACCTTAGAGAAACCAAATATGCAAATCAAATTTTAGCAAGCTCTATGTATTTCTTCATTAATGGGTGCAAAGCATATGATGCAAGAGCTTAAACATGAGCACAACAATTGCCAAGTATCACATTATCCAAGACATTTTTAGAATTACTACATGTAGCATTTTCCAATTCCAACCATATAACAATTTAACGAAGAAGAAACTTCGCCTTGAACATTATGAGTAAAGCCTAAGGACACATGTGTCCATATGCAACAGCGGAGCGTGTCTCTCTCCCACAAAGTGAATGCTAGGATCCATTTTATTCAAACAAAAACAAAAACAAAAACAAACCGACGCTCCAAGTAAAGAACACAAGATGTGATTGAATAAAAATATAGTTTCAGGAGAGGAACCTGATGATGTTGTCGATGAAGAAGGGGATGCCTTGGGCATCCCCAAGCTTAGACGCTTGAGTCTTCTTAAAATATGCAGGGGTGAACCACGGGGGCATCCCCAAGCTTAGAGCTTTCACTCCTCTTGATCATAGTATATCATACTCCTCTCTTGACCCTTGAAAACTTCCTTCACACCAAACTTCAAGCAAACTCATTAGAGGGTTAGTGCATCATTAATAATTCACTCATTCAGAGGTGACACAATCATTATTTTCACTTCTGGACATTGCATAAAGCTACTGGACATTAATGGATCAAAGAAATAAATCCAACATAGCAAAAGAGGCAATGCGAAATAAAAGGCAGAATCTGTCAAAAACAGAACAGTCCGTAAAGACGAATTTAAAGCTGGCACCAGACTTGCTCAAATGGAAAAACTCAAAACTAATGAAAGTTGCGTACATATCTGAGGATCACGCTCGTAAATTGGCAGATTTTTTCGAATTTTCTACAGGGAACTGTGCCCAGATTCGTGACAGACAGCAATGCTGTTTCTGCGCAGCGATCCCAAATATAACATCAACTTTGACATAGAAACTTTACTTGGCACAAAAACATGATAAGGAGAGGTTGCTACAGTAGTAAACAACTTCCAAGACTCAACAAAACAAAAATTGCTGTAGGTAAAAACATGGGTTGTCTCCCATAAGCGTTTTTCTTTAACGCCTTTCAGCTAGGCGCAGAAAGTGCAAATCAAGTAACATCGAGAATAGAAGCATCAACATCATAACCAGGGGTGTTGGGAGTTTTCTCAACCAAGCATACTATATTGGATACATAAGTTTTAGCGTCTCCCTTTTCATTAGTCTTAGGCTTGCTACTCTCATCGAACAAATTTTCAGGAACAAGCCAAGCATAGTTATTTTCTAGTGCATCATTCATGGCTAGGAGTTTACATGGTATTGGTGCTTTGATCTCCCCACCATCATTAATATTATTAGTGTACCTTATTCTATCCATGTCCATTTTTTCAAGGAGACCAATAAAATTGGTATGAGAACCTAGCATATTAAATTTAGCAAAAACCTTTCTAGCCTCTCTTGCTAGACCACCAAATTCTCTAAGAAGAGTTTCTAGAACAAAATCTTTCTTTTCTCCTTCTTCCATATCACCAAGTGTGAGAAACATGTGTTGGATTATAGGATTGAGATTAACAAATTTAGTTTCCAACATGCGAACTAAAGCAGCAGCAGCAATTTCATAGGTAGGTGCAAGTTCTACCAAGTGTCTATCTTCAAAATCTTCAGTGATACTAACATGATTGAAAAATTCTTCTATATTATTTCTCCCAACTATGGACCCACGTCCTACCGGTATGTCTTTTGTGGTAAAATTAAAAGGAAACATGATGCAATAGGCAAAAAGTAAACAAGGCGAATAAAGTAAAGACAAGTAACTAATTTTTTTGTGTTTTTGATATAGAGAGCAAGACAGTAAATAAAGTAAAACTAGCAACTAATTTTTTTGTATTTTGATTTAGTGCAGCAAACAAAGTAGTAAATAAAATAAAGCAAGACAAAAACAAAGTAAAGAGATTGAGAAGTGGAGACTCCCCTTGCAGCGTGTCTTGATCTCCCCGGCAACGGCGCCAAAAAGTTGCTTGATGCGCGTAGATGTACACGTCCGTTGGGAACCCCAAGAGGAAGGTATGATGCGCACAGCGGCAAGTTTTCCCAGAAAGAAACCAAGGTTTAATCGAACCGTAGGAGCCAAGAAGCACGTTGAAGGTTGATGGTCGCGAAATGTGATGCGGCGCAACACCGGGATTCCGGCGCCAACTAGGAACCTGCACAACACAAACCAAGTACTTTGTCCCAACGAAACGAGGTTGTCAATCTCACCGGCTTGCTGTAACAAAGGATTAAACGTATCGAGTGGAAGATGTTTGCAAAGAAAACAGTAAACACAATTGCAGTAGATTGTATGCTATGTAAAGAATAGGACCGGGGTCCACAGCCACTAGAGGTGTCTCTCCCATAAGATAAAGCATGTTGGGTGAACAAATTACAGTCGGGCAATTGACAAAATAGAGAAAGGCATAACAATGCATATACATGACATGGTAAATATAGTGAGATTTAATCCGGGCATTACGACAAAGTACATAGACCGCCATCCAACTGCATCTATGCCTAAAAAGTCCACCTTCAGGTTATCATCCGAACCCCTCCAGTATTAAGTTGCAAAGCAACAAACAATTGCATTAAGTATGGTGCGTAATGTAATCAACAACTACATCCTTAGACATAGCATCAATGTTTTATCCCTAGTGGCAACAGCACAACACAACCTTAGAACTTTCTGTCACTGTCCCAGGTGTAAATGCAGGCATGAACCCACTATCGAGCATAAATACTCCCTCTTGGAGTTAAGAGCAAAAACTTGGCCAGAGCCTCTACTAATAACGGAGAGCATGCAAGATCATAAACAACACATGAACAATAGATTGATAATCACCATAATCATAGTACTCTCTATCCATCGGATCCCGACAAACACAACATATAGTATTACAGATAGACGATCTTGATCATGTTAGGCAGCTCACAAGATCCAACAATGAAGCACAACAAGGAGAAGACGACCATCTAGCTACTGCTATGGACCCATGGTCCAGGGGTGAACTACTCACTCATCACTCCGGAGGCGACCATGGCGGTGTAGAGTCCTCCGGGAGATGAATCCCCTCTCTGGTGCCGGAGGCGATCTCCGTAATCCCCCGAGATGGGATTCGGCGGCGGCGTCTGTAAGGTTTTCCGTATCGTGGCTCTCGGTACTCGGGGTTTCGCGACGGCTTTAAGTAGGCGGAGGGTCAACGCGGGGGCCACACGAGGGGCCCAGGGGCAGGTCGACGCGGCCAGGGCCTGGGCCGCGCCGGCCTCCCCTCTGGCCGCCTCGTGGCCCCACTTCGTTAGGTCTTCGGTCTTTGGAAGCTTCGTGCAAAAATAGGACCCTGGGCGAAAGTTTCGTCCAATTCCGAGAATATTTCTTTACTAGGATTTCTGAAACCAAAAACAGCAGAAAACAGCAACTGGCTCTTCGGCATCTTGTTAATAGGTTAGTTCCAGAAAATGCATAAATATGACATATAATGTGCATAAAACATGTAGGTATCATCAATAAAGTAGCATGGAACATAAGAAATTATCGATACCTTGACAAGCTTGTTAGCTCTTTCAAGGTGGTCAAGATCCCTAGTGAGAGAAGCATGAGCAACTTCAAGCTCCTCCTTTGAGGCATTGAGCTCTTGGGTCAATGATTGAGCCCTTTCAATAGTTTCAAGATCCTTAACTTTATCTAGTTCATAAGTTTCAATTTGTTGCTTAAGACCTTGAGATATGCACCTTTCGGTTTTTAGCTCTTGTCTTAGGAGATTGAATCTCCTTTCCTTATCATTCAAATGATATTCTAATTCCTCAATGGACTCATCCTTTTCTTTGAGGGAGTCCATCAAGAAATCAAATTTGACAAGAGCTTCACCACGAAGGGTGCATCTAACATTGTAAAGTTCCTTAAGCACAGTTAATTCTTCTTGATTTTCAGCTTCATCATCAAGAACACTAGATAAAGAAGGTGGGGGTTCCATTACCTTGGTTTCTCTTGCCATAAGACAAGAGCCAACGATTGTAGATGAGGGAGAGTCATCGGAGTCATCATCTTGAGTTGTTCTTGCCATGAAGGAAGAACCAACATCATTCTCCGTGGAGTAATCCTTGGAGTAGTCATATGTGAAGAGTGACCCGGGCTTAGAGAAAGCCAAACCGGCCACTCCGGCCTCCTTCTCCTCATCTTCCTCTTCTTCATCGGACAAGTACTCGGCCCCAACAAAGGCTCTTCCCTTGTTCCTCTTGTATCGATCGTTGATTGGGTTTGGCTTCAATCTTGGCTTGACCCCTTTGATGAACTTTGGCTTGTCTACCCTTTTCTCATAAGGGCACTCATTTGCAAAGTGGCTCTCTTCATCACAATTGTAGCAAGTTCTCTTCTTCTTGTCATTGAGGAGCATTGGCAACTTTCCCTTGTACTTCTTGGCAAAGAAGGCAAAGTCGGTAGCGATGTCACTAGTTGAAGTCATCTCCTCATCTTCTTCAATTTCATATTCTTCTTCTCCTCCATGGTCAGCTCTAGCTTTGAGAGCAAGGTTGTGTGACGCTTCATGGTTGTGTGAGGCTTCATCAACACGGTTCATTGCCATGAGCCTTTTTCCTGCCTTGGCCATGTTTTCATTGGCGGCCACATAGGAGACTAGATCATCGGAGTTCAGATCAGCACTCTTGGTCATGATTTGCAAGTTGAGTGCAAGGTTGGTGTCTTCTTGCTTGACAGCAATCATAGCAATGACCTTGGACTTTATGAATCCTTCATTCATCTCGAAACCGTCATCATACTTCTCAACACCAAGTCCCTTGACCCTTACTCTAAGAGCACCAAGCCTTGCATAGGCATCGGCCACGGATTCTCCTTCACGAATCATGAACTGGTGGGCCTCTTGCTTTGCGGTCTCATAAAGAGCTGATTGGATCAAATCGGTTCCCTCTTGGAGTACTACGATTCGATCCCACAACTCTTTAGCGGAGCCGATGTCATTGACTTGATCAAGGAGCTTGCGATTGATGCCACTTCTAATCTTGTCACGTGCGGAGGCATTGAGTTGACGGTTGTAGAACTCGGTGGAGGTCAACCGAACGGGATCTTGTGGCTCCCGGTATCCATGAAGAATGATCTCCCATAGCTCCACACTGCAGCTGCGAATATGAGATTCCATAGAAGATTTCCAATGTGGAAAGTGAGTTCCATCAAAATGGGGAACGGTCCCACTATGGTTTATATGAGGCATGGGTGAAGTGTTTTTGGGATAGTCATGGTTAACTTCATGGAAGGTTTCCTTAGAGGCCGAAGCCCCACTAGGAGCTCCACCAGCAGTTAGGTTCTTAAGCATGGCAGTCATTTCTGCCATTTGGCTTTGTAGTTCATCCTCCTTTTTCTTCTTCTCGGCATCATATGCCAAGAGTCTAGATTTCATTTCTTTAACCGAAAGGTTAGAGTCGTCATCTAGACCCTCGAATAGTTTTTCCATCTCACTCTTAAGGCGGTGAAGCCCTTAATAAGAGTCCAGGCTCTGATACCAATTGAAAGTTCAGAGATGGTAAACCTAGAGGGGGGGGGGGTGAATAGGTTTCTACAGATTTTAATTCTTTCTTTGCAATATTAGGCTTTGCGGAATATAAAGGTGAGCCTAATGCAAACTAGGTGAAACAACCTATATGAGGATACAACTAACTCGAGCACGAAGGCTCTCACAGGCAGTTAAATCACAAGTAAGGAGTTCGGTTAGAGATAACCGATAGCACGCGGAGACGAGGATGTATTCCCGTGTTCCCTTCCTTTGCAAGAAGGTACGTCACGTTTGGAGGAGTGGAGGTCCCACGAAGGATTCCCCGCGCCACGAAGGCTCACCCTATTCTCCGGAGCCTATCCCACGAAGGAATAGCTCTCTCACTTGTGGTAGACTTTGAGGTAGCCTCCAAACCTTCACAATCTTGTCAGGAGCAAATCCACAGCCCGGATGCTTCCGGACCACTCTTGCCCACCTAGGGTTTCCAAGGAACCCTAGAGAGCAAGCTTCTTGATGAATACAAGGGGAATGAGATTTGGCTTGGTAGAACGGTAGATCGGGTCCTCCTCTATCGTTTCCCCGGAGGGATTTGAGTTTGGGTGGAGGAGGAGGTAGATCTGAGGCTTTTGGTGTTTCTAACAATGGAGTATGAGAGAAGGAGCTCAAGAACAGCTTGTAGTGTAGTGCCTAACTGTTCAGAGGTAGGAGAAGGGCTATTTATAGTGTTCTTCGAAATATGGCCGTTGGTCACTTGCCACCTCAGCTTTTCTTCGACAAACCCGGTCAACCGGACCAAGGACCGGATTGCCCGGTGCAGAGGCCGGTCGGACCGGACTAGGGACCGGAGTTGCTTCACGTCGTCCAGGAGCTCCTCCGGTTGCCGCCCGGTTGGCCGGTCGACCGGACGCACGCCGGACCCGCCGGTCTGGCCGGCTGACCGGGCGGCCGAGTCACTGCGCCGGATGCTCCGGTTGGCGACCGGTGGACCGAGCTGCACGCCGGACTGGCCGGTTGCTGGCCCGGTTGGACCGGGCTGCAGACCGGATTTCTGCTGTAGACCCCTTTTCGATTGTTGTTGAAGTGGGGGGTCTCCTTTAGCCTTCTTGTTCCTTTGATACACCATTTATGCCTCTTTGCCTAATACCTGAGATTATCCTTATAAACGTATTAGGCCAAATACTCTAGCACGGTGTCATTGTTACCAAAATAATGGATAAGGGTAAAATACCCTTACAAGATCGAACTAGGTATAAAGATACAGTGAAGATCAGATCTCTGACAAACCAAGTATCGTGAGACAAAGGGAATAGAACTCGACGTTTAAGGTTCAAGTCCTAAGGTTATTTCATGGAAAGTGTAGGGATCATTATGGGTTTCTAGATCCAACTATTGGTCATTGATCGGATAGGTGTCTCGATCATGTCTACGCATTCCCGAAATGTTGGGTGGCATGCATAAGGGTATACGACGCTTAGGGATTCATTTGGGGTCGTTGGAGAAATCAGAGAGAACTCCGAGATAGGTATCAGATTCATTCCGGAGTCAATGAATTGTTCAGAGAATTAAATAATTTGTTTTTAGTATTTAATTAAAAGAATTAAATATTAAAAAGGAAATTAAAATATGCTAACCCCTAATGGCCCACCAATTGGCATCCCATTAGGCGTGCCTCAACCCCTAGAACAAAAGGGGGCCGTCGGCCCATGTGGTTGTTGCCCCCACTAAACCCTACATGGGGCGGCGGCCAAGGTGGGGGGCCACCTGGTGGAGGTGCTACGTCCTGCCACGCCTATACAAGGAGGAGGCAGCCCCTCTCCCCATTCCACCTCATTGGCTTTTTTGCCTCTCTCCCTCACGTGTGCTTCCAAAATATTGGAACGTGCATACGGGTTTCATATCTCCACGATGCGCACACCATTGTGCTGCTAGATCATCGGTCTAGATATTTTTTTCTTCCGCTGCTTCACTTGACCGGAGCCTCGGGGATGTCGCCTACACCGGAAGCGTGTAGAACTGCGGAACTGCTGCTAGTTGTAGCACTGCATCGCTTGTATGTATGCACGACCTTGAGGTCGACGGCGCCATACAACTACATCAACAATGTTCATTGAAACGTAACGCTTTCAGTCTTTGAAGGTATGAACACTGAATTCCTCTGTTACCTCACATCTCGTAGTATGGATCTTGGATATATCATTCTTGTTGCTAGGAATATTTTCTGCTACGGAACCCTTCAACGGGCCACCGCATCTTCGTGGAGGAGCGGCAGGGGCTCCAAGAGGATGCGGCGGAAAGACGAGCTCTTTTCGCGGGGCTCCAGAGGGAGCGGCGGAACGCCGAGGTATTTTTGCGAGGCTTTGGAGAGAGAGGTGGCGCGCGGCGATGGTGGCAGAGAAGCAGAAGAGTGAGGGAGTGACAATGGGGCGAGGTCGTCGTGCACCGCGAAGGATGGCGAGTAGGCTAGTTTTCATTAAAATTGTAAAATATAATCATAGTTTAATGATTTTTTTGTTTTCGTACTATTTAAATGTTTTGGGCCTCGTTTCGGGGGCGCGGCTGGAAACGGACGTTCCCCAAAAACGATGTGTGACGAAAAAAAGTCGACGACAAAGGGTTTAACATATCGCTGGGTGAGGAGAATAGGAAACCAGTTTAATCCTTTTAAGTAGTAGAGATTGGCCAACATTGATCCATTCGGCAACAACTTATGGTCATGAGTCACTTTCGGTACAAAAGATTATCTAGATCCAAAATGAGAAAACCCTACTACAATGTGAAAAGTATGAACTACAATACAAAATAACTCTTTATGAATTGGTGCCCGAAGATAGAGTAATTTTACTATAAACTTTAATATATTGTGTACTTTAGAGTGCATGTTTCGAAGTCATTTGGTAAAAGTTCATTCATTCTGACTGTATCGAGAAATTAAATAATCAACTATTGCAAGGACATAAATATTTTTTTAGTAGGTATATGTTATCACCAGAATTTGACCGAGTCAGAGGTGGGCCGCGATCAAGATGGACGGAAAGATTGTACATGGAAGAAATACGTGAATCGGCCTTTTATACCAAGTTGGGCTAAACTGCCCATGTATCTGTAACATATTAGATCGCATCTTAGTTTAGAAGTTAGAGTTTTACCCGTGCACGGTTTGGTGCACGCCCACATTAGAAAGTCCCCTGGACTATAAATATGTACCTAGGGTTTATGGAATAAACAACAACCAACGTTCAACACAAACCAATCTCGGCGCATCGCCAACTCCTTCGTCTCGAGGGTTCCTCCGGTAAGCATCATGCTGCCTAGATCGCATCTCGCGATCTAGGCAGCACAAGCCTGCCTAGTTGTTCATGCGTTGCTCGTACTGAAGCCTTTTTGATGGCGAGCAACGTAGTTATCGTAGACGCGTTAGGGTTAGCATCGTTCTTAGCATCATATGCTCGCGTAGTGCAACCCTTGCGCGTCTAGCCGTCCTTGTGCCTCATCATGGGTGCAGGGGCGGCACCCCGCTTGATCTTTATCTAGTAGATCTGATCCGTTATGGTCGCTCCTTGATTCATCAAGGATTAGTTTAATATCTGCAATAGTTAGGCCTTACAAAGGGTTGGAGGATCCAGCGGCATGCAGGGTGTAGTTCGCTGCCCCTAGACAGGACGTTCCGAGGATCAACCTAGTGTTGGTTTTTAGGCCTTGTCTAGGGCTGGCTTACGTTTACCGTGCGTGAGCGCGAGGCCCAATCGTGAGTAGGATGATCCGATTATGCGGTGAAAACCCTAGATCGTCGTGGATCTCATATGCTTTATCTTGATCAAGCAGGACCACCATATATTCGGCCACCTTGGACGAATCATGGGTGAATCGGCTCCATGAGCCGATTCACAGGACAACCTGAGAGCCGATCGAGGCTCGTATTTAACGTGTACGTGTGTGCCCTGCAGGAAACTAAGCGAGGCATCATCCACACCTTCCTGACCAGGTATAGGTCAGGTGGCACGCCCTTGCGACCCGCATCGGCGCGCGACCGGAGGCTTTGCGGGCCGTCGCTCTGAGGGACTGGGGCCAGCCGCAGCCCTAGTCATTCCCGGCTCTACGTTGGCCAGTCGCTGCCCGCCGGTGGGTTTCGACGCCAACACATTCTGGCACGCCCGGTGGGACGATCTTCAACGACAACCATCTCGCCATCCACATCAGAGATGGCGAAAAACACCCCGGTCGAGTACGAGGATCGGAATGGCAAAGTCAAGGCCCTCCGTGAAGCCGACCTCATCGGCTCTTCCCACGACGCCCGCTCCCATGGCGTCAACACGGTCGATCTCAGCCACTCCATAAGGGAACCAGGGTTCTCTTTCGATGCCAATATGGCAGGGTTCGTGATTCGCCATGACGCGGACAAAGCGGAAAGCAGCCACACTCGTGGCAAAGAGAAAGACGAGGCCGCTCCACGTGACCGGCCCCAAGACGACGATAAACGGTACCTGGCCGAGGAGGAGGTGAGAAGCATACGGCATCCACGCCCATTATCCGAGCATCTCCTCAGCAAATATGATCAGCCATACCACCGACGTCGCCGCTACGGCGAAGGCGATCAAAGGGATCATCGGTCTGTGCAGCGGGAGGTATCGTCAGCACGACGGAACGATGACGGGTACGAGCGTCGCGCCAGGGGGAGGTCAGAAGAGCAAGACAACATGGACAAGCACTGGAACTGTCCCTTCTTCAGACACTGCTGGGATTCAGGAATGAGCCGATTACCAACAATCGGCAACTGCCCAAGATGCACACAACAAAGGAGAAGGACGAACGAAGTTGCAGTGTTCAAACGTCTAGGACCTCTCCCACCTCAGAGCAAACGGACTGAGTCATCTCAAGAAGAAGACTTCGAGGAGTCAGATAGAGAAGAAGATAGGTACCACCAACCAAGGTGGTGCCCTGGTGGACTCAGCCAGTCTCGGAGCGCCGGGTGCAGCGGCCGCGAAGCTTGGAAGAAGCCGAGGCACAGTACCTGTACATGTTGAGAAGAGCACGGCCCGATCTGGCCGCGAAAATCCAGCGAATAGTGGAGACAAAGGCGCGCCCGCCAAAGAAAGTATGGCGCCCCAAACAGGCGAAAGCCGATGCACAGGCATCGGCTGATACCGATGCAGACGCATCGGCAGACACAGACATGGTTCAGAAGAGGACAATATGTGAACAGCGTCATCCAGAATTGTGCCAGGACGAGTACAAGCGCGTCACCCTGATCGAGAAGGACAAAGATAAGGTTCTGCAAGAGATCAGGAGTTCACTATTGCTGAGTGGACCCGGGGGGCAAAACCCATGTCCTGCAAGTGGGCGAAACAACCAGGGCCGGCAAAAGGATTCGACTTCGATTTGAGCAAAACGGAGCAAATTTTTGATTGGCTCCTGAAGGAAAAACAGCTGAAGTTACCCGACGGCCACAAAATCCCCACGTTACAAGAGATGACCGGCAAACCATACTGCAAATGGCATGACACGTTCACCCATGCCACCAACGACTGCGCAGCCTTGCGCGGACAGATACAGATGGCGATAGAGCAAGGCCGGTTACTCTTCGATCAGTTTGCCATGAAAGTTGATACGCAGCCGTTTCCGGAGGTCAACATGGTCGATCTCAGCCACTGCATAAGACACGAGCCAGGTGGCTCGTCTGTGTTAATAGGGCAAGGCTTGCAGATCGCCATTACGAGGATAAACCCGGAACAGTCGCTCCCGCGGAAAAGGCGAAGAGGAGGCCGATCCACACGATCGGCCCCAAATAATGACAAGCGTTGACCTAGGAGGCGATGGAAAGCGGGACTACGGGTTTACATCGGCTGACGGGCCAGAAGAGATTAAGAAGGTCAAAGAGGAGATCAAGAAGTTGTTGGACGCCGGGTTCATCAGGCCATGCAGGCACGCTGAAAGGATTTCCAATGTAATACCTGTGGAGAAAAAGGATGGCCGGTGGCGCGTTTCCATAGATTTTCGAAATCTCAACATTCTGTGAATAGTCGGATCGACCACTACAAGGTGAGACGATTCCAGCGATCGGCTCCAATTACTCGCATCACCCTTGTTTACTGATGTGCTATTTCACATGGGTGAGTGGCGGGAAAATCTTGAATTGGCTGGAAAGCCAATATCTTCAATCTCGTGAGGATTCGGCTCGGGGGGCATATACACGGAGAAGGTACAAAGCCTCAAAGGATGTACCTTGGGTCCTCTCCCGATCGGCCCCCTCGTGGGGCACGCAGGCGGCGTATGACATCCTCGCCCCAACGAAGTGGGACAAAGAGGACCATGACTCCCTCGTCCGGTCCGAGGATGACAAATCCTTGACCGACGGTGGAGGCTGATCCTTGTGATCGGCCCCAAAGATTGGTGGAGGAACATTATAAAACCTTCACCGAGCAAGCAACGTCGAGGCCGATTCCAGCAATCGGCCAGAATTGTCCCCACCATCTATTTTGCCTGGGATCGACATTTGACCCAGCAGGGACTACCTGAAAAGCCGATACCATCAATTTTCTTGACAGATCGGCTCGGGGGGCATCTAGATAGATTAAATACATATGGATCAAATACATATGAGGCAAGCATTGGGGCCGACGCACAAGTCGGGCGTGAAAAAATTAAAAACAGCCGATGCGCGGACATCGACTCGGGGCCTCTTAGTTCAAGGGGGAGGTTGACTGCATCGGCTATTTGGATAGAAGTTTTTCTGCTACATTGATGAAAGCTGAGAAGCTCGGGGGCGTTCTCGTTGATGGTCCTCTGCTTTTGAAAAGCCGATTTGGCTAGAATCGGTTGGTGCTGCACCTGTTACAGGATGAGGCTCTGCGAAGATTTCTCCAACTGTTTGGTGACTCAGGTCTTCCCCGCGAGGACCTCCGGCGTCGTTTGCAAGCCTTCAGGTGTAACGCTGCTGGCGAATTCAAGGATTGCAGCCGTACCCAATCAGGCTAGGATCAAGAGAGCAACCGACGGTCATCCGGCTAGATTGAACTCATTTCCACCAGAGGTTGCCCCATTAGTCTGAAGGTTCTCTGTTGTTGACGGTCGAGTTGGTCGGGATCGGTTGATGCTACACCGCAGCTGAGAGGTGGATAGTGGCCCGATACTACCGGTTCACTTTCATGCTCGCCTTGGTCAAAGGCTCGGGGGGCAGCTGACCGTGGAGGTTTCTTTGCCCTGGAGGATCCTTTGCTATCAAAAGCCGATTTATTTTTGGAATCGGCTCGCGCTGGTGTCACTAAAGTATATCAGTTCCCACATCAATTGGGAGACAAGCCTGGAGCTCCGTTGAGGGCACTTGCTCGAGATCAAATCATCAGCCTGCGCAAAGCCGATGCGCAGCTATCGGCTCTAGTACGAGCACTCAAAGTTGCCTCATTACCGGTTTGGCAATGCTGAAGACGTTGGCATCCCAAAACAGCCTATTGTTCATTGAGTCAGGGGTGATCGCCTAAAGTAGTGGCTGACAATGGGAGAAGGGAGATCGGCTCATTAAAAATCGATTGAGTTGACAATCGGCTAAGTTAGCATAAAAAAGAATCAGTGAAATCAAGTTGGGGAATTTTCCATTGATAACTAGATTTCTTACAAGGGAGGAACCGATTGCTTAAGAAGAGAAGAACAAAAGGAGGGGCCACTACTACTAGACCTACACTAGTAGATCCTAATCTACGGGCCGTCACTGCCTTCATCATCATCCCCGGAGTTCCCATCGGCGCTGCTGCCGACGGGCTCCTCGTCGCTGCTCCCGAAGCCCTTTGCGGGGGCTTCATCCTCTTCTTCGTCATCGCTGTCGTCGTCGTCCCACCACATGCGGAGGCGCTTCGCTGGTGGGTAGCCCTCGAGGGAGTCGTCGTCGTCTTCTTCCTCCTCTTCCTCCTCGTCGGAGGAGAAGCCCCCTTCCCAGGGGAAGAGGTCGTCGTCACTTGTTGCTTCCAGCTCTCCGTCAAGGAGGAACTGAAGGTCTTCTTCCCCGTCGGTGAGGGGTTCGTCGTCTTCCGACTCTTTGGAGAAGTCCCAGTCCCGCGCGTCCCAATATTCTGGGGCGCGGGCCTCGTAGATGGCCATCAGATCGACCTCCTGCTCGAGCTCGCTGGAGGAGGAGGACTGGAGGGACAGGCCAGAGGAAGCAGTGGAAGAGGAAGAATCCATGGGGACTAATGAGGGTTTTTGGGTTTGCCGATGGCTACTGTGGAGCAAGGGGATGAAGAAAGGAATTATGGGGAGTGGCCAAATGAAAAGGGGCGAAGCAATTTAATGCCCAAGCAGTTTCCGAGGACGTGGTGCCAGAACCGTCAAATCGCGCAGAGAAGGCGAGGAGGCAAGACGTCATCATGAAGTATACTGCGACAGTTCTGCTCTGCCATGACATGACCCGACGGAAAAAGCATAATGATTTTGGAAATGTCATTTCCAAAACCAGGGGGGCATGTGTTATCACCAGAATTTGACCGAGTCAGAGGTGGGCCGCGATCAAGATGGACGTAAAGATTGTACATGGAAGAAATACGTGAATCGGCCTTTTATACCAAGTTGGGCTAAACTGCCCATGTATCTGTAACATATTAGATCGCATCTTAGTTTAGAAGTTAGAGTTTTACCCGTGCACGGTTTGGTGCACGCCCACATTAGAAAGTCCCCTGGACTATAAATATGTACCTAGGGTTTATGGAATAAACAACAACCAACGTTCAACACAAACCAATCTCGGCGCATCGCCAACTCCTTCGTCTCGAGGGTTCCTCCGGTAAGCATCATGCTGCCTAGATCGCATCTCGCGATCTAGGCAGCACAAGCCTGCCTAGTTGTTCATGCGTTGCTCGTACTGAAGCCTTTTTGATGGCGAGCAACGTAGTTATCGTAGACGCGTTAGGGTTAGCATCGTTCTTAGCATCATATGCTCGCGTAGTGCAACCCTTGCGCGTCTAGCCGTCCTTGTGCCTCATCATGGGTGCAGGGGCGGCACCCCGCTTGATCTTTATCTAGTAGATCTGATCCGTTATGGTCGCTCCTTGATTCATCAAGGATTAGTTTAATATCTGCAATAGTTAGGCCTTACAAAGGGTTGGAGGATCCAGCGGCATGCAGGGTGTAGTTTGCTGCCCCTAGACAGGACGTTCCGAGGATCAACCTAGTGTTGGTTTTTAGGCCTTGTCTAGGGCTGGCTTACGTTTACCGTGCGTGAGCGCGAGGCCCAATCGTGAGTAGGATGATCCGATTATGCGGTGAAAACCCTAGATCGTCGTGGATCTCATATGCTTTATCTTGATCAAGCAGGACCACCATATATTCGGCCACCTTGGACGAATCATGGGTGAATCGGCTCCATGAGCCGATTCACAGGACAACCTGAGAGCCGATCGAGGCTCGTATTTAACGTGTACGTGTGTGCCCTGCAGGAAACTAAGCGAGGCATCATCCACACCTTCCTGACCAGGTATAGGTCAGGTGCCCTTGCGACCCGCATCGGCGCGCGACCAGGAGGCTTTGCGGGCCGTCGCTCCGAGGGCCGCCGCAGCCCTAGTCATTCCCGGCTCTACTGTGTTGGCCAGTCGCTGCCCGCCGGTGGGTTTCTGACGCCAACAGTATAGGCACAAAAAATCCGTTCAGTTTGTACTTGAATGACAAGAGAAATCTCGAAACCATGCCATCTAGCAAAATTACTCAAATAAATTAAATTCCGAAATTTAGCTTCCAAGTTTTTCAAAAGATTATGCGGCTTCACACTTAACATGCACTGGGCTTTTATCTTTAGGGGTGGCTCTGCATGATGTTGGGCCAGATGTTGCTCTTCTGTTTATAGGAAAGGCTGGATATTGCTGGTGCCGTGTTTCGTTGGAACCCGCAGAATGAAATGGGATAAACAAGATTGAACATGTACTTGGGCCTGTGCCAAACTGGGCTAGAGTACGACACAGTGTAAATCGCAGCCTCACATAAAGAAAACGCCACCTTCCCTAAAAAAAACGCGTAAAAGAAACCTAAAGAAAACGCCATAGTATAACTTTGGAAGAGAAAAAAGGCATATCTCTGGGTTTAGAAATTAAAATATAAATTATTCTGGCCTCCACACCATGTACACGAACATATAATTATTACAAGTTCAACAAAACAACGAAAAGTCGAAGATAGTATCATACATAGCAAAGAATAAGATGATAAAAAATTCATAAATGTGATGGCCAGTATCAATAGAACTTCCCAAACATCGATTTCAAAATGGGCGAACACAACACTCCATCCAACTAATTTCAAGAAAGGGCCGCCACTATACAACTAGTCAATGCTCGCATAAGGCAATATGCCAATTTTGTCAAGCTTGTTGACAATTTGCAGACTAAGAGCAGATACAATAAGGTACGCTCAACAGGCTATAAAAATTAAAATAATATAGTTTTGCTGAGTTGGATGAGAGAGAAGAGGAGAGAGAAGAGAAACAGACTACAAAATAATAGCCCGTTGGAGCGTGTGCAACTAGGCACTTTGTGAGATTGCAAGATGGGTCATATGCATATAAAGTAGTTTATACTTGTATCGAAATATTGTATGAGCTGACTACAAGTAGACTATAAATGACATGGCAAAAACATATAGCCAACTGCTGACTCTTCTATTGTTCTTGCTCTAAGGGTTCTCACCTTGAAATTCGAGGTCTAAAAATACCATAGGAAGAATGACACGTGTCCATCAACAATGTCAGGTCGAAATGGTAGCCGATGAAAGTATGATCAAACTAGGGTATCACAATATATATTTCATAATTTTTTTTCATCTAGAACAAACAGACTAGCAGTTCTTAATGAAGTCCATCAAACCAGAAGAAATATGCAATATATAATAGCTACCACTACACATTGAAGGGGAATAGATAATCTCGCAGCTACAATTAGATTCTCCGGTGCCACACTTCGCAAAGCACACATCACCAGAGATACAATCCACATCGACACGTAAACCTCCAACATGATGGTCTGGAGTGGGATTTGAATGTGAGGTGTCGAGCGCTCGCTGAACGGCTCCTCTGAATATCTGAGAAGCTAGTGAGTTCAGGATCAAGTGCATTGCCCTTTGTGAAAAAGAAGGCTTGGCAAGTCAATCTCGAAGAGTTACTGCCACTAACAACGAAAGCAATGTTTTGTCAATAAATACCAACCAATGGAGCATAGCAGTAACATCAAGCTATGATACAGACAGAGAGCTTGGCAATCAGTAGTAGAGTGACTTGTGTCAGTTTTGTGGTGATCAGGAGCTAGCAGCCAGTGGCAATTATTTCTCCCTAACCTCTTTTTCTTTGGCGATCGATGGCGACATGGATGCATGGTGGAGTTGCTTTGTTAGTTTCTCTTGTGGGGTACTTGCTTTGGAATCTGATCGTTTGGTCACTGTGATTGTGGGACCCTTCTGGCCAACGGGAGCGCATCATCAGTATCAAGCTTGAAAGTGCATCTTGATGTACCATGGAGTACATTGTGGTGTACGTGCTGCAAGGGTAGCCAGGTACGTGTGGCCGCCTGCGTGCTTGCTTGATCAAAGAAGGCAAGGGGTACCTTTCGTTCTTTAGCCAAGACGCGCGTGTGGGTGCAAGTGCTGCTTAACAATTCGTTCCCATAACCATGGGCAGCGTCTTCGTTCTTGCGAGTCTGCCTGTGGCATTGTGGAGTTGCAGACGCAGAAAGCCAGAAACGTACCACAATCTGCGGCTGGGAAGTTGTTGGGATCAGCAGGTAGAGGCCAGTCGGTGGAGGTCCTTTGCTGCTTTACGGACTGGTGATTGGTCCCAATCCGAAAAACCCCAATGCAGCCCATGACGATTGATGATCGGAGCAGCCAAATGCGACTACGAAGGAGACAAAGCGAGGCGCACACTGCGAGTCCCACAACGGGACACGCCTAGCGCTCTAGCTTAGCCACAGGAAGGAAGATCAGGTTACACACGCGAGCCTTACTCACTAAGCAATAGCCAATAGGGTAGTAGTAGCCATGCATCTCTCCATCTTCTGACTGACCAGTGACCACCTGAACCCAGCTGCCCGGCAAAGCTAGCGAGAACAGTGTGCTGGTTTTGTGTTAGTGTTAGTTTTTGTTGGACATATGATTGATCGGCTTGGCAGCGTGTGCACAGAATTAGAAAGGTCGCCTTGATTTTGTATTCTCTCAGGACACCTCCTTTTGTGACTGTACTCCATAGTACAGTTGCAGTGTACGTGTTGCTTTCGATCATGTACGTAGTGAAGGAACTCAAAGTGCTTTTTGGCCTAGGCAAAACATTGTTCCTTACACATAGAAATGCTGTAAAATCCTCATCATGTGGGTAGCTAGGGTTGGTTTAACACCTGTCTAGGCAGCTCAACATGTGCAAAAGTCCAACAACTTTTACCTGGTGTGCACTTTTGAAAATACACGTTCACCCCCTATCCAAATGCCACCAAAACGACCCATGGAATTTCAAACATGGGCTATAATATAGAAGAGTAGATAAGAGAAGAAGAAAAACAAAAGAGTCAAAGGAAAGAAGAGTAATGTTGAAGAAACAAACTTGTCATCCAATAAACACTACGGGAAAACAAGACGTTGCCGTGCGACAAATCGCACGGCAAAGGGGCCTATATGCCCGGCAAAGTCTTTGCCGTGCGTGGACGCACGGCAACGAGCGCCGCAACGATACCGACGGCAACGAGGTCATTGCCGTGCGCCGGGTAGTCTGCACGGCAACGTCTTTGACGTGCGTCCTGAGCTTTGTGAGCCCACGCGTTTGCCGTGCGGCAAATGTTGTGCCGACTACGCTGCCGTGCGACAAATCACTGCGTCTACTTCGCTGCCGTGCGCCTAGTCTCGCCATGCGCCTAGTCTCTGCCGTGCCAACTTCTCTGCCGTGCGTCTACGCTGCCGTGCGCCTAGTCTCTGCCATGAGCCTAGTCTCTTGCAAACTTCTTTGCCGTGCGCCTCGCCCTTCCCAGCATGGCAAAGCCTCCTCCAGCCCACCCGGGCCTCCCAGAGCACAGTGTGACACGTGCCCCTTTGCCGTGCGTGTGCACACGGCAAAGTGACCAAAAGTCCTTTGCCGTGTGCACACACACGGCAAAGGGGCCTGATTTTTTCATTTTTTTGCTGTTTTTCATTTATCCCTGCAGTTCAAATATTGCATTTCACAAATATAGCATATATATCAACATATGATCACCAAACACATCAACAACACCACAAATACGTCGAGCAACACATAGTTCATGCATACAATCCGTTACATAGAGTCCATAGTCCATCCACACAAGTTACATAGAGTCCATAGTGCAATGTCCATTATTACAATCCATTACAAGCATACAATCCGACAAAGTGCACGAAGACCATGCCATCAACCTTGTCCTCCTCCATTGCTTCCGCCGGCCTCATCGTCATTGCCTTGTGACATATAATCTATAAGGTTGATGGAATGAACATTTGCATTTGCATATTGATCACTTGAACAAGCACAAGTAGCGGGTTGGGCACAAGTGTAGGAGGACTCACCGCGGTTCATGCTCCGGATGATGTTCATGTTGTTGACGGTGACAGGTGTCCCCGGGGTCTGAGTGGGCGGTGGCGGCATCCACGGCATGGAGTAAGGTGGAGGAGCAGGAAGACTCCCCGGTGGAGAAGACAGAACCGTCTGGCTCATCAGCCAGCTCATCTGTGCCTGCTGCTGCTGCATCATCTGCTGCTGCTGTTGCATCTGCTGCATCATCTGTGTCTGCTGCTGCTGGTACTCCAGAATCTGCTGCTCCATCTGCGCCCTTTGCTCCTGGGCCGCCTGCTCCTTCGCTGCCATCTCCTCCTACGTTGTGTTGCCGCGATGTCATTAACATTTCAATGGAAAGCATGTAAAGGAAATGTAGAGGCCCGAGGAAGAACATACCCGTAACCGCTCGACAGCTAGATCCGAAGCCCGTGGCCGGGGCTCTACCTCAGGCTGGCCGCTCTTACGACCACGACGGATCTGGCGGAGAGAGGGAACCTTCGCTGGGTCGACGCACCCGTCACCAAACCATAGGCGGCCATGCTTCAAGCCTTCTCCCGCAAGCACCGCGACCTCAGGGTCAAAGTCCTCGGCCTCTGGGTTGGCGTCCTCGCCGTACTTCTGCTTGAACTTGGAGACATACGACGTGCACTGGGTCTCGGATTGCGGGTTAACCCACACGGACCCCGTCTCAGGATCAGGCGTCTTCCTTTGCTTCATCTTCTTTAGCACGGCAAAGACGTTAGGCTTCGCTCCTGTCCTGACTTCCTGCAAAAGAGAACATGTAATTGAGTGAAGTGGCACACCCTTGCGGAGTTAACAAATATATAACATGAATTCAAAGAATGAAGGAACCATTAATTTGCTCACCTCGTTCTGCAGGTGAAGAGAGATGGGGATGCTGCCTTGGATATGCGATCCACCTCGCATCTCTGCCCGCTTCTTCTTGCCCTCCTCGTGCTTCTTGAGGTACTGGGGGCATGTCCACCACATGACCATCGCAAGAAAGCACCTCTCGTCGTTGCCGACGTACTGAGGAGGGTTCTACATGCACAAGATAAACCCATTATGGTAAAATAAACTACATGGCGATAAAGAAATCAATAACACATAAATGCAAATACCTGCATGTACTGCCACGGCTGCATGAGCGTGTCGCGAGCGTCCTCCTTAGTCATGTGGACGAAGCGGTCGGCGTGCCAGTCGCGGACGCATTGAACACGTGCCTCGTAGTGCATGCCAGTCACCCTCTTCCTTGCAAGCTGGTGTAGGACATCATCGCACGCATTCTCCTTGCCCTCGGCCCTCTTGAAGTATTTCTGCAACCATGCACATAGGTAAAACAAGGGGCATTAGTGCAATTATTGTGAACCAAGGAGAGTGTATGAATGGTAAGAAGTCAAAAGTCACGTACCCAGAATTTGGCAACAACCAAATCCGCCGCGGTGCCGCGGCCAAGAGGATCTTCCGCGAGGCTGTAGTGCGCCCACCTCCAAGCTACGTCGCAGCCACCAGTAGGGAGATTGACTATCCCAGGGAAATACCATCTAAGTAGGCCCCCAAGGATGTTCGAGTACCCACGTGGCGGTCTCTGCGACGGGTCTTCATACTTGAACGAGCTGCACCATGAAACGACAACATCAATATGTATGTGATAATAATTTTGATAATGACAAAATTGCGATAACGAAATGCCAAAAATTAACATGTACCTCCTTCCATAGGGCTCTAGAACAACATGCCTGTAGCGCCAGTCCTTCAGCGCGGGGAGCTGTGTTATCCCACGCCGATATGGCTTCCTATCACGTGGCCTCAGCCTCTCCACAGCTGGAACGTACTGGTAATCCTCCGGCTCACCCAACTAGGCTTGGATCAGGATCGAACACTAAGTTCCCCAACCCCTCATCCTCCGAGAGGTCCTCCTCGTCCCCCTCCTCCTCCTGGTCCTCCCCACCCCCTCCTCCTCCTGGTCCTCCCCACCCCCTCCTCCTCCTGGTCCTCCCCACCCCCGTGGTGCTCCTGGTCCTCCTCCTCGTCATCATCATCGGCTGCGGGAGGGGGGCTAGGACTAGGAGTGAGTACCCGCGTCGCATTCTTCCTACGCGGCCGCCCTGTGGGAGCGACAGGAGGGGGGCTAGGAGGGGGGTAGTAGCTCGGCCCCGCCTCGAAGTCCCTACACCTACCAAGTCCTTGAGCTTCTTTTTAAGACCGCCACCCTTTTTTTTGGCGGCATGCTTCAATCACCTGCAAACACAAATGAAGAGAGTGGTTTATTAGTACGCAATATTGTAAAGAGATAAATATTAGTGAAAGCAACAGAAATATAAGTAGATGAACATTAATGAAAGCAACAATAATGCAAAAGGATGAACATTAATTAGTGGAAGCAACAAATAGCTAGCATAGAGTTCTCTCAAACATAGCACGGAGTTCTTACAAATAACCTAGCTAGACAATCACTATTACACAGAGTTATTACAAATAGGCTAGCCTCACAATTACTACTACATAGATCAGTAGCCTGTGTCGCCATCCGTGATTGGACCGCGTGTCTCCTCATCGTCATCAGGCTCGGCGAACCAATAATCATCAATGAAACCTGGAGGTGGTCCATCTGCATCGAGGTCAATCCCTGCTCTGAACGCCTCGAGCAAACTCAGGTCTTCCGGGGCACAAACATCCTCAGCTTCATCTTCTGCATTGTCCCCATCCATGCCCGCATCTTCTTGTTCATCGTCTACGACCATGTCATCGATAGTCGGCAAGGCGATTGTGAAATGCCCGGGGAGCCCTTCTTCCTGATAGAACTCGACACTCTTTGCTGAGGGGTCTACGCGGCGGTAATCGTCCTTGTTTGGCGGGGGCGGCCTATTGCGTGAAGGCACCGTCATCACAACATCCCATCCATGTAGACGTTTTGTCGGGTTTCTGCACGCGTACGGGAGATAGAATACTTGAAAGGCCTGGGTAGCCAAGATGTACACATCCTCTCCCTTATAAACAGAGTTCCTTTCAACTTCGACCAACCCAATTTCAGGATCCCGTCTCACCCGACGTGGGTCAAACCAATGACATTTGAAGACGACGGGATTTAGCCCTTTGTGAAACCCGTAATTCAGCTCGTATATATCCTCGACTCTTCCATAGTAATGGAGCCCATCGTCACCTTGACATACCACCCCGCTATTTATTGTCTTCGCGTTGGGCCGGCTTGTTGTGTATTTATGGGTCTGGAAGCGATACCCGTTCACGTCATAGGAGTTGAACGCTTCGAGGGAATGGTCAAAGCCCCTAGCAATTTTTCTTAGCTCTGACTTCATCTCTTTGTCAGTTCTTGCCTACAAGTTTAGCACGAGAAGTTTAGAACGAGAAATGACCGATAAATGTCGGAAGTGCTAGCTAATTTGGATAGAATAGTACCAAATTACAGAACCAGCTACTGAAACCGAAACCGCCGCCCTTATCGAAAATTTGCTTGGATTCTTCCGGGGTAGGCTCCCTGTGGGTATTCTTCCAATGTATAGCCTTGAATTGCCTATACCGATGAAAAGAGGAAGAGTTAGCCACGCAAATACGAGTGAATGTTTGCGAATAACTAAATGGTTCGCACTTACTCGATGTACGGCTTCACTTCGACCATGGTGTTCAAGACATACGAGTGGATCAAGGTCCGCTCCTGCCGGTCCGTTCTGTACGGCTTCGAGCCACTTGACTTGCCACCAAGCCCCACGAAGATGCTAAGCTTGGGTACTTCTTCATTGTTGGCGGCATTGTAACGGAGGACCGGGTTGTGCTTTGTGGGAATGTTGGGATCATAGTGCTTAGTGGTGAAGTTTGCCACCTCCACGTTCAGGACTGCCTCGGCTATGGATGCTTCGATCTTGCATTTATTGCCAGTCATTTGACGAAGCTTTTGTGTTTCTCTCTCGGGACCAAACTGCCAACGGCCCCAATTCGGCCCCCCTTTAAGCATTCCTCCGCGAGGTGCAGGATCATATGTTGCATCGGATTAAAGAACCCTGGAGGAAAGATCTTCTCTAGATCGCAAAGCAACACGGGTGCCTCTTCATCCAGCTTCTCAATCACTTTAGTGTCTCCAAGAGCAGAGGTCTGTAGAACAAAAAAGTTTTCCTTAAGTGGATCACCCAAGGTTTATCGAACTCAGGGAGGAAGAGGTCAAAGATATCCCTCTCAAGCAACCCCGCAATCACGATACAAGAAGTCTCTTGTGTCCCCAACACACCTAATACACTTGTCAGATGTATAGGTGCACTAGTTCGGCGAAGAGATAGTAAAATACAAGTAGTATGGATGTATATGAGTGGTAATAGCAATCTGAATAAAATATGGCAGCGAGTAAACATGCAATAGAACAGTAAATAAGCGGTGTTTGCAGTATTGGAAACAAGGCCTAGGGATCATACTTTCACTAGTGGACACTCTCAACATTGATCGCATAATAAATTAATAACTTCTCTCATTTGTGCTACATACACTCTTTTGTTGGATGACAAACACCATTCATTGTGTAGGGCTACAAGATCTCAAGCCGGAGTTAACAAGCGCCACAACATTCAGCATTCATATTTAAGTAACCTTAGAGCATAATAGATCTTTGCAAAATAAACCGAGTACTAACATAGCATACACACTGTCACCATTACACTATGAAAGGGGGAATAGATCACATCAATACTATCATAGCGATAATCAACTCCATAACCTACAAGAGATTATGATCATAATCTACGACAAGAACCACACGATGCACACACTGTCACCATTACACCGTGCAGGAGGAATATACTACTTTAATAACATCACATTAGTAGCACATAGACTAATAGCGATACAAAGCTCATCATATGGATCTCAATCATGCAAGCAATTCACGAGATCATTGTATTGAGTACAGAGAGAGATTAACCACATAGCTACCGGTACAGCCCTTAGCCTCGAAGGAGAACTACTCCCTCCTCATCATGGGAGCAGCAGCGTTGATGGAGATGGCGGTGAAGATGGCGGTGGTGTCGATGGAGAAGCCTTCCGGGGCACTTCCCCGTCCCGGCGGCGTGTCGGAACAGAGACTCCTGTCCCCCAGATCTTGGCTTCGCGTTGGCGGCGGCTCTGGAACTTTTCTCGTACCGTGACTAAACAAATGAATCATATAGCAAAACTTTTCATGAATAGTACTTTCAAACAAGTATCAATAAGACTTGCATAAGAGCTAACTCATAAGCAATAAATTCTAAGTAGAATGCATTGAAGCAACACAAAGGATGATTAAGTTTCAGCAATTGCTTTCAACTTGTAACATGTATATCTCATGGATATTTGTCAACATAGAGTAGTATAACAAGTGCAATAAGTAAACATGTAAGTATCAATGCACACAGTTAACACAAGTGTTTGCTTCTAAGATAGAAAGAAGTGGGTAAACTGACTCAACATAAAGTAAAAGAATGTCCCTTCGCAGAGGGAAGCATGGATTACTATTTTTGTGCTAGAGCTTTTGTTTTGAAAACATAGAAACAATTTTGTCAACGGTAGTAATAATTCATATGTGCTATGCATAATACTTCCTACAAGTTGCAAGTCTCATGCATAGAGTACTAATAGTGCTCACACCTTGTCCTAATCAGCTCGGATAACACGGATTATCATTGCATGACATATGTTTCAACCAAGTGTCACAAAGGGGTACCTCTATGCCGCCTGTACAAAGGTCTAAGGAGAAAGCACGCATTGGATTTCTCGCAACATTGATCGCGTAATAAATTAATAACTTATCTCATTTGTGCTACATACACTCTTTTGTTGGATGACAAACACCATGATACGCGTAGATGCACACGTCCGTTGGGAACCCCAAGTGGAAGGTATGATGCGTATAGAAGCAAGTTTCCCTCAGTATGAAACCAAGGTTATCGAACCAGTAGGAGCCAAGAAGCATGTGAAGGTTGTTGGTGGAGGAGTGTAGTGCGGCACAACACCAGTGAAACCGGCGCCAACGTGGAACCTGCACAACACAATCAAAGTACTTTGCCCCAACGTAACCGTGAGGTTGTCAATCTCACCGGCTTGCTGAAAACAAAGGATTAAGCGTATGATCCAACGTATCGATAATTTCTTATGTTCCATGCTACTTTATTGATGATACCTACATGTTTTATGCACATTATATGTCATATTTATGCATTTTCTGGAACTAACCTATTAACAAGATGCCGAAGAGCCAGTTGTTGTTTTCTGCTGTTTTTGGTTTCAGAAATCCTAGTAAGGAAATATTCTCGAATTGGACGAAACTTTCGCCCAGGGTCCTATTTTTGCACGAAGCTTCCAGAAGACCGAAGAGATAACGAAGTGGGGCCACGAGGCAGCCAGGGGATAGGGCGGCGCGGCCCAGGCCCTGGCCGCCGCCTGCCCCCTGGGCACCTCGTGTGGCCCCCGCGCCCTTTCGCCTACTTAAAGCCTCCGTCGCGAAACCCCCAGTACCGAGAGCCACGATACGGAAAACCTTCCAGAGACGCCGCCGCCGCGAATCCCATCTCGGGGGATTCAGGAGATCGCCTCCGGCACCCTGCCGGAGAGGGGATTCATCTCCCGGAGGACTCTTCATCGCCATGATCGCCTCCGGAGTGATGAGTGAGTAGTTCACCCCTGGACCATGGGTCCATAGCAGTAGCTAGATGGTCGTCTTCTCCTTGTTGTGCCTCATTGTTGGATCTTGTGAGCTGCCTAACATGATCAAGATCATCTATCTGTAATACTATATGTTGTGTTTGTCGGGATCCGATGGATAGAGAATACTATGTTATGGTGATTATCAATCTATTGTTTATGTGTTGTTTATGATCTTGCATGCTCTCCGTTATTAGTAGAGGCTCTGGCCAAGTTTTTGCTCTTAACTCCAAGAGGGAGTATTTATGCTCGATAGTGGGTTCATGCCTTCATTGACACCTGGGATCGTGACAGTAGGTTCTAAGGTTGTGATGTGTTGTTGCCACTAGGGATAAAACATTGATGCTATGTCTAAGGATGTAGTTGTCGATTACATTACGCACCATACTTAATGCAATTGTCTGTTGCTTAGCAACTTAATACTGAATGGGGTTCGGATGATAACCTGAAGGTGGACTTTTTAGGCATAGATGCAGTTGGATGGCGGTCTATGTACTTTGTCGTAATGCCCAATTAAATCTCACTATATTTATCATATCATGTATATGCATTGTTATGCCTTCTCTATTTGTCAATTGCCCGACTGTAATTTGTTCACCCAACATGCTTTTATCTTATGGGAGAGACACCTCTAGTGAACTGTGGACCCCGGTCCTATTCTTTACATAGCATACAATCTACTGCAATTGTGTTTTACTATTTTCTTTGCAAACATCTTCCACTCGATACGCTTAATCCTTTGTTACAGCAAGCCGGTGAGATTGACAACCTCACTGTTTCGTTGGGGCAAAGTACTTGGGTTGTGTTGTGCAGGTTCCGCGTTGGCGCCGGAATCCCTGGTGTTGCGCCGCATCACATTTCGCGACCATCAACCTTCAACGTGCTTCTTGGCTCCTCCTGGTTCGATTAAACCTTGGTTTCTTTCTGAGGGAAAACTTGCCATGTGCGCATCATACCTTCCTCTTGGGGTTCCCAACGGACGTGTACATTTACGCGCATCAAGCTGTTTTCTGGCGCCGTTGCCGGGGAGATCAAGACACGCTGCAAGGGGAGTCTCCACTTCTCAATCTCTTTACTTTGTTTTTGTCTTGCTTTATTTTATTTACTACTTTGTTTGCTGCACCTAAACAAAACACACAAAAAAATTAGTTGCTAGTTTTACTTTATTTACTGTCTTGCTCTCTATATCAAAAACACAAAAAAATTAGTTACTTGCATTTACTTTATCTAGTTTGTTTTATTTTACTGCTACTAAAATGAGTAATCCTGAAGTTGAAGTTCGTTCTTTTAAGCAACAAGGTGGAGAAAGTTTTAAAGATGCTTGGTATAGAATTAGTAATGCTCATCAAAGGTGCATTAAGAAACACTCCACCACTATCCTTCTTAGGAACTTTTATGTTGGTTTATCTAGTTGGAATAGATATGTTCTTGATACTCTTTCGGGAGGTAATTTCCTAGGTACTCCCGCTTTAGAAGCTAGTTGCATCATTGAGAGTCTAGTTGGAATACCACCTGTTAATGAAGTTAAAATTGAAATCTCTCTTGAAGATGTTATGAAAAAATTGGAAACCATAGAGAAAATTTTTCCAAGTATTGAAACTAAATTGGAAATGTTATTGGATAAAACTGATGAACTTGATAAATCCCTAGGAGGAATTGATGAAAGAATTAGTGTCCTAGGAACTTGTGTTATCCATGATAATCAAACCAATAGGATTGATGAACTTGAAAAAGCTATGGGAACCTTGGGTTCAACCTTTTCTTCTCTCAAGTATAATGAGAAAGCTTATGTGGGTAAAGAGCAAAAATTCATGTACGCCTCTAAAGTGCCTAAACAAAAGAATTATTATAGGCCTAAAATTTCTAAAACCCCTAGCACCACCATAGAGAATTTAGATAATGGAGCACCTAAAGTACCCTCTGCAACAAGTTGTGTTTGCATGAAAAATAATAATGTTGATGCTTCTACTCTCGATGTTACTTGATTTGCACTTTCTGCGCCTAGCTGAAAGGCGTTAAAGAAAAGCGCTTATGGGAGACAACCCATGTTTTTACTACAGCAATTTTTTGTTTTGTTGAGTCTTGGAAGTTGTTTACTACTGTAGCAACCTCTCCTTATCATGTTTTTGTGCCAAGTAAAGTTTCTATGTCAAAGTTGATGTTATATTTGGGATCGCTGCGCAGAAACAGCATTGCTGTCTGTCACGAATCTGGGCACAGTTCTCGTAGAAAATTCGAAAACATCTGCCAATTTACGAGCGTGATCCTCGGATATGTACGCAACTTTCATTAGTTTTGAGTTTTTCCATTTGAGCAAGTCTGGTGCCAGCTTTAAATTCGTCTTTACGGACTGTTCTGTTTTTGACAGATTCTGCCTTTTATTTCGCATTGCCTCTTTTGCTATGTTGGATTCATTTCTTTGATCCATTAATGTCCAGTAGCTTTATGCAATGTCCAGAAGTGTAAAGAATGTTTGTGTCACCTCTGAATGTGTGAATTATTAATTGTGCACTAACCCTCTAATGAGTTTGCTTGAAGTTTGGTGTGAAGGAAGTTTTCAAGGGTCAAGAGAGGAGAATGATATACTATGATCAAGAGAAAGCTCTAAGCTTGGGGATGCCCCCGTGGTTCACCCCTGCATATTTTAAGAAGACTCAAGCGTCTAAGCTTGGGGATGCCCAAGGCATCCCCTTCTTCATCGACAACATCATCAGGTTCCTCCCCTGAAACTATATTTTTATTCAATCACATCTTGTGTTCTTTACTTGGAGCGTCGGTTTGTTTTTGTTTTTGTTTTTGTTTGAATAAGATGGATCCTAGCATTCACTTTGTGGGAGAGAGACACGCTCCGCTGTTGCATATGGACACATGTGTCCTTAGGCTTTACTCATAATGTTCAAGGCGAAGTTTCTTCTTCGTTAAATTGTTATATGGTTGGAATTGGAAAATGCTACATGTAGTAATTCTAAAATGTCTTGGATAATGTGATACTTGGCAATTGTTGTGCTCATGTTTAAGCTCTTGCATCATATGCTTTGCACCCATTAATGAAGAAATACATAGAGCTTGCTAAAATTTGATTTGCATATTTGGTCTCTCTAAGGTCTAGATAATATCTAGTATTGAGTTTTGAACAACAAGGAAGACGGTGTAGAGTCTTATAATGTTTACAATATGTCTTTTATGTGAGTTTTGCTGCACTTTTTCATCCTTGAGTTTGCTTCAAATAACCTTGCTAGCCTAAACCTTGTATCGAGAGGGAATACTTCTCATGCATCCAAAATCCTTGAGCCAACTACTATGCCATTTGTGTCCACCATACCTACCTACTACATGGTATTTCTCCGCCATTCCAAAGTAAATTGCTTGAGTGCTACCTTTAAAATTCCATCATCCACCTTTGCAATATATAGCTCATGGGACAAAATAGCCTTAAAAACTATCGTAGTATTGAATATGTACTTATGCACTTTATATTTTATTAAGTTGCTTGTTGTGCGATAACCATGCTTCTGGGGAACGCCATCAACTATTGTTGAATATCATGTGAGTTGCTATGCATGTCCGTCTTGTCTGAAGGATCTATCATTTTAGTGGTTGGAGCATGCAAAATTGTTAGAGAAGAACATTGGGCCGCTAACTAAAGCCATGAATCATGGTGGAAGTTTCAGTTTGGACATATATCCTCAATCTCATATGAGAATAATAATCATTGCTACATGCTTATGCATTTAAGAGGAGTCCATTATCTGTTGTCCATGTTGTCCCGGTATGGATGTCTAAGTTGAGAATAATCAAAAGCGAGAAATCCAAAATGCGAGCATTCTCCTTAGACCTTTGTACAGGCGGCATGGAGGTACCCCTTTGTGACACTTGGTTGAAACATGGCATGCAAAGATCCGGTAGTCCAAGCTAAGTAGGACGAGGTGCGGGCACTATTAGTATACTATGCATGAGGCTTGCAACTTGTAAGATATAATTTACATAACTCATATGCTTTATTACTACCGTTGACAAAATTGTTTCATGTTTTCAAAATAAAAGCTCTAGCACAAATACAGCAATCGATGCTTTCCTCTTTGAAGGACCATTCTTTTACTTTTATTGTTGAGTCAGTTTACCTATCTCCTTCCACCTTAAGAAGCAAACACTTGTGTGAACTGTGCATTGATTCCTACATACTTGCATATTGCACTTGTTATATTACTTTATGTTGACAATATCCATGAGATATACATGTTATAAGTTGAAAGCAACCGCTGAAACTTAATCTTCCTATGTGTTGCTTCAACACCTTTACTTTGATTTATTGCTTTATGAGTTAACTCTTATGCAAGACTTATTGATGCTTGTCTTGAAGTACTATTCATGAAAAGTCTTTGCTATATGATTCACTTGTTTACTCATGTCATTACCTTTGCTTTGATCGCTGCATTCATTACATATGTTTACAAATAGTATGATCAAGATTATGATGGCATGTCACTTCAGAAATTATCTTTGTTATCGTTTTACCTGCTCGGGACGAGCAGAACTAAGCTTGGGGATGCTGATACGTCTCCAACGTATCGATAATTTCTTATGTTCCATGCTACTTTATTGATGATACCTACATGTTTTGTGCACATTATATGTCATATTTATGCATTTTCTGGAACTAACCTATTAACAAGATGCCGAAGAGCCATTTGCTGTTTTCTGCTGTTTTTGGTTTCAGAAATCCTAGTAAGGAAATATTCTCGGAATTGGACGAAACTTTCGCCCAGGGTCCTATTTTTGCACGAAGCTTCCAGAAGACCGAAGAGATAACGAAGTGGGGCCACGAGGCAGCCAGGGGATAGGGCGGCGCGGCCCAGGCCCTGCCGCGCCGGCTGGGCCCCTCGTGCACCTCGTTGCCCCCCCTTCGCCTACTTAAAGCCTCCGTCGCGAAACCCCCAGTACCGAGAGCCACGATACGGAAAACCTTCCAGAGACCGCCACCGCGAATCCCATCTCGGGGGATTCAGGAGATCGCCTCCGGCACCCTGCCGGAGAGGGGATTCATCTCCCGGAGGACTCTTCATCGCCATGATCGCCTCCGGAGTGATGAGTGAGTAGTTCACCCCTGGACCATGGGTCCATAGCAGTAGCTAGATGGTCGTCTTCTCCTTGTTGTGCCTCATTGTTGGATCTTGTGAGCTGCCTAACATGATCAAGATCATCTATCTGTAATACTATATGTTGTGTTTGTCGGGATCCGATGGATAGAGAATACTATGTTATGGTGATTATCAATCTATTGTTTATGTGTTGTTTATGATCTTGCATGCTCTCCGTTATTAGTAGAGGCTCTGGCCAAGTTTTTGCTCTTAACTCCAAGAGGGAGTATTTATGCTCGATAGTGGGTTCATGCCTTCATTGACACCTGGGATCGTGACAGTAGGTTCTAAGGTTGTGATGTGCTGTTGCCACTAGGGATAAAACATTGATGCTATGTCTAAGGATGTAGTTGTCGATTACATTACGCACCATACTTAATGCAATTGTCTGTTGCTTAGCAACTTAATACTGAATGGGGTTCGGATGATAACCTGAAGGTGGACTTTTTAGGCATAGATGCAGTTGGATGGCGGTCTATGTACTTTGTCGTAATGCCCAATTAAATCTCACTATATTTATCATATCATGTATATGCATTGTTATGCTCTTCTCTATTTGTCAATTGCCCGACTGTAATTTGTTCACCCAACATGCTTTTATCTTATGGGAGAGACACCTCTAGTGAACTGTGGACCCCGGTCCTATTCTTTACATAGCATACAATCTACTGCAATTGTGTTTTACTATTTTCTTTGCAAACATCTTCCACTCGATACGCTTAATCCTTTGTTACAGCAAGCCGGTGAGATTGACAACCTCACTGTTTCGTTGGGGCAAAGTACTTGGGTTGTGTTGTGCAGGTTCCGCGTTGGCGCCGGAATCCCTGGTGTTGCGCCGCATCACATTTCGCGACCATCAACCTTCAACGTGCTTCTTGGCTCCTCCTGGTTCGATTAAACCTTGGTTTCTTTCTGAGGGAAAACTTGCCAACGCATCATACCTTCCTCTTGGGGTTCCCAACGGACGTGTACATTTACGCGCATCGTATCGAGTGGAAGATGGTGTTTGTTTGCAAAGAACAAAAAATGTATTCAGATGTAAAAGAATGGATGGGGTCCACAGTTCACTAGTGGTGTCTCTCCAATAAGATAACTAACATGCTGGGTGAACAAATTACAGGCGGGCAATTGACAAATAAAGATTCAATACATACCAACGATGATTACTATGTGATTTAATCAGGGCATTACGACAAAGTACATAGACCGCTATCCAGCATGCATCTATGCCTAAATAATCCACCTTCAGTTATCATCCGAACCCCTTCCAGTATTAAGTTGTAAACAACAGATAATTGCATTAAGTATGGTGCATAATGTAATCAACACAAATATCCTTAGACAAAGCATCAATGTTTTATCCCTAGTAGCAACAACACATCCACAACCTTAGAACTTTCTGTCACTGTCCCAGATTAAATGGAGGCATGAACCCACTATCGAGCATAATTACTCCCTCTTGGAGTTACAAGTATCAACTTGGCCAGAGCCTCTACTAGCAACGGAGAGCATGCAAGAACATAAACAACACATATATGATAGATTGATAATCAACTTGACATAATATTCTATATTCATCGGATCCCGCCAAACACAACATGTAGCATTACAAATAGATGATCTTGATCGTGTTAGGCAGCTTCATACATCTCCAACGTATCGATAATTTCTTATGTTCCATGCTACTTTATTGATGATACCTACATGTTTTATGCACATTATATGTCATATTTATGCATTTTCTGTAACTAACCTATTAACAAGATGCCGAAGAGCCAGTTGCTGTTTTCTGCTGTTTGGTTTCAGAAATCCTAGTAAGGAAATATTCTCGGAATTGGACGAAATCTTCGCCCAGGGTCCTATTTTTGCACGGAGCTTCCAGAAGACCGAAGAGGGAAAGAAGTGGGGCCACGAGGTGGCCACACCATAGGGCGGCGCGGCCCAGGCCCTGGCCGCGCCGGCCTGTGGTGTGGGCCCCTCGCGCCGCCTCTTGACCTACCCTTTCGCCTACTTAAAGCCCCCGTCGCGAAACCCCCAGTACCGAGAGCCACGATACGGAAAACCTTCCAGAGACGCCGCCGCCACGAATCCCATCTCGGGGGATTCAGGAGATCGCCTCCGGCACCCTGCCGGAGAGGGGATTCATCTCCCGGAGGACTCTTCATCGCCATGATCGCCTCCGGAGTGATGAGTGAGTAGTTCACCCCTGGACCATGGGTCCATAGCAGTAGCTAGATGGTCGTCTTCTCCTTGTTGTGCTTCATTGTTGGATCTTGTGAGCTGCCTAACATGATCAAGATCATCTATCCGTAATACTATATGTTGTGTTTGTCGGGATCCGATGGATAGAGAATACTATGTTATGGTGATTATCAATCTATTGTTTATGTGTTGTTTATGATCTTGCATGCTCTCCGTTATTAGTAGAGGCTCTGGCCAAGTTTGTACTCTTAACTCCAAGAGGGAGTATTTATGCTCGATAGTGGGTTCATACCTTCATTGACACCTGGGACAGTGACAGAAAGTTCTAAGGTTGTGATGTGCTGTTGCCACTAAGGATAAAACATTGATTCTATGTCTAAGGATGTAGTTGTCGATTACATTACGCACCATACTTAATGCAATTGTCTGTTGCTTAGCAACTTAATACTGAATGGGGTTCGGATGATAACCTGAAGGTGGACTTTTTAGGCATAGATGCAGTTGGATGGCGGTCTATGTACTTTGTCGTAATGCCCAATTAAATCTCACTATATTTATCATATCATGTATATGCATTGTTATGCCCTTCTCTATTTGTCAATTGCCCGACTGTAATTTGTTCACCCAACATGCTTTTATCTTATGGGAGAGACACCTCTAGTGAACTGTGGACCCCGGTCCTATTTTTTACATAGCATACAATCTACTGCAATTGTTTTTACTGTTTTCTTGCAAACAATCATCTTCCACTCGATACGTTTAATCCTTTGTTACAGCAAGCCGGTGAGATTGACAACCTCACTGTTTCGTTGGGGCAAAGTACTTTGGTTTTGTTGTGCAGATTCCACGTTGGCGCCGGAATCCCTGTTGTTGCGCCGCATCACATTTCGCCACCATCAACCTTCAACGTGCTTCTTGGCTCCTCCTGGTTCGATTCAACCTTGGTTTCTTTCTGAGGGAAAACTTGCCACTGTGCGCATCATACCTTCCTCTTGGGGTTCCCAACGGACGTGTACATCTACGCGCATCAAGCCTGTTTTCTGGCGCCGTTGCCGGGGAGATCAAGACACGCTGCAAGGGGAGTCTCCACTTCTCAATCTCTTTACTTTGTTTTTGTCTTGCTTTATTTTATTTACTACTTTGTTTGCTGCACCTAAACAAAACACAAAAAAATTAGTTGCTAGTTTTACTTTATTTACTGTCTTGCTCTCTATATCAAAAACACAAAAAAATTAGTTACTTGCATTTAATTTATTTTGTTATCATGTCTAGTCCTGTACTTGTTTTTATTTTCACTAGTTAGGCATAATGGAAAACAACAAAAAAATTAGAGATCTTTATGAACTTTATCTTGAATTAGGACATGATGTGTTTGAAGAGAAAATTAAAAAACCCATGGAACTTTGTTTGCAAAATAGTTGTAGCAATGTTATTAGCATGAACTCTTTGAACACCATTATTGCTAAAGCTATGGAAGAATTTAAGCTTGGGGAAGCTGGTTGTGATATTTTTAGTCCCCCAAGCATGGAGGAGAAAATTTACTTTGATGATACTTTACCTCCTATATATGATGCTTGCAATAATGAATATGATATTTTCATTCCACCTACTATTGAGGAGGAAGTTAATTATGATTACAATATGCCTCCTATGTATGATGATTATGGTGATGAGAATAATAATGATAGCTATTTTATTGAATTTGCTCCCACTACAACTAATAAAATTGATTATGCTTATGTGGAGAGTAATAATTTTATGCATGGGGCTCATGACAAGAATGTTTTATGTGATAGTTATATTGTTGAGTTTGTTCATGATGCTACTGAAAGTTATTATGAGAGAGGGAAACATGGTTATATGCATCTTAATAATATTAAGTTTCCCTCTTTATGTTGAGAATCTTGAAATTGCGCTTGTGTTGCCTTCCTATGCTTGTCACTTTGTTCTTCATGAATTTATTTGTGTACAAGATTCCTTTTCATAGGAAGTGGGTTAGGCTTAAATGTGTTTTGAATTTGCTTCTTGATGCTTTCTTTTGCTTCAACTCTCATCCTTATGAGAGCATCATCATTAAAATTGCTGAGCCCATCTTAATGGCTATAAAGAAAGAACTTCTTGGGAGATAACCCATGTGTTTATTTTACTACAGCAATTTTTGTTTTGTTGAGTCTTGGAAGTTGTTTACTACTTTAGCAACCTCTCCTTATCATGTTTTTGTGCCAAGTAAAGTTTCTATGTCAAAGTTGATGTTATATTTGGGATCGCTGCGCAGAAACAGCATTGCTGTCTGTCACGAATCTGGGCACAGGTCTCTGTAGAAAATTCGAAAAAATCTGCCAATTTACGAGCGTGATCCTCAGATATGTACGCAACTTTCATTAGTTTTGAGTTTTTCCATTTGAGCAAGTCTGGTGCCATCTTAAAATTCGTCTTTACGGACTGTTCTGTTTTTGACAGATTCTGCCTTTTATTTCGCATTGCCTCTTTTGCTATGTTGGATTCATTTCTTTGATCCATTAATGTCCAGTAGCTTTATGCAATGTCCAGAAGTGTAAAGAATGATTGTGTCACCTCTGAATGTGTGAATTATTAATTGTGCACTAACCCTCTAATGAGTTTGCTTGAAGTTTGGTGTGAAGGAAGTTTTCAAGGGTCAAGAGAGGAGTATGATATACTATGATCAAGAGGAGTGAAAGCTCTAAGCTTGGGGATGCCCCCGTGGTTCACCCCTGCATATTTTAAGAAGACTCAAGCGTCTAAGCTTGGGGATGCCCAAGGCATCCCCTTCTTCATCGACAACATCATCAGGTTCCTCCCCTGAAACTATATTTTTATTCAATCACATCTTGTGTTCTTTACTTGGAGCGTCGGTTTGTTTTTGTTTTTGTTTTTGTTTGAATAAAATGGATCCTAGCATTCACTTTGTGGGAGAGAGACACGCTCCGCTGTTGCATATGGACAAATATGTCCTTAGGCTTTACTCATAATGTTCAAGGCGAAGTTTCTTCTTCGTTAAATTGTTATATGGTTGGAATTGGAAAATGCTACATGTAGTAATTCTAAAATGTCTTGGATAATGTGATACTTGGCAATTGTTGTGCTCATGTTTAAGCTCTTGCATCATATGCTTTGCACCCATTAATGAAGAAATACATAGAGCTTGCTAAAATTTGATTTGCATATTTGGTCTCTCTAAGGTCTAGATAATATCTAGTATTGAGTTTTGAACAACAAGGAAGACGGTGTAGAGTCTTATAATGTTTACAATATGTCTTTTATGTGAGTTTTGCTGCACCTGTTCATCCTTGAGTTTGCTTCAAATAACCTTGCTAGCCTAAACCTTGTATCGAGAGGGAATACTTCTCATGCATCCAAAATCCTTGAGCCAACCACTATGCCATTTGTGTCCACCATACCTACCTACTACATGGTATTTCTCCGCCATTCCAAAGTAAATTGCTTGAGTGCTACCTTTAAAATTCCATCATTTACCTTTGCAATATATAGCTCATGGGACAAAATAGCCTTAAAAACTATCGTAGTATTGAATATGTACTTATGCACTTTATCTTTTATTAAGTTGCTTGTTGTGCGATAACCATGCTTCTGGGGAACGCCATCAACTATTGTTGAATATCATGTGAGTTGCTATGCATGTCCGTCTTGTCTGAAGGATCTATCATTTTAGTGGTTGGAGCATGCAAAATTGTTAGAGAAGAACATTGGGCCGCTAACTAAAGCCATGAATCATGGTTGAAGTTTCAGTTTTGGACATATATCCTCAATCTCATATGAGAATAATAATCATTGCTACATGCTTATGCATTTAAGAGGAGTCCATTATCTGTTGTCCATGTTGTCCCGGTATGGATGTCTAAGTTGAGAATAATCAAAAGCGAGAAATCCAAAATGCGAGCATTCTCCTTAGACCTTTGTACAGGCGGCATGGAGGTACCCCTTTGTGACACTTGGTTGAAACATGGCATGCAAAGATCCGGTAGTCCAAGCTAAGTAGGACGAGGTGCGGACACTATTAGTACACTATGCATGAGGCTTGCAACTTGTAAGATATAATTTACATAACTCATATGCTTTATTACTACCGTTGACAAAATTGTTTCATGTTTTCAAAATAAAAGCTCTAGCACAAATACAGCAATCGATGCTTTCCTCTTGAAGGACCTTTCTTTTACTTTTATTGTTGAGTCAGTTTACCTATCTCCCTCCACCTTAAGAAGCAAACACTTGTGTGAACTGTGCATTGATTCCTACATACTTGCATATTGCACTTGTTATATTACTTTATGTTGACAATATCCATGAGATATACATGTTATAAGTTGAAAGCAACCGCTGAAACTTAATCTTCCTTTGTGTTGCTTCAACACCTTTACTTTGATTTATTGCTTTATGAGTTAACTCTTATGCAAGACTTATTGATGCTTGTCTTGAAGTACTATTCATGAAAAGTCTTTGCTATATGATTCACTTGTTTACTCATGTCATTACCTTTGTTTTGATCGCTGCATTCATTACATATGTTTACAAATAGTATGATCAAGATTATGATGGCATGTCACTTCAGAAATTATCTTTGTTATCGTTTTACCTGCTCGGGACGAGCAGAACTAAGCTTGGGGATGCTGATACGTCTCCAACGTATCGATAATTTCTTATGTTCCATGCTACTTTATTGATGATACCTACATGTTTTATGCACATTATATGTCATATTTATGCATTTTCTGGAACTAACCTATTAACAAGATGCCGAAGAGCCAGTTGCTGTTTTTGCTTTTGGTTTCAGAAATCCTAGTAAGGAAATATTCTCGGAATTGGACGAAATCTTCGCCAGGGTCCTATTTTTGCACGGAGCTTCCAGAAGACCGAAGAGGGAAGAAGTGGGGCCACGAGGTGGCCACACCATAGGGCGGCGCGGCCCAGGCCCTGGCCGCGCCGGCCGTGGTGTGGGCCCCTCGCGCCGCCTCTTGACCTACCCTTTCGCCTACTTAAAGCCCCCGTCGCGAAACCCCCAGTACCGAGAGCCACGATACGGAAAACCTTCCAGAGACGCCGCCGCCGCGAATCCCATCTCGGGGGATTCAGGAGATCGCCTCCGGCACCCTGCCGGAGAGGGGATTCATCTCCCGGAGGACTCTTCATCGCCATGATCGCCTCCGGAGTGATGAGTGAGTAGTTCACCCCTGGACCATGGGTCCATAGCAGTAGCTAGATGGTCGTCTTCTCCTTGTTGTGCTTCATTGTTGGATCTTGTGAGCTGCCTAACATGATCAAGATCATCTATCTGTAATACTATATGTTGTGTTTGTCGGGATCCGATGGATAGAGAATACTATGTTATGGTGATTATCAATCTATTGTTTATGTGTTGTTTATGATCTTGCATGCTCTCCGTTATTAGTAGAGGCTCTGGCCAAGTTTGTACTCTTAACTCCAAGAGGGAGTATTTATGCTCGATAGTGGGTTCATGCCTTCATTGACACCTGGGACAGTGACAGAAAGTTCTAAGGTTGTGATGTGCTGTTGCCACTAGGGATAAAACATTGATTCTATGTCTAAGGATGTAGTTGTCGATTACATTACGCACCATACTTAATGCAATTGTCTGTTGCTTAGCAACTTAATACTGAATGGGGTTCGGATGATAACCTGAAGGTGGACTTTTTAGGCATAGATGCAGTTGGATGGCGGTCTATGTACTTTGTCGTAATGCCCAATTAAATCTCACTATATTTATCATATCATGTATATGCATTGTTATGCCCTTCTCTATTTGTCAATTGCCCGACTGTAATTTGTTCACCCAACATGCTTTTATCTTATGGGAGAGACACCTCTAGTGAACTGTGGACCCCGGTCCTATTCTTTACATAGCATACAATCTACTTGTTTTACTGTTTTCTTGCAAACAATCATCTTCCACTCGATACGTTTAATCCTTTGTTACAGCAAGCCGGTGAGATTGACAACCTCACTGTTTCGTTGGGGCAAAGTACTTTGGTTTTGTTGTGCATTCCACGTTGGCGCCGGAATCCCTGTTGTTGCGCCGCATCACATTTCGCCACCATCAACCTTCAACGTGCTTCTTGGCTCCTCCTGGTTCGATTCAACCTTGGTTTCTTTCTGAGGGAAAACTTGCCACTGTGCGCATCATACCTTCCTCTTGGGGTTCCCAACGGACGTGTACATCTACGCGCATCAAGCCTGTTTTCTGGCGCCGTTGCCGGGGAGATCAAGACACGCTGCAAGGGGAGTCTCCACTTCTCAATCTCTTTACTTTGTTTTTGTCTTGCTTTATTTTATTTACTACTTTGTTTGCTGCACCTAAACAAAACACAAAAAAATTAGTTGCTAGTTTTACTTTATTTACTGTCTTGCTCTCTATATCAAAAACACAAAAAAATTAGTTACTTGCATTTAATTTATTTTGTTATCATGTCTAGTCCTGTACTTGTTTTTATTTTCACTAGTTAGGCATAATGGAAAACAACAAAAAAATTAGAGATCTTTATGAACTTTATCTTGAATTAGGACATGATGTGTTTGAAGAGAAAATTAAAAAACCCATGGAACTTTGTTTGCAAAATAGTTGTAGCAATGTTATTAGCATGAACTCTTTGAACACCATTATTGCTAAAGCTATGGAAGAATTTAAGCTTGGGGAAGCTGGTTGTGATATTTTTAGTCCCCCAAGCATGGAGGAGAAAATTTACTTTGATGATACTTTACCTCCTATATATGATGCTTGCAATGATGAATATGATATTTTCAGTCCACCTACTATTGAGGAGAAAGTTAATTATGATTACAATATGCCTCCTATGTATGATGATTATGGTGATGAGAATAATAATGATAGCTATTTTATTGAATTTGCTCCCACTACAACTAATAAAATTGATTATGCTTATGTGGAGAGTAATAATTTTATGCATGTGGCTCATGACAAGAATGTTTTATGTGATAGTTATATTGTTGAGTTTGTTCATGATGCTACTGAAAGTTATTATGAGAGAGGGAAACATGGTTATATGCATCTTAATAATATTAAGTTTCCCCTCTTTATGTTGAGAATCTTGAAATTGCGCTTGTGTTGCCTTCCTATGCTTGTCACTTTGTTCTTCATGAATTTATTTGTGTACAAGATTCCTTTTCATAGGAAGTGGGTTAGGCTTAAATGTGTTTTGAATTTGCTTCTTGATGCTCTCTTTTGCTTCAACTCTCATCCTTATGAGAGCATCATCATTAAAATTGCTGAGCCCATCTTAATGGCTATAAAGAAAGAACTTCTTGGGAGATAACCCATGTGTTTATTTTACTACAGAAATTTTTGTTTTGTTGAGTCTTGGAAGTTGTTTACTACTGTAGCAACCTCTCCTTATCATGTTTTTGTGCCAAGTAAAGTTTCTATGTCAAAGTTGATGTTATATTTGGGATCGCTGCGCAGAAACAGCATTGCTGTCTGTCACGAATCTGGGCACAGGTCTCTGTAGAAAATTCGAAAAAATCTGCCAATTTACGAGCGTGATCCTCAGATATGTACGCAACTTTCATTAGTTTTGAGTTTTTCCATTTGAGCAAGTCTGGTGCCATCTTAAAATTCGTCTTTACGGACTGTTCTGTTTTTGACAGATTCTGCCTTTTATTTCGCATTGCCTCTTTTGCTATGTTGGATTCATTTCTTTGATCCATTAATGTCCAGTAGCTTTATGCAATGTCCAGAAGTGTAAAGAATGATTGTGTCACCTCTGAATGTGTGAATTATTAATTGTGCACTAACCCTCTAATGAGTTTGCTTGAAGTTTGGTGTGAAGGAAGTTTTCAAGGGTCAAGAGAGGAGTATGATATACTATGATCAAGAGGAGTGAAAGCTCTAAGCTTGGGGATGCCCCCGTGGTTCACCCCTGCATATTTTAAGAAGACTCAAGCGTCTAAGCTTGGGGATGCCCAAGGCATCCCCTTCTTCATCGACAACATCATCAGGTTCCTCCCCTGAAACTATATTTTTATTCAATCACATCTTGTGTTCTTTACTTGGAGCGTCGGTTTGTTTTTGTTTTTGTTTTTGTTTGAATAAAATGGATCCTAGCATTCACTTTGTGGGAGAGAGACACGCTCCGCTGTTGCATATGGACAAATATGTCCTTAGGCTTTACTCATAATGTTCAAGGCGAAGTTTCTTCTTCGTTAAATTGTTATATGGTTGGAATTGGAAAATGCTACATGTAGTAATTCTAAAATGTCTTGGATAATGTGATACTTGGCAATTGTTGTGCTCATGTTTAAGCTCTTGCATCATATGCTTTGCACCCATTAATGAAGAAATACATAGAGCTTGCTAAAATTTGATTTGCATATTTGGTCTCTCTAAGGTCTAGATAATATCTAGTATTGAGTTTTGAACAACAAGGAAGACGGTGTAGAGTCTTATAATGTTTACAATTGCTGCACCTGTTCATCCTTGAGTTTGCTTCAAATAACCTTGCTAGCCTAAACCTTGTATCGAGAGGGAATACTTCTCATGCATCCAAAATCCTTGAGCCAACCACTATGCCATTTGTGTCCACCATACCTACCTACTACATGGTATTTCTCCGCCATTCCAAAGTAAATTGCTTGAGTGCTACCTTTAAAATTCCATCATTTACCTTTGCAATATATAGCTCATGGGACAAAATAGCCTTAAAAACTATCGTAGTATTGAATATGTACTTATGCACTTTATCTTTTATTAAGTTGCTTGTTGTGCGATAACCATGCTTCTGGGGAACGCCATCAACTATTGTTGAATATCATGTGAGTTGCTATGCATGTCCGTCTTGTCTGAAGGATCTATCATTTTAGTGGTTGGAGCATGCAAAATTGTTAGAGAAGAACATTGGGCCGCTAACTAAAGCCATGAATCATGGTTGAAGTTTCAGTTTTGGACATATATCCTCAATCTCATATGAGAATAATAATCATTGCTACATGCTTATGCATTTAAGAGGAGTCCATTATCTGTTGTCCATGTTGTCCCGGTATGGATGTCTAAGTTGAGAATAATCAAAAGCGAGAAATCCAAAATGCGAGCATTCTCCTTAGACCTTTGTACAGGCGGCATGGAGGTACCCCTTTGTGACACTTGGTTGAAACATGGCATGCAAAGATCCGGTAGTCCAAGCTAAGTAGGACGAGGTGCGGACACTATTAGTACACTATGCATGAGGCTTGCAACTTGTAAGATATAATTTACATAACTCATATGCTTTATTACTACCGTTGACAAAATTGTTTCATGTTTTCAAAATAAAAGCTCTAGCACAAATACAGCAATCGATGCTTTCCTCTTGAAGGACCTTTCTTTTACTTTTATTGTTGAGTCAGTTTACCTATCTCCCTCCACCTTAAGAAGCAAACACTTGTGTGAACTGTGCATTGATTCCTACATACTTGCATATTGCACTTGTTATATTACTTTATGTTGACAATATCCATGAGATATACATGTTATAAGTTGAAAGCAACCGCTGAAACTTAATCTTCCTTTGTGTTGCTTCAACACCTTTACTTTGATTTATTGCTTTATGAGTTAACTCTTATGCAAGACTTATTGATGCTTGTCTTGAAGTACTATTCATGAAAAGTCTTTGCTATATGATTCACTTGTTTACTCATGTCATTACCTTTGTTTTGATCGCTGCATTCATTACATATGTTTACAAATAGTATGATCAAGATTATGATGGCATGTCACTTCAGAAATTATCTTTGTTATCGTTTTACCTGCTCGGGACGAGCAGAACTAAGCTTGGGGATGCTGATACGTCTCCAACGTATCGATAATTTCTTATGTTCCATGCTACTTTATTGATGATACCTACATGTTTTATGCACATTATATGTCATATTTATGCATTTTCTGGAACTAACCTATTAACAAGATGCCGAAGAGCCAGTTGCTGTTTTCTGCTGTTTTTGGTTTCAGAAATCCTAGTAAGGAAATATTCTCGGAATTGGACGAAATCTTCGCCCAGGGTCCTATTTTTGCACGGAGCTTCCAGAAGACCGAAGAGGGAAGGAAGTGGGGCCACGAGGTGGCCACACCATAGGGCGGCGCGGCCCAGGCCCTGGCCGCGCCGGCCTGTGGTGTGGGCCCCTCGCGCCGCCTCTTGACCTACCCTTTCGCCTACTTAAAGCCCCCGTCGCGAAACCCCCAGTACCGAGAGCCACGATACGGAAAACCTTCCAGAGACGCCGCCGCCGAATCCCATCTCGGGGGATTCAGGAGATCGCCTCCGGCACCCTGCCGAGAGGGGATTCATCTCCCGGAGGACTCTTCATCGCCATGATCGCCTCCGGAGTGATGAGTGAGTAGTTCACCCCTGGACCATGGGTCCATAGCAGTAGCTAGATGGTCGTCTTCTCCTTGTTGTGCTTCATTGTTGGATCTTGTGAGCTGCCTAACATGATCAAGATCATCTATCTGTAATACTATATGTTGTGTTTGTCGGGATCCGATGGATAGAGAATACTATGTTATGGTGATTATCAATCTATTGTTTATGTGTTGTTTATGATCTTGCATGCTCTCCGTTATTAGTAGAGGCTCTGGCCAAGTTTGTACTCTTAACTCCAAGAGGGAGTATTTATGCTCGATAGTGGGTTCATGCCTTCATTGACACCTGGGACAGTGACAGAAAGTTCTAAGGTTGTGATGTGCTGTTGCCACTAGGGATAAAACATTGATTCTATGTCTAAGGATGTAGTTGTCGATTACATTACGCACCATACTTAATGCAATTGTCTGTTGCTTAGCAACTTAATACTGAATGGGGTTCGGATGATAACCTGAAGGTGGACTTTTTAGGCATAGATGCAGTTGGATGGCGGTCTATGTACTTTGTCGTAATGCCCAATTAAATCTCACTATATTTATCATATCATGTATATGCATTGTTATGCCCTTCTCTATTTGTCAATTGCCCGACTGTAATTTGTTCACCCAACATGCTTTTATCTTATGGGAGAGACACCTCTAGTGAACTGTGGACCCCGGTCCTATTCTTTACATAGCATACAATCTACTGCAATTGTTTTTTACTGTTTTCTTGCAAACAATCATCTTCCACTCGATACGTTTAATCCTTTGTTACAGCAAGCCGGTGAGATTGACAACCTCACTGTTTCGTTGGGGCAAAGTAGTTTGGTTTTGTTGTGCAGATTCCACGTTGGCGCCGGAATCCCTGTTGTTGCGCCGCATCACATTTCGCCACCATCAACCTTCAACGTGCTTCTTGGCTCCTCCTGGTTCGATTCAACCTTGGTTTCTTTCTGAGGGAAAACTTGCCACTGTGCGCATCATACCTTCCTCTTGGGGTTCCCAACGGACGTGTAAATCTACGCGCATCACAGCTCACAAGATCTAAACAATGATAGCACAAGCGGAGAAGACAACCATCTAGCTACTGCTATGGACCCATAGTCCAAGGATGAACTACTCACGCATCAATCCGGAGGCGGGCATGATGATGTAGAGCCCCTCCGGTGATGATTCCCCTCTCCGGCAGGGTGCCGGAGGCGATCTCCTGAATCCCCCGAGATGGGATTCGCGACGGCGGCGTCTCTGGAAGGTTTTCCGTATCGTGGCTCTCGGTACAGGGGGTTTCGCGACGAAGGCTATTTGTAGGCGGAAGGGTAGGTCAGGGGCGACGTGAGGGACCCAGACCACAGGGCCGCGCGGCCAGGGCCTGGGCCGCGCCGCCATGTTGTCTGGCCACCTCGTGGCCGCACTTCCTTTCCCCCTCGGTCTTCTGGAAGCTTCGTGTAAAAATAGGACCCTGGGCGTTGATTTCGTCCAATTCCGAGAATATTTCCTTACTAGGATTTCTGAAACCAAAAACAGCAGAAAACAGGCGCTTCGTCATCTTGTTAATAGGTTAGTGCCGGAAAATGTATAATAATGCTGTAAAGTATGTATAAAACATTCAAGTATTGTCATAAAAGTAGCATGGAACATAAAAAATTATAGATACGTTTGAGACGTATCAAGCATCCCCAAGCTTAGTTCCTACTCGCCCTCGAGTAGGTAAACGATAACACAAATAATTTCTGAAGTGACATGCTACTAACATAATCTTGATCAACATTATTGTAAAGCATATGAGATGAATGGAGTGATCTGAACAAAAGATTGCTAACAAAGATAATGACTAAACAAATGAATCATATAGCAAAACTTTTCATGAATAGTACTTTCAAACAAGTATCAATAAGACTTGCATAAGAGCTAACTCATAAGCAATAAATTCTAAGTAGAATGCATTGAAGCAACACAAAGGATGATTAAGTTTCAGCAATTGCTTTCAACTTGTAACATGTATATCTCATGGATATTTGTCAACATAGAGTAGTATAACAAGTGCAATAAGTAAACATGTAAGAATCAATGCACACAGTTAACACAAGTGTTTGCTTCTAAGATAGAAAGAAGTGGGTAAACTGACTCAACAATAAAGTAAAAGAATGGCCCTTCGCAGAGGGAAGCATGGATTACTATTTTTGTGCTAGAGCTTTTATTTTGAAAACATAGAAACAATTTTGTCAACGGTAGTAATAATTCATATGTGCTATGCATAATACTTCCTACAAGTTGCAAGTCTCATGCATAGAGTACTAATAGTGCTCGCACCTTGTCCTACTTAGCTCGGAAAACACGGATTATCATCGCATAACATATGTTTCAACCAAGTGTCACAAAGGGGTACCTCTATGCCGCCTGTACAAGTGTCTAAGGAGAAAGCACGCATTGGATTTCTCGCTTTTGATTATTCTCAACTTAGACATCCATACCGGGACAACATAGACAATAGATAATGGACTCCTCTTTTAATGCTTAAGCATTCAACAACAGTTAATATTCTCATAAGAGATTGAGGTTGTATGTCCAAACTGAAACTTTCACCATGATACATGGCTTTAGTTAGCGGCCCAATGTTCTTCTCTAACATATGCATACTCAAACCATTTGATCATGAAATCGCACTTACTTCAGACAAGACGAACATGCATAGCATCTCACATGATATCCAACAAAGGTAAAGTTGATGGCGTCCCCAGAAACATGGTTACCGCTCAACAAGCAACTTATAAGAACTAAGACACATAACTACATATTCATCACCACAATAGTTTTTAAGCTATTTGTCCCATGAGCTATATATTGCAAAGGTAAAGGAATGAAATTTTAAAGGTAGCACTCAAGTAATTTACTTTGGAATGGCAGAAAATACCACATAGTAGGTAGATATGGTGGACACAAATGGCATGGGTTTTGGCTCAAGGTGTTTGGATGCACGAGAAGCATTTCCTCTCAGTACAAGGTTTGGGCTAGCAAGGTTGTTTGAAGCAAACACAAGTATGAACAGGTACAGCAAAACTCACACAAGAACATATTGCAAGCATTATAAGGCTCTACACTGTCTTCCTTGTTGTTCAAACACTTTACCCGAAAATATCTAGACTTAGAGAGACCAATCATGCAAACCAAATTAAACAAGCTCTACGGTAGTTCTTCATTAATAGATTAAACTACATGATGCAAGAACTTAAACATGATCTATGAGAGCTCAAACAATTGCCAAGTTATTCCAAACCATATGCAGCATTTTCTGATTCCAACCAAATAGCAATTTAACGAAGCAATTTCAGCCTTCGCCATGAACATTAAAGCACAATTAAGAACACAAGTGTTCCATATGAAAAAGCGGAGCGTAATATCTCCAATATAAGAATGATGGGATCCAACTTTATTCAAACCAAAACAAAAATAAAAGCAAACCGACGCTCCAAGTAAAGAACATAAGATGTGATGGAATAAAAATATAGTTTCACTAGAAGTGACCTGATAATGTTGTCGATGAAGAAGGGGATGCCTTGGGCATCCCCAAGATTAGATGCTTGAGTCTTCTTAAAATATGCAGGGATGAACCACCGGGGCATCCCCAAGCTTAGACCTTTCACTCTTCTTGATCATAGTATATCATCATCTTCTCTTGACCCTTGAAAACTTCCTCCACACCAAACTTCAAGCAAACTCATTAGAGGGTTAGTGCATAATCAAAAATTCACACATTCAGAGATGACACAATCATTCTTAACACTTCTGGACATTGCACAAAGCTTCTGAAAGTTAATGGAACAAAGAAACTCATTCAACATAGCAAAAGCGGCAATGCGAAATAAAAGACAGAATCTGTCAAAAACAGAACAGTCCGTAAAGATGAATCTGGCAGGGGCACTTAACTTGCTCAAATGGAAAAACTCAAAACTAATGAAAGTTGCGTACATATATGAGGATCACGCTCGTAAATTTGCAGATTTTTTGATTTTTTACAGAGAGCTCTGCGAGAATTCGTGACAGACAGCAATGCTGTTTCTGCGCAGCAATCCAAATCTAGCATCAACTTTAGCATAGAAACTTTACTTGGCACAAAAACATGATAAGGAGAGGTTGCTACAGTAGTAAACAACTTCCAAGACTCAACAATACAGTAAATAAAATAAAACATGGGTTATCTCCCAAGAAGTGCTTTTTTTAACGCCTTTCAGCTAGGCGCAGAAAGTGCAAATCAAGTAACATCAAGAGAAGAAGCATCAACATTATTATTTTTCTTACAAACACAACTTGTTGCAGAGGGTACCTTAGATGCTTGATATCCAATTTGCATCACTATTTTGTATCATAATTTGCTGTTATTCATTGATATATCTCATATTGGGACACAATACTTATGTTATTTCATCTATTTTGCATGTTTCATCATTATTGGAGGATCAAGCACCGGAGCCAGGATTCTGCTGGAAAAAGCACCGTCAGAACGCAATATTTCGGAAGATCAACTGTGGAAGGAAATTTCACGTAAATTCCTATTTTTCCAGATGACGGAGGCAGCCAGAAGGGGGAGAAGAGGGGAGCCAAGGTGGGCCCAGACCACAGGCCGGCGCGGCCCATGGCCTGACCGCGCCACCCTGTGGTGTGGGGGCCCACAGCCCCTCTCGCCTCCTTTTCTTCGCGTACTCCTTCGTCCCGAAAACCTAAGCCACAGAGAGGACCTCACGAAGGGTTACAGCCGCCTCTGCGGGGCGGAGAACACCAGAGAGAAAAGAGCTCTCCGGCGGGCAGGAATCCACCGGGGAAATTCCCTCCCGGAGGGGGAAATCGACGCCATCGCCATCGTCATCGAGCTGGACATCATCTCCATCATCATCATCATCATCTCCACCATCTACACCGCCATCACCACCGCTGCACCTCGTCACCGCTGTAACAATTTGGGTTGGATCTTGATTGTTTGATAGGGGAAACTCTCCCGGTGTTATTCTCTACTTGTTGTAGATGCTATTGAGTGAAACCATTGAACCAAGGTTTATGTTCAGATTGTTATTCATCATCATATCACCTCTGATTGTATTCCATATGATGTCTCGTGAGTAGTTCGTTTAGTTCTTGAGGACATGGGTGAAGTCTAAATGTTAGTAGTGAACTATGGTTGAGTAATATTCAATGTTATGATATTTAAGTTGTGGTGTCATTCTTCTAGTGGTGTCGTGTGAACGTCGACTACACGACACTTCACCATTTATGGGCCTAGGGGAGTGCATCTTGTATTCGGTTGCTAATTGCGGGGTTGCCGGAGTGACAGAAACCTGAGCCCCCGTTAGTATATCGATGCAAGAGGGATCGCAGGATCTCAGAGTTTAAGGCTGTGGTTAGATTTATCTTAATTACTTTCTTGTAGTTGCGGATGCTTGCAAGGGGTATAATCACAAGTATGTATTAGTCCTAGGAAGGGCGGTGCATTAGCATAGGTTCACCCACACAACACTTATCAAAACAATGAAGATTATTTAGCCACATGAAGCGAAAGCACTAGACTAAAATCCCCGTGTGTCCTCAAGAACGTTTGGTCATTATAAGTAAACAAACCGGCTTGTCCTTTGTGCTAAAAAGGATTGGGCCACTCGCTGCAATTATTTCTCTCGCATTTTACTTACTCGTACTTTATTCATCTGTTACATCAAAACCCCTTGAATACTTGTTTGTGAGCATTTACAGTGAATCCTTCATCGAAACTGCTGCCAACACCTTCTGCTCCTCGTTGGGATCGACATTCTTACTTATCGAAGATACTACGATACACCCCCTATACTTGTGGGTCATCAAGACTATTTTCTGGCGCCGTTGCCGGGGAGTGAAGCGCTATTGGTAAGGAAAACCTTTACTGTTTGTGCTGATTTTATTTCTGCCTGCTGCTATAAATCATTATGGAGAGATCTTCTCTTCAATTTCTATTTGGGAAATCTACTACTACTGCAACGGTAGTGGATGAGGCGCCAGGTGAGGAAGTAGTACCATATAAAATACCTATGAAAATTATTGAACGTGTTATGGATAACCGCTATGAAGGGGATGGAACTGTCCATCCTGGTGATCATTTATTGTTTTTGCATGAATTATGCGGGTTATTCAAATGTGCAGGTATTTCTATGAATGAAGTTAGAAAGAAACTATTCACTATATCGCTGTCTGGTAAAGCGGCGCACTGGTATAAATTGCTGAAGAATGGTGATTCTATTGATTGGGAGGACATTGTGCCTTTATTTTATTCCAAATTTTATCCTCCAAGTGAAATTCACAAAGATCGGAACCGCATATATAATTTCTGGCCTCATGATGGAGAGAGTATTGCCCAAGCTTGGGGGAGATTGAAGTCTTTAATGCTCAAATGCCCCATTCATGAGCTTCCTGGTAATGTTATTATTGATAATTTCTATGCAAGACTTTCTTTTCAAGACAAGACCTTGCTGGATACTTCTTGTTCTGGATCATTTACACGCAACAAAGAAGAGTTTAAAAGGGACCTTCTTGATCGGATCCAAGAAAATACTGAAGGATGGGAGAACGACAAAGATAGAGAATCAGGTATAATTTATGATTATAAATGCATTGAAGCTTTTATGGATACTGATAAATTTCGTAATATGAGTGCTACATATGGTCTTGATTCCCAAGTTGTTGCAAATCTTTATAAAGCTTTTGCCTCTCATTATGAATTGCCTAAGAAGAATTTTGATAAGTATCATGAACCGTATAAAGATAAAGTTGATTCATCTGTAAACAAATGTGTAGTGATTGAAACTGTTGATAATGTTATTCCTGAAGCTTATATTGAAAAAACTCCTTTCCCTGCTAAAATGAAGGAGTACTCTGTTATATCTAGTGCGGTTAATAAAAGTGAAAAGAAACCTAAAGAACCTGAAGAACAAATTAAAATTGAACCTGCTGTTGCAATAGTTAAAGATCTTGTGACTGAAAATGTGGAGGATGGTCATATTATTTTCTGTGAAGATGCTTCTAATATTGTTTCACATCCTAATAAACCCAAACAAGTTAGTGTTCCTATGCTATCTGTTAGAATTGGTGATCATTGCTATTATGGTTTATGTGATATTGGTGCAAGTGTTAGTGCTATTCCTTATGAGCTTTACACGGAGATTATGCACGAAATTGGTTCTTGTGAACTTGAAGATATTGATGTGGTTATTCATCTGGCTAATAGAGAAACTATTTCTCCAATTGGTATTGTTCGAGATGTGGAAGTTCTATGTGGTAAGATTAAATATCCTGCTGACTTTTTGGTACTTGGTTCTGCTGCTAGTGATCATTGTCCTATCATTTTTGGTAGACCTTTTCTAAATACTTGTGGAGCTATTATAGATTGTAAGAAAGAGAAAATTTTGACTAGATTTGCTGGTGAACCTTATGAATTTAACTTTTCTAAATTTACCAAAACTCCTTATAAAGCTGACTTGCCTAGTAATGATTTTAAAATGGAGCAGTGTGCATCTATTGTTCTTGTTCCTAATAATCCTTTGCAGCAACATTTGGAGAATAGTGAAAGTGAAGCTTTTAGGAAAGAAAGAGATGAGCTTGAGGAAATTTTTCTTCGCCAACCTATTCTCAAGCATGATTTACCGGTGGAAGATTTGGGTACAACACCGCCACCAAAGGAAGATCCTGTTTTCGATTTAAAGCCTTTACCTGATAATCTTAAATATGCTCATATTGATGATAAGAAAATATATCCTGTTATTATTAGTTCTAAGCTTTCAGAGATTGAGGAAGAAAGGTTATTGGAAATATTGAAGAAACACCGAGGAGCTATTGGCTATACTCTTGATGATTTGAAAGGGATTTCTCCTTCTATTTGCCAACATGCTATTAATATGGAAGATGATGCAAAGCCTGTTGTTGAACATCAACGTCGTCTAATTCCAAAGATGAAAGAGGTGGTAAGGAACGAGGTATTAAAACTTCTTGAAGCTGGTATTATATATCCTATTGCTGATAGTAGATGGGTTAGTCCTGTGCATTGTGTTCCTAAGAAAGGAGGAATGACTGTTGTGCCTAATGATAATGATGAGCTTATTCCTCAAAGAATAGTTGTAGGGTATAGAATGTGCATTGATTTTCGAAAAGTTAATAAAGTTACTAAGAAAGATCATTACCCTTTACCCTTTATTGATCAAATGCTAGAAAGGTTATCTAAAAATACTCATTTTTGCTTTCTTGATGGTTATTCTGGGTTTTCACAAATTGCTGTTAAAGCTAAAGATCAAGAGAAAACCACGTTTACTTGTCCTTATGGAACTTATGCTTATAGGCGTATGCCTTTTGGTTTATGTAATGCTCCTGCTACTTTTCAAAGATGCATGTCTGCTATTTTTCATGGTTTTTGCGAGAGTATTGTAGAGGTGTTCATGGATGATTTTTCTGTCTATGGGAATTCTTTTGATAATTGCTTGCGAAACCTCGATAAAGTTTTGCAGAGATGTGAAGAAACTAATCTTGTTCTTAATTGGGAGAAATGCCACTTTATGGTTAATGAAGGAATTGTATTGGGACATAAAATTTCCGAGAGAGGTATTGAAGTTGATAGAGCTAAAGTTGAAGCAATTGAGAAGATGCCCTATCCGAGGGATGTTAAAGGTATTCGTAGTGTTCTTGGTCATGCTGGGTTTTATAGGAGATTTATTAAAGATTTCTCTAAAATTTCAAAGCCTCTTACTAATCTTCTTCAAAAAGATGTACCTTTTGTTTTTGATGATGATTGTAAGGAAGCTTTTGAAACTCTAAAGAAAGCCTTAACAACTGCTCCTGTAGTCGAACCTCCTGATTGGAATTTGCCTTTTGAAATTATGTGTGATGCTAGTGATTTTGCTGTAGGCGCTGTTCTTGGACAGCGGGTAGATAAAAAATTAAATGTTATTCATTATGCTAGTAAGACTCTTGATGCTGCTCAAAGAAATTATGCTACAACTGAAAAGGAATTGTTAGCTGTAGTCTTTGCTTGTGACAAGTTTAGACCCTATATTGTTGATTCAAAAGTTACAATTCATACTGATCATGCTGCAATTAGATACCTTATGACAAAGAAAGATGCTAAGCCAAGGCTTATTAGATGGGTACTTCTTTTGCAAGAATTTGATTTACATATTATAGATAGGAAAGGTGTTGATAATCCTGTTGCTGATAATTTGTCTAGATTGGAAAATATTACTTATGATCCTGTTCCTGTTAATGATAGTTTTCCAAATGAACAATTGGCTGTAATAAAGGTGAGCTCGCGAGAGAGCCCTTGGTATGCAGATTATGCTAACTTTATTGTTTCGAAGTATTTGCCTCCAACCTTTTCAGCTCAGCAAAGGAGGAAATTCTTTTATGACTTGAGGCATTATTTTTGGGATGACCCACACTTATATAAAGAAGGAGTGGATGGTATTATGCAAAGATGTGTTCCTGAATATGAACAACAGGAGATATTGAGTAAATGCCATGGTAGTGTTTATGGAGGACATCATGCTGGAGATAGAACCGCGCAAAAGGTTCTACAATCAGGTTTTTATTGGCCAACACTTTTCAAAGATGCAAGGAAGTTTATCTTATCTTGTGATGAATGTCAAAGAGTTGGTAATATCTCTAGACGCAATGAAATGCCTATGAATTATACTCTTGTTATTGAACCATTCGATTGTTGGGGATTCGACTTCATGGGTCCTTTCCCTTCTTCAGAAGGTAACACTCATATACTTGTCGCTGTTGATTATGTTACTAAATGGGTAGAAGCTATACCTACAAAGAGTGCTGATGGTGAGACCTCTATAAAAATGCTTGTAGATGTTATATTTCCTAGATTTGGAATACCTAGATATATTATGACTGATGGAGGTTCTCATTTTATTCATGGAGGTTTTAGAAAAACTCTTGCTAAGTATGGTATTAATCATAGAATTGCTTCCGCTTATCACCCTCAAACTAGTGGTCAAGTAGAATTATCAAATAGAGAGATTAAATCTATTTTGGGAAAGACTGTTAATAAATCTAGAAAGAATTGGGCTAGTAAATTGAAGGAAGCACTATGGGCTTATAGAACTGCTTATAAAAATCCTATGGGAATGTCACCTTATAAAATGGTTTATGGAAAAGCTTGTCATTTACCTTTAGAACTAGAGCACAAAGCTTATTGGGATGTTAGAGAACTAAATAAAGATCCGAAACTAGCCGGTAATAAGAGGTTGCTGCAATTAAGTTCTCTAGATGAATGGAGAAGTGAAGCTTATGAAAATGCTAAACTCTTTAAAGAAAAAGTTAAGAAATGGCATGATAGAAGGATTATCAAAAGAGAGTTTAATATTGGGGATAAAGTCCTATTGTATCGGTCTCGTCTCAGATTCTTTGCAGGGAAATTACTCTCGAAGTGGGAAGGACCATATGTTGTTGAGGAGGTGTATCGTTCAGGAGCAATTAAAATTAGCTCTCTCCAAGGCAATGCCACACAAGTGGTGAATGGACAAAGACTCAAGCATTATATCTCGGGTGATTCTTATAATGTTGATGTTGATATTATTCAAGTGGAAACACCGGAGGCTTTCATCAAAGGACAAATTGACAGTCCGCCAGAACTGGACTTTGAATAGGTAACAGTACAGGTAATAAAAAGTCCGCGTTTACCTTTCCGAACATTATTTTTGCTGTTTTTGGAAAATATGAAAAATTACGGAATCGAAACGGAGTGGAAAAGACGCGCGAGGACCCGTCACCATAGGCCGGCGCGGGCCCCACCCTGGCCGCTCCGACCTATGGTGATAGCCCCTCGGCGTCCCGTTTCCACTCGTTTTCGGCCTGGAACCTTCCTTTTATCGTAAAAATATTTGCTATATAATCCCCCGGACCCCTGGAGGTCCGTATATCGTTTTCTCGTCGTGTTTTGTTTCGAGCTGTTTTCTGCCAGATTTGTTTTGATCTAGAAGCACCATGGTCTCCAACAACAAGGACAAGGGACCTTTGAAGGAAGATATTCAAGACCCGGAACTGAAGGAAGAAGACGCAAGTGAGGATGAGGAAGAAGTGGAGGAAGCTCCGCGAGTACACCAGCGTGCCACCGTTGCAAGTATTGGCGTGATATCAAATCCATCCAACACCAAGAGGAGTGCACGAATCGCTACCGGAGGAGCGGTTCCACGTCATTACTTGGCTCCAAGGACATCTTCTCCAAGCAATTACAACCCTTACCGCAATCTAATCTACGATCGTCAAACTGAAAGAACCCCCAAGGTAGTGTTGCCAAGTGGTTGGGATATAGATCGTTCTAACATTGCAGGAGAGATGAAATCTGAAGCTGAAGGATGGGGAAACAACTCTAGGAGTTGGGATTCACCACCTGACATGATTATGAGCCGCGTTGAGCACAACTCGGAACTGATTCGCAACCTCACCTATGAGATTGAAGATTTAAAGGAGCTTGTTAAGAAGCTTGTCGAGAGGAATCCATCACCATCATCACCGAAGGAGTAATTCATCATCGGTATTGGCATCCCCTTGGTTTGTTCCAAGCTTGGGGGAGTGCCGCGGTATCACATCATCACTACCTTTATCTTTTATTATCAAGTAGTGTCATATCATGAGTAGGGAAGTTATCATATGGAATAGTATGCAATGTGGAAGTATCTCTCTTAGTTGGTTATCTATGTATCCGTTGGTGTGAGTTATCGTTATGGAATATTAATGAGAAGTCTTATCATTTACTTTTTGCACACCTTATTTTAGTTTGCAATCTCCATTATATGATTACTCTTGACATGAGTATTGATATCACTTTGGGAGCATTAAGTAAATCTATTTGGTTTTGGCAAACTTAGCATTGGTCAATAGCAACAACACCCTGATGTTTAATTAGAAGAGAGAAATACACTTAGATATATTACTCTATTATCTCTATGCTAATGAGTTTAGTATTCTGAAGTTAAAATTGCTTGTGCTTATGAGAAAGATGCATGATTGTTCTATCATATGTATATTTGTTTGTTTCCCTCAACCTTTATGCTTGCTATCAAACCTTGCTAGCCAAAGACCTGTATCGAGAGGAGATGCTTCTCATACATCCATAACCTTAGACCAAACCTATGCCATTTGTGTCCACCATACCTACCTACTACATGGTATTTTCTGCCATTCCAAGTAAATACTTCATGTGCTACCTTTAAATTATTCAAACTATTACTCCTTATTTGTGTCAATGTTCTATAGCTCATGAGGAAGTATGTGGTGTTTTATCTTTCAATCTTGTTGGGCGGACTTTCACCAATGGACTAGTGGCACATCCGCTTATCCAATAATTTTGCAATAAGAGCTGGCAACGGGGTTCCCAGCCCCAATTAATAACTTTCATTAATAATTCTCTTCACATGTTTTGCTCTGATTTATCAGTAAGCAACTTAATTTTGCAATAGACACTCCTCCATGGTATGTGAATGTTGGAAGGCACCCGAGGATTCGGTTAGCCATGGATTGAGAAAGCCAAGGTTGGGGGGAGTGTCATCCTTAATAAAACTAAAATACATGTGTAAACAAAAGAGAAGGGGGATGATCTACCTTGCTGGTAGAGATGCCGTCCCTCATGGGAGCCGCTCTTGGAAGGTTCGTTTGGCAAGGGGGTTAGAGTGCCCGCTACCATTCGTTGACAACAACAAACACCGCTCAAAATCTTACTTTTATGCTCTTTATATGATTTCAAAACTTGAAAAGCTCTAGCACATGATTTAATCCCTGCTTCCCTCTGCGAAGGGCCTATCTTTTACTTTTATGTTGAGTCAGTAAACCTATTTCCCTCTATCTCAAGCAAGCAATTGAGTTGTTGTGAACCAATCATTTATGCTATGATTCAGTTAATCATGTCTTTTATACTTTCTTGTTTAGTACCAATTTTATCTGAATGAATATGACTTTGAAGTTATCAATGATTATGAGGAGATTGTTATGCTTGAATATGAAAGCTCAGCTATAAAATCTAATATGAAAGCTTTGCTTAGAAGTACAATCCGTTAGTAGTTCTCTGACCAAGAACAAAGTTTGCCATCACCAACTATGATTTCTCATGCACCTTTACTTGTGATTTTTCTTTACTTATTTCAAGATGAGTTATATGAGGAAGTTGTTTACTAGAATGTCTTGTGTGAATGAATATGATGCTTCTTGTCCGTATTTTATTTATCGACTCTTCACTCCATAAACATGTGGTCTTGTTTATCGAGCTCAGTTTCGCTTGGGGACAAGCGAGGTCTAAGCTTGGGGGAGTTGATACGTCCAATTTGCATCACTATTTTGTATCATAATTTGCTGTTATTCATTGATATATCTCATATTGGGACACAATACTTATGTTATTTCATCTATTTTGCATGTTTCATCATTATTGGAGGATCAAACACCGGAGCCAGGATTCTGCTGGAAAAAGCACCGTCAGAACGCAATATTTCGGAAGATCAACTGTGGAAGGAAATTTCACGTAAATTCCTATTTTTCCAGATGACGGAGGGAGCCAGAAGGGGAGAAGAGGGGAGCCAAGGTGGCCCAGACCACAGGCCGGCGCGGCCCATGGCCTGGCCGCGCCACCCTGTGGTGTGGGGGCCCCACAACCCCTCTCGCCTCCTTTTCTTCGCGTACTCCTTCGTCCCGAAAACCTAAGCCACAGAGAGGACCTCACGAAGGGTTACAGCCGCCTCTGCGGGGCGGAGAACACCAGAGAGAAAAGAGCTCTCCGGCGGGCAGGAATCCGCCGGGGAAATTCCCTCCCGGAGGGGGAAATCGACGCCATCGCCATCGTCATCGAGCTGGACATCATCTCCATCATCATCATCATCATCTCCACCATCTACACCGCCATCACCACCGCTGCACCTCGTCACCGCTGTAACAATTTGGGTTGGATCTTGATTGTTTGATAGGGGAAACTCTCCCGGTGTTATTCTCTACTTGTTGTAGATGCTATTGAGTGAAACCATTGAACCAAGGTTTATGTTCAGATTGTTATTCATCATCATATCACCTCTGATTGTATTCCATATGATGTCTCGTGAGTAGTTCGTTTAGTTCTTGAGGACATGGGTGAAGTCTAAATGTTAGTAGTGAACTATGGTTGAGTAATATTCAATGTTATGATATTTAAGTTGTGGTGTCATTCTTCTAGTGGTGTCGTGTGAACGTCGACTACACGACACTTCACCATTTATGGGCCTAGGGGAGTGCATCTTGTATTCGGTTGCTAATTGCGGGGTTGCCGGAGTGACAGAAACCTGAGCCCCCGTTAGTATATTGATGCAAGAGGGATCGCAGGATCTCAGAGTTTAAGGCTGTGGTTAGATTTATCTTAATTACTTTCTTGTAGTTGCGGATGCTTGCAAGGGGTATAATCACAAGTATGTATTAGTCCTAGGAAGGGCAGTGCATTAGCATAGGTTCACCCACACAACACTTATCAAAACAATGAAGATTATTTAGCCACATGAAGCGAAAGCACTAGACTAAAATCCCCGTGTGTCCTCAAGAACGTTTGGTCATTATAAGTAAACAAACCGGCTTGTCCTTTGTGCTAAAAAGGATTGGGCCACTCGCTGCAATTATTTCTCTCGCATTTTACTTACTCGTACTTTATTCATCTATTACATCAAAACCCCTTGAATACTTGTTTGTGAGCATTTACAGTGAATCCTTCATCGAAACTGCTGCCAACACCTTCTGCTCCTCGTTGGGATCGACATTCTTACTTATCGAAGATACTACGATACACCCCCTATACTTGTGGGTCATCAATGCTCCATTATTTAAATTTTCTATGGTGGTGCTAGGGGTTTTATCAATTTTAGGCCTATAATAATTCTTTCGTTTAGGCACCTTAGAGGCATACATGAATTTTTGCTCTTTACCCACATAAGCTTTCTCCTTAAACTTAAGAGAAGAAAAAGTTGAACCCAAGGTTCCCATAGCCTTTTCAAGTTCACCAATCCTATTGATTTGATTATCATGGACAACACAAGTTCCTAGGACACTAATTCTTTCATCAATTCCTCCTAAGGATTTATCAAGTTCATCAGTTTTGTCTAGTAACATTTCTAATTTAGTTTCAACACTTGGAAAAAATTTCTCTATGGTTTCAATTTTAACTTCATTAACAGGTGGTATTCCAACTAGACTCTCAATGATGCAACTAGCTTCTAAAGCGGGAGTACCTAGGAAATTACCTCCCGAAAGAGTATCAAGAACATACCTATTCCAACTAGATAGGCCAACATAAAAGTTCCTAAGAAGGATAATAGTGGAGTGTTTCTTAATGCACCTATGATGAGCATTACTAATTCTGTACCAAGCATCTTTAAAACTTTCTCCACCTTGTTGCTTAAAAGAACGAACTTCAACTTCAGGATTACTCATTATAACAGTAATAAAAGTAAACTAAGCAAATAAAGTAAGGACAAGTAGCTAATTTTTTTGTGTTTTGATTTAGAGCAAGTAAACAAGACAGAAAGTAAAGTAACTAATTTTTTTGTGTTTTTAGTATGTAGCAAACAAGACGGTAAATAAAATAAAGTAAAGCAAGACAAAAACAAAGTAAAGAGATTGGATGTGGAGACTCCCCTTGCAGCGTGTCTTGATCTCCCCGGCAACGGCGCCAGAAATTTAGCTTGATACGCGTAGATGCACACGTCCGTTGGGAACCCCAAGTGGAAGGTATGTTGCGTATAGAAGCAAGTTTCCCTCAGTATGAAACCAAGGTTATCGAACCAGTAGGAGGCAAGAAGCACGTGAAGGTTGTTGGTGGAGGAGTGTAGTGCGGCGCAACACCAGTGAAACCGGCGCCAACGTGGAACCTGCACAACACAATCAAAGTACTTTGCCCCAACGTAACAGTGAGGTTGTCAATCTCACCGGCTTGCTGAAAACAAAGGATTAAGCGTATCGAGTGGAAGATGGTGTTTGTTTGCAAAGAACAGTAAAATGTATTCAGATGTAAAAGAATGGACGGGGTCCACAGTTCACTAGTGGTGTCTCTCCAATAAGATAACTAACATGCTGGGTGAACAAATTACAGGCGGGCAATTGACAAATAAAGATTCAATACATACCAACGATGATTACTATGTGATTTAATCAGGGCATTACGACAAAGTACATAGACCGCTATCCAGCATGCATCTATGCCTAAATAATCCACCTTCAGGTTATCATCCGAACCCCTTCCAGTATTAAGTTGTAAACAACAGATAATTGCATTAAGTATGGTGCGTAATGTAATCAACACAAATATCCTTAGACAAAGCATCAATGTTTTATCCCTAGTAGCAACAGCACATCCACAACCTTAGAGCTTTCTGTCACTGTCCCAGATTAAATGGAGGCATGAACCCACTATCGAGCATAATTACTCCCTCTTGGAGTTACAAGTATCAACTTGGCCAGAGCCTCTACTAGCAACGGAGAGCATGCAAGAACATAAACACCACATATATGATAGATTGATAATCAACTTGACATACTATTCTATATTCATCGGATCCCGCCAAACACAACATGTAGCATTACAAATAGATGATCTTGATCATGTTAGGCAGCTCACAAGATCTAAACAATGATAGCACAAGCGGAGAAGACAACCATCTAGCTACTGCTATGGACCCATAGTCCAAGGATGAACTACTCACGCATCAATCCGGAGGCGGGCATGATGATGTAGAGCCCCTCCGGTGATGATTCCCCTCTCCGGCAGGGTGCCGGAGGCGATCTCCTGAATCCCCCAAGATGGGATTCACGACGGCGGCGTCTCTGGAAGGTTTTCCGTATCGTGGCTCTCGGTACAGGGGCTTTCGCGACGAAGGCTATTTGTAGGCGGAAGGGTAGGTCGGGCGACGCGAGGGACCCGACCACGGGGCCGCGCGGCCAGGCCTCGCCGCGCCGCCTGTTGTCTGCCACCTCGTGGCCCCACTTCCTTTCCCCTCGGTCTTCTGGAAGCTTCGTGTAAAAATAGGACCCCGGGCGTTGATTTCGTCCAATTCCGAGAATATTTCCTTACTAGGATTTCTGAAACCAAAAACAGCAGAAAACAGCAACTGGCGCTTCGGCATCTTGTTAATAGGTTAGTGCTGGAAAATGTATAATAATGCTGTAAAGTATGTATAAAACATTCAAGTATTGTCATAAAAGTAGCATGGAACATAAGAAATTATAGATACGTTTGAGACGTATCACACCATTCATTGTGTAGGGCTACAAGAGCTCCCTCAAGCCGGAGTTAACAAGCGCCACAACATTCAGCATTCATATTTAAGTAACCTTAGAGCATAATAGATCTTTGCAAAATAAACCGAGTACTAACATAGCATACACACTGTCACCATTACACTATGAAAGGGGGAATAGATCACATCAATACTATCATAGCGATAATCAACTCCATAACCTACAAGAGATTATGATCATAATCTACGACAAGAACCACACGATGCACACACTGTCACCATTACACCGTGCAGGAGGAATAAACTACTTTAATAACATCACATGAGTAGCACATAGACTAATAGCGATACAAAGCTCATCATATGGATCTCAATCGTGCAAGCAATTCACGAGATCATTGTATTGGAGTATAGAGAGAGAGATTAACCACATAGCTACCGGTACAACCCTTAGCCTCGAAGGAGAACTACTCCCTCCTCATCATGGGCGCAGCAGCGTTGATGGAGATAGCGGTGAAGATGACGGTGGTGTCGATGGAGAAGCCTTCCGGGGCACTTCCCCGTCCCGGCGGCGTGCCGGAACAGAGACTCCTGTCCCCAGATCTTGGCTTCGCGATGGCGGCGGCTCTGGTACTTTTCTCGTACCGTGGCTTATTCTTGTAGGGTTTTCGAGACGGAGTCCTTAAGTAGGCGGAAGGGCAGCCTCGGAGGGGCACTGGTGGGGCCACACACTAGGGGCGCGCCAGGGCCTTGGTCGCGCCGCCCTGGCGTGTGGGGCCCCCAGGCTCCCCTTTGGTGCCTCTTGGGTGTTCTGGAAGCTTCGTGCAGAAATAAGATATTGGGCATTGATTTCGTCCGATTCCGAGAATATTTCCTTACTAGGATTTCTGAAACCAAAAACAACAGAAAACGGGAACTGGCACTTCGGCATCTCGTCAATAGGTTAGTTCTGGAAAATGCATCAAAACGATATAAAGTGTGAACAAAACATGTAGGTATTGTCATAAAACAAGCATGGAACATCAGAAATTATAGATACGTTGGAGACGGGTGCCTCTTCATCCAGCTTCTCAATCACTTTAGTGTCTAACTCCCTAGCACAAATCTGGCGGAAGAAAAAACTCAACCTCGCTAGCACTCGCCAAGTCTTCTCAGGGACATAGCCTCGAATCATCACCGGCATTATCCGCTCAAGCCATATGTGGTAGTCATGACTCTTCAGTCCTTGTACTCGCAACGTTTCAATGTTCAGACCCCTCATCCAGTTGGCTGCGAACCCATCAGGGAAAAACAAGGAGTCCTTCATCCATTGGAAGACCTCCCTTTTTTGGGCCTTTGTGAGGCAGAACGGAGCGTGTGGCTTAGTCCAAGTTTTTTTGGCACCATGAGGTGGCTGCATGTTCAACTCCGGCCTATCGCACCACATTTCTTGATCAATTCGAGCCTTTATGTTATCCTTCGTCTTCTCGGTGTCCACAATCGTGCTCCAAATGGCTTCACTAATATTCTTCTCGGTGTGCATTACATCAATGTTATGCGGGAGCTCGAGAAACTCAAAGTAAGGGAGCTTCCATAAGCACGGCTTGTGAGTCCATTGGTGTGTCTCCCCATATCCCAAGATGTTGGAGATATGCCCAAGAGGCAATAATAAAAGTGGTTATTATATATCTTTATGTTTATGATAAATGTTTATATACCATGCTATAATTGTATTAACTGAAACATTGATACATGTGTGATATGTAAACAACAAAGAGTCCCTAGTAAGCCTCTTAACTAGCTTGTTGATTAATAGATGATTAGTTTCATAATCATGAACATTGGATGTTATTAATAACAAGGTTATATCATTGTATGAATGATGTAATGGACACACCCAATTAAGCGTAGCATAAGATCACGTCATTAAGTTATTTGCTATAAGCTTTCGATACATAGTTACCTAGTCCTTATGACCATGAGATCATGTAAATCACTTATACCGGAAAGGTACTTTGATTACATCAAACGCCACTGCGTAAATGGGTGGTTATAAAGGTGGGATTAAGTATCCGGAAAGTATGAGTTGAGGCATATGGATCAATAGTGGGATTTGTCCATCCCGATGACGGATAGATATACTCTGGGCCCTCTCGGTGGAATGTCGTCTAATGTCTTGCAAGCATATGAATAAGTTCATAAGAGACCACATACCACGGTACGAGTAAAGAGTACTTGTCAGAGACGAGGTTGAACAAGGTATAGTGTGATACCGATGATCAAACCTCGGACAAGTAAAATATCGCGTGACAAAGGGAATTGGTATCGTATGTGAATGGTTCATTCGATCACTAAAGTCATCGTTGAATATGTGGGAGCCATTATGGATCTCCAGATCCCGCTATTGGTTATTGGTCGGAGTGAGTACTCAACCATGTCCGCATAGTTCGCGAACCGTAGGGTGACACACTTAAAGTTGGATGTTGAAATGGTAGTACTTGAATATGGAATGAAGTTGGAATATTTGTTCGGAGTCCCGGATGGGATCCCGGACATCACGAGGAGTTCCGGAATGGTCCGGAGAATAAGATTCATATATAGGATGTCATTTTATGTGAATAAAATGTCGCGGAAGGTTCTATGGAAGGTTCTAGAAGGTTCTAGAAAAGTCCGGAAGAAACCACCAAGGAAGGTGGAGTCCACAAGGGACTCCACCTCCATGGCCGGCCAACCCTAGTGGGGGTGGAGTCCCAAGTGGACTCCACCATAGGGGGCCGGCCACCCCCCCTATGGAAGGTGGAAATCCCACCTTTGGGTGGGAGTCCTAATTGGGCTAGGTTTCACCACCATATGGAAGGTTTTGGTTTCGGGTCTTATTCGAAGACTTGGACACCAACACTTGGGATCCACCTATATAATGAGGGGCCAAGGGAGGGGGCCGGCCACCCCAAGACCACAAGCTGGCCGCCCCCCATAGAGTGGCCGGCCACCCCCTCCCAAACCCTAGCTTTGCTCCTCCACTTCATATTGCCCGCATAGCTTAGCGAAGCTCCGCCGGACTTCTACACCGCCACCGACACCACGCCGTCGTGCTGTCGGATTCAAGAGGAGCTACTACTTCCGCTGCCCGCTGGAACGGGGAGGTGGACGTCGTCTTCATCAACAACCGAACGTGTGACCGAGTACGGAGGTGCTGCCCGTTCGTGGCGCCGGAACCGATCGTGATCAAGATCTTCTACGCGCTTTTGCAAGCGGCAAGTGAACGTCTACCGCAGCAACAAGAGCCTCCTCTTGTAGGCTTTGGAATCTCTTCAAGGGTGAGTCTCGACAATCCCCTCGTTGCTACCATCTTCTAGATTGCATCTTGGCTTGGATTGCGTGTTCGCCGTAGGAAAATTTTTGTTTTCTATGCTACGTTATCCTACAGTGGTATCAGAGCCGTGTCTATGCATAGATGGTTGCACGAGTAGAACACAATGGTTTGTGGGCGTTGATGCTCTTGTTATCTTTAGTTGAGTACTTTGCATCTTTGTGGCATAGTGGGATGAAGCGGCTCGGGCTAACTTTACATGACCGCGTTCATGAGATTTGCTCCACGCTTGACATGCAACTTGTATTGCATAAGTGGCTTTGCGGGTGTCTGTCTCTCCTACTATAGTGAAGATTCAATTTACTCCTCTATTGAAAACACTAGTATCACCGTTGTGGTTCATGTTCGTAGGTAGATTGGATCTTACTCGAAAACCCTAAACCACGTAAAATATGCAAACCAAATTAGAGAACGTCTAACTTGTTTTTGCAGGGTTTGGTGATGTGATATGGCCATAATGTGATGATGAATATGTATGAGATGATCATTATTGTATTGTGGCAACCGGCAGGAGCCTTATGGTTGTCTTTAAATTTCATGTTGAGTAGTATTTCAAAGTAGTTGTAATAGTTGCTACATGGAGGACGATCATGAAGACGGCGCCATTGACCTTGGTGCTTCGCCGACGATGATGGAGATCATGCCCGTTGATGATGGAGATCATGTCCACGCTTTGGAGATCAAGATCAAAGGCGCAAAGACAAAAGGGCCATATCATATCACATATGAACTGCATGTGATGTTAATCCTTTTATGCATCTTATTTTGCTTAGATCGCGATGGTAGCATTATAAGATGATCCCTCTCACTAAAATCTCAAGATAATAAAGTGTTCATCCTTAGTAGCACCGTTATCAAGTCTTGTCGTTTCGAAGCATCTCGTGATGATCGGGTGTGATAGATTCAATAAGTACATACAACGGGTGCAAGACAGTTTTGCACATGCGGATACTAAGGTGGCCTTGACGAGCCTAGCATGTACAGACATGGTCTCGGAACACGTGATACCGAAAGGTAGAGCATGAATCATATGATTGATATGATGAACACTTTGAGTGTTCGCCATTGAAATCACACCTTTTCTCGTGATGATCGGGTTTAGGTGCGGTAGATTTGGTTCGTGTGATCACTAAGACAATGCGAGGGATATTGTTTTGAGTGGGAGTTCACCTAGATTTTTAATTATGTTGAATTAAAATTTGAACTCAATTTGTCATAAACTTAGTCTAAACTATTGCAAATATGTTGTAGATATGGCGTCCCCAATCAATTTTAACCAGTTCCTAGAGAAAGAAAAACTTAAGAGCAACGGTAGCAACTTCACCGACTGGTTCCGTCATGTGAGGATCTTCCTCAATGGCGGAAATCTGCAATATGTGCTTGATGCACCGCTAGGTGACCCTCCAGCAGAAACTGAAACCGATGAAGTAAAGAATGTTTACGCAACTCGGAAAACTCGGTACTCTCAAGTTCAGTGTGCCATCTTATGCAGTCTGGAATCCGATCTTCAAAAACGTTTTGAGCACCACGATCCTCATGAGTTGATGAAAGAGTTGAAGACTATTTTTGAAACTCATGCGGCCGTGGAATGCTATGAAGCATCGAAACACTTTTTCAGCTGTATGATGGAAGAAGGCAGCTCCATTAGTGAGCACATGCTCGTTATGACCGGGCATGCGAAGAAACTCAGTGACTTGGGAATAGTGATTCCTAACAGACTGGGGATTAATCGTGTCCTTCAATCACTGCCACCAAGTTACAAGAACTTTGTGATGAATTACAATATGCAGAACATGAACAAGGAGTTTCCTGAACTCTTTGGCATGTTAAAAGCTGCTGAGATTGAGATTAAGAAAGAGCACCAAGTGTTGATGGTCAACAAGACCACCAGTTTCAAGAAACAGGGCAAGTCTAAGGGAAAATTCAAGAAGGGTGGCAAGAAAGCTGCCACGCCTCCTATGAAACCTAAGAACGGCCCTAAGCCTGATGCTGATTGCTATTACTGCAAAGAGAAGGGACACTGGAAGCGTAATTGCTCCAAGTATTTGGCAGATCTGAAGAGCGGCCTTGTCAAGAAGAAGAAAGAAGGTATATCTGATATACATGTTATAGATGTTAATTTCACTGGTTCTCGTTCTAGTACCTGGGTATTTGATACTGGTTCGGTTGCTCATATTTGTAACTCGAAACAGGAACTAAAGAATAAACGACAACTGCTGAAAGATGAAGTGACGATGCGCGTTGGAAACGGATCCAAGGTCAATGTGATCGCAGTCGGGACACTTCCTCTACATCTACCTTCGGGATTAGTTTTAAGCCTAAATAATTGTTATTATGTACCCGCGTTGAGCATGAACATTATATCAGGATCTTGTTTAATGCAAGACGGTTATTCATTCAAGTCTGAGAATAATGGTTGTTCTATCTTTATGAATAATATCTTTTATGGTCGAGCACCTGAAAAGAATGGCTTATTTCTGTTAGATCTCGATAGTAGTGATACACACATACATAACATTGATGCTAAGCGAATTAAATTGAATGATAATTCTACTTATATGTGGCACTGTCGTCTTGGTCATATTGGAGTGAAACGCATGAAGAAACTCCATACCGATGGATTACTTGAATCACTTGACTTTGAGTCACTTGATAGATGCGAAGCATGTCTGATGGGAAAAATGACTAAGACTCCATTCTCGGGTATGATGGAGCGAGCTACTGACTTATTGGAAATCATACATACAGATGTGTGTGGACCAATGAGTGTAGCATCGCGCGGTGGTTATCGTTATGTTCTAACCTTCACAGATGATTTGAGTAGATATGGGTATATCTATTTAATGAAACATAAATCCGAAACTTTCGAGAAGTTTAAGGAATTCCAAAGTGAAGTAGAAAATCAACGTAACAAGAAGATTAAATTTCTACGATCTGATCGTGGAGGTGAATATCTGAGTTATGAGTTTGGCATGCATTTAAAGAAATGCGGAATACTTTCACAATTGACACCGCCGGGAACACCACAACGAAACGGTGTGTCCGAACGTCGTAATCGAACTCTCTTAGATATGGTTCGTTCTATGATGTCTCTTACTGATTTGCCGTTATCATTTTGGAGTTATGCATTAGAGACAGCCGCATTCACTTTAAATAGAGCACCATCAAAATCCGTTGAAACGACGCCGTATGAATTATGGTTTAATAAGAAACCTAAGCTGTCGTTCCTAAAAGTTTGGGGTTGCGAAGCCTATGTAAAAAAGTTACAACCGGACAAGCTAGAACCCAAAGCGGAGAAATGCGTCTTCATAGGATACCCTAAGGAAACTATAGGGTACACTTTCTATCACAGATCCGAAGGCAAGATCTTTGTTGCTAAGAACGGAACATTTCTTGAGAAAGAATTTCTCACTAAAGAAGTGACTGGAAGAAAAGTAGAACTCGATGAGATTGAAGAATCTCTACTCGTTGATCAGAGTAGCGCAGTACCGGAAAATGTTCCTGTACCACCTACACCGACAACAGAGGAAGCTAATGATAATGATCATGAAACTTCAAATGAGACAGCTACTGAACCTCGCAGATCGACAAGGGATCGTGCCACTCCAGATTGGTATGATCCTTGTCTAAATGTCATGATTGTGGATAACAATGATGAAGACCCTGCGACGTATGAAGAAGCGATGATGAGCCCAGATTCCAACAAATGGCAAGAAGCCATGAAATCCGAAATGGGATCCATGTATGATAACAAAGTATGGACTTTGGTAGACTTACCTGATAGCCGCAAGGCTGTCGAGAATAAATGGATCTTCAAAAGAAAAACAGATGCTGATGGTAATATTACTGTCTATAAAGCTCGACTTGTCGCAAAGGGTTTCCGACAAATTCAAGGTGTTGACTACGATGAGACTTTCTCACCTGTAGCGAAGCTAAAATCTGTGAGGATTTTGTTAGCAATAGCTGCATTTTTCGATTATGAGATTTGGCAGATGGATGTCAAAACGGCGTTCCTTAATGGAGACATTGAGGAAGAGTTGTATATGGTACAACCCAAAGGTTTTGTCGATCCTAAAAATGCTGACAAAGTATGCAAACTTCAGCGTTCAATCTATGGACTGAAGCAAGCATCGAGAAGTTGGAACCGACGCTTTGATAAGGTGATCAAAGACTTCGGGTTTATACAGTGTCATGGAGAGGCCTGTATTTACAAGAAAGTGAGTGGGAGCTCTGTAGCATTCCTGATATTATATGTAGATGACATATTATTGATTGGGAATGATATAGAACTATTAAGCAGTGTAAAGGGTTATTTGAATAATAGTTTTTCAATGAAAGACCTTGGTGAAGCATCATATATATTAGGCATCAAGATTTATAGAGATAGATCAAGACGTCTAATAGGGCTATCACAGAGTACATACCTGGACAAGATTCTGAAAAAGTTTAGAATGGACGAAAGTAAGAAAGGATTCTTACCTATGTTACCAGGCAAGGTATTGAGTAAGACTCAAGGACCGGCTACGGCAGAAGAAAGAGAAAGGATGAGTCAGATCCCCTATGCCTCGGCAGTAGGCTCTATCATGTATGCCATGCTATGTACAAGACCGGATATAGCACATGCTGTTAGTTTAACTAGCAGATATCAAAGTGATCCAGGAATGGAACACTGGACAGCGGTCAAGAATATCCTGAAGTACTTGAAAAGAACTAAGGATATGTTTCTTTGTTATGGAGGTGACCAAGAGCTCGTTGTAACAAGTTACACCGATGTTGGAACACTAATCCTGATGACTCTAAGTCACAATCTGGGTACGTGTTTATATTGAATGGTGCTGCAGTAAGCTGGGCAAGCTCGAAGCAGTGCACGGTGGCGAAATCCTCAACAGAATCGGAGTACATAGCGGCTCAGAGGCTTCATCAGAAGCGGTATGGATGAAGAGGTTCATTGTAGAGCTCGGTGTGGTTCCTAGTGCATTGGACCCATTTGTCATCTACTGTGATAACATAGGTGCCATCGCCAATGCACAAGAGCCAAGGTCACACAAGAGGCTGAAGCATATCAAGATGCGTTACCACTCGATTCGCGAGTACATCGAAGATGGAGAAGTAAAGATTTGCAAAGTACACACTGATCTGAATGTAGCAGATCCGTTGACTAAAGCTCTCCCTAGGGCAAAGCATGACCAACACCAGAATGCCATGGGTGTTAGGTATATTACAATGTAATCTAGATTATTGACTCTAGTGCAAGTGGGAGACTGTTGGAGATATGCCCAAGAGGCAATAATAAAAGTGGTTATTATATATCTTTATGTTTATGATAAATGTTTATATACCATGCTATAATTGTATTAACTGAAACATTGATACATGTGTGATATGTAAACAACAAAGAGTCCCTAGTAAGCCTCTTAACTAGCTTGTTGATTAATAGATGATTAGTTTCATAATCATGAACATTGGATGTTATTAATAACAAGGTTATATCATTGTATGAATGATGTAATGGACACACCCAATTAAGCGTAGCATAAGATCACGTCATTAAGTTATTTGCTATAAGCTTTCGATACATAGTTACCTAGTCCTTATGACCATGAGATCATGTAAATCACTTATACCGGAAAGGTACTTTGATTACATCAAACGCCACTGCGTAAATGGGTGGTTATAAAGGTGGGATTAAGTATCCGGAAAGTATGAGTTGAGGCATATGGATCAATAGTGGGATTTGTCCATCCCGATGACGGATAGATATACTCTGGGCCCTCTCGGTGGAATGTCGTCTAATGTCTTGCAAGCATATGAATAAGTTCATAAGAGACCACATACCACGGTACGAGTAAAGAGTACTTGTCAGGAGACGAGGTTGAACAAGGTATAGTGTGATACCGATGATCAAACCTCGGACAAGTAAAATATCGCGTGACAAAGGGAATTGGTATCGTATGTGAATGGTTCATTTGATCACTAAAGTCATCGTTGAATATGTGGGAGCCATTATGGATCTCCAGATCCCGCTATTGGTTATTGGTCGGAGTGAGTACTCAACCATGTCCGCATAGTTCGCGAACCGTAGGGTGACACACTTAAAGTTGGATGTTGAAATGGTAGTACTTGAATATGGAATGAAGTTGGAATATTTGTTCGGAGTCCCGGATGGGATCCCGGACATCACGAGGAGTTCCGGAATGGTCCGGAGAATAAGATTCATATATAGGATGTCATTTTATGTGAATAAAATGTCGCGGAAGGTTCTATGGAAGGTTCTAGAAGGTTCTAGAAAAGTCCGGAAGAAACCACCAAGGAAGGTGGAGTCCACAAGGGACTCCACCTCCATGGCCGGCCAACCCTAGTGGGGGTGGAGTCCCAAGTGGACTCCACCATAGGGGGCCGGCCACCCCCCTATGGAAGGTGGAAATCCCACCTTTGGGTGGGAGTCCTAATTGGGCTAGGTTTCACCACCATATGGAAGATTTTGGTTTCGGGTCTTATTCGAAGACTTGGACACCAACACTTGGGATCCACCTATATAATGAGGGGCCAAGGGAGGGGGCCGGCCACCCCAAGACCACAAGCTGGCCGCCCCCATAGAGTGGCCGGCCACCCCCTCCCAAACCCTAGCTTTGCTCCTCCACTTCATATTGCCCGCATAGCTTAGCGAAGCTCCGCCGGACTTCTACACCGCCACCGACACCACGCCGTCGTGCTGTTGGATTCAAGAGGAGCTACTACTTCCGCTGCCCGCTGGAACGGGAGGTGGACGTCGTCTTCATCAACAACCGAACGTGTGACCGAGTACGGAGGTGCTGCCCGTTCGTGGCGCCGGAACCGATCGTGATCAAGATCTTCTACGCGCTTTTGCAAGCGGCAAGTGAACGTCTACCGCAGCAACAAGAGCCTCCTCTTGTAGGCTTTGGAATCTCTTCAAGGGTGAGTCTCGACAATCCCCTCGTTGCTACCATCTTCTAGATTGCATCTTGGCTTGGATTGCGTGTTCGCCGTAGGAAAATTTTTGTTTTCTATGCTACGTTATCCTACACAAGAAACCATTCCCATCAGGGCTAGGCTGAAGAGCATCTAACTCGGCCTTGATTTCCGTTCCGGTCTTCGGAATTGGCTTCGGGCCACGGACAACACGGCCTTTCTTGAAACTCTTTACATCACTCCTGTATGCATGCCTCCGCTCAAGGAACTGTCGAGCTTCATCAAAGCATGAATACTTGCCTCCCTTGTTTAGCCAGAAGAAAGTCACGGCCTGCCTGCACTGTGGGCAAGGCCACTTCCCATGTGTACACCACCCGCAGAACAAAGCACGTGCTGGCAGGTCATGCAGGGACGTGTGGTACCACACATACATATCGAAGTACTCCTTCTTTGATGCGTCATATGTTCGGATCCCGCGACCTTCCCAACCACGAACCAAGTCATCCACCAGCGGTTCCAGGTACACATTCATGTTCTTACCCGGGTATTTGGGCCCTGGGATTATCATCGACACAAACATGTTCTCTGATCTCATGCAGACGCCAGGGGGAGGTTCATGGGAATAACAAACACTGGCCAACAACTGTATACTGCAGCCGACATACCATATGGATTGAACCCATCGGTTGATATCGCAACTGCTACGCTCCTCGGGTCACCTGCTTTCAGTGGAAATTTCTTGACAAAGTTCTTCCATGTAGTACCATCCGACGGATGTATCATCTTGTCGGTGTATCTGTTTCCTTCCACGGCCCACCTCATCTGCTGGGCAGTATCCTCGGTCATGAAGAGCCGCTGGATCCTCGGTAGAACTGGAAGATAGCGGAGGATATTCTTGGCAATCGTGGTCTGCCTCTTCTGACCATCACCATTGCGGTCTACCTCAAAGTACCTAGAGGAATTGCATTTGATGCAATAATTTGTGTCAGCGTGCTCCTCTCTGAATAGCATGCATCCCTTTGGACAAGCGTGTATCTGCTGAGATGACATCTTAAGGTCACTGAGCAATTTGGTCGAATAGTAGAAGTTTTGCGGCAAGAGGTGCCCTTTCGGCAGAAGGCTGCCTACGATGACCAGAAGTTCATCGAACCCATCTCTGCACAAGTTCCTATGGCACTTCAAGGCCATAAGGCGAGCGATGGCATCTAGTTGGGTAACCTCTGTATTTTCATGTAGGGGTTTCTGCGAAGCAAACAAAGCCTCATAATACTCCTTTGTGTTTTCCTCCGGGTCCTCACTTGTCTCCACATCCTGAGGTGTCTCCACCTCTACATGAGGGCTTTCAGGCACATTACCATTAGCCAAGTTTTCTAAGCACCTATCAAAACCAGTGTCATATTCCCCCTAGGTTGAATCTGCCGCACCTCCTTCCTAGCACGTTTCTTTGCCTTTTCTCCATGGTAAGTCCAAATCCTGTAGGACGGTGTGAACCCAAACTTGATCAGGTGCATACTCATAGTTTCCTTGTCCTGTGCCTTTCGGTTAGCGCACTTACTACAAGGGCACCAAACTCTTATAGGTCTGCTAGGGATGGCAAACGCCCTATCCACAAACTGCTCGGTCTTTTCTCCCCATTCATCAGTATAGTTCCACTGACTGATTCTGCCATCGTACATCCAGCCACGATTATCCATCCTCTAATCAGCAACAAAACAGACGAACATAGCATTTATATATCAAATAGGAAATAAATGCATCATATATTTTTTTACGCGTGCATCAACCTGAAACTCTACTAGGTGGGCTCCTAGCAGCCGCCGGATCCGTAGATTGAGTACGTTCTCCCAGCTCTACCCCGATCCGAGACAGAATTTCGGCAGCACCTCCCCGCTGCTCTCCCGATACACGTCTCGGCAAAAAGCCGAGAGGGGTGTGCATCCGGAGAACAACGGGGAGGCGCTACCGAAATCCTGTCTCGGATCGGGGTAGAGCAGGGAGAACGTACCCAACTATGCATCCGCCGGCTGTCCCGATAAATGCCTAAGAGTTACGGTTCATAATATGCGAGACCACTAATGCATATTTATCCGCGTAACCCTTACGGTCGGGAAGAGACGCCTAGGTATCGCGACAGACTTGGTGATCTAGACACAAAAAAACCTAGGTACAAGAGAGGCGAACGGATTCTCACCCTCGAAGCGTGATCGACAACCAGCGAAGAAGATCAACGACCCTCTGAGAGAATCGCCGAAGCAGATCCAGAACGCCCTGTCAAACACCCTCGCGACGCCGCCCCTCGTGTCCACCTTGAAGCATCGCCTGCATAACGAGAAAAAATAGTCATGCAAGTGAACAAGATTTTTTTTTACAATAGTGGTATAACAATATTACTTCACCATAAAGAATTTCCTTCCGGCACATTATCTTATTTTTGCCATATGGGCCTAGTTTTAACATATCTGTATCATAAACACCTTTTTCAAAGCTAAATTCCTATTTCTAATTTATACTAAACCCTAAAATATTATACTAAACTAAAATCCTATATCTAATTCATACTAAACTAAAATCCTATTTCTAATTTATACTACATTAAATTAAGTAAATCCTATACTACACTAACATTATCACTAACCTTAATTGAGCAGCTATGCGGGAGGCAGGGCAGGCCGCAGCGACGCGGAAGGCAGGGCAGGGCGGCTCGAGGGGCAGAGGAGCGGGAGGCAGGGCGGCTCGACGCGGGAGGCAGGGCAGGGAAGGGGCGGCCCAGGCGGTGGCGGCTGGCCGGAGGGGCAGAGGAGCAGGAGGTGGGCGGCGGCGGCCTACCTACAAAGCTCGGCTACGGCGGCCATGGCGCGCGGGAGGAGGGGACCGGCCGGAGATGCAGCGAGCGGCCGGAGAAGAGGACGAAGGCGTGGGTGGGGCCAGCAGCGGCGGCTGCATGGGCGGTGGGGGCTGGCGGCGGCGGCTGGCCGGAGGTGCAGAGGAGAGCAGGAGGTGGGCGGCGGCGCTTTGCGCGTGTGGGAGGAGGCCGGTGGGGGCGCGTGCTCGATCTGGCCAGAAACACCTGGTCGGATCGACACGTTTTAGGGTTAAGTCGTCGCCTTTGCCGTGTGCAGGCCTTTGTCGTGCGGCAGGGGCGCTTTTCCGTGCGGAAAGGACTTTGCCGTGCGCAAAGAAACCTTTGCCGTGCGGCTAGGCCTTTGCCGTGCGACAGAGCTCTTTGCCGTGGGCTTACGCACGGCAAATAATTTTTTATTTTTACCATTTTAATTATCGATAACATTAAGTTTTATTTAAAAATTATATTAAACTTGTTTTTAAAAAATGTGTATTATGTAATAATATATGTCTCATGCTTTTCAATAAATATGTGATTCAATCCGGTTCACCTCACGCGGAAAAATCAAGGGGGGAGACGCAACTTCAATTGCTAACGCGGGAGGTGCAGATCAACCCGAAATCCCTAACCATAACCCTTAACCCTAAACCTAACCCTAACCCTAACCCTAAATCATAACCAATTCTCCGTGCACCCTCGCGCGGAAAAATCTAGGGGGGTAGACCCGCCGGGGCACACATATCGCTGTTTTGGGGGGAGGAGGGGGAGAACGATCGCCGAAGCACCGGAACCCCACCAAATCTTGCATGTGGACCTATGATATGTGTCAAAGTGTGGTGCAAGGTCTAATGGTGCAAAGGTAGCTCCCCTAAACCCTAAACCCTAAACTGGGGAGCCTTTGAGCCCTAAACCCCTCTAAACCCCTAAACCACGACACCGGAGCTGCAGAACCATGCATCATAAACCCTAGCCCTAACCCTAAACCGTAAACCTATACCTAACCATAAATACTTACCTTTAACCTAAACCCTAGCCCTACACCCTAAACCCTAGCCCTAACCCTACACCTAACCCTAACCAGTAGATCAGGCACACCCTCGATCGTGTGATAATGGCTCGAGCTGCGGGTGTATGTGCCAAAGGGTCCCAATCTTGGTTCTCCATGTGTATATGTCCTAAACAAACCTAAAAGAATGAAAAAGTACTTTGGTGCACCCTCGCGCGGAGAAATCTAGGGGGTAGACCCGCCGGGGCACACGTTCCGCTCTTTTGGGGGGGAGGGGGAGAACGACCGCCGGAGCACCGAAACCCCACCAAATCTTGCATGTGGACCTATGATATGTGTCAAAGTGTGGTGCAAGGTCTAATGGTGCAAAAGTAGCTCCCCTAAACCCTAAACCCTAAACTGGGGAGGCTTTGAGCCCTAAACCCCTCTAAACCCCTAAACCACGACACCGGAGCTGCAGAACCATGCATCATAAGCCCTAGCCCTAAACCTAAACCCTAAACCTATACCTAACCATAAATAATTACCTTTAACCTAAACCCTAGCCCTACACCCTAAACCCTAGCCCTAACCCTACACCTAACCCTAACCAGTAGATCAGGCACACCCTCGATCGTGTGATAATGGCTCGAGCTGCGGGTGTATGTGCCAAAGGGTCCCAATCTTGGTTCTCCATGTGTATATGTCCTAAACAAACCTAAAAGAATGAAAAGGTACTTTGGTGCACCCTCGCGCGGAGAAATCTAGGGGGTAGACCCGCCGGGGCACACGTTCCGCTCTTTGGGGGGGGGGGAGAACAACCGCCGGAGCACCGGAACCCCACCAAATCTTGCATGTGGACCTATGATATGTGTCAAAGTGTGGTGCAAGATCTAATGGTGCAAAAGTATCTCCCTAAACCCTAAACCCTAAACGGGAGGCTTCGAGCCCTAAACCCCTCTAAACCCCTAAACCACGGCACCGGAGCTGCAGAACCATGCATCATAAACCCTAGCCCTAACCCTAAACCGTAAACCTATACCTAACCATAAATACTTACCTTTAACCTAAACCCTAGCCCTACACCCTAAACCCTAGCCCTAACCCTACACCTAACCCTAACCAGTAGATCAGGCACACCCTCGATCGTGTGATAATGGCTCGAGCTGCGGGTGTATGTTCCAAAGGGTCTCAATCTTGTTTCTCCATGTGTATATGTACTAAACAAACCTAAAAGAATGAAAAGGTGCTTTGGTGCACCCTCGCGCGGAGAAATCTAGGGGGGTAGACCCGCCGGGGCACACGTTCCGCTGTTTTGGGAGGAGGAGGGGAGAACGACCGCCGGAGCACCGGAACCCCACCAAATATTGCATGTGGACCTATGATATGTGTCAAAGTGTGGTGCAAGGTCTAATGGTGCAAAAGTAGCTCCTCTAAACCCTACACCCTAAACTGGGGAGGCTTCGAGCCCTAAACCCCTATAAACCCCTAAACCACGGCACCGGAGCTGCAGAACCATGCATCATAAGCCCTAGCCCTAAGCCTAAACCCTAAACCTATACCTAACCATAAATACTTACCTTTAACCTAAACCCTAACCCTACACCCTAAACCCTAGCCCTAACCCTACACCTAACCCTAACCAGTAGATCAGGCACACCCTCGATCGTGTGATAATGGCTCGAGCTGCGGGTGTATGTTCCAAAGGGTCACAATCTTGGTTCTCCATGTGTATATATCCTAAAAAACCTAAAAGAATGAAAAGGTACTTTGGTGCACCCTCGAGAAATCTAGGGGGTAGACCCGCCGGGGCACACGTTCCGCTGTTTTGGGGGGAGGAGGACCGCCGGAGCACCGGAACCCCACCAAATCTTGCATGTGGACCTATGATATGTGTCAAAGTGTGGTGCAAGGTCTAATGGTGCAAAAGTAGCTCCCCTAAACCCTAAACCCTAAACTGGGGAGGCTTCGAGCCCTAAACCTCTCTAAACCCCTAAACCACGGCACCGGAGCTGCAGAACCATGCATCATAAACCCTACCCCTAACCCTAAACCCTAAACCTATAACTAACCATAAATACTTACCTTTAACCTAAACCCTAACCCTACACCCTAAACCCTAGCCCTAACCCTACACCTAACCCTAACCAGTAGATCAGGCACACCCTCGATCGTGTGATAATGGCTCGAGCTGCGGGTGTATGTTCCAAAGGGTCACAATCTTGGTTCTCCATGTGTATATGTCCTAAAAAACCTAAAAGAATGAAAAGGTACTTTGGTGCACCCTCGCGCGGAGAAATCTAGGGGGGTAGACCCACCGGGGCACACGTTCCGCTGTTTTGGGGGAGGAGGAGAACGACCGCCGGAGCACCGGAACCCCACCAAATCTTGCATGTGGACCTATGATATGTGTCAAAGTGTGGTGCAAGGTCTAATGGTGCAAAAGTAGCTCCCCTAAACCCTAAACCCTAAACTGGGGAGGCTTCGAGCCCTAAACCTCTCTAAACCCCTAAACCACGACACCGGAGCTGCAGAACCATGCATCATAAACCCTAGCCCTAACCCTAAACCCTAAACCTATACCTAACCATAAATACTTACCTTTAACCTAAACCCTAGCCCTACACCCTAAACCCTAGCCCTAACCCTACACCTAACCCTAACCAGTAGATCAGGCACACCCTCGATCGTGTGATAATGGCTCGAGCTGCGGGTGTATGTGCCAAAGGGTCCCAATCTTGGTTCTCCATGTGTATATGTCCTAAACAAACCTAAAAGAATGAAAAAGTACTTTGGTGCATCCTCGCACGGAGAAATCTAGGGGGTAGACCCGCCGGGGCACACGTTCCGCTGTTTTGGGGGGAGGAGGGGGAGAACGACCGCCGGAGCACCGGAACCCCACCAAATCTTGCGTGTGGACCTATAATATGTGTCAAAGTATGGTGCAAGGTCTAATGCTGCAAAAGTAGCTCCCCTAAACCCTAAACCCTAAACTGGGGAGGCTTCGAGCCCTAAGCCCCTCTAAACCCCTAAACCACAGCAGCTGCAGAACCATGCATCATAAACCCTAGGCCTAACCCTAAACCCTAAACCTATACCTAACCATAAATACTTACCTTTAACCTAAACCCTAGCCCTACACCCTAAACCCTAGCCCTAACCCTACACCTAGCCCTAACCAGTAGATCAGGCACACCCTCGATCGTGTGATAATGGCTCGAGCTGCGGGTGTATGTGCCAAAGGGTCCCAATCTTGGTTCTCCATGTGTATATGTCCTAAAAAACCTAAAAGAATGAAAATGTAATTTGGTGCACCCTCGCGCGGAGAAATCTAGGGGGGACCCGGCACACATTCACTCTTTTGGGGGGAGGAGGGGGAGAACGACCGCCGGAGCACCGGAACCCCACCAAATCTTGCGTGTGGACCTATGACATGTGTGAAAGTGTGGTGCAAGATGTAATGGTGCAAAAGTAGATTTCCGGTGTGACCATCCTCACATTTGGGCGATAACACTTAGCAGATTTTCCGAAGCGGCCGATTGCTCCGAAACCCTGATATATGTGGGGGATGAACATTAAGAGTAATTTTGTATTGCACATTGTCTTAAGTAACACTAATAAATAGTCATGAAAAAGTAAAACTAATTAAAAAAATAATTATGAGTATTAGATGAAATAAAATAGAAAGAAAAACAAATAAAATGAATTGTGGCGCACGACAAAGAAAGAATCGCACGGCAAAGGAGCCTTTGCCGTGCATCTTGTCTGGCCGCACGGCAAAGGGGGCTCCACGGCAACGTCCAGAACCTTTGCCGTGCACCAGTTCTTTGCCGTGCGGCGTCCAGGGTCTTTGCCGTGATACATTTCTTTGCCGTGCGTGCTGCTTAGACTTTGCCGTGCGATATTTCATTGCTGTGCGTCGCTGCTGAATATGCCGTGCGGCTGTTCGTTGCCGTGCGCTGCTCTAAATCTTTGCCGTCCAGCCTGGCTTTGCCGTGCGTTCTTCTTGCTGCGCACGACAAAGAAATCTTTGCCGTGCAGCGGCTCACGGCAATGATTGCCTGCACGGCAACGGCAATTTTTCCCGTAGTGAAAGATATTTGAACCCTAAGGTTGTGAAGCTCAGATCGGCGTTTTTGTGTCATTCATGTTATGGTTCCACCATCTTCAGTGAGATTTTCTTTTTCATTTTTAGTTTTTTTCTTGTGCCAAGTCGTGCTACGGTTTTCCAAAATGGTGAAATCTTGTATGTGAGATTCTAATTCTACCATGAGGAAGGTTTGGGTGGCTTTGGATGTTTGGTCACCGTTCATTGATCTTGTCGATTTGGAGGTTAGGTCACCGTTCACCCTTTCTTCGCATTGTTGTCGTTGGGATAGAGGTGGAGGAGCAGGGAGATGGCATCCAAGAACAACATAATGTCATGCAAGAACAAACTACCAAACTATTGTTATCAACACCTGGCACCTAATTGTGTTTAACTTGGTAAAAGTATCCTACGCAGCTTAGATTCCATCCTCTAGGTGTGTGTGCGTGTCTCTGTTCTTTACTTCCCGTGTTCATACGTACTCCCTTTAGAGCACCATGGCAGTGTGCATGCCCTTCCAAACAACTCTGTTGTGTCACCACAAGGCCCCATCTCTAACTCCTTCGCCACAAACACCCGGCCCTCCCCTATCGTGCCATGTCAGACATTCCTCCCCTGCATTGGGAAGGAGAGCTCGTGTCCATGGTGGTTGAGCTAGGAGCTCAACACTAAAATACATGATGCTTCTCAACTCCAAAAGTGAACCGAACCATGTGGAATGAATGTGCAGTTGCCGAGCCCGTATGGGGGTCTGGTAAGTCGGATTTCTCACAAGTCAATCAGGCGAGTCTAATGAAGATTTGTTGCATACTGATGTATTTTTGTTGCATTGGTGTCACAAAATATTGCGATGCTTTCTGTACCGTTTTAACCAATAGTGGGATAAAATGCTGCAAGAATGGTGCAATAATAGAAAATATTTGCTACACGGCAGTGAGGTTTGTTTGACCTGTAACTTTTGATTATTTACCCTTGTATGGTATATATACATACCCGCTTCGTTCACATATTGATCATCTAGCTGAAATATAGATCCTTCCAACCGTATGTTGTTAACTCGATCAGCCCATGCATACGGTCCACTCTAGGCCACGTACGTCATGACTCGTGTGTATAACGCTCGTTAATCACTCGACCTTATTAGGACGGTGACATCTATCGATCTCACACAAAGTCTACTTGTATACTGATATGAACATGGTCCACAAACCAATTAACTGACTGAGACATATGTCCTCTGATGCTTGATAGCCTGACCAATGTTTCTAGGTATAATCCAATCTGCGAAGCATCTGTAGAAGACAAGAAGAAACAACGGAAGTAATTCCGAAACATGTACGATAGCAAAATCAGTTACAAACTTGCCAAGTGGATCATTGAACCGTCCCACATGTTGCATATCCCTTTTGAGCTCGATCGATCGGCTAGCATACAACATACTAGTTTTTCCGATAAAGGACGCTTTATACTCGAAGTATCAAGCATTACATCTAGCCTCCGTATAGTTAAGATGCACACAGCCGTTTCTGAATCCAGTATCCAAACAAAAAGAGTACATAAATGATAAAAGGAAAAAAAACCAACCAGTCAACTGTTCCATTGGCTTCTATCCTACGGTTATGCAGCCACCCATGTTGGGTAATGAAGTCCTTGGCCGTATTCTTCAACCGTGTAGAAACCTTCATAAATAGGTCTCGGTCCTCGAAGCGTTGAAGCGGTGACAATGAACGGAGCATAGTTGTACACCTGTAAATAACCTGCATATAATAGAAGATTTTTTTCATTAAAAACCTTGTCGTTTATACACAGCCAAAGCGACCATACAACTGCAATCGCTCCCACTCGGATAATCGTTTTATACCTTGAATCCACCCCATTTAACCAGATGCCAAATATATTGGTAATACTACGGGGTGGGTACAGGGTAGAACCTATCTGAATGATTGACCATATAGATCTAGCAACCCGACAATTGAAGAAAATGTGTTTTATTGTCTCTTCTTCGTGACAGAACACACATTTCTTGCAACCCTGCCAGTTGCGTTTTACAAGGTTATCTTTAGTAAGAATCACACCTCGACAAAGATACCATGCAAAGACCTTAGTTTTTAATGATATCTTCATCTTCTGGATGAACTTATTATTTAAGATCGATTGAGTAGGAATGCAAAGGGTTTGTACATGCATAGAGGCTACCTTCCGGATGAACTTATTATTTAAGATCGATTGAGTAGGAATGCAAAGGGTTTGTACATGCATAGAGGCTACCGAGAATACACAATTCTTGGTAATACTCCAACGAAATTCATCGGTTCCCGTAGATAACTGTATTGAATCTAACCGCCGAAGCAGTTCGTTTCAAGAGTCTAGGCGTGGACCAATAAGATCTCGTATGAACGTCACCGAGGTGGAGAAGATTCCATCACCTTCTGCAAGATGTCCCCTTTATAACGAACAATATTGTACAAGGTTGAGTACTGTTCACGAAGAGTGGTTGTTCCCAATCATTGATCCTCCTAAAAACGTATCTCCGCCCCATTTCTAATGGAGAAGGAACCAAATGAAACAAAAGTATTTCTTTGTTGCCATAATGTCAGCTTAGAAGTGTGAGTCCCCCGGTTTCCAAATAACATGGTATATCGCCTTTGAGCCTACATATTTTTTCCGCAGTAGTTGTTGCCATATATCATCCTCTGTTAATAACTTGGCCAGCCACTTTCCTAGCAAGACCCTGTTTTTAACTTCTAGATTGTGAACACCAAGTCCACCTTGATCTTTTGGATGGCACCATTTTGTCAACCGATATTTTTTCTTCTCGCTATTCCCTTGCCAAAGAATCTTGATCGGAAGTAATCCAATCGGTGTAAGACTCCTTTAGATATACAATATCATGTTTGGGAGTACTGAATTTATGAGTACTAATCTTCTCCCAAGTGATAGGAGCTTTCCTTTTCAACTAGTAAGACGTTTCTAAAGTCGTTCTTCGACGATTTTCCATTCAGCCAGAGTTAGTCTCCGATAGTAAATCGAAATACTAAGATAGCTAATTGAAAAACAACCAAACCCGCATCCGAATAGCTCGGCATATACAACATCCTAGTTACAAACACATGACAAGGTGTTCAAATTACCTGCTACTGATACTAAACTATTAGCAATATACATGCATGGATCTAACAAATTAAGCATGGAAAATCTCACAGCTCCAAGCTAGAAAAATTATTAGACCATATGATAGAAGCTCTCTACGTACATATATGTACTGGAGCACGCACACACTTCACACTTGGAAAAAAATGGTGCCAAACATTCATACATATGCAGGGAGTAGCTAACACCTATGGACACTCCGATCGGCACGTAGCTAGGTCCTAGCTAGTACGCGACGCCGGCCGCTGGATGCGCATACCCGTACTCCGGCGTGGCGACGGCGAGGCTCTGCTGCTTGCGCAGCTGGTCGTAGAACTTCTTGATGAACTCGTCCGCCTCCTGGTCCACGAGACCGTCTTCCTGATCCGCCGCGTCATCCCTCAGAGGGAACGGCGAGTCAGTGATACGAAGCTGCTTCACCGGCGCCGGGCTGCGGCCGAAGCTCGACCACAGCGCGGGGGAAGGCGTCGCCAACACGGCGAGCGCGGCCGCACCGGCGCCGTCGCCGACGACTTCGTTCAGAAGCTGCTCGTCGTTGAGGACCTCGAAGACCTTGGCAATGTCGGCCGCGTCGTAGTTGTACCACCCGGGCTCGGCGCCGTTGGCGCCGCGGTGGGTACGGCGGTTGTTGCGGCGACGGCCGCGCTTGGTGGGGATGAGTTGGATGGGCGGGTAGGAGGGGGTGTTACTGCAGCTGAACTCCACCTCGCGGCCGGCGCCGTGCGGGTTGTAGACGGCGAGCGAAGGGTCTGGTCGTCGTGGTGGCGCCTTCTGGGCGGCGGGCTGGTCGTCGTGGTGGCCGTGGGCGGTGATTAGCTTCCCGAGGGCCTTGCCGGCGATCTTGCTGCGCTGGAGGATGAGCTGGAGATCCATGGATAGCTTCCGCCGCTTAGACATGCCCTTGCGGAGCATGAACAGCACGGCGCGCACCACGTGCCACAGCCGCCGCGGGGCCATGTTCGGCTCCATCGCTGTCGTCTCTTCGATTTGCTTGCGACTCCTCGTGTTTCTTGCTCTTCTCTGTGATTGTTAGATTCGTGTGGAAGGACTGAGGAGTGAGTGAGAGAGAGGTTGCTTCTTCGTGGGGATGCTTTGCTGCTTTGGGGTTTTAGGCTTTAGCACGAGTAGAGCAGGGTGGAGTTGAGGGGGTATTTAAAGGGAGGTAATAATGGAAAAAGAAATGGCCAATGGAGCCTATTTTATGATTTTTTATCAGTGGTGGTGGGAGCTTCGTGTCTGCCATTGCACTCTGGCTGCAGTGCTGCTGCTTCGTGCGAAGACGTACTCTATGGGCGTGTTTGGTAGCATGGAGAGCTCAGATTTTCCCTCCCCAACCCATCTTTTGTTAAGAGAAGTTGTTGTTAGGTTGGCTCGGGTCAACTCCCCACTGCCCAGCTCATACGAAAAACGGGCGAGAGCTCTGCCCGAGAGCGAAGCTAGCTCAGATCGAGCTTCGCTACTCACCCGGACGAGCTCATCCCGCAAAACATTGTTCTGCCGGTCCCGTGAGACCCTCAGACCCCCACCCGACGCCTCATTTCCCCCTCCTCCTCCTCCTCCTCCTCCTCCTCCTCCTCCTCCTCCCCTGAGAAGCTCACAGGTCGCCCCTCCTCCCATGCCGGCCTTCCTCTGACCCTCCTGCTCTACCGCTGGCCATCGTCCTCTGCAGCACGCCGCCGCCTCCGAAAAGCGCCGCCCAAGCTCCCGTCGTCCTCTGTGGCCCGCCGCCTCCAGCCACGACCGCCAACCGCCTCCATCCTCGGCGACCCGCCATCCATGGCTCCATGGCCACCACCCACCTCCAGCCACGGTGCCTCAAGCCGGCACGGCCGCTGCGTGCCTCGATCTGATGGCACTCGGGCAAGAATGGATGCAGGGACCCGATTGCTTTTTCTTTTTTTGTGCAAGGACCTTTGTGTGAAATCTGGACCAAACAATATCTCAACAGATACAAACCAGCCAAACAATATCTCAACTCAGCTGGTATGAGGACAGACGAGCTGCCAAACACACGCCAGAATTTCGGCTCATCATAGCTAAGCTGAGCATGTATGAGGGGAGAGAGGGATTCTCTGTTGACCCGGACTACCAAACACACCCTATCAGTCGCGTAGCCCTGTTTGTCACACCACAAGTTGTATCTTCTGCAGTGGGTGTGTGCAGTGGGTGTGCGCAGGTACTTCTCCAAACACTGCCACAATTTCTCCACATAACATGTGCATGCAATCAATGGTTATGGACTCGGCCTGCGCGCAAGTCGTCTTGTCTATCTCCATGCGTTCTATATGCAAGCATTGGGAGGGCGACTATGCATTTATGTATTATGGAGAAACCAAGCTGACAACGTATCTCTTCAGCTTGAAGTAATCGGTCTCCCTTAAATTCTCTACAATCTTTAAAAAAGCTTCCTGCTCATCCGAAAACGGCGAATTCCATCGTCGTGCAATGGATCATCGGCGAAGTAATCGGCATACAACATGCAATATCCTTCCATCCACTACCCTGACTTGCTCTTGTGGTGCCACGGAGCGGAACCACAAATTCTCGTTTTATCCTCCTCGACGATCGACGACTTTCCTCGCCGCAACAACGAGGACTTCCTCGTACATCAGAGAGGCAAGTATCTCCTCGTCGTCCGAGTCCATCGTCTTGGAAAACCGCCGAACACCTGGCATGCAAGATGGACACAGGGTGGGAATGGAGTATGGGTGGCAGTGGGGGACGATGGCGGGATGGGACAGTACGGTGGTGCAAGTTTCCGAAAAGTATATGTAGCAGTGGATGGATTTCTACCGGATGCAAACATCCAACCACAGAGAGGGGTGTTGCGGCGGTGATCTGAGGTGGTAGTGCCCGTCGTGAGGTAAAAAGGGCAAGATGGGAAGAGTTTTCTGCTAGTCTCGCCGACAGGGCTAGCCCGCGGTGTTATTTGGTCCATCTGGCGCTCCTGCTAGCCCGCTTGTGGGTTGTGTTTCGGCCTGGGGCGCCGGATTATTATTTGGGCTGCGCCGGCACCAAAACAAAATTGGAGGAGGGGGACGGCTAGGCACGTTTCGTGTCGGCACCCCCCATAGGGCTCCCGAGTGGAGATGTTTTTACCCTACCAATTCTGACTAGTTAGAACCACAACAAAAATTTATTTCTCGAAACATCGTTTAAAGCATTTTACTCCCTCTATCTCCAGTTATCATGCGTTTCAGGTTTGGTCAAAGCAACCGACTATATGGAAAATATTTCAACATCTAAATATTTTGACTAAGTTTCATCGACTTTGGCCAAAGCTAAACTGCGGAGTAATTTGTGATAGAGAGCGTCCTTATTTTCCCTTTATTCCACCTTGATATGCTTTGTTACTCTCATAGTCTTTTAAGGAAAGCCCTAGCATTCTACTGCATGCATTCACATTTTGGATTTTCATTTTCAAAGTTCAGCGTACAGGAGAGTTATACATGTAAAAAGGAAAGAAAATAAAGTGTTTTGTTTGTGCCGAATACTATGTATGAGTTGAGATACGTATGAATTTGGAGTTGTACTAGGCATGGACAGGAGACGACATCTATAATGTCTCTCGCTCTTTTCTTTCTAGCTGCCTCCAACCTCTCTTCAGATCTAGGCCGCTCGGGCCCTCTCCCTCTCCTCTGTGGTGCTGGTGTTGAGCGGGTGAGGGTCCCCTCCCCTTGAACCCTTGTAGTGTAGTTCTAGGTGTCTAGGGTTGGGTTTAGGCCTCTATGGCGTCTGGCTTTGTGCCATCTTGGAGTGTGCTTCCAGCGCATGCGGGCCGTGTGTGGTTGTTTGCAGCGGAGTTCCTGCTGGTGGTGGCGGTGAGGTGCTGCGTGCAACTGGTGGGAGCAACATCAGCGTCTCGTTCAATAAGCTCGGCCTAGATGGGAGCTCTCCCTTCTTTGTGCTAGCTCAATATGGTCGCCATGTTGGTTGAGGTTGGGCTGGCCTGACGGGACCTCGAGGTCCGGGGATAGAGGATATCACTTTCAGGAGTACACCCTCGGCGGCCATTGTTTGCCGGACTAAAGGCCATCAGGTGGCCATGCTCACAGGAGATATTCTCTAGCTCTTCTTCAACCTCCATGTTTAGGCCCTATGCAGAGCTCGTTGTGGCACTCAACATCGACTCGGAGGCAAGTGGTGTAGTTCCCGGTGCCGGTGAAGACGGCCACGACTGGAACGCTCTCTTCCACAGATCCGGTGGAGGACCTGGTCACGTTTTCAACTTCTTTGCAGGGTGTTCTCTGTAAAACCAGGACTTGGTTTTTATTTATATATTTTATCTTGTCCCTCTTGTACTTTGTATCCGCTGTTGTTACTTTTATTCGTATCCAGTCCCTTCGGGGCTTCTCATTGTTCAGAAAAATATTAGGTGTGGACGGGTTACGATTTGTGGCTGCATAAAATTACAGGAGCACCACTGGTTGTAATCTATAACGACCTAATAGAAACAACCACGAGGAGGAGCCGGGGCTTAGGGCGGTGGGCGTTAAGGTATCACCAACAAGGATCACCATAGTTATGCCCTAGCCAAATCTCGTTAACAAATCTTGGTGTTATCATTGTGTTGTTATTGCTTAATCTTTCGTAGATTGTTTGTGTGGCTATGTTGTTAACAGACAGTACTAAAGCTAGATAAAACCTAGAAGGTAGAGCTAAATAGAGCTATCAACCCAAGCAGCAACCTGTGAAGAAACCTGCCTTGTTGCTCTAAACTTCAGCCACTATGGCTCCTCTTTGAAAATCTCTATGCAGTGATAAACACTTGGTTACTCTCATAGTTCGACGCACTCTGTATGAACTCAGTATCTTAGCTCAATCTTTAAGTAATTTAAAAATAAAGGGTCTCCACCATGTTGTTAACCTTTTCCACGTTATTAGTTACGTGGCCTCAACCCCGCAACAATCTAAAACGTCGTGTCAAAGGCCTCGCCGCTCTAGAAAGATCTCGCAAGCGTCAAGCATCTAGAATCCGCTATCTTCGTGAAGGCGACGCTAATACCAAGTTCTTCCACCTACGGGTCAATGCCAGAAAGCGCAAGAATCATATCATGAGGCTCAGGCAAAACTCGGGTTGGGCCGTGACACATGAAGATAAGGGAAACTTGATCTTCGATCATTTTTCCCAAGCCCTTGGGCGGCCTCCTCCTCGGCAGTTGGACTTCAATTGGGATGCTCTCAACCCTACCGCGCACCTTCTGGAAAATTTAGGTCTTCCCTTCACTGAGGCGGAGATTAAGGAAGCTTTGGACGACATGCCTTCGGACAAAGCTCCGGGCCCCGACGGCTTCTCTATCGCTTTCTTCCTCTCTTGCTGGGAGATTGTCAAAGGAGACCTTATGAAGACCATAAATGCTTTTTCGGAGCTCTCGGCGACCAGTTTCCATATCCTCAACTCCGCCAATATAGTTCTCTTGCCCAAGAAAGACGGAGCTGAGTACATCACTGATTTCAGACCCATTAGTCTCATACATGTGATCCCGAAGATCATAGCTAAAGCCATGGCACGACGTCTCAGCCCTAGAATGAATGAGATCGTGTCCCACAGCCAGAGCGCCTTCATCAAGTCCAGAACTATCCACGACAATTTCATGTATGTTCGGAATACCGCCCGCCAGCTGCATCGCAGGAAAGTTCCGGCCCTCCTCATTAAACTGGACATCGCCAAGGCTTTTGACACGGTGAGATGGGACTATTTGTTAGATCTTATGCAGCGCCTTGGCTTCCCCCAGAGATGGCGGGCGCTTATGACGACACTTTTCTCCACGGCCACCTCTCGTGTTCTCCTTAATGGGATCCCCGGCAAAGATATCCTTCATGGTCGGGGTCTCCGTCAGGGGGACCCTCTATCGCCTCTGCTTTTCGACATCGCCATTGACCCGCTTCAGAGGCTCCTGGAGAAGGCTACCGAGGCCGGCCTCATTTCAGCCATGCCTGGGGGATTGCAGGGTCCTAGGGTTTCCTTGTACGCCGATGATGCAGCAATTTTCCTCGCCCCTACTACACATGATGTTGCTGGCCTGGCTAGCATACTTCAACACTTTGGAGAAGTGACCGGGCTTGTGACTAATGTGGCGAAGAGCTCCATTGCCCCTATTCAGTGCGCCGACATAAACCTTGAGGAGGTTCTGGCAAACTTCCATGCGACTACAACCCCCTTCCCCATCAAGTACTTGGGTTTGCCTCTCTCTTTGGGAAGACTCCGACGGGTGGACCTCCAACCTTACATCGACAAGGCCGTGGCCCGCCTAAGCCCATGGAAGGGCAAGTTCTTGAATCGTGCCGGCTGCACAGCTTTGGTTAAGTCAGTCTTATCCTCTATGCCTATCTTCCTAATGACGGCGCTGAAAGCTGACAAAGGCATACTCAAGGCCTTCGCAAAAATCAGCCGTGGAATGCTCTGGGCATGTAAAGAGACGGTCAGCGGGGGGAAATGCAAGGTGAACTGGCAGAAGGTCTGTCGCCCAAAGGAGCTCGGTGGCCTGGGTATCCTGGACCTCGAAAAATTCTCTAGAGCTCTCAGACTTCGATGGTTATGGTATAAGTGGACGGCTCCGGACAAGCCGTGGGTGGGAACCGAAACCCCCAATGACGCCGCTGATTTAGATCTCTTCAACGCAGCCACTCGCGTCACCATTGGCAATGGTGCCAAGGCCTCCTTCTGGTCTTCTTCCTGGCTTCATGGCGCCCCTCCAAAGGACCTTGCTCCCCTGATTTTCAAGGCTTCCAGAAGGAAGAATCGGACGGTCCAGGAGGCGTTGGCCGATCACAACTGGGTTTCGGATATCGTGGTCGACAACTTCTCCGTTGAGCACCTGGAACAATACGCTCGCCTATGGGATCTTCTCGCCGAAGTTCAACTTGATCCAGACGCAGAGGATTCTATCACCTGGTCTTTGACCCCTAATGGGTGCTACTCGGCCAGCTCCGCTTATAAAGCCCAGTTCCTCGCAGCTCTTCCTTGCCAGTTTGGGAAAATTGTCTGGAAGACTTGGGCCCCTCCGAAGTGCCGCTTTTTTGCTTGGCTCGCCGTCCAAAATCGCCTTTGGACCGCCGACCGCTTGGCAAAACGGGGATGGCCTCATCCCCCCACATGCCAGCTCTGCAGATGCTCTCCCGAGACGGCTCGACACATCCTCTTTGAATGTCGTTTCTCCAAGCGCGTCTGGACCGCGGCGGCCTCCTGGCTCTCTTGCCCGGACCTTATGAGTAGCCTTGGAGAAGGAAGAGCCAAGGTCATTGATTATTGGCAGGCCATCACAGCGACCACTACCTCTTCTCCCAAAGGGCTGCGATCTGCGGTTATTCTTATCACTTGGGAAATATGGAAGGAGAGGAACGATCGCGTCTTCAACAACAAGTCCTCGCTACCTTCAGTCGTCATGCACAAGATCAAGGAAGAGGGAAAAGATTGGATCCTGGCAGGTGCCAAGAGCCTTGCGGATTTGATTAGCTGAGTTCTTTTTTGGGCGGAATTTTGGTCCGCCTTTTTATCTTTCTATGGCTCTGGCCATGTACCAATATAAGGCAAAAACTTTTTTGCCCGTTTCAAAAAAAAAAAAACCCCGCAACAACCTTCTAAAGCAAAGCAACTTAGGAATGCAATTATTGGACATCTCCGTTTACCCTGGAGAGGACAATTGTTGCCAAATGATAGAAACATTGCACGCTATTTCAATTGTCCTATTTTCAGAAGGAAAACTGAAAAAAAAACTAGCTTCACACAGAAATTATAATTTCCAGGAGTTGAGGCAAAAACCCCTCTCGTCTCGCGACCGCGTCGTCCCCCGCGGGCGACGGGGCCGCGCCGCCACCGCCCCTCGTCTCGCGCCCCTCCTCCGTTTCTCCCCCGCCGTCGTCGGCGTGCGTCGCCGGGCAAGGCCCGGACGGCGCCGGCGGCGGCGGCCCCTCGCTCTTCCCCTCTCGGTCTGCGCCTGCGCGGGGTAGGTGCGGCCGGGTGGTGCTCCTCGGCCGGCGGCGGTCCGGCGTGGCGGCGTGATTCCCGCACGACGGGTGGAAGGAGGTGCGGCGGTGCCGTCGTTGGCGGCAGAGCAGCAGAGGCGGTGATGCTAGGGCGGGCTGGTTCGGCCCAGATCTGGGCCCAGATTGGGGCCCATATGGGTTGGACGGGATGTCTGCTCCGAGCGCGCCGGTGATGCTCCCTGGAGGCAGAGAAGGCGCGGCGGCGGTGGCTGGGTGGCGGCGGTGCTCTGGCCGGCCTGCTGCAGCATGGCCATGGGGACTTTATGGGCTGTGAGGACCCGGCCGGGCCAGGCGGGCCTGGTTTGACCTTGATGCCATGTCCGGTCGGCTACCGCGAAGGCGGTGGAGGTAGTTCCCTCCCGCGCGGCTGAGGCACTGCTACCCTCGACCCGGCTGCCTCTCTTCTCTGCATCTAGGCCCTGCTCCGATGTCCATAGCTTGATGGCGAGGATGGCTTCAAGACCGCGGTGGCGTGTGCTGGTGGGTGGCAAGCTAGGTGGAGCACGTCGGATCGTCCGGGTTTGTGGGTTTGGTGGGCGGGAGAAATCCTAGTCGGCATGCCCGACACCGACGCGGTGACGCTTGCTGGTGTCGCCCTACCTTCCTGAAGGGCGTCGGTTGTCCCTCTTCCCCAATCCCTTCCGCGTATCGGGGGAAACCCTAGGATTAGTCCGGGCAGCAGCGGCGTTGTCGTCGTTTTCCTTGTTGAAGGTGTTGCTTGATATGCGGCGGTTCGGTGTGTGCTTGGAGTGTAGTGGAATTCTCCGGAGGGCGCAGCGGTTGCGAGTCGTCTTTGTTCTTGTCAAGTTGCCGGTGTTGGCATTATTTTCTTTTTCCTTTTTCTCTTGTGTTCTTTTGGGCTTTGGTTGTGCTGCGGCCCCAGCGTGCTTGTTGTATCGGTCGTTTGCTATATTAATATAGCGGGGCGAAAGCCTATTTCGAGGAGAAATTATAATTTCAGTTTATCAGTGCTCCTGTTTGCAGAATAATTGGATTATCCATACGTGAGTATTAGCACTGTACTGTCAAATATTATGATTTTTCTAGTGGAATAACATTATTTCTCATTAGTGTATGTAAGCTCTATTTCTACAATAGCCTGAAGCAAACTCTGTATTTTAATGTTGGCGAATTTCGTTACGTTCAGTTGGTTCCAAAAGAGAAAAACGAATCACAATGTTTCAGTGCATTATGCTAAAAAAATGTGTCAGTGAATAATTTACATATTTACCATAAGATTAATAAGATTTATAGTATAGTTGCTGAGAAAAAAAAAGTTCTAAATAACAGTATGCTTGATCGCCTTAAAAGCAGAGATAACAATGGCAATGTGCATGCTTCATGTGATACATGCAGTACTTCAGAGCATGAAAACCACGAGAATTCCACAATATCTTTACCATTCTCTTCTTATATTTCATTCTCTCTTCATTTGGCCCTTGTTTTTTTAGCGTGAAATGCATGCCTGGGGCTTTCACATGGGCGCTCATGATTAGTTATGGGTTTAAGCCTAAGAAAATGGTGTTATTTTTGTTCCGCACAAAACGGGAAATGCTGCCTCATTTTATTTAAAAAGAAGGAGAGGAGAGAATTGATCGGTTAATTAGCAGAAAACCGCCTAAAACCGATATAGACATCCAAGTCGACCATTATAGAACAAGACCACCTCGAGGGCACACATAGCCAACCCAAGTGTACACACTGCCAAAAACAAGGCTCGTCGTCAATTTTATCTTCTAATTCAGCAGTATTTTAGTTTTCTAGCACACTTTAGCTAGTGCCAAGGGATGTGAAAACTAAGTTGTCCATTTAGTGTCTAATTCAACAGGAAATGCACAATGTTTTTAAATTTTCCATTTCTTTCATATTTATCAACCAATGTCTGGGATTTGGAGTCTCTGCTTAAGTAATTTACCCACTGTGTGAGTACAATTTGTAGTTACTTGATAAAATGTTTAAGTCCCGAGCTTTAGTAATATATGTATTTAGAATTTCAAATTTTATCACAAAATTCAAATTAATTGAGAAGTTTCAAAGTGTATATGTGGGAATATAGTATCAATATACAAAATTCATCCATAAGTGCTTTAATTCCTGGCCTAGGAAATTAATAGAGACTTCTAATAGCCAATATCGCAATATTATTCTTTTATGTTTGCCACTATATTCGAGCGCTATTATTATTATTATCAGCGCAGCCTAAAGTTGAAGTGTTATTTTATAGATTTTTCATATATTGTATGGAAACTTGAAACCACTATTCAAATTTTAGTACAAGGAGATAATTGGAGCCTAGAAGCCAAGAATCCGTCTTTGTAGTTAATGTCCCTATTTGGAACTAGGAGAAATTATGTTAGTGGGTTGAAATTTAGGAATAATCACTAGTACAGAATTACGTTATGACTACGGGTCAAACCATGCCTTGGAAACGACAAATGGCTCTCTAACCAGAGTCCACTCATTAGAGAATTCACATTTGAAACAGATCTTACAATACTACCCATAGTAAATGGGCAATAGTTACAAAACTAGACTATCACCTAAGTGAACTCAGTTATGGGCATATCTAATTATCAGCTTATGATGAGTAATGCAATATACATAATAAGCTCAGTGGTGTTAGCTGCACCATCGATGGAGGCCCGCTCTTGGTTCTTGATGTTCGTCGGTAGGATGCCATCTTCCACCTCGTCATGTAGTACAAAAGTCCATGCCGACAACGTCGACTTCAGTGCATCACCGTGGACGGAGCCCCGCTTTTAAGTTTTCACGACTGTTGGATGGTCTTAGTCTGTTTTCCCTACTACACAAAAGTCTTGCTTCCGGTGACGCCACCCTAAGCGCACCATGGACGAAGCCACTCTCCTACGTCTCCGTGACCACCACGTCATCCTCGGGATTCCATCTCACCCTAAACGACCTAAAATATGGTGAAATTAAGAACTATATGTGATGCAAATAGAGAGGATATAAGTTAAGAGATAGCGTAAACAAAAATTAAAATAGAGGAAATTTAAGAACTATGTGATAAAAACAGACACAGTGTGTACTCTACACTATTTTAGTTCTAAATGAGTCGAAGTGAAGAAATAGGCATCACAAAGGCTCAATTAGAACCCAAATAGAGTGTAAATAAAGTAAAAGGCAACAAAAAAAAGTCTAAACATCCCAATTTAGCATCTAAACAGAACATGACAATGCACTAAGCAATCAACCTAAAGTCCATTTAACGGTAAACAGAGCAAAATCAATAACAAAACCAAAATACTATCAGTAAGCAAACTTTGGAACAAAAATAAAATGCAAAACTAAACATAGCAAAACATGGACCTTCAGCTCCTCTAGCGTTGGGCCCTGACTGGGAATCAGAGACTGGTCATGGTAGTCTAGAGCTCCAATCAACACAATTTGGTGCTCGGTGAAGGAGATGATGATGGCATTGTCCAATGCCTCCTAGCAGAGACGACACTCAGCAGCCTCATGGTGGAAGGCAACACGGGAGAGGAGGCATCCGACCTTTAGATTGGAATCCTCGCATTTCTCCAGATTGGAATCTTACCATCGCTAATGTGGATAGCCTATCTAAGGCTTGTTATTAATGGGCCTCGTCGGCCATGTGTATTTATTTTTAACCGTGGGCTTTCCTCATAATGTTGTCATAGAGGGATGTCCATGGTACCGTTATGTACTAGTGAATGGATAAGTTTTTTAAAAAAAAATCTTGGAAAAGTTAAAATGTCAACCTCGGAGACTTGATACAAAATAATAATCACATGTCATATTTTAATATTGTCTATTATTATCAATTTAAGTCTCATTAAACACATTAATAAAATAATTTTTATTCAAAAATGTTGCCTTAACAAATGAAAATACACCTTATATTTTCAAACGGATGGAGTACATATATACCATGGTGTCTCTTAGTGAATGTAATATTTACACCCACTACATGTATTTATTCCAACAATTTGGAGAAGGTTAAATGTTAAATACCATTTTTGTTGAATAGAGGTATGCATAATTATTCATACTGATGATTTCCTTCATTTGGCGTTTACTTGTTTGTGTTCATGGTGCACTACACCAAAGTACCATGTGTATATATTCTTCTGGGTTCTCGATGCATGTAAAATGCATCTACCTTCTTTGTAGTTATTTGTGTTATACTTCATAATATTTGCATCATATTATGTGTTATTAGGTTGATTTACATCGATTTGGGGGATTTTTCAAAAGGTCCCCTTTATTTTTGTTCTAACTCTGTTTGGCAGAAAAATCTTATGTTTGCTTCGGGATTCCAAAAAGAGCAAGGTCAAATAGCATGCTTTGGAATTTTTAAGACGCATCCAACAAGCTAAAGTGATCCATAGGGGGAGCAACATGCTCCAAATATGGTCTTGTGGTGCGGCTTGATACCCTAGTTGTTCCACTAGAGGGATCTCCCCTAATTGGCCTCAATATTTTGCATGCAGGCGCGTTTTAACCTAAACCCCCTATATATACCATGTGGCGGTATTCCTCGTGATGCATGGAGGAGGGATCAAAAACCACGAAATAGAGAGCTTGCAATCCACCATCAATGGAAGATTGGATGGAGGACCCGCTGCTAGAATCACTTCCGTCCGCCTCTCCTCTTTAACCAGCGCCTCCTCATCTCATACCATGAGAGGGGAGTAGTCCATCCCCTGGAATTGGGGTTTGTGGTAGTAAATTGATCCAATCTCTATTTGTATGATCATTGTTCTAGCCTGTATGAGCTTCCCTACATGATTATGGTGCTATCTGTAATTCCTATTGTGGATATTGTGGTATGAGATGATACTTTTAATACATTTTTCGTTGTATTGAGACTTTGTAGATTGTCATACTTTCGAAGCATGTTTATGATATATATGCATTGGTTTATTATTATATGTCATGGAAGCATCGGTGTAATGCTAGTGGTAATGCCTTGTCTACCCACATCACGAGGTATTTCGCAACATCGAGTGTAGGTAGATGAGAGAGATGTGGCATGCACACAACAAACAAAACCTTTGTTGTAGTGTGTTTTTATAAAGGAGTATGATGTATGTAGATGAGGGGCGGAGCCAAGTGATAACAATGGCACAACCGAGTGATAGAAATGGTACCACCAACATATTTTGTCTAGGGATAAAAGGTGGAGAAGTATAACGTGGAGAAGTAACAATAATCCCATGTTGCAGGACATAGCACACATATGCATACTTCTTTTTAACTATGTGTTTTAGCTACACATGGGCATTCCTCGGGCCGGGCCTAAAAATTCCCGACCTAAATTCCCAGGCCCGAGCGTGGCCCAGCCCGACCATCCGGCTTACAAATCGGGCCCAAACCCGGCCCGAACTGAGAAAATCCTGGCCCAAGCTAAGCTAAAACAATGTTTTTTTGCAAGCCCGAGCTTGGCCCGGCCCAACGTCTGGGCTTGAAAATCAGGCCCAAACCCAGCCCGACATGCAAGCCTAACCCATCCCGACCAAGGATTTTCGGGCCGGGCCGTCCGGGCCGGGCTGCCCATGCCCAACTGTAGTTTTAGCACATGTTCCCGCTATAAATGTTAACCATTAAAGCATGAAAATTATGTTTAATTTATCATCTTCTAACATGATAATCACCATTGTTTGAGACAAAGGTCAAGTGAAACCAAGAACCCACCAGGTCCATTATTCTCATAAGGTTCAAACATCCGTCTTGTCCTCTTGCATATTAGAGGATTGGAACACTTTTATATTCATTTTTTTTTACTTTCAAGCATCAAGTTAAACTTCTTTGTTAGCCAACTAGAATTATGATACTCTAGTTGGAGAGAGTAAATAGCTTTTCCTTCTTGCTCCTACAGTTTAATACCCATACTTTCATATTGAGAGGTGCTATAGTGATCATGCTCTTGGGATTATGAGTTATGCTCCTACGGAGTATGAGATTATTTTGGCAATAGTTTCTATTGCATAACCTGTGTGAGGTACTCCAAAATTATACATCACGACTCCTCCTGTCATGAAGTTATGAAAGACATAATTTTGCGCCTCTACGCATCGTGTTGTTTTTCAGACTCTGAAAAATCTTGAAAATTTTAGAGATGCAGATTGTTGTATGAAGTGTGTAAGAACAAACTTTCAACAAAACATGTATGTCCATTTTTTGTGAGACGAATATTGATGCATGCCCACAAAAAGTTAGTTAAACATGGCGAGCTTTTTAACAGCCTAGAAGCCTTTTAAAACCAATTGCACACCATCCATTTATATACACCAGTATATTGTTAAAAATAGAAGTTTGCACAACTCCAAAGGGGTGTCTTTTTCCACAACAAAGTGTACCGACCTTGCTTGAGGAAGACGGTACTGCAATAAGTCATGCAAGAGGGAAGTTTATTTGAGCTTAATAAGGATGGATCGATAAACATGCCCGAAATCGAGAAAAAGGTTTTGCCGTTGGCCATTGGCTCCAACCACTGAACTGTTCATCAGAAAGTGACATCAGCGAGCTAGTCCACCCTCAAGGAGGCTGCAAACTGTATGATTGGCACAACAAATCGCTTTTTTTGCAGTGAAGAAGAAAACTGATCAAAAGCTAGCCATCATTCCTTACTGGCCCGGTTGTCGATGTGGTACATAGCCAATCACTTCTGGTCGAAAGATATTTGTGACACCAATACGATGGAGAAAAATCGGCCAAGAAAATGTACGAGTGGGATGTGTGAGAGCTGCTGCGATCTTGCCATCTGGCCGCAAATTAGCCGATGCGTTTGATTTGATGGTGAAGTTCTTCAGTATTTAACACGATTGGAGTTTGATTGGCGCGTTTAATGCCACATCGCAACATCACACAAATTCTTGGTACCGCACGTAGTGCTGTGCAGAGGTCAATCTTTTAGGCCTGGTTTGATTATTAGAAGTACTACACATCTTTTAGGCCTGGTTTTATTACAAGTACTACGATATCTACCAACCCTCGTAGTACCCGTCTAGGGTTTTGTCCTCCCGTGGCGACAGCGGCAGCGAGTCCCAGGAATCCAATATTCTCCGACGAACGGATCCGACCAGAACTCCCCTTCTGTTCGGAATCTCGTAGTCTTCTACAAGGAACTTGCTAGGTCTGGTTGAGGCGGGATCCTCTCTTGCCGCCCTCAGACCTTGGTGCGTCAAGGCTAGTTTGAAGGACCGGCGATGCCGGACGGCAAACCGATGATTGGCGGCGAGGCTAGCGGTGGAAAGGAAGGAGATGGCAATCGGGTGAACCAGGAACAGACTCCGGTGGAGCAGGGTGCTTCCTCATCCACGGCGGCAGGGGCTAGGAGTGGCGGCATAGATGACCTCTTTGATCAATTGGATCTTGGTGATGAGGATTTTGACGACTTTGTCATTGCAGAGGAAGATCTGGTGATTGCAGATAGCACCAGATGGCTAGCAATTGGACGAATTTGCTGTGAAAAGCGTTTTAGCCATGAGGCATTTTTTCAACAGATGCAATTTGCCTGGAATTCGGCTAGAGAGATCAAGATACGTGCTGTGGGGGAGAACCTATTTGTTATTCAATGTTTTTGTCTCGGGGACTGGGAGAAGGTTACAGAACGAGGACCTTGGTTTTTCCGTGATTGGGCGCTTCTGCTTGCTCCTTACGATGGTTTCTCTGATCCTTCACGCGTGGAGCTGGAGCTCATGCCTGTCTGGTTGCAAGTGCATAAGATCCCAGAGGGATATAGGAAGTTGGAAATTGTCAAACCTCTGATTGCCCGCTCTGCTGGTGCGGTAATTACAGTGGAGATGACTCCTACGGGAAGCTTTAAGGGTGACTTTGTCCGTGCTAGGGTGAAGCATGATGTGAGAAAGCCTCTGACAAGATTTTTATCCATAGCCCGAGGAGGGAAAAGGTGTCTCTTTGCTGTCAAGTATGAGAAGCTGGGTATGTTCTGTAATGCCTGCGGTCTAATTGGACATGTATACAAAGAATGTGGCACTGGCGTTTTTGAGGAGAAAGAGCTGAAGTTCGGTGAGTGGATCCATGCAAATCCCACTGGTAGGGGACGTGGTTTGGGAGGACAACGTGGTAAGCTCCGAGGCGGTCGCTCTGATTTCATGAGCCCGGGAGGTCGTGGTGATCTCTCGAGAGATGGCGGCGGCCGTGGTAGATGCGAATGGACTGGCACAGGTAGAGGAAGAGGATCTTTTGTTGACTGGTGACAACACCCCGAACACCAGCATGGTAAAGTGGACTCAGACCCGGATTTGGCAGATACTGCTACGAGCCCAAACAAACGCAATGATACTGTCATGACAGATGCTGAGACCAATACCAAACGTAGGCTAGGTTTTTCGGAGGAGGCCATGGAGAACTCTTTGAGCCTTGGCATGGAATTACCACCTGGCACTATGGTTGTTTATGGCGATGAGGGCGAGAAGGTGACTGATGATTTGAGTGCTGACAAGAAGAGACAAAAGAAACTGGATGGAACTCCAGCATCCAGCGCTAGCTCAGGATCGGCGGCACCCCTCGAGGGTGACCGCCGGACGCAATGAGTATCCTCGCTTGGAACCCCCGGGGTCTTGGGCCGCCCCGGACGGTTCAGGAACTTGTCTGTCTAGTGCAGACACATAGGCCTAGCCTTGTTTTCATCAGTGAAACGAGGCAGAGTGCGGATAGAGTTAAGAATCTGAGATATAGACTTGGAATGAATAATTGCTACCATGTTCCTGGTGTAGGACTGGCTCTGGAGGAGGTATTGCTTTATACTGGACAGAGGAAGTATCAGTGAATGTGTTGTCCTGCAGCCACAGATATATTGATGCCCATATTGAGGGAGGGCCTTATGATACACGATGGCGGGGTACCTTTGTATATGGGGAACCAAAGCCATATGATCGTCATCTTATGTGGACTCTCTTACGACGTATTATGCCTCGATCTTCTGACCCTTGGTTAATGATTGGGTACTTCAATGAGGCGATGTGGCAGGGAGAACATTTCTCCCGCTCAAGGAGGTCTGAGCGCTTGATGAGTAACTTTCGTGAAGTCCTTTCACACTGTGATCTGCATGATCTCGGCTTTGTGGGCACCCCATGGACATACGACAATCATAGGAAGGGAGATAGCAATGTGCGTGTTCGTCTTGACCGGGCTGTGGCATCGCCGGCGTGGAACACCTTATTCCCATGGATGCGAGTGCAGCATATACAGTCGTCTCGTTCCGATCACACACCCCTGTTGCTTGCTGCTGATCACGATAGTCCCGTGCGTGAGAGAAGGCCTATTCGGCGGTATGAGGTAGCCTGGGAGAGAGAACCACCGCTTGCTGCCGCAATTGAGGAAGCTTGGAGTAGGCGTGTGGCGTCTTCAATGTGGCCTAGGCAAAGTCCAATTCAGGGCCAACATGATGGATCGACCGCATGTGGGGTGGAACAAGAGCATAGACCAAGTTTGGGGGCCATTAGTGGAGCGTTAGGCTCCATGATGGGTTCACTGTACAGCTGGAAGTCAAAAAGATTTCCGTCGATTCCGCGAAAACTGGAGAAGCTAAGGACAGAACTACAGACTTTGGCTGATTTGACTGATGAAACAAGCATCAGGCTGAAAAAGAAGTTGACTGAGGAGATGGATGAAATGTTGTATAGAGAAGAACTATCATGGCTGCAGCGGTCTCGAGTTGATTGGCTCCGTGCCGGGGATCGCAATACGAAGTACTTTCACCGTAGAGTGTCGCACAGACAACAAAAAAATAAAATTCGTAATCTGAAACGGCCAGATGGGACAGTAACAACTGACTGTGAGGAGATGGAGCAACTAGCTACAGGTTTTTTTCAGAACCTATTATTCACAAAAGATGCAAGTGTAACAACGTCCGTTATCATTCATCTTCTCCAAGCAAAAGTTGATGATCAAATGAATGAGAGTCTTACGGCACCATTCTCAGAAAAGGAGATTGGAGATGCTTTGTTCCAAATTGGACCTTTAAAAGCTCCCGGCCCGGATGGTTACCCAGCTAGATTTCTTCAAAGGAATTGGGGTACACTGAAAAATGATGTAGTGGCTGCAGTACAACGCTTCTTTGATGAAGGAATAATGCCAGATGGGGTAAATGATACATCTATATTGCTCATTCCAAAGAAAAATAATCTAGAGGAACTGAAGGATTATAGGCAAATAAGCCTGTGCAATGTTCTGTTCAAAATTGTTTCCAAGTGTTTGGTTTATCGCTTGCGTCCTCTGCTACAAGATATTATTGGACCTTATCATAGTAATTTTATTCCTGGAAGATTAATTACTGATAATGCACTCATTGCTTTCGAGTGTATTCATTCTATACAGACAGGATCTCGAGGAGATTTTTGCGCTTATAAATTGGACATGGCCAAGACTTATGACCGTGTTGACTGGAGGTTTCTTGAGGGAGTTTTAGCGAAATTGGGCTTTCATAGAAAATGGATACGGTGGGTGATGACGTGTGTGACCACCGTACGCTACTCGGTTCGCTTCAATGGTCATTTGTTGGACTCCTTCTCTCCATCACGTGGGCTACGCCAAGGTGATCCACTTTCACCCTATTTATTTCTCTTTGTTGCGGATGGCCTATCTACTCTAATAGCACAGGAAATCGAAAGTGCTTCCCTACGGGAGCTTCACATATGCCGCAGAGGCCCTGGTATTTCACATCTCCTTTTTGCAGATGACTGTCTTCTATTTTTTGAGGGCAATGTGCAGCAAACTTTGGTGATTAAATCTATTCTTGATCAGTATGAGAAAGGGACTGGTCAGCTTGTCAGCCTGGGCAAGTGCTCCATCCTCTTTGGTGATAAATGTTCTGCAGATACACAACACTCCATGCAAGAAATTCTGAAGTATGAAACACAGTGCTTTGAGGAGAAGTATCTCGGATTGCCGGTCCCTGAAGGCAGAATGAAGAATGGTAAATTTCAACCGATCAAGGAGAAATTTGTGAAACGTGCTAGTGATTGGATTGAAAAATATATGTCCAGCGGCGCTAAAGAAATTTTGGTAAAGGCAATTCTCCAATCACTTCCCACATATGCTATGGGGGTGTTCAGATTTCCTAGTGGCCTCATTGAGGAGCTCAATCAAATTGTCAGAAACTTCTGGTGGGGCGACGAGCATAATAGGAGGCGTCTACATTGGATGTCATGGGAGAAAGTTACGCGACCTAAAGCACACGGAGGGATGGGGTTCCGTGATTTCCACCTTTTTAATCAGGCACTTCTAGCTCGCCAAGCGTGGAGACTCATTGAAAAACCGGACAGTTTATGTGCAAGATTTCTTAAAGCCAGATACTATCCAAATGGGAATTTATTAGACACCGTGTTTATTCGTAACCCTTCACCGTCATGGCAGGGTGTTGTACACGGATTAGAGCTTCTGAAAAAGGGTGCCATCTGGAGGATCGGTACAGGGTCCCAAGTCCGCATCTGGAGGGACAATTGGCTTCCGAGAGCTGACTCACTAAAAGTATCGGGTAAGAAGAGGGATAATAGGCTGAGATGGGTTTCAGACCTCATAGACCCAGTGACGAGAACCTGGAGAGGAGATGTAATCCAAAGATATTTCTACCCACATGACGCAGAAGCGATTCTTGCAATCAAGCTCACACAGCGGCCCACGGACGATTTTATTGCCTGGAATATGGAAAACAATGGACTTTTTACAGTCAGATCAGCATATCGATTGGGTTTGCAGCCGTGTTTAAATCACCTCGCATCAGGCCAATCTAGCTCTGATCCTCTGGGCGATCGACCTGTTTGGGATAGTATTTGGAAAGCAAATGTCCCGCAGAAAATTCGTGTCTTTGGTTGGAGGGCTGCCACAAATACGCTTGCAGTTTTAGAGAATGTCCATCGCAGAATTAGCACAACTAGACCAACATGCTCTATTTGTGGATCAGCGGAAGAAGACACGCATCATGCCCTGGTTGAGTGCACACTTGCTAAGGCGTTACGACATGGTATGCGGAGTGTTTGGACTCTACCGCCGGAGTCTGAATTCTGCAAATCTGGTAAGGAATGGTTTCTAATTATGATTACCAACGCGGCCCCTGAGATGAGGGTGAAGCTAATATTTCTATTCTGGAGAGTTTGGCACCATAGGAACAACATTGTACATGGGGACGGCAAAGCCTCGGTGTCTGTTTCGATACCCTTTCTACAGAACTATCTGTCGTCGTTCAAGGATGCCAATGTAACCCTCGGCAGCTCCAAAGGAAAAGGCCTTCTGTACCCAAGCCAGAGTTTGGTGAGCTCTCATGTTGATGTTTCTAAATGGTTACCTCCGCCGGCGGGTGCTGTTTCTGTATGCGTCGATGCGGGCTGGGATGCTGTGTCCAAGAGAGCAGGTTCTGGAGCGGTCATCCGCGATGACCAAGGATCTATCATACGGTCAAGTTGGAAGTTTCATCCTTATTGTGAAAGTGCCGAGGAGGCTGAAGCTAAGGCGTGCTTGGAAGGGCTGCATCAACTCCTTCATACAAATCGCATTCCAGGAATCCTGGAGACAGACTGCCAAAGAGTTGTTCAGACCGTCACCTCGGAGAACTTTGATCGCTCACCATCATGGAGTATTTATTTAGAGATTAAGGATCTGCTGCGGACAAACCCGATGCTAGAGATTAAAAAGATCAGTAGAAGTAGTAACCATGTTGCGCATGGTCTTGCTAAGTTAGGCAAATCTGGTGATGTTGGTATCTTATATGGTGCAATCCCGATCTGCGTATCGGCGGCTATTGCACAGAACTGTATTTTGTAACCATACTATGTGCTGATTGCGGGCAAGTTTTCAGACGCACTCTTTTTCTTTCAGGGTACCGAAGGAGACTGGAAGATTTTTAATGAGGCGGGCTTGCTTTGCTTAATAAAGTGTGGTTTACATTCCAAAAAAAGTACTACGATATCTACACATCTGTAGAGCTGCTAGATAGCTACCAGTTTTGCAGGAACGATACCTCTTCATTATACTACAGTTTCACAATGTGATCAGTACAACGGTGCACAACTTTAGTGCAGATTCTGGTGATCGCGCACGTTTGAGAAAAAAAAAAGATCTCCTAATTATCTCTACCAAACATATAAATACAGAATATCACTGCACAAATGTAATACACATGTTGTCTTGTCTCTCTGCCTCTCTGAAGATATTGTTGTCCGATAGTCACTGAATTATTGCTGCATTTCTTTCGTTTATTTTAACTTAAAAAAAGGCCGGCTATAGCTTGCGGCTCCACATAACTCAATTATACTCATCGACACACTTATCGATCACTAAGGACAAAAATCTCTTTAATTCATTTCCTGAAGCGATATGTGGCAATCCTGCTGTTGCTTTGTTGCAGCCCCCCGTGGAGTGCAGAAACCCGTCGATCTGCAGTGAAATAAAGGAAGACGGAGAAAAGGAGCTTAGCCGACCGACAGGGGCCCTTTTACTCTGTCGTTACGAGTGAGTTTGTTGCTGCTGCTTTATGATTGTTATCCGATGGGTCGAGCACTGCTGATGGAAGGGTCTAGAAAAAGAGGATCGGTGATACTGGAACGAGTGGTAATGACTATCGCAGCATCAGCAGGCGGCAGAGTGAGCTGTGAGGCGTACAAGTTGCTGCTTTCTCTGCTTCCACGTGTAGTCTGGTGATTCAGCAAGCGCGTCGGTTCCATGAGCAATTCCAGTGATGAAAAGCAGAAACACTTTGATTTGCAGGATTCTCAAATTGCACAACAGAAACACACATGTTTTAACCGTGAAGGTTTTCTTTTTTTTGCGGGGGGTTAACCGTGAAGGTTTTCAGAAACACCGAGTATAAGCATCCACAAGGTCACCCATGAATACAACCATACAAACCAAGTCAACCTTGGCTCATTTCCCCCTTCCCCTCTCTCAAAATGCTATAGTACCCTTGAGGGTCGACCACCGCAGGCCGGGCCGTCGACGATCGCTCCGCCAGATTAGCTGGCTGGAGTGCGTCTTGGTAGGGTGTCGGAGTAGTTTAGGGTAGGATTGTGTTGTTTGTTTGGCGTTCTGCCAGAGATTGGGCTGATGCCCCGTAGTGGAGGTGGCGCCATGGATCTCCGCTGGATTCGTGGCCTAGGTGACGAGGAATCACCTCGCCAATGCCTACGTATTGTAGACTTGGGTTTCGGGAGAGAGCGACGTGGAGATTCTGAAAGCGAGATTAGGCACACGACGTACCCAGCTTCGGGTCCCCTCGGTGGAGGATCCCTACGTGCTGCTAGCAATCCACTATATGATCATAAGTATCTTTACAGGGTGCCGCCATAGCGGGGCTATGTTGTCTATATCCTCTTCCCTCTATCGGGTGCCCTGGCTGACTTTATATATGCAACCAGCCTAGGGTTTTACAAGAGTCCTAGTCGACTACTTCTTCGGGTTGCCTTGTTGGGCCTTCTCCATATTGGGCCGAGCCGAACCAGGTATACTAGTAATGGGTACCCGAAGGGTATACCTACATCAGTGGCCCCGAGTGTCTAGGGAAGTCGAAGACTTGCGTAGAGACTCCAAGCATAATCATCTCCGAAGTCGAAGAAATACAAGGCGAGGTCCATGTCGCAGATCATGTGTAGCGTAGATGATGTCTCGAAATTATTTTTTATCGGGTGCGCGGCCAGCGCTCCCGATGGGAGTAGCCCCCGAGTCTATGGGCAAGTGCTTGCACTTGGGCATAGACTCAAGTTGTACTACTCGATGAAGAACTTGACTATATTTCTGGGCGCAGCCCCTCTTTTTATCGACTCCCGTTGGAGGACTTAATGAAATCCATGCGCTCCCGATGGGAGTAGGCTCTACTCGAGTCGCAGAGTCGAGTTGAGTCTACAAACCTTTATATATTTACAGAATCGAATGAAATTTCCATGCTTTTTCTCTTTTTCAAATTCTTTGAGACCAAAGAGACACTATATTTTCTTCGTCAAATATATTGTTCAGGGATATTGGTAAATGCGGCTGGTTCATCTGATGGATCAGGTACCAGTTAACTGCTCTTATGGCAATCCGAAAAAACCTACTTCAAGATCACGTCCCTGGACATGATCTCGGGATACTGGCATAATTCGACATGTGCCGCTTAAGGTCTTACCATATGCCGAATTCCAGTTATGTTTTATCGTGTACCTAACGCGTCCGTTAGGATTTTTCTTCGTATCTGCTGATACGGAAAAAAGTAGCAGGACGCCGTCAGAGGCAGTGCCACGCCGCGCAGGACAGATCCTGGGGTCTTACCTTCGTGACCTTTTTACGAGTCACGTCACGACATTCGGAGTTTTGACCGCGGCGGACGCGTTCCGAGAATATGTTTTTTAACGCCTTGTTCGGCTGATATAATGACCCATTATTCGGGCTCCTCTATATTTTCCGCGGCATGATGGGATAGCCGAATATATTGGATTCTTCTATATTGTCGTCAGGCACATCGCCGATGCTCTTGATCGGAAACAAATGACGAGTCAATGGACCCCAAAGATTTGTGCACCTTTTTTTTTGCTTCCTCCTTGATGAAAATTTCGTCGAGTTCCTCCTTGAAGAAAATTTCTTCGGGTCCTTCTTGAGGAAAATTCTTTGGGTCCTCCTTGAGAAAAATTCTTCGGGTCCTTCTTGAAGACAATTTTTCGGGTCCTTCCTAAGGACAATTCTTCGGGTTCCTCCTTCAGGAAAAATTTCATAGGGTCCTCATCCTCTCTTGAGGACAATTTCGTTGGGTTCTCCTTGAATAAGATTTCGTCGGGTTCTCTTTTGAAGACAATTTCGTCGAGTGCGCGGCCAGCGCTTCCGATGGGAGTAGCCCCCGAGGCTATGGTCGGGTGTGCGCATCCGGACATAGGCTCAAGAACTTGCATACTTTGAAATTTGCTTTCTCCTGCACAAATAAACAAACTTTTTCTATCTTTTCCTTGACTCTTTTTTCGCATGCGGTGTCAGATGCTCGGATTCGATGATATGTAAAGTGAATTTATGCCGCACAGCCCCCGAGTGTCGTGTGTGCCAAAAGTAAATGATAATCAACTTTATGTAAATTAAAAGGAAACACTTAGCTTATCAGATACGACAGAGTCAACGCGCAATAAAGTCTTTGACTGCATAGAAGAAATCGAGCCGAAGTAGAAACCGCCAAATAGCGATGATAGATGCCGCCAAATTGTTTGATGAAGAAATAGCCGAGCCCCCGAGCGCTGCTGGAGTGACGTTATGATTGTTGCTTGGGTGCCGTATAGCAGTTGTGACCCGCGGCGAAGTCGTTGTTGAGCCCCGGAGTGTTAGTCGTGACGTCGGAAGAAGTTGACGGAATCGTGGCGTCATATAAGGTGAAGCCATTTAAGACGAAACCATTGATAATAATTTAATATGGATCCATATAGAGGATGAATTCATTGAGCCGAAAAATCCAGTAATAACCATAGAAGATGAATCCGCCGAAGAAAATAAATCCAGTAATAATCCTCGATGATAAATCTACTGACCCGAAACGTCTCGGGTAATGTTGTATATGAGTAAACCAGTAATATCCATATAGATGAATCTTATAAGATGGATCCGATGAAGAAAAATCGAATAAGCCGAAGAAGATGAATCCATTGATCCGAAGAAGGTAATTTCACTAAGCCGAAAATAAATCCACTGAACCGAAGGAGATATATCCAGAGGCGAAGAAAATAAATTCACCAAGTAATCGAGTGTATTTGTGGTAACAAAGTAATGGCACAACCCCAGTGTTGGGTGCATTTGCTGTAATATTGTAATGGTACAGCCCCCGAGTATTTGGGTATGGCGAAAGTAAATAAATAAGTGAATCTTGGAGGAAGAGGGAACACTTAGCTTTTTCATCGAGTGCAACGGGGTCATCGCTAGAGCAAGTCGTGCAGATGGCACAGTCGATGTAGACGCGCGACGCCTGGCCGGAAGTAGTCGATGAAGAAGATGCAGCCGATGTGGCAGATCCACGACGGGTGAGCCCCCGAGTGTGCGAGTGTGCAATGACGGGCGCGGTCAGCCGGACAGAGTAGTCGATTACTCGGTCGGCTTTATTTCAATCTGCAGTTGTATTGTAGTGCACAAGCTCGGGCGCAAATAATAGCTCGAGCCGAAAATAGTTGGCCAAATAAATTTTGCAAAGAGTATGTAACTGAAAATATAGCACCTGATAGTTTTTGTCGGGAATCAAGAGTTTGCCATGGATGAGTGTGCGCCGGCAGATCCACACTTGCGAACCTGTGAGGGATCAGGTCTTGACCAGTTACGTCGGTCGGTGATGAAGATCTGAAGGGTGACGAAGTTCTGAAGCACGTAGCCATTTATTTTAATGCCATCTTGATTCTGTGAACCAATCTTTCACTCCATGAGTAAAAGAAACATGCATACGTTGTTAGTTTTTAAATTCTGAATAGAAAAACAACTATATGATTAATCAATGAGAGAGAGAGTTAGATCATATCAGCCTTGGAACTTTGCTCCCGCCGGTGCTCATCTTCTGATCGTATGCCCGTGTTATTGACCCGGCCGGTGCAGCACGTGCAGACGTCGATGTGGACCGATGCGCCAGCCAGGAGCTGAGTTGCCTTTCATACTGCATCACGGTGCTAGAAGCAGCCCCGACGGATTCTGTTCCTTCGATTGATTTACGCGGATGCGCTGCCGCCGTGAAGCCGCGTACAAGGTAGCGTCTTTGCAAGAAGGAGCCGATTCCTTTTTTTTCTTTGCCACACACGATCGTGTTGGCAAGCAGCCGCAGCTGATCTTTCTTCTTTGACGGAAACCACCCGGAAGCTGATCGTACTACCGATTGCGCGGAATCAATCTCTCTACACGTCGTGGACGAAGCGCCTAATTTCGCTTTTCGCGCAAAACTTTTTGCCGCCCGCCAGATGAAGTTGCTGTCTCTTGGGCCACTTTCCTGACCTTACTCCCGCAACACTCCCACTCCAAGCTACGCCTGCTGAGCAAGATGCATTGCGATTTCCTCTTCTGTGGACGCACCTTCGCCTCACTATGACCCGGGACGGGAAGATAAAGACTTGGATTTTTCCGGCGGGCTTGATAGTAAAGCCAAAGAAAGACGCCCCAAGACAAGGTACAACTGTTGAGAAGGGGACGACGAATTTCACGATCTTCAGATGCGATTGTTGATGGGATGAGTCCCGCCCGCCTAATAAGTTCCCCAGCGGAGCCCCACGAGGATCACCTCGCCAATGCCTACGTATTGTAGACTTGGGTTTCGGAGAGAGCGACGATGGAGATTCTGGGAGCGAGATTAGGCACACGATGTACCCAGCTTCGGGTCCCCTCGGTGGAGGATCCCTACGTGCTGCTAGCAATCCACTATATGATCATAAGTATCTTTACAGGGTGCCACCATAGCGGGGCTATGTTGTCTATATCCTCCTCCCTCTATCAGGTGTCCTGGCTGGCTTTATATATGCAACCAGCCTAGGGTTTTACAAGAGTCCTAGTCGACTACTTCTTCGGGTTGCCTTGTTGGGCCTTTGATACGTCTCCGACGTATCGATAATTTCTTATGTTCCATGCTACATTATTGATGATATCTACATGTTTTATACACATTATATGTCGTATTTACGCATTTTCTGGAACTAACCTATTAACAAGATGCCGAAGAGCCAGTTGTTGTTTTCTGCTGTTTTTGGTTTCAGAAATCCTAGTAACGAAATATTCTCGGAATTGGACGAAATCAACGCCCAGGGTCCTATTTTTGCACGAAGCTTCCAAGACCGAAGAGGAGACGAAGTGGGGCCACGAGGTGGGGACACACCAAGGCGGCGCGGCCCAAGCCCTGGCCGCGCCGCCTAGTGTGTGGGCCCCGTGACGCCCTTTGACCTACCCTTTCGCCTACTTAAAGCCTCCGTCGCGAAACCCCCACCGAGAGCCACGATACGGAAAACCTTCCGAGACGCGCCGCCGCGAATCCCATCTCGGGGATTCAGAGATCGCCTCCGGCACCTGCCGGAGAGGGGAATCATCTCCCGGAGGACTCTTCATCGCCATGATCGCCTCCGGAGTGATAAGTGAGCAGTTCACCCCTGGACTATGGTCCATAGCAGTAGCTAGATGGTCGTCTTCTCCTTATGTGCTTCATTGTCGGATCTTGTGAGCTGCCTAACATGATCAAGATCATCTATCTGTAATACTATATGTTGTGTTTGTCGGGATTCGATGGATAGAGAATACTATGTTATGGTGATTATCAATCTATTATTTATGTGTTGTTTATGATCTTGCATGCTCTCCGTTATTAGTAGAGGCTCTGGCCAAGTTTTTGCTCTTAACTCCAAGAGGGAGTATTTATGCTCGATAGTGGGTTCATGCCTCCATTGATATCTGGGACAGTGACAGAAAGTTCTAAGGTTGTGGATGTCTGTTGCCACTAGGGATAAAACATTGATGCTATGTCTAAGGATGTAGTTGTTGATTACATTACGCACCATACTTAATGCAATTGTCTCTTGCTTGCAACTTAATACCGGAAGGGGTTCGGATGATAACCTGAAGGTGGACTTTTTAGGCATAGATGCATGCGGATGGCGGTCTATGTACTTTGTCGTAATGCCCAATTAAATCTCACTATATTTATCATATCATGTATATGCATTGTTATGCCATTTTCTATTTGTCAATTGCCCGACCGTAATTTGTTCACCCAACATGCTTTAATCTTATGGGAGAGACACCTCTAGTGAACTGTGGACCCCGGTCCTATTCTTTACATCGCATACAATCTACTGCAATACTTGTTTTACTGTTTTCTTTGCAAACAATCATCTTCCACACAATACGGTTAATCCTTTTTTACAGCAAGCCGGTGAGATTGACAACCTCACTATTTCGTTGGGGCAAAGTACTTTGGTTGTGTTGTGCAGGTTCCACGTTGGCGCCGGAATCCCTGGTGTTGCGCCGCATCACATTTCGCCACCAGCAACCTTCAACGTGCTTCTTGACTCCTCCTGGTTCGATTAAACCTTGGTTTCTTTCTGAGGGAAAACTTGCCACTGTGCGCATCATACCTTCCTCTTGGGGTTCCCAACGGACGTGTACATCTACGCGCATCAAGCCTGTTTTCTGGCGCCGTTGCCGGGAGATCAAGACACGCTGCAAGGGGAGTCTCCACTTCCCAATCTCTTTACTTTGTTTTTGTCTTGCTTTATTTTATTTACTACTTTGTTTGCTGCACCTAAACAAAAAAAAAAAAATTAGTTGCTAGTTTTACTTTATTTACTGTCTTGTTCTCTATATCAGAAACACAAAAAAATTAGTTACTTGTCTTTACTTTATTTGCCTAGTTTACTTTTTGCTTATTGCATCATGTTTCCTCCTAAGTACACTCTAAAAGACATACCGGTAGGCCGAGGGTCTATAATTGGAAGAGATAATATAGAAGAATTTTTCACTCATGTTAGCACCGCTGAAGATTTTGAAGATAGACACTTGGTAGAACTTGCTCCTACTTATGAAATTGCTGTTGCTTCTTTAGTACACATGCTGGAAACTAAATTTGTTAATCTCAATCCTATAATCCAACACATTTTTCTCACACTTGGTGATATGGAGGAAGGAGAGAAGAAAGACTTTGTTTTAGAAACCCTTCTTAAAGAATTTGGTGGTGTAGCAAGAGAGGCTAGAAAAGTCTTTGCTAAATATAAAATGCTTGGTTCTTACACCAATTTTGTTAGTCTCCTTGAAAAGATGGACATGGAGAGAGTAAAGTACACCAATGATATTCATGATGGTGGGGAGGTTAAGACAACAATACCTTGTAAACTCCTAGGAATGCATGAAGCTCTAGAAAATAATTATGGTTGGCTTGTTCCTGAAAATTTGTTTGATGAGAATAGCAAGCCTAAGAATAATGAAAAAGGAGCCTCTGAAACTTACATAGACGAGATAACATGCATCGTTGAGAAAACTCCCAACACCCCTGGTAATGATGTTGATGCTTCATCTCTTGATGTCATTGATTTACACTTTCTGCGCCTAGCTGAAAGGCGTTAAAGAAAAGCGCTTATGGGAGACAACCATGTTTTTACTACAGTACTTTGTTTTATATTTGAGTCTTGGAAGTTGTTTACTACTGTAGCAACCTCTCCTTATCATGTTTTTGTGCCAAGTAAAGTTTCTATGTTAAAGTTGATGTTATATTTGGGATCGCTGCGCAGAAACAGCATTGCTGTCTGTCACGAATTCTGGCATAAGTCTCTGTAAGAAATTCGAAAAAATCTGTAAAATTACCAGCGTGATCCTCAGATATGTACGCAACTTTCATTAGTTTTGAGTTTTTCCATTTGAGCAAGTCTAGTGCCCCTTTCAGGTTCGTCTTTACGGACTGTTCTGTTTTTGACAGATTCTGCCTTTTATTTCGCATTGCCGTATTTGCTATGTTGGATGAATTACTTTGATTCATTAATGTTCAGTAGCTTTGTGCAATGTCCAGAAGTGTTAAGAATGATTGTGTCACCTCTGAATATGTGAATTTTTAATTGTGCACTAACCCTCTAATGAGTTTGCTTGAAGTTTGGTGTGAAGGAAGTTTTCAAGGGTCAAGAGTGGAGTATGATATACTATGATCAAGAGGAGTGAAAGCTCTAAGCTTGGGGATGCCCCCGTGGTTCATCCCTGCATATTTTAAGAAGACTCAAGCGTCTAAGCTTGGGGATGCCCAAGGCATCCCCTTCTTCATCGACAACATCATCAGGTTCCTCCCCGAAACTATATTTTTATTCAGTCACATCTTGTGTTCTTTACTTGGAGCGTCGGTTTGTTTTGTTTTTGTTTTTGTTTGAATAAAATGGATCCTAGCATTCACCGTGTGGGAGAGAGACACGCTCCGCTGTTGCATATGGACAAATATGTCCTTAGGCTTTACTCATAATGTTCAAGGCGAAGGTTGAAACTTCTTCGTTAAATTGTTATATGGTTGGAATCGGGAAATGCTACATGTAGTAATTCTAAAATGTCTTGGAAAATGTGATACTTGGCAATTGTTGTGCTCATGTTTAAGCTCTTGCATCATATACTTTGCACCCATTAATGAAGAAATACATAGAGCTTGCTAAAATTTGGTTTGCATATTTTGTCTCTCTAAGGTCTAGATAATTTCTAGTATTGAGTTTTGAACAACAAGGAAGACAGTGTAGAGTCTTATAATGTTTATAATATGTCTTTTATGTGAGTTTTGCTGCACCGGTTCATCCTTGAGTTTGCTTCAAATAACCTTGCTAGCCTAAACCTTGTATCGAGAGGGAATACTTCTCATGCATCCAAAATCCTTGAGCCAACCACTATGCCATTTGTGTCCACCATACCTACCTACTACATGGTATTTCTCCGCCATTCCAAAGTAAATTGCTTGAGTGCCACCTTTAAAATTCCATCATTCGCCTTTGCAATATATAGCTCATGGGACAAAATAGCCTTAAAAACTATTGTGGTATTGAATATGTACTTATGCACTTTATCTCTTATTAAGTTGCTTGTTGTGCGATAACCATGCTTCGGGGACGCCATCAACTATTCTTTGTTGAATATCATGTGAGTTGCTATGCATGTCCGTCTTGTCCAAGTAAGAGAGATCTACCACCTTAATGGTTGGAGCATGCATATTGTTAGAGAAGAACATTGGGCCGCTAACTAAAGCCATGAATCATGGTGGAAGTTTCAGTTTTGGACATATATCCTCAATCTCATATGAGAATATTAATTGTTGCTACATGCTTATGCATTAAAGAGGAGTACATTATCTGTTGTCCATGTTGTCCCGGTATGGATGTCTAAGTTGAGAATAATCAAAAGTGAGAAATCCAAAATGCGAGCTTTCTCCTTAGACCTTTGTACAGGCGGCATGGAGGTACCCCTTTGTGACACTTGGTTGAAACATGTGTATTGCGATGATCCGGTAGTCCAAGCTGATTAGGACAAGGTGCGGGCACTATTAGTATACTATGCATGAGGCTTGCAACTTGTAAGATATAATTTACATAACTCATATGCTTTATTACTACCGTTGACAAAATTGTTTCATGTTTTCAAAATAAAAGCTCTAGCACAAATACAACAATCGATGCTTTCCTCTTCGAAGGACCTTTCTTTTATTTTTATGTTGAGTCAGTTTACCTATCTCTCTCCACCTTAAGAAGCAAACACTTGTGTGAACTGTGCATTGATTCCTACATACTTGCATATTGCACTTGTTATATTACTTTACATTGACACTATCCATGAGATATACATGTTATAAGTTGAAAGCAACCGCTGAAACTTAATTTTCCTTTGTGTTGCTTCAATACCTTTACTTTGATTTATTGCTTTATGAGTTAACTCTTATGCAAGACTTATTGATGCTTGTCTTGAAGTACTATTCATGAAAAGTCTTTGCTTTATGATTCATTTGTTTACTCATGTCATTACCATTGTTTTGATCGCTGCATTCATTACATATGTTTACAATAGTATGATCAAGATTATGATGGCATGTCACTCGAAATTATCCTTGTTATCGTTTGCCTGCTCGGGACGAACTAAGCTTGGGGATGCTGATACGTCTCCGACGTATCGATAATTTCTTATGTTCCATGCTACATTATTGATGATATCTACATGTTTTATACACATTATATGTCGTATTTACGCATTTTCCGAACTAACCTATTAACAAGATGCCGAAGAGCCATTGATGTTTTCTGCTGTTTTTGGTTTCAGAAATCCTAGTAACAAAATATTCTCGGAATTGGACGAAATCAACGCCCGGGTCCTATTTTTGCACGAAGCTTCCAAGACCGAAGAGGAGACGTGGGGCCACGAGGTGGGGACACACCGCGGCGCGGCCCAAGCCCCGGCCGCGCCGCCTAGTGTGTGGGCCCCCGTGACGCCCTTGACCTACCCTTTCGCCTACTTAAAGCCTCCGTCGTGAAACCCCCATCGAGAGCCACGATACGGAAAACCTTCCAGAGACGCCGCCGCGAATCCCATCTCGGGGATTCAGGAGATCGCTCCGCACCTTGGAGAGGGGAATCATCTCCCGAGGACTCTTCATCGCCATGATCGCCCGAGTGATGAGTGAGTAGTTCACCCCTGGACTATGGGTCCATAGCAGTAGCTAGATGGTCGTCTTCTCCTTATGTGCTTCATTGTCGGATCTTGTGAGCTGCCTAACATGATCAAGATCATCTATCTGTAATACTATATGTTGTGTTTGTCGGGATCCGATGGATAGAGAATACTATGTTATGGTGATTATCAATCTATTATTTATGTGTTGTTTATGATCTTGCATGCTCTCCGTTATTAGTAGAGGCTCGGCCAAGTTTTTGCTCTTAACTCCAAGAGGGAGTATTTATGCTCGATAGTGGGTTCATGCCTCCATTGATATCTGGGACAGTGACAAAAGTTCTAAGGTTGTGGATGTGCCGTTGCCACTAGGGATAAAACATTGATGCTATGTCTAAGGATGTAGTTGTTGATTACATTACGCACCATACTTAATGCAATTGTCTGTTGCTTGCAACTTAATACTGGAAGGGGTTCGGATGATAACCTGAAGGTGGACTTTTTAGGCATAGATGCATGGATGGCGGTCTATGTACTTTGTCGTAATGCCCAATTAAATCTCACTATATTTATCATATCATGTATATGCATTGTTATGCCATTTTCTATTTGTCAATTGCCCGACTGTAATTTGTTCACCCAACATGCTTTAATCTTATGGGAGAGACACCTCTAGTGAACTGTGGACCCCGGTCCTATTCTTTACATCGCATACAATCTACTGCAATACTTTTTTACTGTTTTCTTTGCAAACAATCATCTTCCACACAATACGGTTAATCCTTTGTTACATCAAGCCGTGAGATTGACAACCTCACTGCTTCGTTGGGGCAAAGTACTTTGGTTGTGTTGTGCAGGTTCCACGTTGGCGGAATCCCTGGTGTTGCGCCGCATCACATTTCGCCACCATCAACCTTCAACGTGCTTCTTGACTCCTCCCGTTCGATTAAACCTTGGTTTCTTTCTGAGGGAAAACTTGCCACTGTGCGCATCATACCTTCCTCTTGGGGTTCCCAACGGACGTGTACATCTACGCGCATCAGCCTTCTCCATATTGGGCCGAGCCGAACCAGGTATACTAATAATGGGTACCTGAAGGGTATACCCATGTCACTAGGCGTGATGTTGCTGCTGATCTGCCTCCTCTGGGTGGAGGTGACCAGGAAAGAAGGACGATCCACCTTCTTCAATAAAGTAGTGGTGGAGGATCTCGGTAGCCTGTGTAGGATTCCAGATCTTCAAGCTGTTCTGGCCGGCCATGGCGGCGAGGGGAAGAGCGGAGGAGTCTTGGTGATGCTTTCTCTTCCTTTCCCGGCCGACCTAGGTGGCGAGAGGGAGATATGGGGAGTTGCATCTCGCTATGCGCCGGCGACTAGATCCAGGTTAGTGGATGGCTTCCACCGATGGGGATTTTTACTTCTCCCCTCTTCTCTGACTCACCATGGTGGTGATATGGAAGACGGAGAAGCTGAAGGCCCTCTGGGTTGGTTTCATCTGATGCCTGCGGGGTGCTACTTCGATGAGCTTCAACAAGCAGTCGGCGTTCTTGCCGCTGCTATCCATGGCCGCAAGGGCGGCGCCTCTTCAACCTTCGATGTGGAGGCCCTGAATCAGCTCCGTCGCGGGCTCTAAGTCGCCTCTCTACGAAGTGATTCATTCCCCGCAGATAGGTGGTGTACCGTGATGTCTACGGGAGCTTCTATTCTTGTAGACAGTGTTGGGCCTCCAAGAGCAGAGGTTTGTAGAACAGCAGCAAGTTTCCCTTAAGTGGATTACCCAAGGTTTATCGAACTCAGGGAGGAAGAGGTCAAAGATATCCCTCTCAAGCAACCCTGTAATCACAAAGCAAGAAGTCTCTTGTGTCCCCAACACACCAAATACACTTGTCAGGTGTATAGGTGCACTAGTTCGGCGAAGAGATAGTGAAATACAAGTAATATGGATGTATATGAGTGGTAATAGTAATCTGAATAAAATATGGCAGCGAGTAAACATGCAACAAAACAGTAAACAAACGGAGATTCGATGCTTGGAAGCAAGGCCTAGGGATCCTGCTTTCACTAGTGGACACTCTCAACAATGATCACATAATAGAACCACTCTACACTCTTTGTTGGATGATGAACACCACTAACTGTGTAGGATTACACGAACCCTCAATGCCGGAGTTAACAAGCTCCACAGTATTCGATATTCGTGTTTAAGTAACCTTAGAGTGCAAGATAGATCAACACAATTACACCAAGAACTAACATAGCAGGCACACTATCACCATCACGCCATGAAGGAGGCATAGATCACGTCAATACTTATCATAGCAATAGTTAACTTCATAATCTACAAGAGATCACAATCATAGCCTACACCAAGTACTACACGTGGCACACACTGTCACCATTACATCGTGTAGGAGGAATAAAACTACTTTAATAACATCACTAGAGTAGCACATAGATGATATTCAACTAGATCACATAAAGAGAGAGATGAACCACATAGCTACAGCGGAGCCCTCAGCCCCGGGGTGAATTACTCCCTCCTCATCATGGAGGCAGCGATGGCGGTGAAGATGGCGGTGGAGACGGCGGTGGAGATGACTCCGGGGCAATTCCCCGTCCGGCAGGTGCGGAACAGAGACTTCGTCCCCCGAATCTTGATTTCGCGATGGCGGCGGCTCTGGAAGGTTTTTTCGGGTCTCGTCTTCTCCGTCGGTGTTTTTAGGTCAGAGACGATTAAATAGGCGAAGAGAGGGAGTCGGAGGGGCCACGGGCTGCCCACACCACCCCCGGCCCGCGCCGGGGTGTGGTGTGGGGCCCCCTGGCTCCCCTCTCATCCTTCTCCGGTGCTCTGAAGCTTCCGGGAATTATAAGGTCTTCGGTCTTTATTTCGTCCGATTCGAAAATATTTCTTTACTAGGATTTCTGAAACCAAAACAGCAGAAAACAGCAACGGCTTTCGGCATCTCGTCAATAGGTTAGTTCCGAAAACGCATGAATATGACATATAATGTGTATAAAACATGTAGATATCATCAATAAAGTGCCATGGAACATAAGAAATTATCGATACGACGGAGACGTATCAGCATCCCCAAGCTTAGTTCTGCTCGTCCCGAGCAGGTAAAACGATAACAAAGATAATTTCAAGTGACATGCCATCATAACCTTGATCATACTATTGTAAAGCACATGAGATGAATGCAGAGATTTGAAGCAATGATGAAGATAATGAGTAAACAAATGAATCATATAACAAAGACTTTTCATGAATAATACTTTCAAGACAAGCATCAATAAGTCTTGCATAAGAGTTAACTCATAAGCAATAAATTCTTAGTAGAAAGCTTTGAAACAACACGAAGGAAGATATAAGTTTCAGCGGTTGCTTTCAACTTTAACATGTATATCTCGTGAATAATTGTCAACACAAAGTAATATAACAAGTGCAATAGGTAAACATGTAAGAATGAATGCACACAGTTCACACAAGTGTTTGCTTCTAAGATAGAAAGAATAGGTAAACTGACTCAACAATAAAGTAAAAGAATGGTCCTTCAAAGAGGAAAGCATCGATTGCTATATTTGTGCTAGAGCTTTGATTTTGAAAACATATAGAGAGCATAAAAGTAAAGTTTTGAGAGGTGTTTGTTGTTGTCAACGAATGGTAGCGGGCACTCTAACCCCCTTGCCAGACAAACCTTCAAAGAGCGGCTCCCATTTTATTTTATTTTTGGGTGGCACTCCTTCCAACCTTTCTTTCACAAACCATGGCTAACCGAATCCTCGGGTGCCTGCCAACAATCTCATACCATGAAGGAGTGCCTTTTTATTTTAGTTTTATTATGATGACACTCCTCCCCACCTTTGCTTTCTCAAGCCATGGCTAACCGAATCCTTCGGTGCCGTCCAACAATCACATACCATGGAGGAGTGTCTATTTTTGTTAATTAATTTGGGACTGGGAATCCCATTGCCAGCTCTTTTTGCAAAATTATTGGGTAAGCGGATGAAGCCACTAGTCCATTGGTGAAAGTTGCCCAACAAGATTGAAAGATAAACACCACATACTTCTTCATGAGCTATAAAACATTGACACAAATCAGAGGTGATAAATTTTGAATGGTTTAAAGGTAGCACTCAAGCAATTTACTTTGGAATGGCGAGAAATACCATGTAGTAGGTAGGTATGGTGGACACAAATGGCATAGTGGTTGGCTCAAGGATTTGGATGCATGAGAAGTATTCCCTCTCGATACAAGGTTTAGGCTAGCAAGGTTATTTGAAGCAAACTCAAGTATAAAATGGTGCAGCAAGACCCACATATAAACATATTGTAAGTATTATAAGACTTTACATCGTCTCCTTGTTGTTCAAACACCTCAACCAGAAAATATCTAGACTTAGAGAGACCAATCATGCAAACCAAATTTTAACAAGCTCTATGTAATTATTCATTAATGGGTACAAGGTACATGATGCAAGAGCTTAACAAGATCTATATGAGCACAACAATTGCCAAGTATCACATTATTCAAGACATTACACCAATTACTACATGTAGCATTTCCCGTTTCCAACCATATAACAATTAACGAAGCAGTTTCAACCTTCGCCATGAAAATTAAAAGCTAAGAACACATGTGTTCATACGAACCAGCGGAGCGTGTCTCTCTCCCAAACAATCATTTATTCAAACAACAACAAAAACAAAAACATACGTACGCTCCAAGTAAAGTACATAAGATGTGATGGAATAAAAATATAGTTTCACTAGAAGAAACCTGATAGGTTGTCGATGAAGAAGGGGATGCCTTGAGCATCCCCAAGCTTAGATGCGTCTTCTTAAAATATGCAGGGATGAACCATCGGGGCATCCCCAAGCTTAGAACTTTCACTCTTCTCGATCACATTATATCACCCTCTTCTATTGACCCTTGAAAACTTCCTTCACACCAAACTTCAAGCAAACTCATTAGAGGGTTAGTGCACAATCAAAAATTCACATGTTCAGAGGTGACACAATCATTCTTAACACTTATGGACATTGCACAAAACTTCTGAAAGTTAATGGAACAAAGAAACCCATTCAACAAAGCAAAAGCGGCAATGCGAAATAAAAGGCAGAATCTGTCAAAAACAGAACAGTCCGTAAAGACGAATTTAAAGCTGGCACCAGACTTGCTCAAATGGAAAAACTCAAAACTAATGAAAGTTGCGTACATATCTGAGGATCACGCTCGTAAATTGGCAGATTTTTTCGAATTTTCTACAGAGGCCTGTGCCTAGATTCGTGACAGACAGCAATGCTGTTTCTGCAGCGATCCCAAATATAACATCAACTTTAACATAGAAACTTTACTTGGCACAAAAACATGATAAGGAGAGGTTGCTACAGTAGTAAACAACTTCCAAGACACAAATATAAAACATAGTACTGTAGCAAAATAACACATGGGTTATCTCCCAAGAAGTTCTTTCTTTATAGCCATTAAGATGGGCTCAGCAATTTTGGTGATGCACCCGCAAGAAATAGTATTTGAAGCAAAAGAGAGCTTCAAGAGGCAATTCAAAACACATTTGAGCCTAACATGCTTCCTATGCAAAAGAATCTTATACACAAATGAATTCATGAAGAGCAAAGTGACAAGCATAAGAGGATAAAACACGAGTAACTTAAAGATTCTCAACATAAAGAGGGGAAACTTAATATTATTAAGATGCATATAACCATATTTCCCTCTCTCATAATAACTTTCAGTAGCATCATTGATGAAATCCACAATATACCCGTCACTTAAAACATTCTTATCATGGTTCATATGCATAGAAGTATCATTAATTTTGGCATAAGAAGAGTTATTCTCATTAATAGTATTTGGAGCAAGATTATCAAGAATTTGAACATGGCAAACAAGTTGCATACTAAGGGAATGGTTTTTGGCAAGCCCATCATAATTATGACAAGTTTCATAAGGATAATTGTAACATGTGTCATATACATTTCTATAGCAATTATCTAAACCAGAATATGTAATATCATCATTTTCACTAAAAGTAGAGGTCTCAAATACAGGATCTTCAAGCACAACATCCCCAAGCTTAGAGCTTTCAATATCATCGTTTAAGGGGACATGAATAATGCTATCATCATTACTTTCATAATCAGTACCAAAGAGATTTTCAATATCAAAGGCAGTGTGTTCATCCAAATCATGATCACTAATATGGGTAAAGGGTATAGGAAGATCATCGTACTCAGATTCATTATCATAATAATTATTAGGCGCAACATACTTACAGTTACCTATTGTTACCTCATACACGCGGGGATATGCCATTGCCTCTTTCTCTTTATTCTCTTTCTTCTTCTTCTTCTTCTTCTTCTTCTTCTTCTTCTTCTTCGTTCCCTTCTTCTTCTTCTTCTTCTTTTCCTTCTCCTCGTTCCTTCTTTAGGAGGAAGAGGCTTGAAGGGTGGCTTGTCCGCATAACCTGATTTTCTTTTAGAAACAATAGAAGAAACTTGGGAGGATCCCTCCTTTTCATTAATTAGTTGAAAACACACAGCGGTCCTATCATATTTTGGCAAGGTGTCATCTTCTAAAATATTTTGTATGTAAGTATTTGTATGGCAATTATTAATGCAATAAGAAAAACACCCATGCAGGACATCATCAATATCAAGATCGTTAATATTTAACAAAGAAATTTTTCTTGATAACTCTTCACATTTCAAAAATAAGGTAAGTTCATCATGCTGATTAGGAATGATTTCATCATCACAATACAAATTTGCAGCACTCATGGGGTTCGAATTATCATTGGAGGAGCATTGAAAATTAAAATGACCAACTCTATGGCAAAGTTCACAAATAAAAGGATAGAGGGCACACACTTTTTCTCCAAGATCATCTAGAGCTCTAGACCACTTTCTAGTTTTTTCATTCCTGTGATGGATACAATATTCATCTTCTATTTGATTAATTCCACAAGGTCTATGTATTCCAAAAAAATTAACATGCTTATAGGAAATAGCATTCTTAGGAGTTTGAGCACGCTTATTGCAATCATTAACAACAATTTCATTCTTCATGCAAGCGTCTTTAAAAGGTTCATGATACTTATCAAAATTCTTCCTAGGCAATTCAATGTGAGAAGCAAAAGCTTTATAAAGATTTGCAAAACTTGAGAGTCAAGACCATAAGTAGCACTCATATTTCGAAATTTATCACTATCCATGAAAGTTTCAATGCATTCATAATCATAATTTATACCGACTCTTTACCTTTGTCGTTCTCCCAATCTTCAGCGTTCTCCTTAATCCGATCAAGAAGGTCCCTTTTAAACTCTTCTTTATTGCTCGTGAATGATCCAGAACAAGTAGTATCCAGCAAGGTCTTATCTTGAAAAGAAAGTCTTGCATAGAAATTATCAATGATGATATTACCTGGAAGCTCATGATTGGGGCATTTGAGCATTAAAGTCTTCAATCTCTCCCACGCTTGGGCAATACTCTCTCCATCATGAGGCCAAAAATTATATATATGGTTTCGATCTTTGTGAATTTCACTTGGAGGATAGAACTTGGAATAAAATAGAGGCACAATATCCTTCCAATCAAGAGAGCGCCCGTCCTTCAATAGTTTATACCAATGCGCCGCTTTACCAGACAGCGACATAGAGAATAGTTTCTTCTTCACTTCATCCATAGAGATACCTGCACACTTGAATAACCCGCATAATTCATGCAAAAACAGTAAATGATTTCCAGGATGGACAGTTCCATCCCCTTCATAGCGGTTATCCATAACACGTTCAATAATTTTCATAGGTATTTTATACGGAATACTTTCAGCAGGTGGATTTAAAATATCAGAAGCATCATTAGAGTTATCGCATATGGGAGATAAAGCATTATCAGAGCAAAATATTTCTTCCAAAGCGGAGGAGCAAAAAAGATTATTTTTATGTAAACTAGCTTCCCCAAGCTTAGACTTCTTCATAGCATTAGCAGGTAATTGCATTCATACTAATAACATTGCTACTATCATGTAAATAAGGTTCCATAGGTTTTTTAATTTTCGCATCAAACAATTCTAAATCAGGAAAAAGATTAAAGAGCTCACTAATTTTTTTGTTGTTTTCCATTATGCCTAACTAGTGAAAATAAAAACAAGAAACAAAAAGATGTAATTGCAGAGTCTAAAGGAAATAGCTTCGAGCACACACACAATGGCGCCGAAAAGTACCTGAACCGGAGTATGAGTGCCTTTTACCTTTCCTCCCGCAACGGCGCAAAAGTGCTTGATGTCTACGGGAGCTTCTATTCTTGTAGACAGTGTTGGGCCTCCAAGAGCAGAGGTTTGTAGAACAGCAGCAAGTTTCCCTTAAGTGGATTACCCAAGGTTTATCGAACTCAGGGAGGAAGAGGTCAAAGATATCCCTCTCAAGCAACCCCGTAATCACAAAGCAAGAAGTCTCTTGTGTCCCCAACACACCAAATACACTTGTCGTGTATAGGTGCACTAGTTCGGCGAAGAGATAGTGAAATACAAGTAATATGGATGTATATGAGTGGTAATAGTAATCTGAATAAAATATGGCAGCGAGTAAACATGCAACAAAACAGAAACAAACGGAGATTCGATGCTTGGAAGCAAGGCCTAGGGATCCGCTTTCACTAGTGGACACTCTCAACAATGATCACATAATAGAACCACTCTACACTCTTTGTTGGATGATGAACACCACTAAGTGTAGGATTACACGAACCCTCAATGCCGGAGTTAACAAGCTCCACAGTATTCGATATTCGTGTTTAAGTAACCTTAGAGTGCAAGATAGATCAACACAATTACACCAAGAACTAACATAGCAGGCACACTATCACCATCACGCCATGAAGGAGGCATAGATCACGTCAATACTTATCATAGCAATAGTTAACTTCATAATCTACAAGAGATCACAATCATAGCCTACACCAAGTACTACACGTGCACACACTGTCACCATTACATCGTGTAGGAGGAATAAAACTACTTTAATAACATCACTAGAGTAGCACATAGATGATATTCAACTAGATCACATAAAGAGAGAGATGAACCACATAGCTACAGCGGAGCCCTCAGCCCCGGGGGTGAATTACTCCCTCCTCATCATGGAGGCAGCGATGGCGGTGAAGATGGCGGTGGAGACGGCGGTGGAGATGACTCCGGGGCAGGGTGCCGAACAGACTTCTGTCCCCCGAATCTTGATTTCGCGATGGCGGCGGCTCGGAAGGTTTTTTCGGTCTCGTCTTCTCCGTCGGTGTTTTAGGTCGAGACGATTAAATAGGCGAAGAGAGGAGTCGGAGGGGCCACGGGCTGCCCACACCACAGGGGGGCCCCTGGCCGCGCCGGGTGTGGTGTGGGGCCCCCTGGCTCCCCTCTCCTTTCCTGCTCTCGAAGCTTCCGGGAATTATAAGGTCTTCGGTCTTTATTTCGTCCGATTCCGAAAATATTTCTTTACTAGGATTTCTGAAACCAAAAACAGCAGAAAACAGCCTTCGGCATCTCGTCAATAGGTTAGTTCCGGAAAACGCATGAATATGACATGTAATGTGTATAAAACATGTAGATATCATCAATAAAGTGGCATTGAACATAAGAAATTATCGATACGACGGAGACGTATCATACCGCGGCAGCAAGCTCTCGCTGGAAAAGGCTCCAGAGCAGCTGGCTCTGGTTTCTTGGCGGCGACGCCTGGAGGATGCCGGCGACGAGTGGCAGAGACACCTTTGTACTGGATTGCGTTGATCTTGTTTCTTGTAGGGTGTTTTCTGTAAAGTGTAGGTCCCTTTCTTCAAATATTAGGTTCTTAGAGCGAGTATTTGCAAGGGGCTTACTGAAATTTGTAATCCTGCCACTTTAATGGAGTTATCTGGGGTCTTCCAGACCCTCTTTGTGTGAAAAGAAAAAAAGAATACAACCATACACAACGCCTACTGAACTAGTATCATGAAGAACACAAACCCTTCAAAATCCCTTTGAATCAAGTATACCCTCGGTCTCCTTTGATGCATGGTTAAGTGAAGAGAAAACATTGGATACAAGGTTCTACTTTGGCGGCACTATTCATCCATTTAGCTTGAAGGAGTTGAGCGAAGGAAAATCTGAAGAAGGTTTCATGTTGGTTTCGGTCCTTTTCTATTGTTGCGTATTGAAAATCACTAATGTTACACCGCAAACCCTCCCGAGCTGGCAGTAGTTACTCATCGTTGCTCTCCAGATTCTAGATTGGCATCCCAATCCAACACAAAGTCTGTTCAGCGAATTTTGTCATCACTCACTCTTGGAAACTTTTCAGTACATCATCTGATACCAACTGTGACACCACAATCGTTCTCGGGCATATAGTAGTTACTCCTGGCTTGTTTCTAGGCTGTAGACTTGTGAAAAAACAGTTCTGAGCCCGAGCTCATATGTTCTTGGTTCAGTAAAAAAATTGAAAAAAATAGCAAACAAAATTTTTAAAATCTGAAACTTTTGTACAATGAACATGAATAAGTTCTCTAACTTCACATCAAAAATCTCCAAGAAAAGACATATATAGTGCTCTGTGCCAAAAAAAAAAGGAAAAATGGGTGCCACCCAGACCTTAGGCGTCATATAATTCATCGTTTCGATATGTATTTTGCCTAGTTTTGTTTTATCGGACATTTCATTTGAAACTTATAAACGGCTGTGTACATCCTGGTTATGCAGAGGCTGGATGTAATTGCTTTCCAAAGTAATAAAGCATCCTTTATCGAAAATTTAGAACATCTAGATTTGTTGCTTACATCACTCCGATTTCTCTACATATGTCTTTTTTCGGAGATTTTTTGTGTGTTGTTAGAACATTTGGTCATGTTCATTGTACAAAAATATCAGATTTTTTTGAACTTTTTTGCTATCTTTTTTTTATTCAACTAGGAGCATATGAGCTTGAGTTCATAAATGCCTTTCCCGTAGACTTGCCTCACAGAAGGACACAAGCCCTTTTAACACACATTAAACATTGTGGGATTTAGATTTCATGGTATGTTGTATTATGGGAGCTGAAAACATCTACGTAAGTACTAAGTAGGTTTCATCACATGTACACATGCAGGAAGTGTCATGAAGAAGCATGTGTTTACCAAATTCCATAGTTACAAAAGCAAAATTTCAAGAGTTTGGACCAAGTGCAAAGTGCAAAGTGCGACCAAGGAGAAGAAAAAACCCGCTCCCGTCGCCTCCCCCGTCGGCAACCGGGGCGCCCCATCCTCCCTAGCCACTCTCCCCCCCCCCGTTGCGAGTTCTGCTCTATCCGCTCTGCGTCCTCGCAACGACGTCCAGATTTCTGACTCGGTGGGATCTAGGCGAAAGCTACGCACATGGCCTTGCCATCGCCGGTGATGGCGTCACCCTTTTGGGTGTCTTCCCCTTGTTGAAGGCGTCCCGAAAATGATCCTCCGTTTTGAGCTGATGGATTCTATCCATCCGCCTCATTCTGCTCCCCTTGGTGGCCCCGCTTCGGGCAAGCTTCTCTGGTATTGTCTTGTGGATCACCCTTTGATCTCTCGTTGGCGTTCTAGCCCTCTCATCTCGTCATCCGGGCTACTTTTACACGGCTTGCTTCGGTAGCTGACGGTCTGCCTAGTGCCTTGGGGTCTTTGCTAGGTCGGCGTCTGGTCGTAGTTTCACCGGCGTGCCTATCCCAAAGCCCGTGGAAGATGGTGTGTTCCTGGTCTGGACCTAGCCTGAGCTCGAGGGTGTCGGTTCGGAGTCTGGGTGAAAGCTTTGCAGGAACTTGGTCTCTGCCGACAACGATGACGCACTCGCGCGACATGCACCTTCTTGGAGGCGTTGTTGGACTAAGACGTGCTCTCTCCGGTACAACAGAAGACAAGGCTCCCTCAACCTAGCGCTTCTTGGCGTTTTCCGTGTTGTCTCCTATTGTTGGTTTCTCGGTGTGCGTGTTGTAAGTGTGTGTTGTTAATCTTGGTGTAACTCCTGGCCGGTTTATGGCTTCGTTAATTCAAAGCCGGGCTCATTTCAAGCCTTCTATTTAAAAGAGTTTGGACCAAGTAGATGTTTTTCTTTGTCATTGAGTATGATCCCCCGCTTAACAAGTTACCATTTATAATCCTGCAAATATTTCTGATAAACCCCTCGGAAATTCCTTCGAACCCAATCCTAAATGTGGAAATTGTACAATCGAAAAACTACATCAAGAAAAATATGTGGGATTACAGTCCCACTTAAATACTATGAAACCAGATTTCACCAAATGTTATTTGATTACACTTCTGCAAAAAAAATGCAATTTCGAAGATTGTTGTTAATGGAAGCAAATTATCCAATGGATCGGAGCACAAGAAATCTTGTCCTAATCAAATAATCCACATACGAAAAAACGCATGCTACATAGGAAAGAATATTACGTACTATAGTGTAATCAACAATCTTTGGTCAGAGTTCGAAGAAATAAACTTTAGAAGCTAGAGCCATGACACTGCAATCTTACAGGTTACAGCTTCTGAATCCTGCGAGTAAAAGAGGCTCTAAATTTTCTATTTTTTCCTTTCAAATGGCACGAACAAGAAATTTTCATCCGTTTTCTGTTTGCTTCCCTGAAGCATTTCCCTTTAATCTATAACCTTGGCCGCTAATTTGATCCAGCGCCATGATTGTATTGCCTTAATCAGGCAATAGCATAACCCTACGAAGTAGTGTGTAGACCCATCTTAACCATCCGACAGCGAGAACATCCAACTACAGCTTCTTCTAAAGCCTGTTCAGTCACTGAATTAAGTATCTTACCCACTTTGAACTGTCACATCATTCGAGTTACTAAAACCAAGCTAAAGCACTGATAAGTCACGACGAGCAGATCGGTTTCTAAAGCTCTTTTTCCCCATTAGTTACCTATAGTGGTTTCAGTTTCACCAGCTAGTTAGCAGCTAATAGAGACCCTGTATCTTAACGATCAGTCGGTTCCCAAAAGCTCGCACACATTAGGTACAACGTCTCGAGTCAAGTCTAAACCTTTGCAAGCCTCATAATCATCTCAAAAATTGCCCTCCCCACTAGCTAGAATATATTATCACGGACTAAACCCCTATTTCTCAGTCCTTGCAGCGTAATTTACACGTAAACCGCAAAGGTGAAAGCACGCGAAAACACTAAATAATCCTAGCACTGAGCTCCGATGAACAACACACTGAGGGCACTTCCCCGTGACCCGTGAGTCGGAGATAGGTTTAACTAAGTTGATCAATCCCCGCCACTTTTACGAGGTCGTTGTAGGATGATACGCTTACCAGATCGAGACACGATCTTCGTTTCAGCTGGTTTTCAGACAAGCAGACAAGTGCTGCATTCAGAGTATGTATGTTTACTTAATCATGGTGGATCTTGGCTTTGAATAATTAATATTTTGAGAGCATGCTCGCTCTATCATGGCCTAATTGGCGGGGTAGATAGTTTGGCGAGTGCATCCTCTTTGCAACTGGTGTCCCTGTCGCTGCTTTGCGCAAAGTTTACAAGGTATTTTCATGATTCTGTACACGCCGCTGCGGTGTTTAGCTTAGCAAGTTGCAGTTGTTTACGCTGCCAGAAGTTTCCTCGCCAGTGTGAAGAAAGAGCCGACAGATCGATAAGCACGTTATTAACTTGTGTGGTCTATTGTGAAGCATGCGTGCAGATATTTGTTTGCCGGTACTTAATGCAGTATTATGTATAAGTGGATGCAAATGGTGCTTAGAACTGAGCAATGGAAGCTGCTGACACAGACAATACTACGGTCTTGTCTGGATTTACATGATGTTTTATTGGCTTCCATCAGAACTGAACTATCTCCTGTGAAAATTGTGTATTCCAAATGATTTTTTTTTCAATCATTGGTTACTGTCAATCAGTTTATGCCATCGAATAACTCAGTGGCAACTCCTGCTCTCCAGTCATATTTGTTTTGGGAATAATTTTTCCTTAAAATAAAATAAATCCTTGGAATAACTTGTGAAAAATAGGTTCTGGTATATAGCATGATGTCTTTGCAAGCCAGAATATCTGAAGCGCTGAACTGGTGTTTTTGACGGGGGTGCTCTGAATTTATTCCGCAAATAATGTGGGTGTTCCAAATGGGCCAGTTCGAGGCTCATCTGATTGGAAGAGCCAGATGAAGGTCTGTCTGGTCCGAATGAGGCTGGAAAGGCGAGCTCCTATACATCGCTTCCAGCGGGAGCGATGGTGGCTCCGCTCAAGGCCTCCTGCCTGGGCCGTTTCAATTGCGGCCTAATAAAGGTACGGTTTCTTTCTCTCTTTTCTTTTTTGTTTCAGTTTGATTTTAAAAAGTATTAAGATCCGAAAAAGTTCATAGCTGGAAAAAGTTTGGATTTAAAAATGTTCAAATTTAAAAATTGTTCGAATCTAGAAAATGTTCAAATTTAAAAATGTTCAAATCTGGAAAGTATTTGAATTTTAAAAATGTTCAAATCTATAAAAAAATGTTTGAATTAAAAAAATTTCAAATTTAAAAAGTGCAAACTTTTAAATATTGAATCTGAAAATGTTCTAGTTTTTAAAATGTTCAGATCTAAAAATTATTCTAATATGAAAAAGGTTCAAATTTAAAAATGTTCAAAATTCGAACAGTTCAAAAAAATGAAAAAAATGTTTGTATTTAAAAAGTTCAAAAAAGTTAAAATTCAAGATTTGAAAACATGTTCAAAAACTGGTCAGAAAAAACGGAAAACGACGAAAAACCGAAAAGTAGAAGAAAAACCAGAGCGAACCAGAGAAGACCACTTAAAGCCGAAGAAAACTTAGGAAAAAACACACTGCTGCTGCTAATGGGCCGGCCCGCCCGTCCACCGCTTCAGGCGAAAGCGAATCGCTCCCGCAATGAGTGGGGAATAGGGATCGCCGCTGGAAAGTGGGTTTCCCTATACCCCGCCCCGCTGCGCGCGCGAGCAAACTATCGCCTAAAGGCAATGTCAGGTGGGCCAGCCCATTTGTTGGTTTGCTCATTCAAAGAAGTAGAGTTGTCTTTCACCTAAAACAACATCTCAGCTCTGTCCTAGTGGTTGGCAAACATGTTCAGGACATTTTGACCTAAGTTCTAACCCCATCACCTCCACGGTTCGCAACCATTTTTTCAAATTGAAAAATAAAAACATAAACCTAAACAAGATTGGAATTTGAGAAAATTTCGAATCTGGGCAAAAAAAATTGCAAATTTAAAATATGAGCAAAAATTAATTTGAGCAAATTTCCAATCTAAGCGAAATTTATATTTGAGCAAAAAATTATTCAAAATTTGAAAACAAATTCAAATTCAAAAAAAATAGAAAAAATAACAAAGAAAAACATAAAAATAAAAAAGAAACCGACGAAAACCGGCCAACCAAGAAAGGAGAAAAACGGAAAAAAAGAAAAAAAAGAATCAAAAAGTTATAGATAGTTCCTAAAACCGGACTAGCAACGCATGTGGGCCGCGACCCAGCCGCTCCACCATGCATGCGGGCGCTAATACGCCCCGCAGCTGGGCGGGAGATAGGTTTTTCCCTTCATGCGTACAAATTGCTCTCAAATATAATGTTTTTTACCAAATTTCAAATCGAAGTAAAAATTACTTTAAGCAAATTTTGAATCTAAACAAAATTTATATTTGAGCAAAAAATTGTTCAAAAATTGAAAACAAATTCAAATTCAAAAAAATCAAAAATAGAAAAAATAACAAAGAAAAACATAAAAAGAGAAAAAAGGAAAAACCGAACCAAAAAGTTCTAGATAGTTCTTAAAACCGGACTAGCAACGCATATGGGCCGCGGCCCAGTCGCTCCACCATGCGTGCGGGCGCTAATACGCCCCGCAGCTGGGCGGGAGATAGGTTTTTCCCTGGAAAGTGAAGGGTATGATCAAGAAAGGGTAACATGTTGGCCTTGTTCACGGGAATCCTGAATCCATGCGGTATTTGACGCAAATGATATATCCCGACCATGTCAGTGGCACGGTACGGTACGGCCCAGTTAGGCGCTCTAACGTTTTTTTTTCAACTCTGTTTCTTTTTTTATTTTTATTTTTCTGTTTTCGTTGCTTATTCTTTTTTATGTAACATTCAAAAAAATTAAGGTTTAAAATGAATATTTTTTTAAAAAAAATCATCAGGTTTTGAAAATAGTAAAATTAAAAAATGTTCAAAACTAAAAAGCATTCAAATTTGAAAAAAGTTTAAATTTACAAAATCTTTAAGTTTGGAAAATGTTCAAATTGAAAAATGTTAAAATTTGTAATATAAATAAATTTTGAATTTTGAACATTTTTGAAATTCGAACAAATCTAAAATTCGAACATTTTAAAATATGACCAATTTCACATTTAGTAAAGTCAAAATTAAATTATAAAGTTAAAGTAAAAAATAAAAACATAATTTTCTTTTGAAAATATGTTTGTTTTTCTGAAATAGGACTATAAACAGAAAAGGAAAAAAAAAAGAGGTTCACCTGATGGGCCATGGCCCAATTAACAGCCGCCGGTTCGCACGGGTGTGTGGCACCACGTACGTGCCGATCCAGCTATTTGGGTCTCACATCATCACTTAAACGCCTTTTAATCTTTAAAAAAGGCTTTTTTTTTCTTCCTTTTGCATTTCATCTCTTTTTTTATCCTTGACCTTTTATTCCCAAAGTTGGTGATATTTGGAAGTTGCTCGGGTTGCATAAAATGATCTTTCAAGGTGTGTAGCTTGGAGAGGGATGGTAATTCGGTCCTCGAAACATTGCTGCGTGACCAGTTGGCCAAACCTCTAGATCGCTGATGTCGGCAGGAATGATCTTGTGGCGATGGCAATCTAGTACATATGGTGGGATCGCCGTCAGGATACTCATGGTGAGACCGTACAATCTCCGACTCAAACCGCCCATACAATCTTGATTTTGGCACTGAACTATTCAATCTCAGGGAAGAAGGAGGTGGGAGTTGCTAGGCATGTATGGATTAAACCCCGAGAAGATTTCGTGAAGCTTAACGTCAATGTTGGCTTCAATATATGCGCAGGATTATGAAGCACATCTGCCGTTCTCCACGACCATCGAGGATCTTTCTTGCAGCTAGCCGCAATGGTACAGCTTGGGCGATCTGGGTGGCGATCTCGCCACTCCATCGCCGGTCACTATATCACGGTACAAGAGTTGTGGCACTTCAAAATGCCCCTAATTTGAACCAAAGTGCCACTAATTAGCTATAGGGGCACTTTTTCAAGTGCCATCTTTACTTGCGTCTCTAAAGGTATTTGGGGCACTACCTAGAGGCACTTCTCAAAGTGCCACTAAATCTAACTAGGGGCACTTCTCAAAGTGCCACTAAATCCAACTAGGGGCACTTCTCAAAGTGACACTAAATCTAACTAGGGGCACTTCTCAAAGTGCCACTAAATCCAATTAGGGGCACTTCTCATAGTGCCACCAAATCCAATTAGGGGCACTTCTCAAAGTGCCACTAAATCCAATTTGTGGCACTTCTAAAAATGCCCCAAAACGAAATTTGTGGCACTTCTAAAAATGCCCCAAAACATAATTTGTGGCACTTAAAAAATGCCTCAAACCAATTTCGTGGAACTACAAGAAATGCCCCTTATTAATCCAATTAGTGGTACTTTGAGCAATCCCAAAAAGAATTATAAACAGATAAAAACAGTGGCAGCATACAAGAAGCACACAATATGAACATATGTACTGTCATACAAGAATAAGCACACAGTGCCAACACATTAATCCAGTGCACTTTATTCTGTAATTATCACCCAATATCAGTTACAGACTGTAAACACAGTGTCAACATAGTATGTAGTGGATGTTCAGCACAATATCTCAATACGTACTCTGTGAACATCATCACCATGTTTCCAATTCAAACACCATCACAATGTGACAGCATCACCTTCAGTTGATCCCAGTCTTCAGCAGTGTACCTTGAGAGAAGTAGTAATTTAATTCAGCAAACGAAGAGGAATATTGTACTAAAAACAGCATGTGTTGGTGGCAGGGGAGAAAAACAAACTTCAACAACAGCAAAAGCGCAGTTCATTGTACTACCGGAAAAACGGAGTAGCAACACAAGCCTTCTCACGAGTTCACAACACATCCCTGTTGGCTTATTGCGCCAGAAATAATAAGAACAATCTCAAGAAACCATCAAAGTCGTCAGGCGGGAATAGCGCAGGTACTGAAATCAGAAACCGAGGGCCATGGCAATGGCAACACTGAGACCCAAGGCAACTCCAGATCCAAGCAAGCTGCATCCAGATGCTATTTGCGGTACCGGTTGTCTCCTCTCAGGGGCAGTCTTGCTAGCCTCAGGAAGGCAAGAGTTGGCGGCCCTCACCAGCTATGGTTTCCGGCATAAGTAAATCCCATCAAACCCGAGGAGGTTCGACCATTTTGGCTGCATTGGACTAAGACTTCAACACCCGGTAAAATTAGCTCTTAACGTCAGCACCATGCTATCTAGGAGCAAATTCACTGCACGTCCTCTACAGGCTCGGGAATATTTAGTGGAAGTAAAAAACTACTAACTGGTACTACAACTGTCTGCATGCATGATACAAAATGGAATATTTGTCTGTCGACCTAAAGATCAAGGTGGCTTAGGTATTGAGGTACTCGAACTCAAAAACAAATCCTTATTGAGTAAATGGCTCTTTAAGTTGCTGAATGAGGATGGGATGTGGCAGGAGCTGCTACAAAATAAATACTTAAGACAGAAGACCTTATCGGCAGTCCAAGTTAAGCCCACAGATTCTCCCTTTTGGAAGGGTTTAATCAGAGTGAATGGCGAGTTTTTAAGAGGGGTTCTTTCAAGATTGGAAATGGGATGAATACTAGATTCTGGGAAGATACTTGGTTAGGGAAGACCCCACTAGCACATCAATATTCGTCGTTATACAATATTGTGCGGCATAAAAACGTAACAGTAGCTCATGTATTAGCTCAAACCCCGTTGAATATTAGTTTTAGACGGGCATTGTTGCGAAATAGATGGACTTTATGGTTACAGTTATGCCAAAACCTTATGCTGGTAAATCTTAATGATGAACATGATCGCTTTGTTTGGGGCTTAACAACCAATGGCATATTTACGGTAAAATCTATGTATGAGGACCTTATGAGTGATCACACCCCATACCTGAGAAAATATCTATGGAAGGTTAAAGTTCCGTTAAAAATTAAAATATTCATGTGGTTCCTCAGTAACAAGGTGTTGCTCACTAAAGATAATTTAGCTAAACGGAATTGGAATGGGTGTATGAAATGTGTTTTTTGTGGCGGACAGGAAACCGTTGAACATCTGTTTATTGATTGTCCTTTAGCTAAACTTCTTTGGCGTACGGTCAATTTCACCTTTTCTCTTCCACCTCCAACCAACATTACAAATATGTTTGGTAATTGGTTAAATGGAGTAGATAGACAAACTAAAGCTTTTATCCGAACTGGGGTTTCGGCTTTATGTTGATCTATTTGGAGGACAAGAAATGATATTATCTTCAATAAAAAAAACTCTTTTATTTCTTGCAGGTTATTCATATGATGGCACATTGGGTCCAGCTATGGGGCCTCCTCTCGCCGGAGGGACAGCAGGATGCCATGACTTCTGGATGCATACGGCTCCAGACGGTCGCTCATGATATCTTGTGTCAGGCTGGCTGGCGTCATTCTAGGAGAATCCAGTGATGAGCACTATTACTATGTTTTATTTTTTACGCTGGTTGATTCTTGTATCAACTGTAGGCGATGATTGAGTTCTGAGACTTGTAAAACTTAACATTTACATTCTTTTAATAAACGGCCGTGTGTATCATCATGATGCAGAAGCCAGGGTTAAATTCCCCATTTTGAAAAGAAAAGAAAAAAAGCTGCAATGGTACTCCTTTTGTTCTTGATGCTTCAACTGCGGAGGCGTGAGCTTTAGGTGATGGCTTACTGTTGGCTAACCAGATTGGGTGGAACAAATTAGAGATCAATTCTGATTGCATGGAAGTGGCTGATGTGATGAAGAGTGGCGGGAATTCTCTTGTCCTAACGCTCTCTATATATGAGGAGTGTAGTTTTCTTAGTCGCAAATTTTCAAAAAAATTACTTTGTTACTATCCAAGGGAGGCTGATAGGGTTGAATATGTGTTAGCTAGTCATTCAGAGGGTTCCCAATCAATTGTTTGGATAGAGGAACCACCTGATTATTTTGTTGGTATATTAGCGGACGAGGTATATTTGATCTCGAATTAATAAAATCCTCCATTCTAGCTTTCCCTTAAAAAGTTATACTATTTGTTTACCTTTTCACTTCTAATTTTTTCCTGAATTCAATAATATTATTTTGGAAATATATGAATAAATATGTAAACTTTTTTGTAGTTTTGATTTTTTGATTTTTAATTTTTTTAGACATATGAACAATTTTATCAATATGGACATATTAGTTGTTGTATGCACATTATTATTATATATATGAATATCAATGTAGAAATAAATATATAGAAACTATAACTTTATGGTTATTAATTTAGAAAAACGTCAACATGCATCTTATTCGAAGCCCATGAAAAATTCCACCAAACTATATGGATAAAAACAAGATTTTTTTTCTCTTGAGCTAAAGGTATATACTCAGTGTTCAATTCTAGTTTCTAAACATTAAAACCATATAGTTGTGTTCCATGATTCTAGTCAGAACAGGTTGATCCATGTGGGGGAAAGCCTAGAAAAATAGGGAAAAAATAAATAAATGGGTGAAACAAATTAATATACAAAGCTAGGTATGATAAAAAAAAACTAGGAAACATAAACATCATAGTAAAGGTAGAAAGAGGCCGTTCTAAACAAAATGTGGTCGTACTAGAGAAAACAAAAGGATAGAAATCATAGATGTTCCCACCGAATACAATAGAATATATGAATTCTTTAAAGGAAAAAAGATAAACTTATGATTATCAAAGAAAACACTAGAGAAGTCATGAAAGCATCATTATACATCTATTTTTTTATGAATGGGCTCAATACTTGCTTTTCTCTATTTTTATGTTTGTTCATTCCTCTACTTTTCCTCTGTTTTATTTTATGATTATTTTTCATATTTGTAGAGAACCATTTTAAAAATATGGGTTTTTCTATTTTTTCAGGCTTAACTTTTTTTATTATGATTTATTTTCTTTTGTTCTCATATACGGAGAATATAAGAAGACATTGATTCGGCCCATGTGTGTGCGAAAGCATGTCGTTGGTCGTCCCATTTTAGCTGGGCTGAAGACCTAATTCCTCAAGCACTGGAGGTAAAAGATTTAGGCATTTTCTTGTAAAAGGATAGAGTCTGTATTGAAGCTAAGAAAATACTAATAAGTAGGGTGTACTCGTCATTTAATTTGAATCCTGGGCACTAGTTCTCTTGTTGTATTAAAAAAATCAAAAATTAGATTTACGTGTTCAAAAAATTTATGTAACAAAATTCTAAAACGGGCTGATGATGTATCCTACAAACGTACAAAATCTCAATTACAAATGTTTCATTTTCCAAGCTACACAAAAATAACAAAGTCTTCTTTTTCTTTAAAGACTTGAATCACTACTCAGATCCACACATTTATTATTTTTGTGTTGTCTAAAATACAAATTATTTCCAACTGAAAATTTACGTGTTTGTGGAATACAATACTTGCTACATTATAATTTATTTTCAGAATTTTTTTCAAACTTATAAATGTGATTTATAATTATTTTTAAAATAGAAATCACTGGTGCACATGTCCACCAAATCTCTATCCGGTGTACTCGCAACAATGATCAAGCGTGCATCAAAGTTTTGGTTGTAGTAGCAGAAAGGCAAGCATACATATGACATACTAGCTGAACAAGCGAGCTTCGCCTCGCCGCCTGCATGACGTGGCCAAGCGGTAGATATGCAACCTTTTTTTTTTGTCTACGATAGAAGCAGATGTAATGTGTTTAAGTTGTCTGACATTGTCTTAATGTCACACGTACATCTAAATCAGTCATACGTCGCTCGATCGGTGACAGAATCATCTCAATAAACTTCTCAACCATGATTTGTCGAGTATCGACTTCAGTGCCTTAAAGTTGTAAGTTAAGGGACATCACCATAAACCAGACCGGGTTGTCTTTAGGAGGAGTACTTTAGTTACTCAAATCTGTCATCCTTCTCATTTATCCATTCGGGGTGATAGGCAACAGAAACAACCATAGCAAGAACAGAACTGGAAGTGAGCAACATAACAACCACAGTTGTAAAAACAGAAAGCAAGATGACAAAATTCATCTGGTACTTATTCTGAAGAGAAAGGATATCCAGAGTCAGCTCATTATTTTTTCTTGAACCACAGCTAGCTGGTAGACTTAGGCAGCACCGCACAGCTCACAACAATCAAAGGAAGAAGTGTTCGCTTTGCTTTAGGATCAAACCAACCATATACTGAACTGTTCAAAAAGAAATAGGGGCGGCTTAAAGTGTAGATGAATTCACTTTTCTGGCATTAGTCCCTGAACCTCTTAGAAGTAAATGCTCTTATGTTCCTCACTTTGTCGCGTCATTATAAAACAAATGCACCATACTGGATATAAAATGATATTCAATGACAGTTTAACATGTATATCATAATACCTTCAGAGAGTAAGTTAATATTAAAAATGAAACGTGTTAACACTTATATCAGTATAGGCAGGATGAAACGACGGGGTAGTTCAACAATCTAAAAGTAAGATCGGCATGATTTAGTGTTATTTGAGGACAGAACAAATTTGGTGGCTAACAACTGAATATTCTGCAGAACTTGCAGGTGTGTGTGGACTCTTAATTATCGACTCAAAAGAAAGCTCAATAGCATGCGTCCGATCCAAAATAACAGCCTGGATCAGATGGAATGAAACAGATGCAAAACAACTCGGTAGAGTGAAAGCTACTGACGAATTCCTGTTTCAGGAAGAACAACAGCGGGCCGCGGTCTGCTTATGCTGCCAACCAGATTGGTGTTCTTGGCGTCTAGCGCCAACGGAGATGCATTGAACTATCACCTCAGAAAGAGGAAAATCCTCCAAAAAAAAAATGCAGCATCACCTCATACTATGATCCATGGGGATTAATATACATCCTTCCACATAACCCCACGGTACACATACTACGACACCTGAGAAGGCATGTACAGAACGATTTTCTTTGTACCTGAGAACAAAACATGAAACGGATAGCTAGGTTATTGAATATTGTTTAGTTATTGCAGAAAAAGGCATATTGATCAACCCGCCCACCTTACCCATGTTTTCTCACATTCTGAACACATCTTCTCACACTGATCAGCCAAACCAAGAGCTAGAGCTTAACTTGCACTCTTCCCAAAATAACTGGAACCCAAAGAACATACTCCCTCCATTCACTAATGTAAGACCTTTTAGCGTATAGATTCATTCACTTTGATCCGTATCTAGTCCATTTTTAGTGTATAGATTCAATCATTTTGATCCATATTTAGTCCACTTTAAAATATCTAAACGGTCTTCCATTATTGAACCGAGGGAGTAGAAAATATCACTTCATGACCCCATTAAAGGAGTAGTCTAAGAACATCTGGTATCCGGTAGATACATAATAGCACACAGAGATTGTATAATTATACTAATCCTTCCGTCTCATGGAACTTGTCTGAGGTTTATCAAAATTTGGATGTATCTAGATGTTATTTACTGTTTAAGTACATTCGAATCTAGACAAATTTCAGACAACTTTCCTGAGACAGAGGGAGTACATGGTATCATCAAGAGCCCAGAAAAACAAATTTGATTCCTAAGCTTGCAATTTTGCAAAAAAGTATCGCACGGCATATAATAGTGCATAGTTTAGTTGGCTTTTAATATGGCATAGAATTTGCCTATTTCAGACCTTTAACAAAACCATCCCAATGACTTACAATAGTCCAAACATTTGTACATATATTTTGTATTTAGTAGAGAGCATTGACAGAAGGACACCGTTCGGAAATCTCTCTAGTAGAAAAAAGACTAAGAAATTTCAATAACAATTATATGAAAATAAACTTTGAAGTGTAATGTCGACAAACATAAATAAAAGGTGGAACCATATAATAAAATCTTTCTCTGAAAATCGAGGAAGTATCATGCACAAGAGACACATTATATTGCAGGTTGCGGCCTAACAAAATTCTAGAACATCTTCTACCTATACTAAGCAAACATGGAGAGAAAAAAAAATCAATGGCGGCAGAAGGACTAACAGAGCATGAACGGCACATAAAATTAGAAATCAGAGCCAAGCAATCAAATATTAGGTAGATGAAACCAAAATCATTTGTTATGGTGCACATGAGTAGATCACTATTTGATGCACTAAGAGACGATGTGTGCCAAAGAACACCATGTTAGACACAATATCAGTTCTGAACTTAAGAGAAAGAAAACAGCACATATAATTACCTAACCTATGAAGCAGGACCAGATCTTGTGCTGCTTGCTTGAGAACTAAAAAAGAAGGCAATTCAGGTGACATAGATATAATAAAATTTCTGCTCCTACTACAGGAACGTCAGGAAGATGTTGCTATATCACTATAAAATCAACTTGAAGAAGTTAAACAATAATTCAAGAACCTGATGATCAATTCAGAAGGCTTCCAAATGTTCACCTAAAATGGAAATCAAGTAACCGGTGATCAATTTAGAAGGCATGCAAGTGTGCACGGAACAGTAATTCATTGTCTTGTTCGTATTGACATACACAATCCTTGATGACAAAACAAAATAGTCAGCTCTTACTTCAGATTCAATCAGCAGTCAGAGCAGACCCTCCCATTCTTACTCATGCTATGTACTTCTTCCACGTCTCTGACTCCCTTCCACTTGGCAACGCACCATAAAAGAAAAAGAAAAAGTTATGACCTGAAGGAGCACTAACAATTACACAAATTGACCTAGCACACCCTGCTTTCCATCCGGGGACTCCATCTCCATGTTGCTCAATTAGGCGCAGCGGATTCTTCAGTTGGACACAGCACAGCCATTGGAAGATGGACCCGACTGATGGAACAATCAGCTTAGCGGAGCAGCTAACGGACATGTTCTCTGTATTGACAGTGGTCCTTCCAGATATATGGTACTTGCGATCACACCAGAAGCAGGCCATGGTCGCAAGGTACCACACCATTGCACCGGACAGCCACCGGAGGTGGTTTGGAAGAATTCCGACATGGTGTCGTCAAAGTTAAAAGGAACGGGGCTGAAGGGATGTCCACGCACATAACGCCATGGGTGCGGCCTTGGTGCCATATGCCAATCCTTGCCTATGCCAAACAAACATTTGGCGAAACTAATCACCACAAGCGTCGGAAAAAATGGCCATTACCTGACAGGGCGGCCTACTCCTGGCACCCTAGATCTGCTAGCATGGCGAGCTTATCTGCCTTGAGCAGCCGCGGCATGTGTCGCTTGATGAACTCCAGCAGCTCTCTTCATCCCTCTTAAACTGTTCGTTCTAACTCCACAAAAGCGTCCCCTGATGTCCCCAGTCATGGAACGTGCGCTGTCGTCTCAGTGCAGAGGACCAAGGTGGCGGTGGGAGGCTGGGCGTGGCGCCGTGGCGGCCAGATGCGGGCAGCTGAGATCGAGCGGCCGAGAGCTGCATCTGCGGCGGGAAAGTGAAGGAGGTGGGAGCGGCGGCGGCACCTCGGTTCGCCGGCAGGCGCGAGCGGCGGCGGCACCTCGGTTCGCCGGGAGACGCAAGCGGCGGCGGCTCGGTTCTAACCCTAGGGCGAGCAGACCCTGGCCTGGCCTCGGGAAATGAGAGAGGAGAAGTGGTACGCTCCAGGCCTCCAGTCCACAACACAGGAAAAAAGAACAGGTTGCACTTTTTACTACTCCGTAATTACACGCAGGCCCACACGACCAAGCACCGGCAAAGCACGGAGAAGCCACCGATTGCAACAGCCTTAATCTCTTTAGATAATCTAGCCACGCCAATGATCGAGTACGTGATGGACATGCGGAGACGTCAAGCAATACAAGAAGGGCGGCAGAAAAGAAATTCCGAGCTGGGCTCCTCCTTGTCATCCATCATCCATGCCGTACACGTTGGCCCGCCCGTCGTGACGGTCACTACTCGCCACTAGTTCCATTAATTATCTGTCTTCCATTCCTAATTGATTAACGATCATCTCGTCGAATTAGACAAACGTTAGCCTGGCGTAAAAAATAACAAAAACGGTAGCCTCCCGGGAGGGACGGATGGTTCATCGATGACTGACATAATCGATTCAATTAAGAGATGGAGACAATCAGACGAGGGACCTTAAAAAACACCCGTCCCCGTGACGTGCTAATCATGTACTGGAGGACCAGGACAGCATGGATCCGACGAACGATGGCAAACAACTTGTACACATTGTACCGCTTATTCTACGCGTATAATGCATGGCGCACACGGTGTTGTTAAAATGGCGAATAATCTCAATATGCTAGTGGCATGTGGACCGGCTGCCCGTGGACATGGTTAAGTTGTGATGCGTGTCAGTCGTGACACTATTAGGAAAACTCTTATATGTGGTATTATGTTGGTGGCATTTTAACTCAGGTTACCCTAAAAATATTGGTGGTGTTGCAAAAATGGTTATTGGCTACCGGTGGCGCGTCGGTTTAGTGGCAACACCACTGGTTGGTTGGTGGACATATGTCGTCGGCCCGTCCTCAAAAATATTGGTGGCGTGGGCAAATAATCTAAGACACTAGAAATGTTGGTACTGGGTGGAGCTGCAACCCACATGTCAGTGGTGTGGTCACATGGGCCACACCACTAGCTACATCGTTGGCAACCCCTAGGATAGCCCCACCCGCTCACTACATCCTCTTTCAATCACTCTCAAGGAAAAAAGAAATAGCTGCCTATAGCACCACTATAACTTCCAGATGAGCCTACCGCTACAATAAGTTTTCTTTACCGCTATTTGTGCTACAACCACTAAAGCACCGCTAATGCCCGCTAAGTAGCATAGCCGTGTGAGAAGATATAGAGCCACTATTGGTTGAGCCTTGGGCGCCTCGCTATTCCCCGCTTGGCAGCCTTCGGAGTTCCGCCAAGAGCCAGTAGAGCCCTTCTGCTCTCTCGAGCTCTTTGCCTTGTAGTGTTGCCCCACATTTGGTCGCCTCCAATGGGGCGCAAGGTGGAGGGGAATGAGAGCCGAACCATGGGACGTGAGATTGAAGAGGTTGGGTTGAGAGGTCAGAGCAGGGAGTAGGCGCCCAGGGGCTAGGTTGCCATAAGGGGAGGATCCTATCCGGATGTGCTCGGTCGAGTAGAGTAAGAAGTGAGCAGCTATGCTATTGTTTTAGAATGACGAGTGTGGTGGTGTAAACTAGGGCTAGGTTTGGGCCAGATGAAAGTTATTTGGCTCCACGGAAATATTTTATGTCCATGGGACTGCTAATTTCACGCTTATTTATTGATTTTATAGTATTTTATGTTAAACCTCTAAACAGGCTAGCTTCCGCTATTGCCCGCTATAGCTTTTGTAGCTTCCCAAAAAGGTTGCCGCTAAACCAAATAGCCCGCTATTTAAAATCTTGATCACTCTCGATCTTGAAGAGCTTCTTAGTGCCCCTCGTCGAGCTTCTTGAGCTCGTAGCAATCTCCTGGAGCCACAGTGCCCCTTGTATAGCTTCTTGAGCTCGTAGAAGTCTTCAGTGTTTTGGGTGTCCCTTTGTGAAAGGTGCAGAATGGGCAACCATACTAGTTGGACTCGTCGACACCCTCTCGGCAGTACTTTTGCTCTGGTTCCGTTGCAAGAACAGTCGGCTCCTTGCGTTTATAGTCCTTGGACTTGGCCTTGTCAGAGGGAGCCGAGGGAGAGGAATCCCCGACGCGAACGAACATGAACCCCCCTCCTCAGCCTTGCGCATCTATCAGCGATCTAGAAGAGCTTGACGATGGAGTCAAGATCTTCCTTGTGGATGGATAGTTTCTCCTGCATCCTTGTGTCGGTGATGCCGGCGAGAAGGCCGAGATGATCTCCTTGTTGGAGATCTTGTTGTGGACTTCGTAGAAGTGCTGGATGTCCTTGCGGAGGGTCTCGCCAGCGTGCTCTACCTTGAGGTCGCTCTTGGAGGCGGGCCGCTCGTACGTGGCGGTGAAGTTCGATGCGAACTACTTGCAGAGATCCATCTACGAGGAGATCGACGCCGCGGAGAGGTTCACCAGCCACGCGTGGGTCGTCTCCTTGAGGGGCATGGGAACCAATTTTCCATGACGCGATGGTTGCCGCGAGCGGCGAGGGTGTCCATGGTGTAGAGCTGCAGAAACTCGAGAGGGTTGGTGGAGCCGTTGTAGCATGGAGGGAGTTCAGGCCTGGACTTGTCGGGTCGGGCGACGTAGCGCATGTCCTCCGTGAGGAAGAGGCATCCCGCGTTGTACGTGTTGGAGATATGCCCAAGAGGCAATAATAAATGGTTATTATATATCTTTGTGTTTATGATAATGTTTATATACCATGCTATAATTGTATTAACCGAAACATTGATACATGTGTGATATGTAAACAACAAAGAGTCCCTAGTAAGCCTCTTAACTAGCTTGTTGATTAATAGATGATTAGTTTCATAATCATGAACATTGGATGTTATTAATAACAAGGTTATATCATTATATGAATGATGTAATGGACACACCCAATTAAGCGTAGCATAAGATCTCGTCATTAAGTTATTTGCTATAAGCTTTCGATACATAGTTACCTAGTCCTTATGACCATGAGATCGTGTAAATCACTTATACCGGAAAGGTACTTTGATTACATCAAACGCCACTGCGTAAATGGGTGGTTATAAAGGTGGGATTAAGTATCCGGAAAGTATGAGTTGAGGCATATGGATCAACAAAGTGGATTTGTCCATCCCGATGACGGATAGATATACTGGGCCCTCTCGGTGGAATGTCGTCTAATGTCTTGCAAGCATATGAATAAGTTCATAAGAGACCACATACCACGGTACGAGTAAAGAGTACTTGTCGGAGACGAGGTTGAACAAGGTATAGAGTGATACCGAAGATCAAACCTCGGACAAGTAAAATATCGCGTGACAAAAGGAATTGGTATCGTATGTGAATGGTTCATTCGATCACTAAAGTCATCGTTGAATATGTGGGAGCCATTATGGATCTCCAGATCCCGCTATTGGTTATTGGTCGGAGTGAGTACTCAACCATGTCCACATAGTTCACGAACCGTAGGGTGACACACTTAAAGTTGGATGTTGAAATGGTAGAACTTGAATATGGAATGGAGTTCGAATATTTGTTCGAAGTCCCGGATGAGATCCCGGACATCACGAGGAGTTCCGGAATGGTCCGGAGAATAAGATTCATATATAGGAAGTCATATTCCAAGTTTGGAAATGATCCTGCATTTATGGCAGGTTCTAGAAGGTTCTAGAAAAGTCCGGAAGAATGGCACTTTGGAAAGTGGAGTCCCGAAGAGACTCCACTTGCATGACCAGCCAACCCTAAAGGGGAGTCCAAGGTGGACTCCCCTAGGGTGGCCGGCCAACCCACCTCAAGGAAAGGTGGGAGTCCCACCTTGAGTGGGACTCCCTCCTTGAGTAGGTTTCCCACATATGGGAGGTTTTAGTGTTGGGGTCTTATTCGAAGACTTGGACTAGAACTCTTGGGGCTTCCACCTATATAATGAGGGGCATAGAGAGGGGGCTGGCCACTTCAAGCCTCAGCCTTTGGCCGCACCCCTTAGAGGGCCGGCGCCCAACCCCTCTCTCCCCAAACCCTAGCGGTCTCTCTCCTCCACCACATCCCGCACGCTTTAGCGAAGCTCCGCCGGATTTCTCCACCACCACCGACACCACGCCGTCGTGCTGTCGGATTCAAGAGGAGCTACTACTTCCGCTGCCCGCTGGAACGGGGAGGTGGACGTCGTCTTCATCAACAACCGAACGTGTGACCGAGTACGGAGGTGCTGCCCGTTCGTGGCGCCGGAACCGATCGTGATCAAGATCTTCTACGCGCTTTTGCAAGCGGCAAGTGATCGTCTACCGCAGCAATAAGAGCCTACTCTTATAGGCTTTGGAATCTCTTCAAGGGTTAGTCTTGATCATCCCCTCGTTGCTACCATCTTCTAGATTGCATCTTGGCTTGGATTGCTTGTTCGCGATAGGAAATTTTTTGTTTTCTATGCAACGTTTTCCTACAGTGGTATCAGAGCCGTGTCTATGTATAGATGGTTGCACGAGTAGAACACAATGGTTTTGTGGGCGTTGATGCTTATGTTGTCTTTAGTTTGAGTACTTTGCATCTTTGTGGCATAGTGGGATGAAGCGGCTCGGGCTAACTTTACATGACCGCGTTCATGAGATTTGCTCCACGCTCGACATGCAACTTGTATTGCATAAGTGGCTTTGCAGGTGTCTGTCTCTCCTACTATAGTGAAGATTCAATTTACTCTTCTATTGACAACACTAGTATCACCGTTGTGGTTCATGTTCATAGGTAGATTAGATCTTACTCGAAAACCCTAAACCACGTAAAATATGCAAACCAAATTAGAGACGTCTAACTTGTTTTTGCAGGGTTTGGTGATGTGATATGGCCATAATGTGATGATGAATATGTATGAGATGATCATTATTGTATTGTGGCAACCGGCAGGAGCCTTATGGTTGTCTTTAATTTTCATGTTGAGTAGTATTTCAAAGTAGTTGTAATAGTTGCTACATGAGGTGAACAACCATGAAGCCGGCGCCATGAACCTTGACGCTACGCCGACGATGATGGAGATCATGCCCGAAGATGATGGAGATCATGTCCGTGCTTTGGAGATGAAGATCAAAGGCGCAAAGACAAAAGGGCCATATCATATCACATATGAATTGCATGTGATGTTAATCCTTTATGCATCTTATTTTGCTTAGATCGCGACGGTAGCATTATAAGATGATCCCTCACATTAATATCAAGATAATAAAGTGTTCTTCCCTCGTATGCACCGTTGCATTGTTCGACGTTTTGAAGCATCTCGTGATGATCGGGTGTGATAAACTCGACATACAACGGGTGTAAGCCATGTTGCACACGCGGAATACTTGGGTTTGCTTGACGAGCCTAGCATGTACAGACATGGCCTCGGGACAACGGAAACCGAAAGGTTGAACACGAGTCATATGGATGATATGATCAACATGTTGATGTTCACCATTGAAGCTACATCATCTCACGTGATGATCGGTTTTGATGTAGTGGATTTGGATCGTGTACCACTTAACAACTATGAGGGATGTTGTGTTAAGTGGGAGTTCATTAGTAATTAGATTAAAACATGAACTAATTATCATAAACATAGTCTGAGTAGTATTTTGAATTAATTTTGTAGTATTGGCATCCATTTACTACTATGCGCTAGTCTTGTTATTGAGATAGAAATACTGTTAAAATCTGATAAGAAACTTTACGGATTAGTACCGTATTGTTAAAGAATCAAGAATTGATTAAGTCCTATTGCAAACTTTTAGTGAAACTCACTTTGTTGATTCAGAGAGCTATGGTTTCAATTAGTACCTAAAGTTATCTTGTCTCCGTGAAACTTGAAGTTCAAATCTGTTTGAAAAGTAAGGAGCTGAAAATTTAGTTTTCAGAAATAATCAAGGTATGAGATATATGTGATATCTAAGACCTTATTGCAAGATGATAGAATATAATTTGGTGAGACTACATAAACTCATAAGTTTTATGGGAATGTATGAAGGTTGAAGACGCCAGGCGTCACAATCCTCCAACTATTGGAGCACTAACGATATTCGCATATCCATGAAGTTATCATCCTTAGTATGCACCGTTGCTAAGACTCGTCGTATCGAAGCATCACGTGATGATCGGGTGTTATAGATTCTACGTGTGCTTACAATGGGTGCAAGCCAGATTTGCACATACAAATACTAAGGTTAAACTTTATGAGCCTAGCATGTACAGACATGGTCTCAAAAAGTTGTCATGAATTGATGGATAAAATTATGAGTGAAATTGTTCATCATAGTTACTAATAAGTGAAATCTAGAACACTTGTCATATGATGAACAACTTCAAAGTAAAAACCTCAAAGGTTATTGGTATTTGACCAACAAACCTAGAAGTTATTGATGTTGAAGTGTTTTTCTGAATAATGAGGAAAGCTAAAAGAGAAACTGCAAAAGATATTCTGGCAGAAATAAAGAAAAGACTAGAAAGTCTAGCTCAGGTGTATATAAATGATATACATGTTATGGATGTATTCCTAGTTTAGTCACACAATGAAATTCTTGGGTATTAGTGCTATATTGGTTGGTATGAAGTGTCATACAAAACAACACAATACAAGAATACAATGGCCTAAGTGACTGACAAGGAATATGATAGGTATGCACGTCTGGAACAAAAATAAAGTGTTATTATGTTCATCGTTGGCATTCTATCTAGCCCTTAGAATTTATAATAAAGAACTTAATAATTGTTATTTTGCTCTGGTCAAATAAAAACAATGAGTTGTTCAAATTATGACATTACTCCATGTATGATGGATAAGTTATTATAAATCTTAATGGTGAAACACACATACATAACACTGACGCTAAAATGCCATAAGGCAAATGATTTGAATTCCACTTATTTGTGGAACCGCCATTTAGGTCATGTTAGAAAGGAACGCATGAAGGAACTCCATGCAAATGGATTTTTGGAGTCACTTGATTTTTGAATCATTTGACGCTTGCAAATCTTTTCTAAAGAGAATGATTAAAATACCGTTCATAGGCCAAAAGTTGAACGGGCAACTAACTTAGTGGAAAAATACATGATGATGTATGTGGTTCACTGGGCATAGTTGTGTGCGGGAGATTCTTCTACTTCATGAAAACTTCCAACAATGAATTGAGTATAAATGTGGATATATTCAATAAGAAAGAAGTTTGAAACATTTGAATAGATTCAAATAAATTTCAGCATGAAGTGGAAATCATCGTAATAGAAAAGTCAAATATCTATGATTGGATCATGGTAGAAATATTTGAATTACGAGTTTTAGCGAACATCTAAGAGAGTTATGAAATTGTTCTACAACTCACATTTCTTGGAGTATCATAATGATGATATAGTATCCAAGATATGTATCCAAACCTTGTTGGATTAATGATGAGATAAAATATTATGACGCCATTATATTTTTGTGGATTATGCTTTAGTGACTACCGCTTTTACACTGAATAGAGCATCATCATGATCCGTTGAAATGACACCATACGAGTTATGGTATGGGTATAAACCCTAATAGTCTTTCTTTAAATTTTGGTCTAAGAGTTTACAACCAAAATCGGATGAATGTCTTTGTTGGTTATCCCGAGAATTAATTGGGAATTCTTCCCACGAGAAAAGACAAAAGTGTTTGTCAATGTTTCTTATTTCCGAGAAATTGTTTCTAGTGAAGTATTTGAGTGGGAGGACAATATAATTTGATAAGGTTTATGAACCTGAGCATAATGATCAGAGTAGTGCAACATCGGAATTTGTTTCGGAAGCGGCCACGACGATCATGGCTCCCATGACTACAAAGTGTTTTAGCCATGGAGATCGAAGTACATATTGAACCTTGTAGGTATGGTTTACTTTGTGATCAAATAAATGATTTGTGAACAAAGGATTGATTTTGAATAATGATAAACCAACTACAAACAAAGAAGTTATGATGGGCCCTGACTCCGTTAAAATGGCTATACGCCATGAAATCCAAGATAGATGAATACTTTTTGAAAGTAAATGGATCTATAAAATTGATGAACTTGGATGGAATATCCTTGAATAAGCTCGACTTGTCGAAAAGTTGTTTACGACAAAGTTCAAAGAGTTGACTACGATAAGATTAGATCTTCCGTAGTAATGCTTATAGTCTATGTGGATTATTCTAGTAATCGCTACATATTTCTTTCATGAGATATGATAGTAGGATGGCAAAATACATTGCTTAACAGAAGTGTGTATTAAAGGTGTATACAAGATACAACCAAGAGTTTTGCTGGTCCGTGGAATACTAGATAGGTATACGAACTTCAATTGGATGAAGTAAGTATCACGGAGTTAGAATCTTCACCAGATGAAATAGTCAAAGAGTTTTTGATTTCATCAGAGACGATGAAGAGGCTTGCATTTGCAAGAAATTAAGTGGGAGCGCTAAGACACATTTATAATACTTTATGTAGGTGACATATAGTTGGTTATAAATGATGTAATTATATACTTGATTAAAAGGTTTCATTGAGAATTAACTTCAATGAAAGGATATGGACTGAAACAAATTTAGTGTCAAGATCTATGAAGATAGATTGAAACACATAAATAAGTTTAAGTCAAAGTACATATGATGGATATTGAAGTAGTTCAATATAGAAATATTAAGAAAATGTTCTTGTCATGTGAAGGTTTAACAAGACTTGAGTGTATCTGACACTCAATGAGTAAAAACACATGAGTGATTATAGATCACGAATAACATGTACACAATCAGATATCATGTGCTATAAAGTGTTATGAGCATATACCAGAATGATTCATATGATGATCATTGAACGACAGTAAGAATATCCTTAAGTACTTTAGAAGAACTAAGGATATATATATATATTTTTGTATGAAGAAATGACAAACAAATCGCTGTAAGGTGTTACACCGATATTGGTTTTGTCACATATAAAATATAATTTCAAATCTCAAATTAGACTAAGTGTTGTTTAAAAGGTAGCACAATGAGCTAGAAGTTGTCTATGCTAGATTTAGAAGAGTTCTAAATATTGTGATGGATTCTACAAAAGAAGGCAGAATATGTCATTGTTTTGACAATGACAAAGGATGTTAAGTCAGGAGGTTCTTTGAGAATTTGGTGTAGTTCCGACAAAGTCAGAACTTTGAAGCTATATTGTGTGTGACAATATTAGTGACATATTTCAGACCGCGGAATTAAGGTTCCACCAGAGGACTAAGCATATATGCCGACTCATTTGGAAAATGAGTGATGCGCTGAGACGCATATGAATTGCAAAATACATACGTTTCTGAGCATGTCAGAACCGTTGACTAAAACCTCTCCCGTGAGCAAAACATGATAAAGCACCAGAAGGCCAAGGTGTTATATCTTTACATATGTAAACTAGATTATTGACTCTAGTGCAAGTGGGAGACTGTTGGAGATATGCCCAAGAGGCAATAATAAATGGTTATTATATATCTTTGTGTTTATGATAATGTTTATATACCATGCTATAATTGTATTAACCGAAACATTGATACATGTGTGATATGTAAACAACAAAGAGTCCCTAGTAAGCCTCTTAACTAGCTTGTTGATTAATAGATGATTAGTTTCATAATCATGAACATTGGATGTTATTAATAACAAGGTTATATCATTATATGAATGATGTAATGGACACACCCAATTAAGCGTAGCATAAGATCTCGTCATTAAGTTATTTGCTATAAGCTTTCGATACATAGTTACCTAGTCCTTATGACCATGAGATCGTGTAAATCACTTATACCGGAAAGGTACTTTGATTACATCAAACGCCATTGCGTAAATGGGTGGTTATAAAGGTGGGATTAAGTATCCGGAAAGTATGAGTTGAGGCATATGGATCAACAGTGGGATTTGTCCATCCCGATGACGGATAGATATACTCTGGGCCCTCTCGGTGGAATGTCGTCTAATGTCTTGCAAGCATATGAATAAGTTCATAAGAGACCACATACCACGGTACGAGTAAAGAGTACTTGTCAGGAGACGAGGTTGAACAAGGTATAGAGTGATACCGAAGATCAAACCTCGGACAAGTAAAATATCGCGTGACAAAAGGAATTGGTATCGTATGTGAATGGTTCATTCGATCACTAAAGTCATCGTTGAATATGTGGGAGCCATTATGGATCTCCAGATCCCGCTATTGGTTATTGGTCGGAGTGAGTACTCAACCATGTCCACATAGTTCACGAACCGTAGGGTGACACACTTAAAGTTGGATGTTGAAATGGTAGAACTTGAATATGGAATGGAGTTCGAATATTTGTTCGAAGTCCCGGATGAGATCCCGGACATCACGAGGAGTTCCGGAATGGTCCGGAGAATAAGATTCATATATAGGAAGTCATATTCCAAGTTTGGAAATGATCCGGTGCATTTATGGCAGGTTCTAGAAGGTTCTAGAAAAGTCCGGAAGAATGGCACTTTGGAAAGTGGAGTCCCGAAGAGACTCCACTTGCATGACCAGCCAACCCTAAAGGGGAGGAGTCCAAGGTGGACTCCCCTAGGGTGGCCGGCCAACCCACCTCAAGGAAAGGTGGGAGTCCCACCTTGAGTGGGACTCCCTCCTTGAGTAGGTTTCCCACATATGGGAGGTTTTAGTGTTGGGGTCTTATTCGAAGACTTGGACTAGAACTCTTGGGGCTTCCACCTATATAATGAGGGGCATAGAGAGGGGGCTGGCCACTTCAAGCCTCAGCCTTGGCCGCACCCCTTAGAGGGCCGGCGCCCAACCCCCCTCTCTCCCCAAACCCTAGCGGTCTCTCTCCTCCACCACATCCCGCACGCTTTAGCGAAGCTCCGCCGGATTTCTCCACCACCACCGACACCACGCCGTCGTGCTGTGGATTCAAGAGGAGCTACTACTTCCGCTGCCCGCTGGAACGGGGGTGGACGTCGTCTTCATCAACAACCGAACGTGTGACCGAGTACGGAGGTGCTGCCCGTTCGTGGCGCCGGAACCGATCGTGATCATCTTCTACGCGCTTTTGCAAGCGGCAAGTGATCGTCTACCGCAGCAATAAGAGCCTACTCTTATAGGCTTTGGAATCTCTTCAAGGGTTAGTCTTGATCATCCCCTCGTTGCTACCATCTTCTAGATTGCATCTTGGCTTGGATTGCGTGTTCGCGATAGGAAATTTTTTGTTTTCTATGCAACGTTTTCCTACAGTACGCCCTTCTACCTTCGACGCGTATGCCTTGGACGGACTCAGTGATGTCTTGACGGAGCGGTCCTGGCACTCACGCCTACGCTCGAGGCCCACGCGAGCATATTCTGGAGCCCGCCCTTGTTGCGGGTGCAGTGAGAGGGTACATAACACCTCCTTGAGAGGGACGAGGAGGACGGTGAGAGGGCGGAGAAGCCTCGTGGTTGGTTTCCCCCACGTGTGTGCTCCTTGGAGGTGGATGAGGCACGTCGTTGGATGGGGCGGGCCCGATGTTGGAGACGGCTGATACGTCCAAAACGTATCTACTTTCCCGAACACTTTTGCTATTGTTTTGCCTCTAATTTGTGTATTTTGGATGCAACTAACACGGACTAACGCTGTTTTCAGCAGAATTGCTCGGTGTCTCGTTTTTGTGCAGAAATCCAACTTTCAGGAAAATCCTCGGAATTTATGCGAAAGGTCCTATTTTCCCAGAATATTGACGGAGCCAGAAGGGCAAGCCAGGTGGGGGCCCGAGGCCCCCACACACTAGGCCGGCGCGGCCCAGGGGGGCGCGCCGCCCTACTGTGTGGACGCCTCGGCTGGCCCCCGACACCCTCCTTTGGACTACTTAAGGGTTTTGATCTAAAATCGCGAGACGAGAAGTCGAAGTCGCCAGAAACCATCCAGTACGCCGCCACCGTCGCGAAACTCCGTCTCGGGACCAGAAACTCCGTTCGGCACTCGCGGGACGGGGAATTGGAGGATCATCACCGCCATCACCACCGACGCCTCTCCATCGACCAGCCATGTTTCCCCCATCCATGTGTGAGTAATTCCCCCGCTATAGGCTGAAGGGGATGGTAGGGATTGGATGAGATTGATCATGTAATAGTCATAAGATTGTTAGGGCATGGTGCCTAGTATCCGTAGATGTTACTTTTATGATATTGTTGCAACTTGTTATGCTTAATGCTTGTCACTAGGGCCCGAGTGCCATGATCTCAGATCTGAACATGTTATTGTTTCATCATGATATGCATTGTTTTATGATCTTACCTGCAAGTTGTATACACACGTTGCTGTCCGGAACCCGAGGCCCCAAAGTGACAGAAATTGGGACAACCGAAGGGGAAGGCGGTGATGTGAGGATCACATGTGTTCACGGAGTGTTAATGCTTTGCTCCGGTACTCTATTAAAAGGAGTACCTTAATTTCCAGTAGTTTCCCTAGAGGCCCGGCTGCCACCGGCTGGTAGGACAAAAGATGTTGTGCAAGTTTCTCATTGCGAGCACGTACAACTATATATGGAACACATGCCTATGGATTGATTAGTACTTGGATACCGCTTTATTATTATCTGCAAATGCCTTACCATGATTGTTATATGAATTCTCTCATCCATGCAACGCCCGTTCATCCATCCATGTGCCTACAGTATTTTAATCCTGCTGTTTACTATAATCATTACTGCTGTCTTTATTTCACCGTCTGTTATTTCACTATTCCTACTGCTATAAAACTGTTGCTACTGATAAACTCTTGCGGGCAAGTCTGTTTCCAGGTGCAGCTGAATTGACAACTCCACTGTTAAGGCTTACAAGTATTCTTTGTCTCCCCTTGTGTCGAATCAATAAATTGGGTAATACTTCCCTCGAAGACTGTTGCGATCCCCTATACTTGTGGGTCATCAAGACTATTTTCTGCGCCGTTGCCGGGGAGCATAGCTTTATTTGCAAGTTCACTTGGATTGATATTGTTCGCTGCAAATCCTCCATCATGGGTAAACCTCGCGATACTAAAGTCGCCATATTACCATCCACTACAAGAAAAGGTACAACTCTGAGTACCTCTGCTGCTCTTGATTCATGATGCGCGTAGATGTAAACGTCCGTTGGGAACCCCAAGAGGAAGGTGTGATGCGCACAGCAGCAAGTTTTCCCTCAGAAAGAAACCAAGGTTATCGAACCAGTAGGAGCCAAGAAGCACGTGAAGGTTGTTGGTGGAGGAATGTAGTGCGGCGCAACACCAGTGAAACCGGCGCCAACGTGGAACCTGCACAACACAATCAAAGTACTTTGCCCCAACGTAATGGAGGTTGTCAATCTCATCGGCTTGCTGAGAACAAAGGATTAAGCGTATCGAGTGGAAGATGGTGTTTGTTTGCAAAGAATAGTAAAAACAAAGAATGTATTCAGATGTAAAAGAATGGACCGGGGTCCACAGTTCACTAGAGGTGTCTCTCCAATAAGATAACTAGCATGATGGGTGAACAAATTACAGGTGGGCAATTGACAAATAAAGATTCAATACATATCAACGATGATTACTATGTGATTTAATCAGGGCATTACGACAAAGTACATAGACCGCTATCCAGCATGCATCTATGCCTAAATAATCCACCTTCAGGTTATCATCCGAACCCCTTCCGGTATTAAGTTGTAAACAACAGATAATTGCATTAAGTATGGTGCGTAATGTAATCAACACAAATATCCTTAGACAAAGCATCAATGTTTTATCCCTAGTAGCAACAGCACACATCCACAACCTTAGAACTTTCTCACTGTCCCAGATTCAATGGAGGCATGAACCCACTATCGAGCATAAATACTCCCTCTTGGAGTTACAAGTATCAACTTGGCCAGAGCCTCTACTAGCAACGGAGAGCATGCAAGAACATAAACAACACATATATGATAGATTGATAATCAACTTAACATAATATTCTATATTCATCGGATCCTGCCAAACACAACATGTAGCATTACAAATAGATGATCTTGATCATGTTAGGCAGCTCACAAGATCTATAACAATGATAGCACAAGCGGAGAAGACAACCATCTAGCTACTGCTATCGACCCATAGTCCAAGGATGAACTACTCACACATCAATCCGGAGGCGGGCATGATGATGTAGAGCCCTCCGGTGATGATTCCCCTCTCCGGCAGGGTGCCGGAGGCGATCTCCTGAATCCCCCGAGATGGGATTCGCGACGGCGGCATCTCTGGAAGGTTTTCCGTATCGTGGCTCTCGGTACAGGGGGTTTCGCGACGGAGGCTTTAAGTAGGCGGAAGGGTAGGTCGTGGGCCACACGAGGCCCCACACAACAGGGCGCGGCCCAGCCCCGCGCCGCCCTAGTGTGGCGTCGCCTCGGGCCCCACTTCGTTTCTTCGGACTTCGGAAGCTTCGTGCAAAAATAGGACCCCGGGCGTTGATTTCGTCCAATTTCGAGAATATTTCCTTACTAGGATTTCTGAAACCAAAAACAGCAGAAAACAACAACGGCACTTCATCTTGTTAATAGGTTAGTGCCGGAAAATGTATAATAATGCTGTAAAGTATGTATAAAACATTCAAGTATTGTAATAAAAGTAGCATGGAACATAATAAATTATAGATACGTTTGAGATGTATCAAGCATCCCCAAGCTTAGTTCCTACTCGTCCTCGAGTAGGTAAACGATAACACAAATAATTTCTGAAGTGACATGCTACCAACATAATCTTGATCAACATTATTGTAAAGCATATGAGATGAATGGAGTGATCTGAACAAAATATTGCTAACAAAGATAATGACTAAGCAAATGAATCATATAGCAAAACTTTTCATGAATAATACTTTCAAGACAAGTATCAATAAGAGTTGCATAAGAGCTAACTCATAAGCAATAAATTCAAAGTAGAATGCATTGAAGCAACACAAAGATGATTAAGTTTCAGCAATTGCTTTCAACTTGTAACATGTATATCTCATGGATATTTGTCAACATAGAGTAATATAACAGGTGCAATAAGTAAACATGTAAGAATCAATGCACACAGTTAACACAAGTGTTTGCTTCTAAGATAGAAAGAAGTGGGTAAACTGACTCAACAATAAAGTAAAAGATTGGCCCTTCGCAGAAGCATGGATTTCTATTTTTGTGCTAGAGCTTTTGTTTTGAAAACATAGAAACAATTTTGTCAACGGTAGTAATAATTCATATGTGCTATGCATAATACTTCCTACAAGTTGCATGTCTCATGCATAGAGTACTAATAGTGCTCGCACCTTGTCCTACTTAGCTCGGAAACACGGATTCTCATCGCATAACATATGTTTCAACCAAGTGTCACAAAGGGGTACCTCTATGCCGCATGTACAAGTGTCTAAGGAGAAAGCACGCATTGGATTTCTCGCTTTTGATTATTCTCAACTTAGACATCCATACCGGGACAACAGATAATGGACTCCTCTTTAATGCTTAAGCATTCAACAACAGTAATATTCTCATAAGAGATTGAGGTTGTATGTCCAAACTGAAACTTCCACCATGATACATGGCTTTAGTTAGCGGCCCAATGTTCTTCTCTAACATATGCATACTCAAACCATTTGATCGTGAAGTCCACTTACTTCAGACAAGACAAACATGCATAGCATCTCACATGATATCCAACAAAGAAAGTTGATGGCGTCCCCAGAAAACATGGTTACCGCTTAACAAGCAACTTATAATAATTAAGACACATAACTACATATTCATCACCACAATAGTTTTTAAGCTATTTGTCCCATGAGCTATATATTGTAAAGGTAGAGGAATGAAATTTTAAAGGTAGCACTCAAGTAATTTACTTTGGAATGGCAGAAAAATACCACATAGTAGGTAGATATGGTGGACACAAATGGCATGGAGTTTGGCTCAAGGTGTTTGGATGCACGAGAAGCATTTCCTCTCAGTACAAGGTTTGGGCTAGCAAGGTTGTTTGAAGCAAACACAAGTATGAACAGGTACAGCAAAACTCACACAAGAACATATTGCAAGCATTATAAGGCTCTACACTGTCTTCCTTGTTGTTCAAACACTTTACCCGAAAATATCTAGACTTAGAGAGAACAATCATGCAAACCAAATTAAACAAGCTCTACGGTAGTTCTTCATTAATAGATTAAACTACATGATGCAAGAGCTTAAACATGATCTATGAGAGCTCAAACAATTGCCAAATTTACCAAACCATATGCAGCACTTTCCAATTCCAACCACATAGTAATCTAACGAAGCAATTTAGACTTTGCCATGAACATTAAAGCACAATTAAGAACACAAGTGTTCCATAAGAAAAAGCGGAGCGTAATATCTCCAATATAAGAATGGCGGGATCCAAATTTATTCAAAACAAGTAAATAAAATAAAACATGGGTTATCTCCCAAGAAGTGCTTTTCTTTAACGCCTTTCAGCTAGGCGCAGAAAGTGCAAATCAAGTAACATCAAGAGAAGAAGCATCAACATCATAACTTGTTCTAATAATAGAATCAAAAGGCAACTTCATTCTCTTTCTAGGGAAGTGTTCCATACCTTTCTTGAGAGGAAATTGATATTTAATATTACCTTCCTTCATATCAATAACAGCACCAACAGTTCGAAGAAAAGGTCTTCCCAACACAATAGGACAAGATGCATTGCATTCGATATCCAAGACAACAAAATCAACGGGGACAAGGTTATTGTTAACCGTAATGCGCACATTATCAATCCTCCCCAAAGGTTTCTTTTTAACATTATCGGCAAGATTAACATCCAAATAACAATTCTTCAATGGTGGCAAGTCAAGCATATCATAAATCTTTTTAGGCATAACAGAAATACTTGCACCAAGATCACATAAAGCATTACATTCAAAATCATTGAATTTCATTTTAATGATGGGCTCCCAACCATCTTCTAACTTCCTAGGAATAGAAGCTTCAAGTTTTAATTTCTCTTCCCTAGCTTTAATGAGAGCATTTGTAATATGTTTTGTAAAGGCTAAATTTATAGCACTAGCATTGGGACTTCTAGCAAGTTTTTGTAAGAACTTTATAACTTCAGTAATATGACAATCATCAAAATCTAAACCATTATGTTCTACAGCCACTACAAGAGATGGGGGATTTGTTGACGAAAACCCTGGTGACAAAAATGCATACCGTCAAGGATGTGTCCTTATAGGTGACGAATTCATCTTTCGTCAAGCATTTAAGGTAATGCTTGACGGTATGATTTTTCGTCAACAAAAAATCGTCACCCATTACCCAAGCGGGAAGGGCTTCCATCGTGTCTGTTAATAGGTGACGAAATCAAAGATCGTGGTGACGAAATAATACTAAGTTACTTTATTAAATGTTATTAGTTTTATATATCATGCGTGACCCACTTGTCAGGAACATATTTAATTAAGTAAAAATTGTGGTTTGGAAGAATCGAACCAGGGCTTTGGCGTGACCGACGCGGAGTCTTACCGCTAAGGTAGATATGGAATTTTGATCTGGATCCGTAACTTGTCTATTCTACATATTTATTTCAATGGTGTGATCTAGATGTTACGACATAATAATTCCCTTATTAATATTTATGTCGGCCGAGGGTGCCTCGTTTAAGTCGCGCCGCTAGCAGACACGGCCTATATAGGTGATCTTGCTAACAGTCGAATCGACTAGGGTTCTCGTCGAGGTGAGAAGAATTCCGTGAAGGCTCCATTGTGGTGGCGGCGAGACGCATCATCGGTGAGTTCTCCTGATTGTTCGTTAGGTCTAGATTTTTTAATCAGTTGTCAAGATCTGTTCTGAAGAACGTTGGCATGTTCTTAACTGAATTGTAGGCAATGGATCGAAGTTGGATAACTGATGGCACCAAGAAGTTCACAACAAAGTACATGGCAGGTGTTAGGGATTTCATCAAGTTTGCGCGAGAACACTTGGACAATACAGATGAACCAATCTTGTGCCCTTGCAAGGACTGCCTAAATCTGATACGTCAGGATATAAAAACAGTCGAGGATCACTGCAATTGTTCAGGTATGTCCATGACGTATACAAGATGGACTAGACATGGGGAAGGTTTTAGTGATGACGAAGGGCGGGATAGAGACGACGATGGTGCGTATGATAGTGACAACGATGAAGAGGAAGACAATGGTGATTGTTATGTTGATGATTCGTCTAGTATGATCGATGAACTGCAGAAGTCTGGAAATAAAGGTCCTGACCTGCCAAATATGTATGCTAATCTAATTGAGTCAGCGAAAAAAGAACTTCATAAGGGATGCACCACTTTCACTAGGTTGTCGTTCATTATTCAGCTCCTTCATGTCAAATCATACAGCCGGATAACAAACAGAGGATTTGATCTCTTACTTCAGCTTTTACGTACAGCTTTGCCAGATGTGGACTTTCCCAAATCATATGCTGATGCTAAGAGTGTTCTTTCTGATGTTGGGCTTGGTTATGAGACAATTCATGCATGCAAGTTTGATTGTTCTTTATTTTGGGGAGATCACAAGGACGATACGCACTGCCATGTTTGTGGAGTATCAAGATATAGAGACCCTACTGGAAAAAAGAAAATCCCTCACAAGGTGTTAAGGTACTTTCCTATAATTAAAAGGTTGCAGAGACTATTTGTTAAAAAGGAAATGTCGACACATACTAGATGGCACAAAGAGAAGAGGGTTGTTGAGCCCAATGTACTGAGGCACCCTGCTGATGGTGAGGCATGGAAGCACTTTGATGGCAAGTTTGATTGGTTTGCTAAAGATCCTCGTAACATAAGACTAGGTTTTGCCACAGACGGCTTCAGTCCCTTTGGAAGTATGAGTAATCCTTACAGTATGTGGCCTGTTTTTGTGATTCCTTACAACTTCCCACCATGGATGTGCATGGATCAATCGAATTACATGATGGCATTGCTAATTCCCGGAAAGTATTCCCCAGGGAAAGATTTTCATGTATTTATGCAGCCACTGATAAAAGATATGATGCAGCTATGGAGTGGTGTGCAGACATTTGATGCATGCACAGATGAATATTTCCCATTGCATGCTGCGTTTCTTTGGTCTATTCATGATTATCCTGGATATGCCACTATGTCAGGCCGAAGCACAAGAGGATTTCATGCGTGTGTGCATTGCGATGAGAATCCTTGCGCTGAATCTTTGAAAAACAAAATTGGATATATTGGGCATCGGCGATTTCTTGATAAAAGTCACCCATACAGGAGAAGCAGACTTTTCAATGGTAAAGCTGAGACTAGAGATCCACCAAGGAAGTACACACCCAAAGAGGTAGCTGCGAAGGTAGAAAGGGTTAAGGATTTTGAACATGGGAAAAATCCAATAAGTAGAAAGCGGAAGCGTGCAACTGTACCCGGTGAACCAACATGGCACCTGAAAGTCAGCTTACATCATCTACCGTACTGGCCAGAACTTAAGATAGCTCACAACTTAGATGTGATGCATATTGAGAAGAACATATGTGACAATATTGTTGGTACACTACTTGAACTTGAGGGCAGGAATAAGGACACTGTTAGTGCTAGAATTGATTTGAAGAAATTCAAAATCTGGGAGAAGTATTGGTTGAAGAAAATTGTGAAGGATGATGATGATGCAGCAGTAACTTATGCGAAGCCCCCTGCACCGTGGACGCTTTCGAAGGAACAGAAGAGACATTTGTGTAGGTATTTGGCAAACACTAGGTTCCCAGATGGTTATTGCGCAAACTGGGGAAGATGTGTGAATATTGATGGTTGTAAGGTTACCGGTATGAAGACGCATGATTGCCACATACTTCTGCAGCGAGTGTTGCCGGCTGGGCTCAAGGGAATTGCATCCAAGGAAATGTATGTGGCTATTGCAGAGCTAGGAAGATTTTTTAGGGAGCTGTGTGCCAAAACACTGAAAGTTGATGTGCTGAATCGATTGAAGGTTGAAATTGTTGTGATCCTATGCAAACTTGAGAAGCTCTTCCCCCCAGCTTTTTTTGATGTAATGGTGCACTTAGCTATTCATCTTCCTGACGAGGCTCTTTTGAGGGGTCCTGTTCATTATGGTTGGATGTATCCAGTTGAGAGAAGATTAGGTTATCTAAAGTCTACGGCCCATAACAAAGCAAGGCCAGAAGGTTCTATCGCAGAGGGCTATGATACATCCATTTTGCATCACTATTTTATATCATAATTTGCTGTTATTCATTGATATATTTCATATTTAGAGATGATACTTATGTTATTTCATCTATTTTGCATGTTTCGTGATCATTGGAGAATTATTCACCGGAGCCAGGATTCTGCTGGAAAAAGCACCGTCAGGACGCCATATTTCTGAAGATCAACAATTGACGGAAATTACACGAAAATTCCTATTTTTCCAGAAGACGAAGGAGCCAAAAGGGGGAGCCGGGAGGAGCCACCATGGGCCCCCCCATAGGCCGGCGGCCCAGGCCTGCCGCGCCGCCTTGTGGGGAGGGGGCCCACAGCCCCCTCGGCCGCCTCTCCTTCGCGTACTTCTTCGTCCCGAAAACCTAAGACTGAGAGTTACGGAGATTTGACAGAGCCGCCTCTGCGGGGTGGAAAAACACCAGAGAAAAAGAGCTCTCCGGCGGAATCAAAATTCCCTCCCGGAGGGGGAAATCGACGCCATCGCCATCGTCATCGAGCTGGACATTATCTCCATCGTCATCACCATCATCTCCATCATCTACACCGCCATCTCCACCGCCATCTCCACCGCTGCATCTCGTCACCGCTGTAACGATTTGGGTTGGATCTTGATTGTTTGATAGGGGAAACTCTCCCGGTGTTGATTACTACTTGTTATTGATGCTATTGAGTGAAACTATTGAACCAAGGTTTATGTTCAGATTGTTATTCATCATCATATCACCTGATCATGTTCCATGTGATGTCTCGTGAGTAGTTCGTTTAGTTCTTGAGGACATGGGTGAAGTCTGGATGTTAGTAGTGAATTATTGTTGAGTAGTATTCAATGTTATGATATTTAAGTTGTGGTGTTACTCTTCTAGTGGTGTCATGTGAACGTCGACTACATGATACTTCACCTTTATGGGCCTAGGGGTGTGCATCTTGTATTCGTTTGCTAATTGTGGGGTTGCCGGAGTGACAGCAACCTAAACCCCCGTTAGTATATCGGTGCAGGAGGGATAGCAGGATCTCGAGTTTAAGGCTGTGGTTAGATTTATCTTAATTACTTTCTTGTATTTGCGGATGCTTGCAAGGGGTATAATCACAAGTATGTATTAGTCCTAGGAAGGGCGGTGCATTAGCATAGGTTCACCCACACAACACTTATCAAAACAATGAAGATTAATCAGCCGTATGAAGCGAAAGCACTAGACTAAAATCCCCGTGTGTCCTCAAGAACGTTTGGTCATTATAAGTAAACAAACCGGATTGTCCTTTGTTCTAAAAAGGATTGGGCCACTCGCTGCAATTATTCCTTTCGCATTTTATTTACTTGTACTTTATTTATCTGCTATATCAAAACCCCCTGAATACTTGTCTGTGAGCATTTACAGTGAATCCTTCATCGAAACTGCTTGTCAACACCTTCTGCTCCTTGTTGGGTTCGGCACTCTTATTTATCGAAAGTACTACGATACACCCCCTATACTTGTGGGTCATCAAGACTATTTTCTGGCGCCGTTGCCGGGGAGTGAAGCGCTATTGGTAAGTGGAATTGGTAAGGAAACTTTTACTGTACGTGCTGATTTTGTTTCTGCTTGCTACTATAAGTCATTATGGAGAGATCCTCCCTTGAATTTCTATTTGGGAAATCTACTACTACTGCAACGGTAGTGGATGAGGCGCCAGGTGAGGAAGTAATACCATATAAAATACCTATGAAAATTATTGAACGTGTTGTGGATAACCGCTATGAAGGGGATGGAACTGTTCATCCTGGAGATCATTTACTGTTTTTACATGAATTATGCGGGTTATTCAAATGTGCAGGTATTTCAATGGATGAAGTTAGGAAGAAATTATTTGTTATGTCGCTATCTGGTAAAGCGGCGCATTGGTATAAACTGCTGAAGGATGGGCGTTCTCTTGATTGGAAGGATATTGTGCCTGTATTTTACTCTAAATTCTATCCTCCAAGTGAAATTCACAAAGACCGCAACCGTATATATAATTTTTGGCCTCATGATGGAGAGAGTATTGCCCAAGCGTGGGGGAGATTGAAGTCTTTAATGCTCAAATGCCCCATTCATGAGCTTCCTGGTAATATTATTATTGATAATTTCTATGCAAGACTGTCTTTTCAAGATAAAACCTTGCTGGATACTTCTTGTTCTGGATCATTCACATGCAATAAAGAAGAGTTTAAATGGGACCTTCTTGATCGAATCCAAGAAAATACTGAAGGATGGGAGAACGACAAAGGTAGAGTGTCAGGTATAAATTATAATTATGAATGCATTGAAACTTTTATGGATACTGATGAATATCGTAATATAAGTGCTACATATGGTCTTGACTCTCAAGTTGTTGCAAATATTTATAAAGCCTTTGCCTCTCATTTTGAATTGCCTAGGAAGAATTTTGATAAGTATCATGAACCATATAAAGATAAGACTGATCCACCTAAAAGTAAATGTATTGAAATTAAAACTGTTGATCATGTTCTTCCTGAAGCTTATATTGAAAAAACTCCTTTCCCTGCTAAAATGAAGGAGTATTCTGTTATAACTAGTGTAGTTAATAAAAGTGCAAAGAAACCCATAGAACCTGAAGAACAAATAAAAGTTGAACCTGCTGTTGCAATAGTTAAAGATCTTGTGACTGAAAATGTGGAAGATGGTCATATTATTTTTTGTGAAGATGCTTCTAATATTGTTTCGCATCCTAATAAGTCTATGAAAGCCAGTGTTCCTGTGCTCTCTGTTCGAATTGGTGATCATTGCTATTATGGTTTATGTGACATTGGTGCAAGTATTAGTGCCATTCCTTATGAGCTCTACACGGAAATTATGCATGAAATTGGTTCTTGTGAACTTGAAGATATTGATGTGGTTATTCGGCTAGCTAATAGAGAAACTATCTCTCCCATTGGTATTGTTCGAGATGTTGAAGTTCTATGTGGTAAGATTAAATATCCTGCTGACTTTTTGGTACTTGGTTCTGCTGCTAGTAAGTTTTGTCCTATTATTTTTGGTAGACCTTTTCTAAATACATGTGGAGCTATTATAGATTGCAAGAAAGAGAAAATTGTTACTAAATTTGCTGGTGAATCTTATGAGTTTAACTTCTCTAAATTTGCCAAAACTCCTTATAAAGCTGATTTGCCTAATGAAGATTTTAGAGTTGAACAGTGTGCATCTATTGCTCTTGCTCCTAGTAATCCTTTGCAGCAACATTTGGAGAATAGTGAGAGTGAAGTTTTTAGGGAAGAAAGGGATGAGCTTGATGAAATTTTCCTTTGTCAACCTATTCTTAAACATGACTTACCGGTTGAAGATTTAGGTGTAACACCACCACCAAAGGAAGATCATGTATTTGATTTGAAACCATTACCTGATAATCTTAAGTATGCTTATATTGATGAGAAGAAAACATATCCTGTTATTATTAGTGCTAAGCTTTCAGATATCGAGGAAGAAAGGTTATTGGAAATATTGAAGAAGCACCGAGGAGCTATTGGCTATACTCTTGATGATTTGAAGGGGATTTCTCCCGCTATTTGCCAACATGCTATTAATATAGAAGATGGTGCAAAACCTGTTGTTGAACATCAGCGTCGTCTAATTCCCAAGATGAAGGATGTGGTAAGAAATGAGGTATTAAAACTTCTTGAAGCAGGTATTATATATCCTATTGCTGATAGTAGATGGGTTAGTCCTGTGCATTGTGTTCCTAAGAAAGGAGGTATAACCGTTGTGCCTAATGATAATGATGAGCTTATTCCTCAAAGAGTAGTTGTAGGGTATAGAATGTGCATTGATTTTAGGAAAGTGAATAAAGTTACTAAGAAAGATCATTACCCTTTACCTTTTATTGATCAAATGTTAGAAAGGCTGTCTAAAAATACTCATTTCTGTTTTCTTGATGGATATTCTGGGTTTTCACAAATTGTTGTTAGAGCTAAAGATCAAGAGAAAACCACTTTCACTTGTCCCTATGGAACTTATGCTTATAGGCGTATGCCTTTTGGTTTGTGTAATGCTCCTGCTACTTTTCAAAGATGCATGTCTGCTATTTTTCATGGCTTTTGTGAAAAGATTGTTGAGGTATTCATGGATGATTTTTCTGTCTATGGGAATTCTTTTGATAATTGCTTGCGAAACCTTGATAAAGTTTTGCAGAGATGTGAAGAAACTAACCTTGTTCTTAATTGGGAGAAATGCCACTTTATGGTTAATGAAGGAATTGTATTGGGACATAAAATTTCCGAAAGAGGTATTGAAGTTGATAGAGCTAAAGTTGAAGCAATTGAGAAGATGCCCTATCCTAGGGATGTTAAAGGTATTCGTAGTATTCTTGGTCATGCTGGTTTTTATAGGAGGTTTATTAAAGATTTCTCTAAAATTTCAAAGCCTCTTACTAATCTTCTTCAAAAAGATGTACCTTTTGTTTTTGATGATGATTGTAAGGAAGCTTTTGAAACTCTAAAGAAAGCCTTAACAACTGCTCCTATAGTTGAACCTCCTGATTGGAATTTGCCTTTTGAAATTATGTGTGATGCTAGTGATTTTGCTGTAGGTGCTGTCCTTGGACAGCGAGTAGATAAAAAATTGAATGTTATTCATTATGCTAGTAAAACCCTAGATGCTGCTCAAAGAAATTATGCTACAACTGAAAAAGAGTTATTAGCCGTAGTTTTTGCATGTGACAAGTTTAGACCATATATTGTTGATTCAAAAGTCACAATTCATACTGATCATGCTGCAATTAGGTACCTAATGGAAAAGAAAGATGCTAAGCCGAGGCTTATTAGATGGGTTCTTCTTTTGCAAGAATTTGATTTACATATTGTAGATAGGAAAGGTGCTGATAATCCTGTTGCTGATAATTTGTCTAGATTGGAAAATATTACTTATGATCCTGTTCCTGTTAATGATAGTTTTCCAAATGAACAATTGGCTATAATAAAGGTGAGCTCGCGAGAGAGCCCTTGGTATGCTGATTATGCTAACTTTATTGTTTCGAAGTATTTGCCTCCAACCTTTTCAGCTCAGCAAAGGAGGAAATTCTTTTATGATTTGAGGCATTATTTTTGGGATGACCCACACTTATATAAAGAAGGGGTGGATGGTATTATGCGAAGATGTGTCCCAGAATATGAACAACAAGAGATACTGAGTAAATGTCATGGAAGTGTTTATGGAGGACATCACGCTGGAGATAGAACCGCACAAAAGGTTCTACAATCAGGTTTTTATTGGCCAACACTTTTCAAGGATGCAAGGAAGTTTATCTTATCTTGTGATGAATGTCAAAGAGTTGGTAATATCTCTAGACGCAATGAAATGCCTATGAATTATACTCTTGTTATTGAACCATTTGATTGTTGGGGATTCGACTTCATGGGTCCTTTCCCTTCTTCAGAAGGTAACACTCATATACTTGTCGCTGTTGATTATGTTACTAAATGGGTAGAAGCCATACCTACAAAAAGTGCTGATGGTGAGACCTCTATAAAAATGCTTGTAGATGTTATATTTCCTAGATTTGGAGTACCTAGATATATTATGACTGATGGAGGTTCTCATTTTATTCATGGTGGTTTTAGAAAAACTCTTGCCAAATATGGTATTAATCATAGAATTGCTTCAGCTTATCATCCTCAAACTAGTGGGCAAGTAGAATTATCAAATAGAGAAATTAAAGCTATCTTGGGAAAGACTGTTAATAAATCTAGAAAGAATTGGGCTAGTAAGTTAAAGGAAGCATTGTGGGCTTATAGAACTGCTTATAAAAATCCTATGGGCATGTCTCCTTATAAAATGGTTTATGGAAAAGCTTGTCATTTACCTTTAGAACTAGAGCACAAAGCTTATTGGGCCGTAAGAGAACTTAATAAAGATTTTAAACTTGCCGGTAAGAAGAGGTTGCTACAATTGAGTTCTTTAGATGAATGGAGAAGTGAAGCTTATGAAAATGCTAAACTTTTTAAAGAGAAAGTTAAGAAGTGGCATGATAGAAGAATTATTAAAAGAGAATTTAATGTTGGAGATAAAGTTCTATTGTATCGGTCTCGTCTCAGATTTTTTGCAGGGAAATTACTCTCAAAATGGGAAGGACCATATGTTATTGAGGAGGTATATCGTTCAGGAGCAATAAAAATTAGCTCTTTGGAAGGTAACGCCACACAAGTAGTGAATGGACAAAGACTCAAGCATTATATTTCTGGAGATTCTTATAATGAAGATATTGATATTATTCAAGTGATAACTCCGGAAGCTTTCATCAAAGATCAAATTGACAGTTCTGCAGAGTCCGACTTTGAATAGGTAACAGTTTTAGTAATGAAAAGTCCGCGTTTAGCTTTCCGAACAATATTTCTGCTGTTTTTGGAAAATATGAAAAATTACGGGATCGAAACGGAGTGGAGGAGACGCGCGAGGGCCCGTCACCATAGGCCGGCGCGGGCCCCACCCTGGCCGCGCCGCCCTATGGGGATAGCCCCTCGGCGTCCCGTTTCCACTCGTTTTCGGCCTGGAACCTTCCTTTTGTTGTAAAAATATTTGCTATATAATCCCCCGGATCTCCAGAGGTCCGTATATCGTTTTCTCGTCGTGTTTTGTTTCGAGCTGTTTTCTGCCAGATATTGTTTTCAGATCTAGAGCCACCATGTCTTCGTCGGAGCCTCCGAAGGACAACTTCTTTGAGAACGTCGTCAACCCGTACATAAGCGAGTTGAAGATGCATCCCAAGGAATTGCTGCTCGTAGATGGAGAGTTGCAGATAGAAGATGTTCGTGGACCTAAGGGAGAAGGAAGCTTGGAGGACAGGATGGAGAAACTAGAACAAGAGGTCTTCACCTACAAGAAGATGGCTGAGCGTGAAGTGGACATCTTCCACAGAATTGTGTCCGATAATTTCTTATGTTCCATGCTACTTTATTGATGATACCTACATGTTTTATGCACACTTTATGTCATATTCGTGCATTTTCTGGAACTAACCTATTAACAAGATGCCGAAGTGCCAGTTCTGTTTTCTCTGTTTTTGGTTTCAGAAATCCTAGTAACGAAATATTCTCGGAATTGGACGAAATCAACGCCCGGTTCCTATTTTGCCCGAAGCATCCAACACCCGAGAGCCGCCGGAGGGGGCCCTGTGGGCCCGGATGATAGGGTGGCGCGGCCTGGGCCCGGCCGCGCCAGCCTATGGTGTCGTCGCCCCTTCGACCCTCCGAGGCTGCCCTTTCGCCTATATAAGCCCCTGCATCGAAACCCCTTACGGAGGAAGCCACGGTACGCGAAACCTTCCGGAGCCGCCGCCATCGCGAAGCCAAGATCCGGGGACAGAGTCTCTTTTCCACCACGCCGGATGGGGAAGTGCCCCGGAAGGCTTCTCCATCGACACCGCTGCCATCTCCACCGCCATCTTCATCACCGCTGCTGCTCCCATGAAGAGGGAGTAGTTCTCCATCGAGCTCGGGGCTGACGGTAGCTATGTGGTTCATCTCTCTCCTATGTACTTCAATACAATAATCTCATGAGCTGCCTTACATGATTGAGATTCATATGATGATGCTTGTAATCTAGATGTCATTATGCTAGTCAAGTGAGTTTTACTTATGTGATCTCCGGAGACTCCTTGTCCCACGTGTGTAAAGGTGACAGTGTGTGCACCGTGTGGGTCTCTTAGGCTATATTTCACAGAATACTTATTCACTGTTATGAATGGCGTAGTGAAGTGCTTATTTATATCTCTTTATGATTGCAATGTGTTTTGTATCACAATTTATCTATGTGCTACTCTAGTGATGTTATTAAAGTAGTTTTATTCCTCCTACACGGTGTAATGGTGACAGTGTGTGCACTCGTGTTAGTACTTGGTTTATGCTATGATCATGATCTCTTGTAGATTGCGAAGTTAACTATTGCTATGATAGTATTGATGTGTATTATTCCTCCTACATAAGCATGAAGGTGACAGTGTGCATGCTATGTTAGTACTTGGTTTAGTCGTTTCGATCTTTCATGCACTCTAAGGTTATTTAAATATGAACATTGAATTGTGGAGCTTGTTAACTCCGGCATTGAGGGTTCGTGTAATCCTACGCAATGTGTTCATCATCCAACAAGAGAGTGTAGAGTATGCATTTATCTATTCTGTTATGTGATCAATGTTGAGAGTGTCCACTAGTGAAAGTCTAATCCCTAGGCCTTGTTCCTAAATATCGCTATCGCTGCTTGTTACTTGTTTTATCGTTACTACTGCTGCGTTACTACTGCATGTTTACTTCCCGCAATATTACTACCATCAACTGCACGCCAGAAGCTATTTGGCGCCGTACTACTGCTCATATTCATTCATACCACTTGTATTTCACTATCTCTTCGCCGAACTAGTACACCTATTAGGTGTGTTGGGGACACAAGAGACTTCTTGCTTTGTGGTTGGGTTGCATGAGAGGGATATCTTTGACCTCTTCCTCCCCGAGTTCGATAAACCTTGGGTAATCCACTTAAGGGAAACTTGCTGCTGTTCTACAAACCTCTGCTCTTGGAGGCCCAACACTATCTACAAGAATAGAAGCACCCGTAGACATCAAGCACTTTTCTGGCGCCGTTGCCGGGGAGGAAAGGTAAAAGGCACTCATACTCCGGTTCCAGTGTAATGATTTTTCTGGCGCATTGTGTAAGTACTCGAAGCTATTTCCTTTAGACTCTGCAATTGCGACATTTGGTTTCTTGTTTACACTAGTTAGGCATAATGGACAACAATGAGCTTCTTATTCTATTTCCTGATTTAAGACATGGATGGTTTGATGCGAAAATTAAAAAACCCATGGAACATATTAATATGAATGCTTTGAACACTATTGTTGCTAATGCTATGGAAGATTCTAAGCTTGGGGAAGCTGGCTTTGATGATCATGATATTTTTAGTCCCCCAAGCATTGAGGAGAAAATTTACTTTGATGATACTATGCCTCCTATATTTGATGATGAGAATAATAATGATAGCTACTTTGTTGAATTTGCTCCCACTACAACTAATAAAATTGATTATGCCTATGTGGAGAGTAATAATTTTATGCATGAGACTCATGATAAGAATGCTTTATGTGATAGTTATATTGTTGAGTTTGCTCATGTTGCTACTGAAAGTTATTATGAGAGAGGAAAATATGGTTGTAAAAATTTTCATGTTACTAAAATGCCTCTCTATGTGCTGAAATTTTTGAAGCTACACTTGTTTTATCTTCCTATGCTTGTTACTTTGCTCTTCATGAACTTGTTTATTTACAAGATTCCTATGCATAGGAAGCATGTTAGACTTAAATGTATTTTGAATTTGCCTCTTGATGCTCTCTTTTGCTTCGACTTCTATTTCTTGCGAGTGCATCATTAAAACTGCTGAGCCCATCTTAATGGCTATAAAGAAAGAACTTCTTGGGAGATAACCCATGTATTTTTTTTACTACAGTACTTTGTTTTATATTTGTGTCTTGAAGTTGTTTACTACTGTAGCAACCTCTCCTTATCAAGTTTTTGTGCCAAGTAAAGTTTCTATGTTAAAGTTGATGTTATATTTGGGATCGCTGCGCAGAAACAGCATTGCTGTCTGTCACGAATCTGGGCACAAGTCTCTGTAGAAAATTCGAAAAAATCTGCCAATTTACGAGCGTGATCCTCAGATATGTACGCAACTTTCATTAGTTTTGAGTTTTTCCATTTGAGCAAGTCTGATGCCATCTTAAAATTCGTCTTTACGGACTGTTCTGTTTTTGACAGATTCTGCCTTTTATTTCGCATTGCCTCTTTTGCTATGTTGGATTCATTTCTTTGATCCATTAATGTCCAGTAGCTTTATGCAATGTCCAGAAGTGTAAAGAATGATTGTGCCACCTCTGAACATGTGAATTATTAATTGTGCACTAACCCTCTAATGAGTTTGCTTGAAGTTTGGTGTGAAGGAAGTTTTCAAGGGTCAAGAGAGGAGTATGATATACTATGATCAAGAGGAGTGAAAGCTCTAAGCTTGGGGATGCCCCCGTGGTTCACCCCTGCATATTTTAAGAAGACTCAAGCGTCTAAGCTTGGGGATGCCCAAGGCATCCCCTTCTTCATCGACAACATCATCAGGTTCCTCCTGAAACTATATTTTTATTCGTCACATCTTATGTACTTTACTTGGAGCGTCTGTGTGTGCTTTTATCTTTGTTTTGTTATCTTAGTTCTCTGAATAAGTTCATCCTTGTGTGGGAGAGAGACACGCTCCGCTGGTTCGTATGAACACATGTGTTCTTAGCTCATAATATTCATGGCGAAGTTTCCTCTTCGTTATATTGTTATATGGTTGGAATTGGAAAAATGCTACATGTAGTAATTGGTAAAATGTCTTGGATAATGTGATACTTGGCAATTGTTGTGCTCATGTTTAAGCTCTTGCATCATATACTTTGCACCCATTAATGAAGAAATACATAGAGCTTGCTAAAATTTGATTTGCATATTTGGTCTCTCTAAGGTCTAGATAATATCTAGTATTGAGTTTTGAACAACAAGGAAGACGGTGTAGAGTCTTATAATGTTTACAATATGTCTTTTATGTGAGTTTTGCTGCACCGGTTCATCCTTGAGTTTGCTTCAAATAACCTTCCTAGCCTAAACCTTGTATCGAGAGGGAATACTTCTCATGCATCCAAAATCCTTGAGCAAACTTGTTAGAACACTATGCCATTTGTGTCCACCATACCTACCTACTACATGGTATTTCTACGCCATTCCAAAGTAAATTGCTTGAGTGCTACCTTTAAACAATTCAAAAGTTATTACCTCTTATTTGTGTCAATGTTTTATAGCTCATGAGGAAGTATGTGGTGTTTATCTTTCAATCTTGTTGGGAAACTTTCACCAATGGACTAGTGGCTTCATCCGCTTATCCAATAATTTTGCAAAAAGAGCTGGCAATGGGATTCCCAGTCCCAAATTAATTAACAAAAATAGATACTCCTCCATGGTATGTGATTGTTGGACGGCACCCGAAGGATTCGGTTAGCCATGGCTTGAGAAAGCAAAGGTGGGGAGGAGTGTCATCATAATAAAACTAAAATAAAAGGCACTCCTTCATGGTATGAGATTGTTGGCAGGCACCCGAGGATTCGGTTAGCCATGGTTTGTGAAAGAAAGGTTGGAAGGAGTGCCACCCAAAAATAAAATAAAATGGGAGCCGCTCTTTGAAGGTTTGTCGGCAAGGGGGTTAGAGTACCCGCTACCATTCGTTGACAACAACAAACACCTCTCAAAACTTTACTTTTATACTCTCTTGATGTTTTCAAAATAAAAGCTCTAGCACAAATATAGCAATCGATGCTTTCCTCTTTGAAGGACCTTTCTTTTACTTTTATTGTTGAGTCAGTTCACCTATCTTTTTCCACCTCAAGAAGCAAACACTTGTGTGAACTGTGCATTGATTCTTACATACTTGCGTATTGCATTTGTTATATTACTCTATGTTGACAACTATCCATGAGATATACATGTTACAAGTTGAAAGCAACCGCTGAAACTTAATCTTCCGTTGTGTTGCTTCAATGCCTTTACTTTGAATTTATTGCTTTATGAGTTAACTTTTATGCAAGACTTATTGATGCTTGTCTTGAAAGTGCTATTCATGAAAAGTCTTTGCTTTATGATTCATTTGTTTACTCATGTCGTTACCATTGTTTTTGATCGCTGCATTCATTACATATATTTACAAATAGTATGATCAAGATTATGATGGCATGCCACTTCAGAAATTATCTTTGTTATCGTTTTACCTGCTCGGGACGAGCAGAACTAAGCTTGGGGATGCTGATACGTCTCCGACGTATCGATAATTTCTTATGTTCCATGCTACTTTATTGATGATACCTACATGTTTTATGCACACTTTATGTCATATTCGTGCATTTTCTGAACTAACCTATTAACAAGATGCCGAAGTGCCAGGTCCTGTTTTCTGCTGTTTTTGGTTTCAGAAATCCTAGTAACGAAATATTCTCGGAATTGGACGAAATCAACGCCCAGGTTCCTATTTTGCCCGAAGCATCCAGAACACCCGAGAGCCGCGAGGGGGGCCCTGTGGGCCCCAGATGATAGGTGGCGCGGCCGACCTGGCCGCGCCGCCTATGGTGTCGTCGCCCCTTCGACCCTCCGAGGCTGCCCTTTCGCCTATATAAAGCCCCCGCATCGAAAACCCTTACGGAGGAAGCCACGGTACGCGAAACCTTCCAGAGCCGCCGCCATCGCAAGCCAAGATCTGGGGGACAGGAGTCTCTGTTCCGGCACCTGACGGGGAAGTGCCCCCGAAGGCTTCTCCATCGACACCGCTGCCATCTCCACCGCCATCTTCATCACCGCTGCTGCTCCCATGAAGAGGGAGTAGTTCTCCATCGAGGCTCGGGGCTGTACCGGTAGCTATGTGGTTCATCTCTCTCCTATGTACTTCAATACAATAATCTCATGAGCTGCCTTACATGATTGAGATTCATATGATGATGCTTGTAATCTAGATGTCATTATGCTAGTCAAGTGAGTTTTACTTATGTGATCTCCGGAGACTCCTTGTCCCACGTGTGTAAAGGTGACAGTGTGTGCACCGTGTGGGTCTCTTAGGCTATATTTCACAGAATACTTATTCACTGTTATGAATGGCGTAGTGAAGTGCTTATTTATATCTCTTTATGATTGCAATGTGTTTTGTATCACAATTTATCTATGTGCTACTCTAGTGATGTTATTAAAGTAGTTTTATTCCTCCTACACGGTGTAATGGTGACAGTGTGTGCACTCGTGTTAGTACTTGGTTTATGCTATGATCATGATCTCTTGTAGATTGCGAAGTTAACTATTGCTATGATAGTATTGATGTGTATTATTCCTCCTACATAAGCATGAAGGTGACAGTGTGCATGCTATGTTAGTACTTGGTTTAGTCGTTTCGATCATGCACTCTAAGGTTATTTAAATATGAACATTGAATTGTGGAGCTTGTTAACTCCGGCATTGAGGGTTCGTGTAATCCTACGCAATGTGTTCATCATCCAACAAGAGAGTGTAGAGTATGCATTTATCTATTCTGTTATGTGATCAATGTTGAGAGTGTCCACTAGTGAAAGTCTAATCCCTAGGCCTTGTTCCTAAATACGCTATCGCTGCTTGTTTGTTTTACGTTACTACTGCTGCATTACCGCATGTTTACTTCCCGCAATATTACTACCATCAAGCACGCCAGCAAGCTATTTTCTGGCGCCGTACTACTGCTCATATTCATTCATACCACTTGTATTTCACTATCTCTTCGCCGAACTAGTACACCTATTAGGTGTGTTGGGGACACAAGAGACTTCTTGCTTTGTGGTTGCAGGGTTGCATGAGAGGGATATCTTTGACCTCTTCCTCCCTGAGTTCGATAAACCTTGGGTAATCCACTTAAGGGAAACTTGCTGCTGTTCTACAAACCTCTCAAGGCCCAACACTGTCTACAAGAATAGAAGCACCGTAGACATCAACATCTTCCACAGAATTGTGTCCGAGCTCATTGGTGAACACGAGAAGGAGACTGCAAAGCTGTGGAGCGATATCCTCTCACTTCACAACACTACCAACCAACTTCAGGCGCAACTTTATGATGCTTGGAATCAAAACTGTGAGTATGAAAACAGGTTTAAACGCATTAGCGATGCTGCTAGTTTCAGGATTCCCGAGACCAAGACATCGTTTGTTGATGGAGAGCCTCTTCCCTGGAAGACTGAGGACGAGAAGAATCCACCATCATCGCCACCAAAGGAGTAATTCATCATCGGTATTGGCATCCCCTTGGTTTGTTCCAAGCTTGGGGGAGTGCGCGGTATCACATCATCATTACCTTTATCTTTTACTATCAAGTAGTGTCATATCATGAGTAGGGAAGTTATCATATGGAATAGTTTGCAATGTGGAAGTATCTCTCTTAGTTGGTTATCTATGTATCCGTTGGTGTGAGTTATCGTTATGGAATATTAATGAGAAGTCTTATCATTTACTTTTTGCACACCTTATTTTAGTTTGCAATTTCTTTTATATGATTACTCTTGACATTAGTATTGATATCACTTTGGGAGCATCAAGTAAATCTATTTGGTTTTGGCAAACTTAGCATTGGTCAATAGCAACAACTCCAAGATGTTTAAATAGAAAAGAGAAATACATGTAGATATATTGCTTTATTATCTTCTGCTAATGAGTTTAGTATTCTGAAGTTAAAATTGCTTGTGCTTATGAGAAAGATGCATGATTGTCTCTATCACATGTATATTTGTTTGATTCCTTCAACCTTTATGCTTGCTATCAAACCTTGCTAGCCAAAGACCTGTATTGAGAGGGAATGCTTCTCATACATCCAAAACCTTAGACCAAACCCATGCCATTTGTGTCCACCATAACTACCTACTATGTGGTATTTTGCGCCACTCCAAGTAAATACTTCATGTGCTACCTTTAAATAATTCAAACTATATTACTCTTTATTTGTGTCAATGTTTTATAGCTCATGAGGAAGTATGTGGTGTTTTATCTTTCAATCTTGTTGGGCGGACTTTCACCAATGGATTAGTGGCACATCCGCTTATCCAATAATTTTGCAATAAGAGCTGGCAACGGGGTTCCCAGCCCCAATTAATAACTTTCATTAATAATTCTCTTCACATGTTTTGCCCTGATTTATCAGTAAGCAACTTAATTTTGCAATAGACACTCCTCCATGTTATGTGAATGTTGGAAGACACCCGACGATTCGGTTAGCCATGGCTTGTGAAAGCAAAGGTTGGGGGAGTGTCATCCATAATAAAACTAAAATACATGTGTAAACAAAAGAGAAGGGGGATGATCTACCTTGCTGGTATAGATGTCGTCTTCCATGGGAGCCGCTCTTGGAAGGTCGTTTTGGCAAGGGGGTTAGAGTGCCCGCTACCATTCGTTGACAACAACAAACACCGCTCAAAATCTTATTTTTATGCTCTTTATATGATTTCAAAACTTGAAAAGCTCTAGCACATGATTTAATCCCTGCTTCCCTCTGTGAAGGGCCTATCTTTTACTTTTATGTTGAGTCAGTAAACCTATTTCCCTCTATCTTAAGCAAGCAATTGAGTTGTTGTGAACCAACCATTTATACTATGATTCAGTTAATCATGTCCTTTATACTTTCTTGTTCAGTACAAATTTTATCTGAATGAATATGACTTTGAAAGTTATCAATGATTATGAGGAGATTGTTATGATTGAGAATGAAAGCCCTGCTATATAAATTCTAATATGAAAGCTTTGCTTAGAAGATAAGTACAATCCGTTAGTAGTTCTCTGACCAAGAACAAAGTTTGCCATAACTATTTATGATTTCCTATGCACCTCTATTTGTGATTTCTCTTTACTTATTTCAAGTTGAGTTATATAAAGAGAATGTTTACTAGCATATCTTGTGTGAATCAATATGATGCTTCTTGTCCGTATTTTATTTATCGACTCCTCACTCCATAAACATGTGGTCTTGTTTATTGAGCTCAGTTTCGCTTGGGGACAAGCGAGGTCTAAGCTTGGGCTTGATACGTCCATTTTGCATCACTATTTTATATCATAATTTGCTGTTATTCATTGATATATTTCATATTTAGAGATGATACTTATGTTATTTCATATATTTTGCATGTTTCGTGATCATTGGAGAATTATTCACCGGAGCCAGGATTCTGCTGGAAAAGCACCGTCAGGACGCCATATTTCTGAAGATCAACAATTGACGGAAATTACACAAAAATTCCTATTTTTCCAGAAGACGAAGGGAGCCAAAAGGGGGAGCCGGGAGGAGCCACCATGGGCCCCCCCATAGGCCGGCGCGGGCCTGGCCGGCCACGCCGCCTTGGGGAGGGGGCCCACAGCCTTCCGCGCCTCTCCTGCGTACTTCTTCGTCAAAACCTAAGACCTGGGAGTTACGGAGATTTGACAGAGCTGCCTCGCGGCGGAAAAACACCGAGAGAAAGAGCTCTCCGGCGGAATCGCCGGGGAAATTCCTCCCGGAGGGGGAAATCGACGCCATCGCCATCGTCATCAAGCTGGACATCATCTCCATCGTCATCACCATCATCTCCATCATCTACACCGCCATCTCCACCGCTGCATCTCGTCACCGCTGTAACGATTTGGGTTGGATCTTGATTGTTTGATAAGGGAAACTCTCCCGGTGTTGATTACTACTTGTTATTGATGCTATTGAGTGAAACTATTGAACCAAGGTTTATGTTCAGATTGTTATTCATCATCATATCACCTCTGATCATGTTCCATATGATGTCTCGTGAGTAGTTCGTTTAGTTCTTGAGGACATGGGTGAAGTCTGGATGTTAGTAGTGAATTATTGTTGAGTAGTATTCAATGTTATGATATTTAAGTTGTGGTGTTACTCTTCTAGTGGTGTCATGTGAACGTCGACTACATGATACTTCACCTTTATGGGCCTAGGGGAGTGCATCTTGTATTCGTTTGCTAATTGTGGGGTTGCCGGAGTGACAGAAACCTAAACCCCCGTTAGTATATCGGTGCAGGAGGGATAGCAGGATCTCAGAGTTGAAGGCTGTGGTTAGATTTATCTTAATTACTTTCTTGTATTTGCGGATGCTTGCAAGGGGTATAATCACAAGTATGTATTAGTCCTAGGAAGGGCGGTGCATTAGCATAGGTTCACCCACACAACACTTATCAAAACAATGAAGATTAATCAGCCGTATGAAGCGAAAGCACTAGACTAAAATCCCCGTGTGTCCTCAAGAACGTTTGGTCATTATAAGTAAACAAACCGGCTTGTCCTTTGTGCTAAAAAGGATTGGGCCACTCGCTGCAATTATTCCTCTCGCATTTTATTTACTTGTACTTTATTTATCTGCTATATCAAAACCCCCTGAATACTTGTCTGTGAGCATTTACAGTGAATCCTTCATCGAAACTGCTTGTCAACACCTTCTGCTCCTCGTTGGGTTCAACACTCTTATTTATCGAAAGTACTAGAAGGTATACTTGTCGCAGAGAGCTACATTGTTGATGAGTGTTTGATTTTTTGCTCTAGATTTTTCAAGGATGGCACAGAAACAAGATTTAACAAAGATGATAGGAACCAAGACATACGGCGAAAACCTGATCGTGACGAGATGGAAGTATTTTCAGTTGGAGCTAAAGGTCTTGGGAAATCCATTTTGAAACATTTTGACAAGGAATTTGACAAAATGGTTTGGTATGTGCTGAACAACTGTGACGATGTAGAACGTTATATCAAGTAAGTAGTTAGCTTCACTTTAATAACTACTTCTCAATGTTGCAGACATAATTGTCCTGTATTTCATATGTGTTTTTTCTATGTTTCAGTGAATTCCGACAAGAATTGGGAGGTAGGGGTGTGCGTGACATCGAGGAGACGGTTCAGAGAGAGTTTGCAGGTTGGTTTGCAAACCATGTGAGACAGTTGGACAATGCATCAGAAGATTTGAAGTCTCTGGCTGCTGGGCCAGACCGGCGTGTAGTAGTATACGCTGGTTGCAACGTAAAGGGTGCGAGGTTTCGCACGCTTACTCGGGATAAAGACCTGAAGACTCAAAATTCGGGCGTAGCGACTAAGGGATCTTTTGGTGATGCAGATGAGACCGAGTACTATGGTGTTCTGCAAGAAGTTCTTGAACTGCAGTACGGGAGTAACAAGCACGGTGACAGGTCCGTGTACTTGTTTCGTTGCGACTGGTTCGACCTTGCGAGCAGGGGTTCCAAGATAAAAGATGATGGTTATTTTAAAAGCGTTAACACTTCTGTCCTATGGTTCAAGAATTCACCATTCATATTGGCCAGTCAAGCTGAAACATGCTTCTATTTGGAGGATACAAAGTTTGGTGATCCGTGGAAAGTGGTGCAGAAGTTCAGCCATAGACACGTGTACGACGTTCCAGAATTAGAAGATGGTAACGATGATGCATTTGTACGGAATGAAGACGCATACCAGGAGGATGAAGGTTCAGTCGACCATACATTTCATGATGTTGTCGACCTAGACGAGGAAGCAGAGGTGGAAGCAGAGGAGGATGATCATCGTGCTGATGAAGTTGTACGTATTCATGATGCTCGTACAATTCGTGAACTAGAGAATGGGGAAGATAGTCCCAATGTTGACATGGATATGAGCGAAGATGAACTACAGAATGAGGAAGAGAGTCTCATATTGGAAGAGAACATACATGATGACGAGGGAAAAAATTCAGAAGAAGATAGTGATGTTGATTGATAGAAACATGTAATGCATACATACAACTTGTTGGGGGGATGACCCCCGGTATGCCAAAGGCATGCCAAACCGGATGGTCTTATCCATCAAGGTACCGGTTTAATATTTATACCGGAGCTCCAAGTTAGGAATTTGGCTAAGTAAGCTAAGCCGGTATCCCCAAGAGGGGTATACCGGAACCAGGAAGGAAAGATACCGGAGCGCCGGAAGGAAGAACATGTCGGCTAGCTGGTCAAAGATTCCGTCAGGAGCTAAAGGACAAGGATGAGCTAAGCAAAGTAGCTTTAAACGAAGGCCTGAAGACAAAGAAGAGGATGACGGCCAAAGAAGCCGGAGGACGTCAGCCTCCCTGTTTAAAGAAGACCCCGGCGTCATCTATGATTAAAGTAGCTTTATAAAGTATCTTTGTAAAGTAGTTTGTCTAGTCAAAGATCCCATTAGGGTTTCTTGTCCTGTAAGCCACCCTCTCCCCTATATAAGGAGAGGGGGCAGCCTCTTTCATACGCGCGTGACATTAGAGACAGAACCTTGTAAGCTCAAACCTGTAAACCTGTGGAGATCAATGAAAATGGTGATCTAGAGCGAGTTCTTCCTTGTGTCTTTCTTCTTCAACCTCTGGCTTTTGCCAAGTTCTTGAGGAAACCATCCGGAAGTTCATCCCATCTAGTCACAAACCCTCCCCCGAATCCTCTAGCGTCCATTCGGCCCCAAGATAAGCCATCCTATGGCATCTGTTTGTTCCCCACGACGACAGTTGGCGCCCACCGTGGGGCATGAAGTGGCGCTTGCTGGAGTTCATATTCGGGCGGGCATCCTCGACATCAACGGCGAGCGCACGGTGTCCGCGCTCGTGCAACGCATCTACAACATGGACTTCATCAACGATAACGGCTGCTTCTCCAACGGCGGCAAGTTCCCGCAGAACGGCCGCACCATCGAGTTCGGCAGCATCCGCGTCTATTTCGGCACCGTCCTGTGCGCCAGCGCCTCTCGCCGGTGCTGGTGGCGCCGGATCCGCCAAGATGGCTGTGTGCTGGCCGCGCCGCCGGCAGCGTGGAGGTCATGATGGCTGGTGCGGTCAACACCGGCAAGGGAGCTGTGGAGGAAGGAGATGAACGTGCGGCATCGACCCGCCCGGCAAAACCGCCGCTGGAGCGTGACGCCGGCGTCGCGGGAGCATCTTCAGCACCACCGGCAACGCCTCTTCAAGTGGCGATGCACACGCTGGCTACGCCCATCGCGCAGAACATCGACCCGGCAAAGGCTCGGGAGGAGCTGGAGGCCACACGCAAGGCCCCTTACCGGTGGCGCCGACATCATCCGGGCGCAGCGCGAGCTGAACCTAACCCTACGTGAGTACAACGCTGCCCATGGCTTTGCTTCAGTTAGTGCTCATGTTGCTAGGATACCGGAAAACCGGCTTAAGGCTCGTAATCTAGATCAGGATCTGCGCAAAGAAGTTCTTGCCGGCAAGAGTGCATCTGTATCTGTAAGCATCGTAGAAAAGCCTAAGTACAGTAGTCCGGATAAAACTATAAAAGCCGCTAAAGCTGCAGTAGAGTTATGTGAATCTCTTTCCGGTGACGAGTTGGCAAAGCAGCAAGAGCGTGTAAAAGAGCTGTTGAAAACTATTGAGCAGCAAAATGCTGAGCAGCTAGCTAAGCTGAACGAGGCAGTGGCCTCAAAATCCGCGCGTTCAACAAAGAATGCCGGAAGCAAGTCCCAGGGGCAGGCATCGTCCCCTCATCCGGACAAAAGAAGGGAAAGAGAAAAGAACGCACGGCAGATGACTGTGTATGATCCATCCTTGCAAAGAAAGCCGGGCAACATGATGCCGGTAGAAAAAGCCAAGGGGCAGATCGGGGCTACGCCAAAGGAGGCTATGCCGGAAACAATCATGCCGGTAGATATGAAACCGGGCAAAATTATCGAGCCGCAAGAGTGGCATATGTGGATGAAGAAATGCCACCACCAGGGTACCGGCAGGCAAGAGCCGCGGAACCGGAAGAATATGACGAGTCAGATTCCGAGGTGGAACGAACAAGAGTCCACCGGAACCCTTTGGGGGAACGCCTGGGGGAAAGATGTTTGCCAGACCGGGATGCGAGGCACAGGTTGGACAGGGTACATCTTTCTGCGATAGTTGAATGTGAGGGACCTCCTGGCCCAAGGTGTTTTGGCCCACGAATCATGAGAGAAGAACCACCGGTGCGCAATTTCCAGTTGCCCCGGGACACAAGAACGTATGATGGTACGACCAAGCCGGAAGACTGGCTGGCAGATTATGTCACAGCTGTTTATGTGGCTGGTGGTGGAGTAAACCGGCGTTGGGCGGTAAGAATCATACCGTCCTACCTCGTGGGACCTGCGAGGATTTGGCTTAACAATTTGCCGGCAGGAAGCATTAACGGATGGTTGGACTTTGAGGAAGCATTTGTGAACAACTTCAGCAGCACAAAAGGCCAAACCGGCCCCAACAACTTGCGCTGTGCCAGCAGCGTGCAGGAGAACCAGACCGGGATTATCTCACCCGGTGGAACTCAATGAGAAATACATGTGAAGGAGTGATTGAGGCACAAGCCATTGCTTGGTTCAGTCAAGGATGCCGGAGAGGATCACCTTTGTGGCAAAGGCTGCAGAGAAGCATGCCCACAACCTTGGCGGAAATGATACGTGTGGCAGATAGCTATGCATTGGGAGACCCAATGCAACCGGCAGTGCAAGCTGAGCCGGAGCAGTCGAATCCGCATCAGCAGCAATACCGGGATAACCGGAACAACAAAAGAAGGGAAGATTTTCCGGATCGAAGATATGCACCGCAGCAAGTTGCTGCTGTGCAAGAAAATTTTGACGCCAGCGGCAGTCAGAGACAGAAAACCGGATCGCAGCCATGGGCGGGTCCTAAGAAGCAGTGGGTCGAGAAGAAACCCTGGGGCCAGAAAAAGAATTGGCAAGAGCCTGTGAAGTACACCATGGAAGCCGCCATGGACCAACCTTGCCGGTGGCACACGCCGAACCCGGATCACCCGTCAAACCATCTGACGAAGGATTGTTCTTGGACCAAGTACTTGATGCAAAAGGGTGCAGTGAAAGATGCGCAAGGACAAGGGTGCGCCACAATGTTGCCGCCGCCGCAAGATATGCTGCGCCAACAACAACTGCCACCACCACCACCACTCACTGGAGCAAATGCTCTACCGGTACAACATCAGCCAAACAGGCAGCAGTACCAGCAAGTTAACCGGGTGGAGGAGAATCGTGATCAACCACCTCCACCGGCACCTTTGGGCCGGAATGTTTACGAAGACCCACACTTGTGCATGGTTGTCTTTGTCACCGAACCAACTGACAGGCAGAGCGTGCATCGCCGTTCCATGGAAGTAAACGCGGTGATGCCGGCAGTACCCAAGTACATGCTATGGTCAGATCAGGAAATAACATGGTCGTTCAAGGATCACCCCAAAATCATGCCGAATCCGGGTGGATACGCTCTCGTTGTGGACCCAATCATGAAGGGGCCGGAAACTCGAGTAAAATTCAGCAAGGTGCTGATAGACAATGGTAGCAGCATAAACATCATGTACAAGCACACCATGCGTACGCTGGGCATAACGGAGAATATGCTGCAGCCAACTCACACAACTTTCCATGGGATTGTTCCCGGTTTGTCTTGCGCCCCGATAGGAAAAGTTCGGGTGGATGTGTCGTTTGGAGGACGTGATAATTGTCGTGTTGAGAACATTGAGTTTGAGGTGGTGGACTTAGATAGTCCCTACCATGCCTTGTTGGGGAGACCGGCATTGGCAGCTTTCATGGCATCAACCCATACGGCTTACCTCAAGATGAAGATGCCGGCACCTCGTGGACCCTTGACTGTGGTGGGAAACTATAAAGTCTCAATGGAAACTGCTTCCGCCGGATCAAACCTGGCAGAATCACTGGTGATAGCGGAAGAAAAGAAAAGAATGCAAACTGCTGTTGCGCTGGCTCAGTCCTCAAAGTTGAGCTTAGCGGCAATGAGTGGAAACTTGGCCTCGCCGGCATTCAAGCCGACAAACGAGACAAAAGACATTGTGCTGGATCCGGCTTACCCAGAGCGCACCGTTCGTATCGGTGCCGGCCTCAGTCAAGCATAGGAAAGCGCGCTCGTCAGCTTCCTCCGTGAGAATCGGAACATCTTTGCCTGGTCTACTGATGACTTGGTAGGAGTTCCGAGGGAGCTGGCTGAGCACTCTCTAAACGTCCGGAAAGATGCTAAGCCGGTGCGTCAACCTTTACCGGTTCGCTGAAGATAGGAGGAAAATCATTGGAGAAGAAGTAACAAAGCTGTTGGTTGCCGGTTTCATCGTGGAGGTCACGCACACAGAGTGGCTGGCCAATCCGGTGATGGTCGAGAAGAAAAAAGATGAGAACCTGGAGGCACAAGCTCCAAAGGTGTGGCGCATGTGCATCGACTACACCAACCTCAACAAAGCTTGCCCAAGAGATCCTTTCCCTTTGCCCCGAATTGATCAAGTGATTGATTCTACTGCTGGGTGTGAGTTGTTGTCGTTCCTGGATGCGTATTCCGGCTTCCACCAAATCCCTCTGAAAAAAGAAGATCAAATAAAAACTGCGTTCATTACCCCGCACGGGGCTTATTGCTATGTTACAATGCCTTTTGGTTTGCGCAACGCTGGTGCAACGTACCAGCGCTGTATGCAAAAATGCTTGTTTGATCAAATCGGAAAAAATGTGCAAGTTTATGTGGATGATATTGTGATAAAAACTAAAGTAAAAGATACCTTAATCGATGACATCCGCAAACATTTGATAACCTAAGGCGGTTCCGGATGAAACTCAATCCGGCAAAGTGCACCTTTGGTGTCCCTGCCGGCAAGCTGCTCGGTTTCCTTGTGTCAAGCCGGGGCATTGAGGTTAATCCGGTAAAAATCCGGGCAATAGAAAGAATGACTATCCCACGAGAACTGAAAGATGTGCAAAAGTTTACCGGAAGCTTGGCATCGCTAAGCCGGTTCATAAGCAGGCTAGGAGAAAAGGCCTTGCCACTATATGCTTTGATGAAAAAATCGGATACTTTCGTCTGGACCACGCAGGCAGACGCAGCGTTTAAAGAATTGAAGAACATGCTCGTAACGGCCCCAATCTTGGCCTCGCCCTTGGAAAGAGAGCCTATGTTGCTTTACATAGCGGCAACGAACCGGGTGGTTAGTGTTGTGGTAGTGGTGGAAAGAGAAGAGGAAGGAAAAACCGTCCAGAGGCCGGTATACTACCTGAGCGAGGTGCTCTCCTCCTCAAAGCAAAACTACCCACACTTCCAAAAAATGACTTATGGCGTGTTCATGGCCGCCACAAAGCTCAAGCATTACTTTGAGGAGCACCCAATGAAGGTGGTAAGTGAGCCACCCATCTCCGATATCATGGGTAACAAGGATGCCAGCGGCCGGATTGCAAAATGGGCAATTCAGCTATCACCGTATGTACCGGTGTATGAAAGAAGAGATGCCATAAAGTCGCAAGCTTTAGCTGATTTTTTGGTCGATTGGGCGGAGATACAATACAAGCCGCCAGAACACAAGGTAGAATACTGGAAGATGCACTTTGACGGATCCAAACTCAAGGAAGGTCTGGGTGCCGGTGTGGTACTCACTTCACCTAAGGGAGATCACCTCCGGTATGTTTTGCAAGTGCACTTCAGGGCATCAAACAATGTCGCTGAATATGAAGCTCTGATACACGGGCTTAAGGTCGCAAAAGAAATCGGAGCGCTCCGGATCATTTGCTACGGCGATTCAGATCTGGTGGTGCAACAGTGTTCCGGAGATTGGGATGCAAAAGATGCAAACATGGCCTCATACCGGTTCCATGTGCAAAAGATTGCCGGCTTCTTCGAAGGGTGCGAGTTTCACCATGTGCCGCGAGCTGAAAATGAAGCCGCGGATGCTCTATCCAAGTTGGGCTCATCTAGGCAAGAAATTCCACCCGGAATAGCCTTAGCACATCTAAGAATTCCATCAATCAAGCCAAGTCCGGAGTCGGAATCAATTTTCGTACCGGAGTCGCATGTGGTGCCAATGGAGATTGACGAAGGAAACCCGGGGACTGTACCGGTAAACTCGGGGACTGCGACGCCCATGCCGGAAGAGGCAATGCTTGTGGACAGCATGGACATAGACATGCCGGTGTTTGTGGTTAGAGAAGCACCATCTTGGGTTAAACCTATTAAGGAATTCCTGGTCAACGGCACCTTGCCGGTTGACGAAAATGAGTCCAGAAGGATACAAAGGAGGTCCAAAGCTTACACTATCATCAACGGTGAGGCATACAAGAGAAGTGTTACCGGTGTCCTACAAAGATGTGTGGAGCCGGAAGAAGGGAGAGAGATGCTTGAGGAGATTCATCGAGGAGAATGCGGGCACCACGCCTCGTCACGGGCACTGGTGGCAAAGGTGTTCCGGCATGGATTCTATTGGCCAACGGCTTTGGAAAATGCGGAGGATATGGTAAGAAAATGCAATGGGTGCCAGAGGTACGCCAAGCAAAACCATACCCCAGCATCCGGTTTAAAAACCATACCGCTAACTTGGCCATTCGCTGTCTGGTGCCTGGACATGGTGGGACCATTTAAAACCGCAAGGGGAAACATGACCCACATCTTGGTAATGGTGGATAAGGGTGTGTTCGGTTTGAGAATCCTGATGCATGGAACGGAATGGTTCCATTCCAATGTCACGGAATGGTTCCGTACCCGTGTTCGGTTCGGAAAAAGTGAGGAACGGAATGGTTCCGTGCCTGTGTTCGGTTCGGGAAAAAACGCGGAACGGAATGGCAGGATTTTGGTTCAGCTCACCTCTTTTTCAGTCCGCGCGGTGACAGATACGAGCCGTTCCTCCAGATTCCACCAAATTGGTGGAACGACTTGGTTCCGCATCTACAGGGTATATTCCCTTCTGAGGAATGACTTGGTTCCGTTCCTTCCCTCCAACCGAACACAGGGATGGGTGCTGGGTGCGGAACCGTTCCGTTCCATTCCATCAAATTCCAGAACCGAACACATCCTAAGTTCACCAAGTGGTTGGAAGTGAAGCCTATCGCAAAATGTGATGGCCATACAGCGGTAAAGTTCCTGAAAGATGTAATTCTGCGGTATGGATACCCGCACAGTATCATAACCGACAATGGCACAAACTTTGCTCAAGGAGAGTTCAAACGATTTTGTGAAGACAAGAACATCCGGTTGGATTTGTGCTCGGTGGCGCACCCGCAAGGCAATGGCCAAGTTGAGAGAACGAATGCTTTGGTACTTTCCGGTATCAAACCAAGACTCATTGATGCAATGGAAAAATCGCCGGGATGTTGGATCGATGAGCTACCATCAGTGCTGTGGAGTCTAAGAACAACTCCGAACCGGTCTACCGGATACACGCCATTCTTCATGGTTTATGGAGCAGAAGCGGTCATACCAACCGACATTCTCCATGATTCCCCAAGGGTGCAACTCTATACCGAAGAAGAGGTAAAAGAGGCCCGGGAAAATGATGTGGATCTGCTAGAAGAAGCAAGAGAATTAGCTCTGGCAAGAACAGCCATTTATCAGCAAAACCTCAGACGCTATCATAGCCGGAAGGTTAATCCAAGAGTGTTCCGAGAAGGGGACCTGGTGCTACGCCTGGTGCAGCGCACTGAAGGCCGGCACAAACTTTCCCCTCCATGGGAAGGACCTTTCATTGTGAGCAAGGCTCTCCACAATGATGCCTATTACCTAATTGATGCACAGGAATGGAAGAAAGGAAAGGCGGACAAGTCAGGAGAGGAGACCAAACGCCCATGGAATGTAGCTTTGTTGCGTCCTTTCTACTCTTGAAGTGGTGCTGTAAGAGTTCCTTTTTGTACCTTAATTGCTATGAATAAAAAGATGTCGGAACCTCGAATGAATCTCGGGGACTTGCCTTATTAAGTTGCATGAAACATGTTTATTTTTTCTGTTGCCGGTTGCTTATTGAACGTTTTTTCTTTCCGGTTTAGTAATGTGCTAGACCATACCGGAGTCTTTGACTCTGCTGTTGTCCATAACTTGGCTTCATGGCAAGCAAGATAAACCGGTAGGGGATAAGCACATGAACTGCGGAAAGGGAGAGCAGGAAAGAACAATCCGGAAAAGTTTAACTAACCCCGGTTATACCGGTTTTTTGCAAAAATTTCGAGTTATTTCTAAGTTCAAGAAAATGCTTGCTTGGTAAAAGAACTTTGTGCTCATACGCCAAAAATGCCCAGAGAAGGTAGGCAGAGCCAAGGCAAAAGAGCCAAGTGTGCATCAATTGGATGCGGAAACAATTTCGGAATCATTGCAGTGCAAGAAAAAGCAAATCAACAAGCAAATATCTTAAGTCAAACATAACTTAATAAGTTAACCGGTACAGCTTACCGGCATAAAAGTTTCAGCACAAACCAAAAGGTTAAGTCTTATCTTACATCATAAACCCCGGCATACCGGGGTAGAATTTAACAAGTTTCATGACAAGGTAATCAGGAACAGGTGATCAGGCAGCAGGGGCTTCCGGGGGAGCAGCGCCGGCATCAGGAGTTGGCGGTGGCACGTCCTCGCCTTCATCTTCCTCCTCCTCGCTCAGATAATCTTTGACATCTTCTGGAGGGGGGATGAAGGTGCGCATGTCAGCGTACTCCGCGATGTGGTACGCGCGGTCCTGCCGCTTAGCGGTAAGAGCCGGATCCACATCAGTAGGAGCACCTTCACGCACGCCGATGAAAGCATCCAGGTCCAACTCCGGATACCAGGAGCAGGCAATGCGGAGCGCGGAGTCCGCTCCGGCGCGGGCAGCAGAGCACTGCCACTCCCGGATCCTTCTGCAGGCGCCTTTTAACCGGTCGCTGATGAGGGAGAAGGTATCCGGCACCGCTTCACCAGGCCAAAGGGTCTTGAAAAGCTGGGAGGCTACTTCAGGGATGTCGGAAAGGTTCCGATCCACTGAGCGCATGTGGGAGATCCGCGCGCTTAGAGCAACCAAGTGATCGTAGGGATCCCAAGGTGCACCCAAGTTGTCGCCGGCCTGCTGCGCCCGGTGCTCCCCAACCTTCTTGATAGCATGAGCCTGGGAGTCCGGAAAGAGCCCTGCGAGACAAACAAAAGCTAAGTATATGATACCGGAACGAGTAAGCTTGTAAGCAGAAACCGGAAAAGAGAAAAGGAGAAACTTACGGAGGGCAAGCGCGTCAGTCCGCGTGACCAGAAGGTCGTACTCCTTCTGTTCCGCTTTCAGCCGCGCAACCTCGCTCTCGGCTGCTTTCTGGGCCTTCCTGGCCTCCTCCGCGGCAGCTTTGTGCGCTTTGGCGGCTTTGCCCTCGGCTGCTTTTAGCGCCTTGGCGCCCTCCTCCAGCTCTGCCTGCAACACCACATTGGCATTGCCGGCATCCTCCAGCGCCTCGTTTAGCCTGGCCTCCGCGGCAGCTTCGGCGGCCTTCAGCTCCTCAGCGTACCGGACTCCGGCCTGCATAGCCTGGTCCTTGAGCTCTCTGGAGATCTCCTTTTGGGCGTCCAAGGCCTTCTCGTGATCCCGAATGAGCTGCTCCTTTTCAGCTAAGAGCCGGAAGAGAAGATATTAGCAAAACACAAAGGCAAGTGAGAAGCAAGTCAACCGGAAAGATAGAAGTTGTACCTTGGAGTTTGGCAACCTGGTCCTTGAGGGCCTCAATGGAAGCTTCCGGGATAGCTGTTGTGCAAAAAACTTGTAAGTCACAAAGAAAAGAAAAACCTTCCGGTGAAAAGATGTCGGAGGTGCGAGAAATTACCTAGGCACTTGCTGTGCGCCTCAGCAAGGCTCCGGTGCTCCCATAGAAGCTCCTCAAAGAGGGCTTTCCGGGCGTCGGCCGTGCTCTGTTTAAGGAAATGATGTTAGTGAAGAACAAAGGATTTTAACCCGAAACTCGGGGACTGGTGATGCCGGTTTCGTGCATTGCTAGTAAGTTTCGCGCTAAGAGCAAGCTCTCAACCCAAAACTCGGGGACTGGGAGTTTGCGGCATCTTTAAAAAGGAAGTTTCGCGCTAAGAGCAAGCTCTCAACCCAAAACTCGGGGACTGGGAGTTTGCGGCATCTTTAAAAAGAAAGTTTCGCGCTAAGAGCAAGCTCTCAACCCAAAACTCGGGGACTGGGAGTTCGCGGTTTACTAAGAGAAAGATGCCGGTTTCGGAAGTTCTTTAAAAAGGAAGTTTCGCGCTCAGAGTTGCACTCTAAACCCAAAACTCGGGGACTGGGAGGATAAAGAAGTTCCGGCTAAGAGCAAGCTCTCAACCCAAAACTCGGGGACTGGGAGTTCGCGGTTTACTAAGAGAAAGATGCCGGTTTCGGAAGTTCTTTAAAAAGGAAGTTTCGCGCTCAGAGTTGCACTCTAAACCCAAAACTCGGGGACTGGGAGGATAGACAAGATCCGGAAAGAGGAAAACCGGCATCAAGAAAATTTACAAGAGAAGTTGATAGAACTTACCACCACGTTGGCGGTGGCGTCGTACCACGCGCTGTCGAACTCCTTCACGGCACGCTTGAGGCGCGTGAAGTGTTCTTCAGTAGAGCGAGGGCCGGCAGGATCTGGCGCTGGGAGGCGGTCCTTCCCCAAGCCGCGGGTAGCTGCGGAGATGTCCGCAGCGTTCCAGCGCTGGGCGTAAGGAAGGAGAGGCCCCAAGTCTTGGCCCCCGCGCTTAAGCTCAACGATCCGGCCCAAGAGGCCGGAAGGTTTGTCTTGAACCACCATGGCGGCAGGCCCGGTGTGCAGCACTAAGGGCTGCGAGCCGCTTGAGGCGCTGCCGTCCGTAGCTTTTCCGCGCGACGCCCCCGGCTTGATCTTGAGGGACGCCGGCGGCGGCTTAGGCGCGGTCGCGGGAGCTCCTTGGGTCGGTGGAGGCGTTGGCGTGGGCCCAGTTGCCTCAGGAGCAGAGGTTTCCGGTGGCGGCGGCGGTGCAGAAGTTTCCGGCGCGGAAGCTTCCGGCGCGGCTTGGAGGACGTTTTCTTTTCTTCTTCTCAAGGACGGGAGGAACAGAAGTTTCCGCCCGCCCGACAGGTTCTTTTCCGGCGCCCATGTTGCTGGCGCCGGTGTCTTGGGTCTCTGGAGGGGAGGCAAAGTCCTCCTCCGCGCGGGGATCTGGCGGTGTAGGGGCCGCGCGCCCCGAACTTGTTGTGCCCCCCAGAGGGGAGGCAGAGGTGTTGCCGGCACCAGATGGTGCCGGGCTGGAGTGAGGAGGAGGAGTTGAGGTCCTGGCCGAGCCGGCAGAGCCCTCAGGCCTGGGGCCAAGCTTGAGCGCGGGGCTGAAAGAGAGAAAAGGAGAAAGTTGGGAAAAAAGCAACCGGAAAAAGTGAAAACAGAACAAGCAGAAAGGAAAAGAAGCCTTACCCGGTGGCCGTCGGCATCTGCTTGCCCTTGCGGCGCCTCATGGCAACGACCTTACCCGCGACGGGCTCGGTCCGGAAGCGTTTGGCAGGAGGAGCTTGGCTTGAGCCGGCATCAGAGGCCGGCGTCTTGTTCTTCTGGCCCTGGGCCATGAGTTTGTCCACAAACTCCTTGCCTGCCTCGGCCTGCAGCGGCGCCACGTGCTCATGGACCTGTGGGTTGAGGTTGGCTGAGGGCACATCTACAGAAGAACAATAGCAAAAGAGTATGAGAGGAATGAAAGAAAAGCTACCTCAAGAATGGTCAATTCATCAGACGAACCGGAAGGTTCCGGCGGAGCTTTGCCAAGACGCGCGGCTGGAGTCCGGCCCATCTTCAAGTCCTTCCAAAAGATGACGGGGTCGGGGTCGAACTTGTCGAGACCGCGCTTCCGGCAACGGCCGCGCTTGTCGGATTCGATGCCGGGGAAACGGTCCTTGGCCTGAAAGAACAAAAAAGAAAGAAGGTTAGCCGCAATAAAAGCTTCCGGAGAACCGACCCGAGTTGTGTAAATTCTTACTTCTTGGGTCGGAGGGTTAGTAGAGCTAAGAGGCCGGAGGCCCCATTCCCAGTCTTCCGGCATGGAGGTCTGGCAGATCTGCCTGGCCTTGAGGACGACGTCCTTCTTGCTGAGAGGGAGGCCGGTGATCTTGGTAGGATCGCCGGGACCATACATCTCGCACATCTTGTGGGCGCGGCGCTTAAGAGGAAGCACCCGGCGTGAGATGAAGGTGCGGATGATGTCGTCAGAGCAGAGGTTGGTGTCCTTCATGCGCTGTTTCATGAAGCGTATAATCCGGTTTGTCTCGTTGTGAGACTCCTTCGGATTATAGCTCCAGTTAGTCTTGGTGGGCGGCGCCGGATCGAAAGGAGGCAGATCAATGAGATCCGCGGCGCCGTTGTTCCTAACATAGAAGAAGGTCCCTTGCCATGACCGGCATGACTCGAGACCGGAGAATTTGAAGAAGGGGCTCGCTTGACGAGAGCCAATGATGCAGGACCCGCATTGAACGGGGGGTTTGGGTTTCGGAATGTCTAAGCCCTGAACGGAATTAATCCGAAGGGCGAAGAATCGAGCAAACGTCTCACGAGTGGGACGAATGCCGATGTATGCCTCCATGAAGGTGACATAGCAAGAAAGGTAGAAGATGGCGTTGCCGGGAAGATGGTGAGGTTGGAGTTTGTAGAAATCAAGAAAGTCCCGAAAAAAGGAAGAGACGGGAAGGCCGAAGCCGCGCTCAAAGTGAGCGAGAAAGACAACACGTTCACCGGGTTCGAGCACCGGTTCGATCTCGTCGCCGGGAATCCGGCAGGTTACTCCTTCCGGAATCCTCCGGGACCGGTACAACCAGTCAATCTCGTACTGGCTAACGCTGGAGCCCATCCAGGCTCCGCGGGTGACCTCGGAAAGATCAGTGCCGGAAGCTTGGCTAGAGCTTCCGGCATCTTGTTCTTGGGCGCTGTCGGTTTCCATCTGCGCGAGATCTGCGCTGACCCCGTCAGATGCGGGATCTTCCGGGTTACTGGAGGAAGAGGTGGAAGCGTATTGTTCGGAAGACATTCGGATTCGAGAAGTTTTCGGTATCTACTCGGAAAAAACAGATTCCCTAAGAACTACCCCCGCGAGAAGATCTACGAAGGACAGAAAAAGCAAAGAAAAGGAAAGAATAAATATGCTTTCAACTCAAGATCTGAACTGCAAGCAAAAGAGGAGTAAACGTGGGTAAGGCCTAACCTGAGGCGGCAGAGTCGCAGAAGGAGAGGTTCGCCGGCGTTTGGGCGAGCTTGCCGTGGGCGTAGAGGTCCGTCGACGGTGAGGGCGGAGAAGAACTTGAAGAAACCTCAATGTCGCGGCAGAGAAGAAGGCGCCGCGGAAGTTTTTCCCGCGGAGAAGTCCGGCGGCGTCCGGCGGCGCGCTCGTGAGGGTTTGCTGGGCGGCGGAACTCGAGCGAGCAAAGGAGCGGCGGAGGCGTACGAGCAAGGAGCAGTACTGCGCGAGCGAATGGGGAATGCGAAGAAGAGGAAGGAGAAGGGACGGTTTGACCTTATAAAGAAAAAGAAGTGGGCTAAAAACCGCCGAACCGTAGCGGTTCAGCCGTGGGCCGCGACGGTTCGCCTCGCGTGTAGCCACGTGGCGCGAAGATACACGCGCGGAAGAAAAGGGCCACAGGGAGGCACACACGATCCGGAGAAGTGGTTGGGATCCGATGCGGGTCAATTAATGCGCGCGCGGAAGCCGAACGGAAGTGACTACTGACACTGGCGCGACAGTCACAGTGCGCATGTCTCTGTCAGGCGCGGGACCCGATATATTCTCGACTTCGCCGAGGAAGTATTTAATGACCAAGATGCCGGAAGATAAGCAGCCGTAGAGTGCCTTGCAAAGAGAGAAGGCATGAGTCCGGGCAAGATGCCGGAGCCAAGTTGAGCACCGGATGATTAAACCGGTATACAAGAACGTGAGAACCTGGCATGGTCTGTTGGATAGAATCCACCAGACTATACCAGCTTCGGGGACTAATGTTGGGGGGATGACCCCCGGTATGCCAAAGGCATGCCAAACCGGATGGTCTTATCCATCAAGGTACCGGTTTAATATTTATACCGGAGCTCCAAGTTAGGAATTTGGCTAAGTAAGCTAAGCCGGTATCCCCAAGAGGGGTATACCGGAACCAGGAAGGAAAGATACCGGAGCCGGGAAGGAAGAACATGTCGGATAGCTGGTCAAAGATTCCGTCAGGAGCTAAAGGACAAGGATGAGCTAAGCAAAGTAGCTTTAAACGAAGGCCTGAAGACAAAGAAGAGGATGACGGCCAAAGAAGCCGGAGGACGTCAGCCTCCCTGTTTAAAGAAGACCCCGGCGTCATCTATGATTAAAGTAGCTTTATAAAGTATCTTTGTAAAGTAGTTTGTCTAGTCAAAGATCCCATTAGGGTTTCTTGTCCTGTAAGCCACCCTCTCCCCTATAAAGGAGAGGGGGCAGCCTCTTTCATACGCGCGTGACATTAGAGACAGAACCTTGTAACCTCAAACCTGTAAACCTGTGGAGATCAATGAAAATGGTGATCTAGAGCGAGTTCTTCCTTGTGTCTTTCTTCTTCAACCTCTGGCTTTTGCCAAGTTCTTGAGGAAACCATCCGGAAGTTCATCCCATCTAGTCACAAACCCTCCCCCGAATCCTCTAGCGTCCATTCGGCCCCAAGATAAGCCATCCTGATTGATAGAAACATGTAATGCATACATACAACTATATGTTTTGTTCCAAACATTTGAAATGTTCTTATTTATATGTTCGGTACCATAACTTGGACAATGGTTTTAATTAATCGACACTTGACACGATTACAACCAGCAGCACGATATGACTAACTATTGTTTTAACACAAGCAAAATCGACAATCGCATAAAGAGTTTTACAACTTAATTTAAACCTAAAGGGGCTGCATAGTTGGACTCACGGGCACCATGAATCACTGACTAGTTACTCCAGATCGATTTCAGGCACATGGGTAGCAAACAAGTAAACCCCTGCATTTCCCAGGTAAAGCAAGAACAACATCTTGTCACCCATCTCAAGGTGCTTTTCCTTGTCCATGAACTCCTTCCACCCACTGACGCAGAGACGACCATCGTCAGAAGAAATTGCGTAGGACGCACGCACCAAAGTACTGGGATGGCACACAATACTGATTGCACCATATTGTTCCATATCTTTAGGAACCAAACGGCTAGGGATTTTCTGTTCCAACAGTAGAGACATAGTTTAGTTAAACAGTTGTACGTAATGTAGGTCGCAAAGTTAATGAAATGATATGATCTACTGCTTACCACGTGTTTGTTGTAATTTTCGCTGTTTGTCCAATTCAGAGTATGCAGCATTGGGACAACTAGTGCTCCTTGATCATAATCTCCAGCATTGTGGTACTCAACAAGGTAGTCCAAGTTGTCCACCTGAAGAATGACGGTATGCATCATCCTCCAATTTATCATTGTTCCATCAGTAGTACTGAGCGAGTCAACAATGTCACGCTTCGTACGGGACAACTGGTAGTAAGCTGCATAATTAAAATAACTGACTTAATATGGAATAATTAATATGATCAATCATTCTGTCCAAAGGTGGAAAATTACCTGGATGGATTAGTGGTTCAGTTCCAGTTATTACAAGAGTATCCTGACCAGATGAGTTAATTCTGAAAATTAACTCCATGCCAACCTTAAAATTGTACACTCTAGCAAATTCGTTCCAAAATCTTCCGTTGATATAGGTTCTGCCAGCTCTGTTGGTAACATTAACAACAAATGCATGGCCATCTTTGGTTCTAAGTGCAGCTTCAAAAGTTGTCCTGTCGGAGGTCTGGACACCATACTTCTGAAGGAAATACGGTCTATAGTAGCAAGGGATGACCTAAATTCAGTAGAGTTAATACAAAAGTAAGTTAACTATTCTCAGATCTCATTAATATATAGGGGAGGTACATTGTTGCGCAAGTAATACATCGTATGTATCTAGGACTTCTATCAGCACATATCTGAACTTCTATCAGCACATATCTGAACTTCTATCGGTATAGGACTGAACTTCTATGAGCACATATCTGAACTTCTACCGATACCTCTATCTCTAACAGCTACAACTATCGTAAAACTCATATGAACGTAAAAGTTATCACAACTATCCTAAAACTCAACCATAAATAAGCGGTTAATACATATGGTGAAGAACAATTATTACACACATCTGAATAATAGTACTAAACTAGCAATAACTACTAGGATCACGTGTTAAACTTTGATGTGGCGGTGAATTAATAAAACATCTGAATGAATTTTAAACTTATAAGCGCATGTACCGTCTTCTCCTCAAAACCCTCTTGTAGTGTTTGCACGAAAAAACCTAACGTGACTCCCCCTCCGCCGCACATCCCCTTCTTGTCAAAGCAAACTGGACACTGCAAAAAATATGAAGAAAGATTACAAATCGGAAACAACGATCGATCGCGAGACGTACATTTTATTTACTTACTCCACTAGTAGGCGCCATCCTTGGTCTCGACGCGGAGCGAGAGTCTTACAAGTCTCGCCGGCGAGAGACGTGGCGAGCTGTGGCGGCGAGAGACGTGGCGAGATCTGGCGGCGGCTGAAGGAGGTCGTGATATGATGGCCAGTTATATCGTGGAGTAAATTTCGGTAGGTCAAGAGGAGGGCAAATGGGCGGTGCTGGGTTTTGACGTGACAACACGATCGAATGCGCAGGCCCCACTGGTCAGTTGGACTGCACGTCAGAAGTCAAGACCCGCGTCAATATTCTCGTCGTCTACGCGTCTCAATATTCGCACGGAGTAATTAATGGGGATGATTTTTATCCCCTTCCCCCTCCCCTACCGTCTCAATATTCGCACCGCTTCCTGGTTTCCCACTTCTCGTCGTCTCCGCTCCCTCAGTGTCCTCGTCTCCCGCCGCCGCGTCGCCATGGACATGGATGAGCAGGAAGTGTACTACTGGTCCAGCACGCGCGCAGTCCACATCCACGACGGCCAGGAACTGGAAGTCGTCTACACCAACGACCCCTGGCAAGTGCGCCGCGTCCTCGACATGTACACGGAGTGGCTCAAGGAGGAGGAGCACAAGTTCGTGGGCCTCGACTTCGAGTACACCAACCATCGAGCCGAGGACGAGAAGAAGATCGCCGTGGTTCAACTCTGCATGCGTCGACATGTGCTGGTGTTCCACTACGCAGCGTAAGAACTAATCCCCTTTTTGAATCTTTCGATTGGGGTTTTTTAGTTTCCGCCGTTGTGTCTCTCTTCGACTCTCGTTAGACATTGTTCCCGAAAATCAGTACATTCCCGATCTACAACTGCTAGACATTGTTCCCGAATATCAGTACATTCCCGATCTAAATCTGCTAGACATTGTTCCCGATTTATTAATTTGTTTCATCTTCGTCTCCTATGTAGGTTCTTGCATATTTGCTACTTAGTTTACTTGATTCGTCGTACGATTGACTAGTTCATATGCTCGATCTGTGACTCCTTTTTAGTTTTCTTGATTCCTCATTTGATTGACTAGTTCATATGGTCGATCTGTGACTTCCTTTTTACATTACTTGATCCCCAATTTGTTTCCTAGTTCATATGCTCGATCTGTGACTAGTACATTACTTTGTTTACTGCAGTGCTGCCCGGTGGGACGCTCCGGCTATCTGCGATTTCTTTCGAGAAGGAATCACGTTTGCGAGTGTTGACATCCGTGGTGACACGAAAGTTCTGTGGAGGTCATGGCACATGCAGATTCCTCCTGAGTACTACGTCGATCTCCAGGACGAGTACTTCAAGTACACTGGTCATCCGAGGGCTGGCATGGCTACCATGGCAGCCAGACTCATTGATTCATCTTACGGTGATATGAAGAAGAAGTTCCACCACCATCGGCACAGACTGTGGGGGGACTTCCCACTTCCAAATATGAACATCGACTATGCAGCCATTGATGCTTGGGTCTCTTACGAGCTCTACCGCAAGATCGTGGTCGACAGAGTCCTTGATGCTGCATGACCACCTGATCTTTTGGTTTGGTCTCCCTCCTGCGTGAGGTGCTTTTGGCTAGTACTCAGTTCTTTTCAAACTGTAGATGCTTTTTGCTAGTTGGTTTTTACTATATATAAGTAAATATTTTGCCATGAAATGTCAACAATTGTACTGTGAGGTTTCAATTTTGCTGATTACCAACACAGATTGTATTTATGAAAACAAAACTTGAAACTAACAACAACAACTACAAGTCGAAAAAAGGAGACATAAAAGTACTAAACTTGTGGGACAAAGGGATATGTAATCTACACAACTCTTCACGCAAAAAAGATAAACCATCAACGATTTGTTGTACCCATTTGTTCAATTTCCGTCAAGATAGTCCGCATTACTTTTTTGTTGAGATATATACCCCCACAACGGTCTTCTCCTCCATAATTTATTGTGTAAACCCCCACAACGGTCATCTCCTCCTTATTTTATTGTGTAAACACCTACAACGGTCATCTCTCCCTTATAAACACCCACACGGCCATCCCTTCTGTCAATAGGTTCTGCCTCTCTCTTCTTTGTTCACATACAGTTGATCCATTGCCATGGCTTCCACGTCTCGGACGCGGACCGGAAGGGGAAGGGGAAGGGGAAGGGGAAGGGGAAGGGGAAGTGGATCATCATCATTGCCACCACCACCGTCAACACTGCCATTGATCATAGAGGAGTTCTTCATCGTCGTCTATGAAGACCCTTTGGTCAAGAAGGTATGTACGCGTTCCCACATATATGATGCATGTGATTAATTATGGGCATGTTTTAAAAAACCTTTAATTTCAAACGATCGGCGCTCGATCTCTTTGCAGGAACTACCAAAAAAATTTGCAGACTATCTTGACGGCCAGGAGCCAGCTAAGGTGTATCTGCGAGCAGCTGACTGCGGTCCTCGTCTCTGGACCGTGGAGGTCCTATTTGACGGACAAGGCCGGATGTACCTCGACAAGGGCTGGGAGAAATTCGCCATCGCGCATGGTGTGGATTTCGGCTGGTTCGTACACTTCAAATATGAAGGCGATGATGTGCTCACAGTGAAGGTGTGACGGAACAATGTGCAGGAAGTTTCCCTCAGGACCAAGGTTTAATCGAACCAGTTCAAGAAGCACGTTGAAGGTTGATGGTGGCGAAATGTGATGCGGCGCAACACCAGGGATTCGCGCCAACGTGGAACCTGCACAACACAACCAAAGTACTTTGCCCCAACGAAACAGTGAGGTTGTCTCTCACCGGCTTGCTGTAACAAAGGATTAACCGTATTGTGTGGAAGATGATTGTTTGCAAGAAAACAGTAAAACAAGTATTGCAGTAGATTGTATGCGATGTAAAGAATAGGACCGGGGTCCACAGTTCACTAGAGGTGTCTCTCCCATAAGATAAAAGCATGTTGGGTGAACAAATTATAGTCGGGCAATTGACAAAATAGAGAAGGGCATAACAATGCATATACATGATATGATAAATATAGTGAGATTTAATTGGGCATTACGACAAAGTACATAGATCCATCCGCATCTATGCCTAAAAAGTCCACCTTCAGTTATCATCCGAACCCCTTTCGGTATTAAGTTGCAAGCAGCAGACAATTGCATTAAGTATGGTGCGTAATGTAATCAACAACTACATCATTAGACATAGAATCAATGTTTTATCCCTAGTGGCAAACACATCCACAACCTTATAACCTTCTGTCACGATCCCAGATTTAATGGAGGCATGAACCCACTATCGAGCATAAATACTCCCTCTTGGAGTTAAGAGCAAAAACTTGGCCAGAGCCTCTACTAATAACGGAGATCATGCAAGATCATAAACAACACATAGGTAATAGATTGATAATCACCATAACATAGTATTCTCTATCCATCGGATCCCAACAAACACAACATATAGTATTACAGATAGATGATCTTGATCATGTTAGGCAGCTCACAAGATCCAACAATGAAGCACATAAGGAGAAGACGACCATCTAGCTACTGCTATGGACCCATAGTCCAGGGGTGAACTACTCACTCATCACTCCGGAGGCGATCATGGCGATGAAGAGTCCTCCAGGAGATGAATCCCTCTCGGCGGGTGGGAGGTGATCTCTGAATCCCCGAGATGGGATTCGCGGCGGCGGCTCTGGAAGGTTTTCCGTATCGTGGCTCTCGGTACTGGGGGTTTCGCGATGGAGGCTTTAAGTAGGCGAAAGGGCAACGCAAGGGGTGGCACGAGAGTAATGAATGCAGGTAAAACGATAACAAAGATAATTTCTGAAGTGACATGCCATCATAATCTTGATCATACTATTTGTAAACATATGTAATGAATGCAGCGATCAAAACAATGGTAATGACATGAGTAAACAAATGAATCATAAGGCAAAGACTTTTCATGAATAGTACTTCAAGACAAGCATCTATAAGTCTTGCATAAGAGTTAACTCATAAAGCAATAAATTAAAGTAAAGGTGTTGAAGCAACACAAAGGAAGATTAAGTTTCAGCGGTTGCTTTCAACTTATAACATGTATATCTCATGGATAGTGTCAACATAGAGTAATATAACAAGTGCAATATGCAAGTATGTAGGAATCAATGCACAGTTCACACAAGTGTTTGCTTCTTAAGGTGGAGAGAGATAGGTAAACTGACTCAACATAAAAGTAAAAGAAAGGTCCTTCAAAGAGGAAAGCATCGATTGCTGTATTTGTGCTAGAGCTTTTTATTTTGAAAACATGAAACAATTTTGTCAACGGTAGTAATAAAGCATATGAGTTATGTAAATTATATCTTACAAGTTGCAAGCCTCATGCATAGTATACTAATAGTGCCCGCAACTTGTCCTACTTAGCTTGGACTACCGGATCTTCGCAATACACATGTTTCAACCAAGTTTCACAAAGGGGTACCTCCATGCCGCATACAAAGGTCTAAGGAGAAAGCTCGCATTTTGGATTTCTCGCTTTTGATTATTCTCAACTTAGACATCCATACCGGGACAACATGGACAACAGATAATGGACTCCTCTTTAATGCATAAGCATGTAGCAACAATTATTATTATCATATGAGATTGAGGATATATGTCCAAACTGAAACTTCCACCATGATTCATGACTTTAGTTAGCGGCCCAATGTTCTTCTCTAACAATATGCATGCTCCAACCATTAAGGTGGTAGATCTCTCTTACTTCAGACAAGACGAACATGCATAGCAACTCACATGATATTCAACAAAGAATAGTTGATGGCGTCCCCAGAAGCATGGTTATCGCACAACAAGCAACTTAATAAGAGATAAAGTGCATAAGTACATATTCAATACTACGATAGTTTTTAAGGCTATATTGTCCCATGAGCTATATATTGCAAAGGTGAATGATGGAATTTTAAAGGTAGCACTCAAGCAATTTACTTTGGAATGGCGGAGAAATACCATGTAGTAGGTAGGTATGGTGGACACAATTGGCATAGTGGTTGGCTCAAGGATTTTGGATGCATGAGAAGTATTCCCTCTCGATACAAGGTTTAGGCTAGCAAGGTTATTTGAAGCAAACTCAAGGATGAACCGGTGCAGCAAAACTCACATAAAAGACATATTGTAAACATTATAAGACTCTACACCGTCTTCCTTGTTGTTCAAAACTCAATACTAGAATTATCTAGACCTTAGAGAGACCAAATATGCAAATCAAATTTTAGCAAGCTCTATGTATTTCTTCATTAATGGGTGCAAAGTATATGATGCAAGAGCTTAAACATGAGCACACAATTGCCAAGTATCACATTATCCAAGACATTTTAGAATTACTACATGTAGCATTTTCCAATTCCAACCATATAACAATTTAACGAAGAAGAAACTTCGCCTTGAACATTATGAGTAAAGCCTAAGGACATATTTGTCCATATGCAACAGCGGAGCATGTCTCTCTCCCACAAAGTGAATGCTAGGATCCAACTTTATTCAAACAAAAACAAAAACAAACCGACGCTCCAAGTAAAGAACACAAGATGTGACTGAATAAAAATATAGTTTCAGGGGAGGAACCTGATGATGTTGTCGATGAAGAAGGGATGCCTTGGGCATCCCCAAGCTTAGACGCTTGAGTCTTCTTAAAATATGCAGGGGTGAACCACGGGGCATCCCCAAGCTTAGAGCTTTCACTCCTCTTGATCATAGTATATCATACTCCTCTCTTGACCCTTGAAAACTTCCTTCACACCAAACTTCAAGCAAACTCATTAGAGGGTTAGTGCACAATTAATAATTCACATATTCAGAGGTGACACAATCATTCTTTACACTTCTGGACATTGCATAAAGCTACTGGACATTAATGGATCAAAGAAATTCATCCACCATAGCAAAAGAGGCAATGCGAAATAAAAGGCAGAATCTGTCAAAAACAGAACAGTTCGTAAAGATGAATTTTAAAATGGCACCAGACTTGCTCAAATGGAAAAACTCAAAACTAATGAAAGTTGCGTACATATCTGAGGATCACGCTCGTAAATTGGCAGATTTTTTCGAATTTTCTACAGAGACTTGTGCCAGAATTCGTGACAGACAGCAATGCTGTTTCTGCGCAGCGATCCCAAATATAACATCAACTTTAGCATAGAAACTTTACTTGGCATAAAAACATGATAAGGAGAGGTTGCTACAGTAGTAAACAACTTCCAAGACTCAAATATAAAACAAAGTACTGTAGTAAAAATATGGGTTGTCTCCCATAAGCGCTTTTCAGCTAGGCGCAGAAAGTGCAAATCAAGTATTATCAAGAGATGAAACATCTTCAGCGGGGTTTGGAGTTTTCTCAACCAAGCATAGTATATTGGATACATAAGTTTCAGCGTCTCCCTTTTCATTAGTCTTGGGCTTGCTATTCTCATCGAACAAATTTTCAGGAACAAGCCAAGCATAGTTATTTTCTAGTGCATCATTCATAGCTAGGAGTTTACATGGTATTGGTGCTTTGATCTCCCCACCATCATCAATATTATTAGTGTACCTTATTCTATCCATGTCCATTTTTTCAAGGAGACCAACAAAATTAGTATGAGAACCTAGCATATTAAATTTAGCAAAGACCTTTCTAGCCTCTCTTGCTAGACCACCAAATTCTCTAAGAAGAGTTTCTAAAACAAAATCTTTCTTTTCCCCTTCTTCCATATCACCGAGTGTAAGAAACATGTGTTGGATTATAGGATTGAGATTAACAAATTTAGTTTCCAACATGCGAACTAAAGCAGCAGCAGCAATTTCATAGGTAGGTGCAAGTTCTACCAAGTGTCTATCTTCAAAATCTTCAGTAATACTAACATGATTGAAAAATTCTTCTATATTATTTCTCCCGACTATAGACCCACGTCCTACCGGTATGTCTTTTGTGGTAAAATTAAAAGGAAACATGATGAATTAAGTAAAGTAAATGCAAGTAACTAATTTTTTTGTGTTTTTGATATAGAGAGCAAGACAGTAAATAGAGTAAAACTAGCAACTAATTTTTTGTGTTTTGTTTAGGTGCAGCAAACAAAGTAGTAAATAAAATAAAGCAAGACAAAAACAAAGTAAAGAGATTGGGAAGTGGAGACTCCCCTTGCAGCGTGTCTTGATCTCCCCAACAACGGCAGAAATTTAGCTTGATGCGCGTAGATGTACACGTCCGTTGGGAACCCCAAGTGGAAGGTATGATGCGCACGTAGCAAGTTTCCTCAGAAACCAAGGTTTAATCGAACCAGTAGGAGTCAAGAAGCACGTTGAAGGTTGATGTTGGCGAAATGTGATGCGGCGCAACACCGGGATTCCGGAACGTGGAACCTGCACAACACAACCAAAGTACTTTGCCAAGCAGTGAGGTTGTCAATCTCACCGGCTTGCTGTAACAAAGGATTAACCGTATTGTGTGGAAGATGATTGTTTGCAAAAAACAGTAAAACAAGTATTGCAGTAGATTGTATGCGATGTAAAGAATAGGACCGGGGTCCACAGTTCACTAGAGGTGTCTCTCCCATAAGATAAAAGCATGTTGGGTGAACAAATTACAGTCGGGCAATTGACAAAATAGAGAAGGGCATAACAATGCATATACATGATATGATAAATATAGTGAGATTTAATTGGGCATTACGACAAAGTACATAGACCGCCATCCAACTGCATCTATGCCTAAAAAGTCCACCTTCAGGTTATCATCCGAACCCCTTTCAGTATTAAGTTGCAAGCAACAGACAATTGCATTAAGTATGGTGCATAATGTAATCAACAACTACATCCTTAGACATAGAATCAATGTTTTATCCCTAGTGGCAACAGCACATCCACAACCTTAGAACCTTCTGTCACGATCCCAGATTTAATGGAGGCATGAACCCACTATCGAGCATAAATACTCCCTCTTGGAGTTAAGAGCAAAAACTTGGCCAGAGCCTCTACTAATAACGGAGAGCATGCAAGATCATAAACAACACATAGGTAATAGATTGATAATCACCATAACATAGTATTCTCTATCCATCGGATCCCGACAAACACAACATATAGTATTACAGATAGATGATCTTGATCATGTTAGGCAGCTCACAAGATCCAACAATGAAGCACATAAGGAGAAGACGACCATCTAGCTACTGCTATGGACCCATAGTCCAGGGGTGAACTACTCACTCATCACTCCGGAGGCGATCATGGCGATGAAGAGTCCTCCGGGAGATGAATCCCCTCTCCAGGGTGCCGGAGGCGATCTCCTGAATCCCCGAGATGGGATTCGCGGCGGCGTCTGGAAGGTTTTCCTTATCGTGGCTCTCGGTACTGGGGGTTTCGCGACAGAGGCTTTAAGTAGGCGAAAGGGCAACACAAGGGTGGCACGAGGTCCCCACACACCAGGGCCGCGCGGCCCTGGCGTGGCGGCGCCTTGTCGCCCCACTTCGTTATCCTTTCGGTCTTCGAAGCTTCGTGCAAAATAGGACCCGGCGCTGATTTCGTCCAATTCCGAGAATATTTCCTTACTAGGATTTCTGAAACCAAAAACAAGAAAACAGCACTGGCTCTTCGGCATCTTGTTAATAGGTTAGTTCCAGAAAATGTGTAAATACGACATATAATGTGTATAAAACATGTAGATATCATCAATAATGTAGCATGGAACATAAGAAATTATCGATACATTGGAGACGTATCAGTACACTTCAAATATGAAGGCGATGATGTGCTCACAGTGAAGGTGTTCGACGGAACAATGTGCAGGAGGTACTACTACTCAGACGACGAAGATAGTGACGATGAAAGCGACGACGACGTGAAGCCATGCATCCATCCCCTTTAGATAAGGGTATTATGACCAAGAATATATATGTAGCTTCATATGCATCGATTTAGAGATCTAGTTATTTTCTATATATTATGCATGTAAAAAATAATATCGCATTTCCACTATTATTCGAGCACCACATCCTCCAAATTGTCCTGTGAGGTTTCAATTTTGCTGATTACCAACACAGATTCTATTTATGAAAACAAAACTTGAAACTAACAACAGCAACTACAAGTCGAAAAAAGGAGACATAAAAGTAGTAAACTTGTGGGACAAAGGGATATGTAATCTACACAACTCTGCTGTAGCCAAACATTGGTAGTCGAAATTAACTCGAAACTTGCTTAGCTACAGAATAAAACATCTACACAAATGCAGCGTGCATCAACATGAAAAAAGAGATAACATGTGCAGCAGTAATGCTTCTGCAAGAGCAAACAACATATAAACATGACATAGTCTTAAACAACTGGGTATGATTGCCCAGGTTCCAAATAACAAAAGTAGAACATAGTCTTTGAAACATGACATAGTTTAACCATGAACCTCCAGGGGAACAACTAAACAGAAACTAAATTTAGTGGACAACATGAGGGCCAACAGCTGGACCGACGAGCGGGATGAGGCCAGTCTTGACGTAGTCCCTGAGGAACTTGCCAAAGGCAGCGTGCTTCGCCTTGCTAGCAGCCTTGTGCTTGTGCGCGCTACCTTTTCCAACTCCCGTCGCGTGCTGGATCAGACTCTCAATATCCTTCGGGAAAACCCTGCCGCAGAATGGGCAATTAGGCTTACCGTCCCGGCGGAAAGGGATCTGGCCAGTCTTCAGCTTCTTCAGAACGAAGCGGCTCTTCCGGTCCCGGTCCTCCTTGTCGCTGCCAATGTCCTCAGAGTCTTCCTGCGAATTTGAAAGTAAAGAAGAAGTGAGAGAAGGAAATTAACTGAAATACAATTCAAGCATTAAATATTTTTTATGAACATTACTAAGAATTAATCATCATGTAGAATCAACATTTATGATCCAGATCCAACCATAGATAATTAGTTCACTAATAAAAATAAGCACCAATTTAAACTGTTGTCACAAATTGTTCATGGGTAGTCCAATCATTATTTCAGTAATATAACTAACCACCAATTTAAGAGAAAATGGTGATTATAAATTTCATGGATCAGGGATCAATCATTTGTTCCCTGAAGATGTACTGATTCATAAAACAATATGGATTCATCACGTCAATAAGCAGGAATTCAAGAAAAATGGTGGTCATAATTTACATGCATCTGATCATTCATTTGTTTCCTAAATAAAAATGATGTACACACTATGGTTTCATCGTATAAATAAGCACCAGTTTAAGACAAATGGTGATTATAAAATCCATGGATCAGATCAATTAATAGTACCTATAATATAATTCTTGTAATCATAATCAAACACAAGGAATCATGACCTAATTAAGATAAGTGTCATCTACTAATTTGAAACATGCATGAATATTCATGGTACCATAAATCATTTGGTTGATACTTTCGTACAGTTGAATCAAGATGTGCATCAAATATTACAAATCTACTAACTACGAACCACAAATCAGATGATTAAGAACCCCACAATCATCAATTTGTACAAGAAGTAGCAGACAGGGCAAACCAATCTATCCTATGAGCAAACCCTAAGGTGAACAGTAAGATCAAGAAAAACAGGGGATCGATCGGAATAGTATAGTACCTCGCTGCAGTTGTCGGAGGCCTCCTCTTCGAACTCGTCGCACTCTCTGGGGCCATATAGCTCGCGGTACTGCCTGGAGTGGCGGTAGTACGGGTCATTCGGATCGAAGCCCTGGTCATCTGCTTGTGCCGCGGGAGCGAGGACGTCTCCCTTGGCCTCATCAGCGACGGCGACCACGGCCGGTTGGGCGGAGCCCTCCACGGTCACGGCGCGGCGAAGAGCGGCTCTAGTTCCGGAAGAAGATCCCGCCTCCGCGGCGTCGACTACTACCGGAGCATCGCCTTCGCCTCTGTCGACGTTGACGACCGCACTCGCCTCCGGCTCGTCTCCGCGAACACGCTTCATCTTCGGGATCTTCGGTGGAAGGGGAGGTCGGTGGTGCGCTGGTGGAGGTGCAAGCAGGGTTTTTCGCCAGAGATTGGGGAATAGAAGTTGCGGGTGGGAGAGACGATGGGGCCGATGGATATACAGTAAGTGCTGCCGTTTGGGTTCCTCTGTGTGACGCGTGCGTGTGAAAACGTGGATTCGTGCATCTAGTCCACTTTCCCATTACTTTGACATGGGTCCCACGCATGACGGATGGGCAGGCACAGAATTTTCAGTATGGGTATTAAAAACTATAAAATATTTTAAATACGAATTAGTGATCACACATAGTGAAGGATATTTGTTTACAAACCTTTCCCACCTTTAACATGGAGTCTCCATACGAAGAAAGTAAGAAAGAAATAAATAAAAAAGATTTGGCACCCTTGTGCACATTGTGATATGCCACCTTGGTTGCTATGGGTTTTGATTTTTTGGAGTTGGTGGCATGGTGTCCCCATGGTGTACATGTGTCGAAAAAGGGGTTTTCGGACGAAAAGAGGGGGGAATGGGCAAAAACTGACCAAACCTCCATGGATTGGGGCAAGATTTGGCACCCTTGTGCACATTGTGATATGCCACCTTGGTTGCTATGGGTTTTGATTTTTTGGAGTTGGTGGCATGGTGTCCCCATGGTGTACATGTGTCGAAAAAGGGGTTTTCGGACGAAAAGAGGGGGAATGGGCAAAAACTGACCAAACCTCCATGGATTGGGGCAAGATTTGGCACCCTTGTGCACATTGTGATATGCCACCTTGGTTGCTATGGGTTTTGATTTTTTGGAGTTGGTGGCATGGTGTCCCCATGGTGTAGATGTGTGGAAAACCCCTGTTTTCGGACGAAAAGAGGGGGAATGGCCAAAAACTGACCAAACCTCCATGGATTGGGGCAAGATTTGGCACCCTTGTGCACATTGTGATATGCCACCTTGGTTGCTATGGGTTTTGATTTTTTGGAGTTGGTGGCATGGTGTCCCCATGGTGTAGATGTGTCGAAAAAGGGGTTTTCGGACGAAAAGAGGGGGGAATGGGCAAAAACTGACCAAACCTCCATGGATTGGGGCAAGATTTGGAACCCTTGTGCACATTGTGATATGCCACCTTGGTTGCTATGGGTTTTGATTTTTTGGAGTTGGTGGCATGGTGTCCCCATGGTGTACATGTGTCGAAAAAGGGGTTTTCGGACGAAAAGAGGGGGAATGGGCAAAAACTGACCAAACCACCATGGATTGGGGCAAGATTTGGCACCCTTGTGCACATTGTGATATGCCACCTTGGTTGCTATGGGTTTTGATTTTTTGGAGTTGGTGGCATGGTGTCCCCATGGTGTAGATGTGTCGAAAAAGGGGTTTTCGGACGAAAAGAGGGGGAATGGGCAAAAACTGACCAAACCTCCATGGATTGGGGCAAGATTTGGCACCCTTGTTCACATTGTGATATGCCACCTTGGTTTCTATGGGTTTTGATTTTTTGGAGTTGGTGGCATGGTGTCCCCATGGTGTACATGTGTCGAAAAAGGGGTTTTCGGACGAAAAGAGGGGGAATGGGCAAAAACTGACCAAACCACCATGGATTGGGGCAAGATTTGGCACCCTTGTGCACATTGTGATATGCCACCTTGGTTGCTATGGGTTTTTATTTTTTGGAGTTGGTGGCATGGTGTCCCCATGGTGTACATGTGTCGAAAAAGGGGTTTTCGGACGAAAAGAGGGGGAATGGGCAAAAACTGACCAAACCTCCATGGATTGGGGCAAGATTTGGCACCCTTGTTCACATTGTGATATGCCACCTTGGTTGCTATGGGTTTTGATTTTTTGGAGTTGGTGGCATGGTGTCCCCATGGTGTACATGTGTCGAAAAAGGGGTTTTCGGACGAAAAGAGGGGGAATGGGCAAAAACTGACCAAACCACCATGGATTGGGGCAAGATTTGGCACCCTTGTGCACATTGTGATATGCCACCTTGGTTGCTATGGGTTTTGATTTTTTGTAGTTGGTGGCATGGTGTCCCCATGGTGTAGATGTGTCGAAAAAGGGGTTTTCGGACGAAAAGAGGGGGAATGGGCAAAAACTGACCAAACCTCCATGGATTGGGGCAAGATTTGGCACCTTTGTTCACATTGTGATATTCCACCTTGGTTTCTATGGGTTTTGATTTTTTGGAGTTGGTGGCATGGTGTCCCCATGGTGTACATGTGTCGAAAAAGGGGTTTTCGGACGAAAAGAGGGGGGAATGGACAAAAACTGACCAAACCACCATGGATTGGGACAAGATTTGGCACCCTTGTGCACATTGTGATATGCCACCTTGGTTGCTATGGGTTTTTTGGAGTTGGTGGCATGGTGTCCCCATGGTGTACATGTGTCGAAAAAGGGGTTTTCGGACGAAAAGAGGGGGAATGGGCAAAAACTGACCAAACCTCCATGGATTGGGGCAAGATTTGGCACCCTTGTGCACATTGTGATATGCCACCTTGGTTGCTATGGGTTTTGATTTTTTGGAGTTGGTGGCATGGTGTCCCCATGGTGTAGATGTGTGGAAAACCACGAAAAGAGGGGGAATGGCCAAAAACTGACCAAACCTCCATGGATTGGGGCAAGATTTGGCACCCTTGTGCACATTGTGATATGAAACCTTGGTTGCTATGGGTTTTGATTTTTTGGAGTTGGTGGCATGGTGTCCCCATGGTGTAGATGTGTCGAAAAAGGGGGTTTCGGACGAAAAGAGGGGGGAATGGCCAAAAACTCACCAAACCACCATGGATTGGGGCAAGATTTGGCACCCTTGTGCACATTGTGATATGCCACCTTGGTTGCTATGGGTTTTGATTTTTTGGAGTTGGTGGCATGGTGTCCCCATGGTGTAGATGTGTCGAAAGGGGGTTTTCGGACGAAAAGAGGGGGGAATGGCCAAAAACTCACCAAACCACCATGGATTGGGGCATGATTTGGCACCCTTGTGCACATTGTGATATGACACCTTGGTTGCTATGGGTTTTGATTTTTTGGAGTTGGTGGCATGGTGTCCCCATGGTGTAGATGTGTCGAAAAGGGGTTTTCGGACGAAAAGAGGGGGGAATGGCCCATTCATGTTCCATTCATGTGTCGAAAGAGGGGTTTTCGGACGAAAGGAGGGTGCCAAATTTAGATTTTTTTCATGCGTCCCATTCATGTTCTGGTATTTTTTAATTAAAATATACATGTACAGTTCCATTTTCAGAGTAATATTTTTTCTTCCACGGCAAAAACTTGTTCCCTCCAAATTGTAGTACGACGGCTGCCAAAACGCACAAATTTTTCGTTCCCTCCACTCCTCCCGCGCACCCCACCTATCAAATATTTCGCCCTCCCTTATATACGTCGTGCCTCTCCCCCATGATTTACGAGCATCTTAACTCCCCACCCCCCGACCTCATCCTCTCGTGCTCACCCCGATCCGGTGTCTTCGCCGGACGTTCTTCCATCTCGCATCTATCTCCCCGGCCGGTGGTCGCCATGGCCGGCAGTCGTCGAAACGTCGGGGGGAAGGAAAATCGCGCACACACGCCGAAGAAGGCGCCCAGCTCGAAGAAACGCCAAGGTAAATCTGTCGGTGATCGGCTTGTTGTTGTGTTTTTCGGATGGTTCGATCGAGAGATCGGTTTTACATGTCTACCACGCCCGTTTGACCTATATCTAGATCTTGCATATTTCATAGATCCAATCCCGACATCATACGTATAGGGTTTATCGTTTTTATTCCAGAGACAATCATGCCGTGCTATACAATCTTTGCCATCCCGCTGCTGTACAATCTTTTGCATAGACAATTGTTTGCCGAAACACTTAACTGAACTAATTCCAGCCGTTGCCGAAAACAGCCTGACGAGCTACAGTGAACAACGACATTGCTTCAGACTTTTATTCCTCAGTTTCAGAGGGAAGCAGAGTTTGATCTAGAACAATTGTTTGCTGTTTTCTATGGAACTAGTTAGTTTGCACGTGCAATGCACGTCTTAACAATGTAATGAAGTTTTTTTAATCATGTACTTTGTTTCATCAGTCTATTTATTTCCACAATTTTTGTTTATCTATGTCTTTCAAAAGTCAAAAATCAAATTTCAGCACATATCTGAACTTCTATCAGCACATATCTGAACTTCTATCAGCACATATCTGAACTTCTATCAGCACATATCTGAACTAGGTTCTCTGTAGGAATGGACTTCACATCCCCGATCTGCTTGATATATCCACTCACAAATCGGTGAGACCCAATAATAGGGGGTAGTGGCTTATCATGAGTAACCTCATTACGTGCATACCAAGCCCGCCAAGCAACCAGAAGGGTAGTATCCACCATGTGAGGTGGTACTTGTCCAATAACAGACTGAAACCAGCTATCAACAGACATGCATAATTCAGTGTCCGAGGGGAGTCTCATGTGTCAATTATTTGTTACGAGTAGATATCTAAAAGCACATGATGTCCCTTAGCCTGGCATATGCCCCCTCTTATGTTTTGTTCGCCGACATCATACGTAGACTCTTATGTTTTCAATCATTTGCTGCTGTACAATATTTTGCAAAGACAATTATTTGCTGTTTTCTATGGAATTGGCCCCCTCTTATGTTTTGTTCACGCTCCGCTCTTCCGATTATTTCAGCGGAGACACAAAACCCCGTCAAGCCGGCATATGAGCTTGCCAAGGAGAAACAAATGCAAGAAAATATAGTACGCATGGAAAAAAATTTCGCTGAAAGATATGGACCTGGCCACAAATTTCAGAAAGATTTCTCTGGTTTTGCACGTTCATTAGTGTATGGTGGGGTACAAATAGGAACTAGTAACAATCTAAAGGACACAGACTGCGAAGAGAAGGAGGTCGAAGAGGACCCTTCGTATGAACCGAATCCAGAAGAGATAGCTACTGCTGATGATGATCTTCATTCAGATGAGGATCAGCGCACTGTCGGCAAAACTTCAGCTCAGGTCTGTGGAACTATGTCTGAACTATGATAGGAAATACGTACATGCTAAATGTTTCCTACTAATGTAGCCTCTACTTTGCTTGCAGATAGTTGCTTCTTCTGCAATAGTTGCACAGAAGAAGCGATCCATACCTGAAGTTGCACCATCCAACATTGCAACAAGATCAATGGCAACAACTGAACCTGAAGCTGGGTCATCTGATGAGCCGACGGCCACTGCTGGTCTGAACACTGAAGGAGCACCCTCACCTAACCAGATCATGACATCTGGAGGCAGCACCTCATCTCCTGAGGACAATCAAATTGTAAACTTTGAGCGGCAAGGTATGAAAGTTTGTAAAAACTAAACACTGTACCGCATATTTTCATATAAAAGAGAATCATTTCATATCTCTTATTCCAGAGACATTGACAACATCTGGCGGTAGTAAGAGAAAGAGAGGTGGACGCAGACGTACCATGGGCCATGGACTACATGAGTACACAAGAAGACATGGTGGCAATAAGATGCCAATTGAATTCACTGCTGGTGTCAGGAGACCCAAGGATTATGTCCAGTCAGCAAAGCTGAGCAATGAGGTTGGTATTCACATCCGTGAAAAAATGCCGCTTGCAACACACTGGACACAGTACAAGAAAGATGAAACTCTCAGACATGTCATTCCTCATGCTATAAGTACAGTAGCGGTGAGTCCTGTACAATCTTGGTTTAACCTAATTAGTATGCTACATGATCAACTATCTAAGAATCTACTGATTAATGCATCACTATTTTGCAGGGAAAGTTTAGTATGGACAAAAATGATGAGGTGGCTCAAGATGTGTGCACTGATATGCTGCAAGTTAGTATTCGGCAGTTCCGATATAGGCTTAAAAAGGAGTATTGGCCGAAAATTAAAAATCTCACACTGGAGCAAGCATATCTCAAGAAGCCAGGTCATGTAGAAGAGAAAAGCTGGAAAGAACTGGTGAAAAGATGGTTTGATGAGAAGTACCAGGTACATAAACGTTATTCCTTTCAATAACAGCTACTGAATTCTTACATTTCTCTGATCTGGATAAATAAAATGCATGTACTGAACATAGGGACTGTGTGTAATAAATGGAAAGAACAGAGAAGCTGTGAAACAGTTCCATACCACTGGATCTCGAAGCTATGTTGCTCACTGGGAACATCTAGTAAGTGTTCTGAATTTCCCAATACAGTTCATACTTCTGTCATACACAGTGTACAATGGTAATGTGCATTCTACATTTTTTCAAGCAGAAGGCTAAGCAGCAGGAAGAAGAAACCTCTCCAATTGAATTTTTTAGAATCACACACACTAACAAGGATAACATTATGAGTGCTGAAGCAAAAAGTGCATATGTAAGAAATATTTCTTATTAGCACAATATAATATAATCCAGTTTTGTATGTTGTCCATGCAATGATTGTAATCTTTATGCAGGATAAAATGGTGGCAAAAAAAGCGGCGCCACGCAATGAAGATGAACCTGATTTGACTGATTTGCAAATTGTTCAGCTAGTTCTGAGCGAGAAAAGCCCATCCACCACCTGCAACAGCACATTCCTACCAAGATTGGGCGTCGCAACAAGTTCCAGGAAGTCTTCTGTCTCAGCTACACGCATCCGAGAGCTACAACAAAGACTGGCAGATCAAGAGCAGAACTCCATACAGGCAGCTGAAACGTACCACAGTGAGATGCAGGCAAGACTGCAAGAACAAGATCAAAAATTTGAAGAGATCAGGAAGAAGCAGGAGGAAGAACTTGAAGCTGTGAAGAAAGCCCAAGAAGAAAAGACTCTGGCTTATGAAAAGAGGCTGACAGAAATGGATGCCGTGCTTAATTTGCTCTTGAGGACATCCCAGCCACCATCCATGTCTCAATCCCAGGGCAACTAATCTATTGCACCACCGTCCTACAACATTATTAATCATAGGTCTTTTAATTTCTTTGTGTTCCAATTGTAATTTTCTTATGAATCTTTCGGTCTGTGAGAGACATATATACTTCTTGTGCCACCATTTATGTATGATATTTATTGTCTATTTTTTGATATTTCGCCAGTTTTTTTGTTTCCCAAATTTCGCAAATAATTCAAATGCTCTCAAATTTTGTCAAATTCAAAAGGTGACGGAAAATGTCACAACGTCACTATTAAATGAAACCACGTGGCACCAATTTCTGGTCCCACTTGTCAGAATTTGTGGGTCCCACCAGTCAGCATTATTGGGACCCATATGTCGGCAACAACCTGGTCCCACTTGTCTGAATTTTGTGGATCCCACCGGTCAGAATATTGTGGGTCCAGCTTGTCATAATATTTTGTGGGTCCCACCAGTCAGCACCATGCCGGTCCCACATGACAGATATCCATGTCAGCGCCGTCGGACCCATGTTGTCAGAAGCCAAATGGGACCCACATGTAAGGCCACGTATGCTTTTTTTGGACCAATCAGAAACTTCCCAAGATTTAGATATTGACGAAAGTTGCAATTTTTCGTGACAAACCTGTCTGTCAACAATGAACCTTTGATGTTGACGAATTTGCAGGTCGTCACCATCAAACATTTGACGTTGACGAAAAAATGCATACCGTCACCCCCGATATTTTATGACGGAGCTTCCTTGACGAACCCCATGACGATCAAATTTTGTCACCGCGAAGTAATCCTTGACGAAAATTGGCCTTAATATGACGAAAGTGATTTGTCAAAAAAATTGTTTTCCTTTGTAGTGAGCAATGGAATCATTGTCACCAATATTTTGAAAAATTTCAGCAGTTTTAGCAGTTTCAGGCAATTTTGTACACTTTGCACTAGGAGTAGAAACATTGCCAACACAAATTATTTTACCATTGATAGTAGGAGGTGCAGCAACATGTGAAGAATCAACATTACTAGTGGTGGTAATTGTCCATACTTTAGCTACATTATTTTCTTTAGCAAGTTTTTCTTTTTCTTCTCTATCCCACCTAGCATGCAATTCAGCCAACAATCTAATATTATCATTAATTCTAACTTGGATGGCATTTTTTTTAGCAAACCTAGCATCTTCAACTTTCTCAGGCATAACTTTCAATTTTAAAAGATCAACATCAAGAGCAAGACTATCAACCTTAGAAGTAAGAATATCAATTTTATCAAGCTTTTCTTCAACAGTTTTATTAAAAGCAGTTTGTGTACTAATAAATTCTTTAAGCATGGCTTCAAGACCAGAGGGTACACTCTTATTATTGTTGTAAGAATTACCATAACCATTACCGTTATTAGAAGGATATGGCCTATAGTAGTTGTTACCATAATTATTCCTATAAGCACTATTGTTGAAATTATTATTCTTAATGAAATTCACATCAACATTTTCTTCTTGAGAAACCAATGAAGCTAAAGGAACATTATTAGGATCAATATGAGATCTACCATTTGCAAGCATAGATATAATAGCATCAATCTTATCACCCAAAGAAGAGGTTTCTTCAACAGAATTTACCTTCTTACCTTGAGGAGTTCTTTCAGTGTGCCATTCAGAGTAATTGATCATCATATCATCAAGTAATTTAGTCGCGGCGCCCAAGGTGATGGACATAAAAGTACCTCCAGTGAATCCAATAGGTTCCTCGAGGAAAAATTCAATCCTGCATAAAAGGTTTGGATGATCATCCAAGTAGTCAGTCCATGGGTTGGGCAATTCTTTACCAAAGATTTCATTCTCTCCCATGCTTGAGCAACATGTTCATTATCAAATTGTTTAAAATTCATTATGTTACTTCTCAAAGATATAATCTTAGCAGGAGGATAATATTTACTAATAAAAGCATCTTTACATTTAGTCCATGAATCAATACTATTTTTAGGTAAAGATAGCAACCAATCTTTAGCTCTTCCTCTTAATGAGAAAGGGAACAATTTCAGTTTTATAATATCACCATGTATATCCTTATACTTTTGCATTTCACAAAGTTCAACAAAATTATTAAGATGGGCAGCAGCATCATCAGTACTAACACCAGAAAATTGCTCTCTCATAACAAGATTCAGTAAAGCAGGTTTAATTTCATAGAATTCTGCTGTAGTAGCAGGTGGAGCAATAGGAGTACATATAAAATCATTATTATTTGTGCTAGTGAAATCACACAACTTAGTATTTTCAGGAGTACCCATTATAAAAGTAGTAAAGTAAACTAAGCAAATAAAGTAAAGACAAGTAACTAATTTTTTTGTGTTTTTGATATAGAGAACAAGACAGTAAATAAAGTAAAGCTAGCAACTATTTTTTTGGGTTTTGTTTAAGTGCAGCAAACAAAGTAGTAAATAAAATAAAGCAAGACAAAAACAAAGTAAAGAGATTGGAAGTGGAGACTCCCCTTGCAGCGTGTCTTGATCTCCCGGCAACGGCGCCAGAAAAACAGTCCTTGATGCGCGTAAATGTACACGTCCGTTGGGAACCCCAAGAGGAAGGTATGATGCACACAGCAAGTTTTCCCTCGAAAGAAACCAAGGTTATCGAACCAGTAGGAGCCAAGAAGCACGTGAAGGTTGTTGGTGGAGGAATGTAGTGCGGCGCAACACCAGTGAAACCGGCGCCAACGTGGAACCTGCACAACACAATCAAAGTACTTTGTCCCCACGTAACAGTGAGGTTGTCAATCTCACCGGCTTGCTGAAAACAAAGGATTAAGCGTATCGAGTGGAAGATGGTGTTTGTTTGCAAAGAACAGTAAAAGCATAGAATGTATTCAGATGTAAAAGAATGGACCGGGTCCACAGTTCACTAGAGGTGTCTCTCCAATAAGATAACTAGCATGCTGGGTGAACAAATTACGGGAAATTGACAAATAAAGATTCAATACATATCAACGATGATTACTATGTGATTTAATCAGGGCATTACGACAAAGTACATAGACCGCTATCCAGCATGCATATATGCCTAAATAATCCACCTTCAGGTTATCATCCGAACCCCTTCCGTATTAAGTTGTAAACAACAGATAATTGCATTAAGTATGGTGCGTAATGTAATCAACACAAATATCCTTAGACAAAGCATCAATGTTTTATCCCTAGTAGCAACATCACATCCACAACCTTAGAACTTTCTGTCACTGTCCCAGATTCAATGGAGGCATGAACCCACTATCGAGCATAATTACTCCCTCTTGGAGTTACAAGTATCAACTTGGCCAGAGCCTCTACTAGCAACGGAGAGCATGCAAGAACATAAACAACACATATATGATAGATTGATAATCAACTTAACATAGTATTCTCTATTCATCGGATCTCGCCAAACACAACATGTAGCATTACAAATAGATGATCTTGATCATGTTAGGCAGCTCACAAGATCTAATACAATGAAAGCACAAGCGGAGACGACAACCATCTAGCTACTGCTATGGACCCATAGTCCAAGGATGAACTACTCACGCATCAATCCGGAGGCGGGCATGATGATGTAGAGCCCCTCCGGTGATGATTCCCCTCTCCGGCAGGGTGCCGGAGGCGATCTCCTGAATCCCCCGAGATGGGATTCGCGGCGGCGTCTCGGAAGGTTTTCCGTATCGTGGCTCTCGGTACAGGGGGTTTCGCGATGGAGGCTTTAAGTAGGCGGAAGGGTAGGTCGGGGGGCCACACGAGGGCCCACACAACAGGCGCGGCCCGGGCCCGGCGCGCCGCCCTAGTGTGGCGTCGCCTCGTGGCCCCACTTCATTTCCTCTTCGGACTTCTGGAAGCTTCGTGCAAAAATAGGACCCGGGCGTTGATTTCGTCCAATTCGAGAATATTTCCTTACTAGGATTTCGAAACAGAAAACAGGAACCGGCACTTCGGCATCTTGTTAATAGGTTAGTGCCGGAAAATGTATAATAATGCTGTAAAGTATGTATAAAACATTCAAGTATTGTAATAAAAGTAGCATGGAACATAAGAAATTATAGATACGTTTGAGACGTATCAGGGTTTTATCAATTTTAGGCCTATAATAATTCTTTTGTTTAGACACCTTAGAGGCATACATGAATTTTTGCTCTTTACCCACATAAGCTTTCTCCTTATACTTAAGAGAAGAAAAAGTTGAACCCAAGGTTCCCATAGCTTTTTCAAGTTCATCAATCCTATTGGTTTGATTATTATGGACAACACAAGTTCCTAGGACACTAATTCTTTCATCAATTCCTCCTAGGGATTTATCAAGTTCATCAGTTTTATCAAATAGCATTTCCAATTTAGTTTCAATACTTGGAAATTTTTTCTCTATGGTTTCCAATTTTTTCATAACATCCTCAAGAGAGATTTCAATTTTAACTTCATTAACAGGTGGTATTCCAACTAGACTCTTAATGATGCAACTAGCTTCTAAAGCGGGAGTACCTAGGAAATTACCTCCCAAAAGAGTATCAAGAACATACCTATTCCAACTAGATAAGCCAACATAAAAGTTCCTAAGAAGGATAATAGTGGAGTGTTTCTTAATGCACCTATGATGAGCATTACTAATTCTGTACCAAGCATCTTTAAAACTTTCTCCACCTTGTTGCTTAAAAGAACGAACTTCAACTTCAGGATTACTCATTATAACAGTAGTAAAGTAAACTAGGCAAATAAAGTAAAGACAAGTAACTAATTTTTTTGTGTTTTGATATAGAGCTAGTAAATAAGACAGTAAGTAAAGTAACTAATTTTTTTGTGTTTTTAATATGAATCAAACAAGACAGTAAAGAAAATAAAGTAAAGCAAGACAAAAACAAAGTAAAGAGATTGGAAGTGGAGACTCCCCTTGCAGCGTGTCTTGATCTCCCGGCAACGGCGCCAGAAAAAGAGCTTCATGCGAATAGATGTACACGTCCGTTGGGAACCCCAAGAGGAAGGTGTGATGCGCACAGCAGCAAGTTTTCCCTCAAAAAGAAACCAAGGTTATCGAACCAGTAGGAGCCAAGAAGCACGTGAAGGTTGTTGGTGGAGGAATGTAGTGCGGCGCAACACCAGAAACCGGCGCCAACGTGGAACCTGCACAACACAATCAAAGTACTTTGCCCCAACGTAACAGTGAGGTTGTCAATCTCACCGCCTTGATGAAAACAAAGGATTAAGCGTATCGAGTGGAAGATGGTGTTTGTTTGCAAAGAACAGTAAAAACAGTAGAATGTATTCAGATGTAAAAGAATGGACCGGGGTCCACAGTTCACTAGAGGTGTCTCTCCAATAAGATAACTAGCATGCTGGGTGAACAAATTACAGGGGCAATTGACAAATAAAGATTCAATACATATAAACGATGATTACTATGTCATTTAATCAGGGCATTACGACAAAGTACATAGACCGCTATCCATGCATCTATGCCTAAATAATCCACCTTCAGGTTATCATCCGAACCCCTTCCAGTATTAAGTTGTAAACAACAGATAATTGCATTAAGTATGGTGCGTAATGTAATCAACACAAATATCCTTAGACAAAGCATCAATGTTTTATCCCTAGTAGCAACAGCACATCCACAACCTTAGAACTTTCTGTCACTGTCCAAGATTCAATGGAGGCATGAACCCACTATCGAGCATAAATACTCCCTCTTGGAGTTACAAGTATCAACTTGGCCAGAGCCTCTACTAGCAACGGAGAGCATGCAAGAACATAAACAACACATATATGATAGATTGATAATCAACTTAACATAATATTCTATATTCATCGGATCCCGCCAAACACAACATGTAGCATTACAAATAGATGATCTTGATCATGTTAGGCAGCTCACAAGATCTATAACAATGATAGCACAAGCGGAGAAGACAACCATCTAGCTACTGCTATGGACCCATAGTCCAAGGATGAACTACTCACGCATCAATCCGGAGGCGGGCATGATGATGTAGAGCCCTCCGGTGATGATTCCCCTCTCCGGCAGGGTGCCGGAGGCAATCTCCTGAATCCCCGAGATGGGATTCGCGACGGCGGCGTCTGGAAGGTTTTCCGTATCGTGGCTCTCGGTACGGGGGTTTCGCGAAGGCTATTTGTAGGCGGAAGGGTAGGTAAAAGGTGTCACGAGGGGCCCACACATGACCGCGCGGGCAAGGCCCAGCCGCGCCGCCCTGTGTGTCGCCACCTCGTGGCCCCACTTCGTCTCCTTTCGGTCTTCGGAAGCTTCGTGTAAAAATAGGCCCCTGGCGTTGATTTCGTCCAATTCCGAGAATATTTCCTTACTAGGATTTCTGAATCCAAAAACAGACAACTGGCACTTCGGCATCTTGTTAATAGGTTAGTGCCGGAAAATGTATAATAATGTTGTAAAGTATGTATAAAACATTCAAGTATTGTAATAAAAGTAGCATTGAACATAAGAAATTATAGATACGTTTGAGACGTATCAATTCACCATCTGTGATAAGTCAACTTGTTTCACCACCACAAACTTCACGTGTTGGTATTTCTGCTGAATCTGAAAATTCCTCTGATAATTTTGATGATGCTTCTACTGTGCTTGATAATACTGGTTCATTAGGTCCTTTTCTAGATGCTACAATTGCTAGGTCTAGACAAATTGAAAATACTGAAACTCCTAATGAAAATACTGTTACACCTGTTAATTCACCTGAGTGATGATCTTGATGAAGATTATGTGGAACTTGATGATGATTTTATTGATAAATGCAATGCTACTACTAGTACAAGTAACCTTAAAAAGCTTATTGCACAACATGTTGTTAGATATAAACTGTCTCCTGATCCTAAATTTGCCACATCTCCTATAAACATTAAGGATAAAGATTATGACTTTTCTCTTGATCTATCTCATATATCTATTGTTGAGAAAACACCTTTTTGTGGTACTGAAAAAGAGAGTGTTGTAGAGCACATGAATGAGCTTTCTACTTTAAGTAGCTTGTTTTCTGATGATGTTAAGATGCGTACTTATTTTGTTTCTAAGATTTTCCCATTCTCGTTAAAGGATGATGCTAAAATTTGGTATAATAATTTGCCTCCTGATTCTATTGATAGTCCAAGTTGTTTGCTTGATGTTTTCTTTCGGAAATACTTTCCCGCTAGTGCTCAACATATTGCTCTGCAGAGAATTTATAGTTTTGATCAAGAAGATGGAGAGAAATTGCCTGAAGCTTGGGCAAGATTTTGCTCTCTTATTAGAGCTCGGCCTGGACATGATTTGGAAAAGCATGATTTACTTGATATATTTTATAGTGGACTAACCATTGAGTCTAGGGCATACCTGGATAGTTGTGCTGATTGTGTTTTCAGGAAGAGAACTCCGGACGAAGCTGAAGAATTATTGGCTAAGATAAGCAAAAATCATGATGATTGGTCTACACCTGAACCAACCCCGACACCTATATTGAAGAAGAGGGGTATGATTGAATTAAATGATGAAGATATGAGGGAAGCCAAGAAATCTCTTATGGAGAAGGGTATTAAATCTGAAGATGTGAAGAATTTGCCTCCTATAGAAGACCTATGTAAGATAATTCCCCCTTCATCCACAATTGAGGTACATTCTCTTCAACGCTTTGATAGAGGAGATATCCCGTATTCAAAACCTCCTGATCAATGTTTAGATGAATTTGATAATTATATTGTTAAGCAAAATAATTTTAATATGAGAGTAGAGAATCATCTAATGGAAAATTCTCAAGCTATTAGTAAATTGCATGATATTGTGGAGAGAACCTCCAATGATGTTAAGATGCTTGTTAAACATTTTAATATGATTCAAACTCAAATTGAACTCACTAAAGTGCAAAATGACTTGTTAAAAAATACTCATGAAGAAAAACATGCTTATGAAGTAACAACTAGAGGCGGTGTTTCTACCCAGGATCCTCTATATCCTGAAGGGCACCCCAAAAGAATTGAACAAGATTCTCAACGAACTAAAGAAACTGATAGTCCTTCTAAGAAAAAGAAGAAGAAACATAAAACTGTTGTAGAATCCTCTGAACCTGTTAATGATCCTAATAGTATTTCTATTTCTGATGCTGAAACTGAAAGTGGTAATAAACATGATGAAGATAATGATAATAATGATACACCTGATAAAGAAGAAATTGAAAAAGAACCTGAAAAGCATGCGAAAAATAAAAAGTACAATAAAGAAGATTTTATTACAAAGAAACATGGTAATGAAAGAGAACCTTGGGTTCAAAAGAAAATGCCTTTTCCTGCTAAGAAACTAAAATCAAAGGAGGAGGAACATTATAATAAATTTTGTGATTGGATGAAACCTTTATTTTTGCAAATCCCTTTGACTGATGCTATTAAATTGCCTCCTTATTCAAAGTACATGAAAGATATTGTCTCTAACAAAAGGAAAATTCCTAATGAGGAGATTTCCACTATGCTCGCTAATTACTCCTTCAATGGTAAGGTTCCAAAGAAGCTGGGAGACCCAGGTATACCGACTATTCCTTGTTCCATCAAGAATAATTATGTTAGAACTGCTCTATGTGATTTGGGAGCAGGAGTTAGTGTGATGCCTTTTTCTCTTTACAAGATACTTGATTTAGATAAGTTGATACCAACTGATATATCTTTGCAAATGGCTGATAAATCTACTGCTATTCCTGTTGGTGTATGTGAAAATGTTCCTGTTCAAGTTACTCAACATTGCTTGATATTAACTGATTTTGTTGTGTTGGAAATGCATGAAGATGATAATATGTCTATTATTCTTGGAAGACCCTTTCTTAATACTGCAGGGGCTGTTATTGATTGCAATAAAGGAAAAGTTACTTTCAATGTTGATGACAAGGAACATACTGTCTATTTTCCAAAGAGGATTGATAAAGTATATGGAGTTAATACAATTTTTAATGTGAAAACTATCAAGGTGGGATCCATTGATTGTCCTATATATGAGCCTAAAGAAGAATATCAAACTCTTGTGATTGGATCTATATCAATTCAATATAAGGTAACATGATTGATTTGAGGTTTATTTCTTCTTATGTCATATAAAATTTATTTGGTAGCAAGACTTGATCAACCTTGTTAACAAGTATATTTTAATGCATGAGAGAGCTAAACAACATCTCTTTCTTTCTTTCTTCCTCCACTTGTTTTACTTGCTGTAGCACTTTTTGTTTTGCAAGATGCTTTAGTTGTTCAAGGTTTTGGAAATCATTTTCCTGCGCAGTAATAATTACTTTAACACCCAGAAATGTGCATTTTTCGAAGTTCTCAAAAATTTATAAAAATTATACTGGTAGTCTTATTTTTCGAAGGGGCACCTGGGAGCACCTGGGGATGACCAGTGGGGCACCCCAGGGTGGCACCCCACAGGCCGGCGCGGCCAGCAAGGGGGGCGCGCACCCTGTTGTGTGGGCCCCTCCTTGCCCCACTTCATCATCTCTTTCACTCATTGCACTCTCTCTCCCGAAAAAACTCGCACCACTTTCTCTCACTCGCGTTTCTGCTCAAGAACTCGAGATTTCTCGATCTCTTTGCTCAGCCCAGATTTATGTCTGAAATTTGGCACATTTGCTCTCCGGTATGTGACTCCTTTGATTATCCAATTAGAATTTTGTTTGGTTGAGTATATCTTGAATATTTTGCTGCTGTAGGTAACATGTTTAGTGAGCTTGCATGCTTGTTCTAAGTGGTAGAAACTAGTTTTGATGCATGTTTAGTACTCTAGCAAGTTCCTATAGTAGTTCCCCTCAATTATATACCTTGAAATCAAATTTTATAATGATTGTTGAAAAATTTCAGAAAAGGAAAATGGACAACTACAACTTTGGAGAGGTGTTCGAAGGAGAGACGACGAGCACGGGGAGGCCCTCAAGGGCATCCACTCGGATTAGACGATCCTACAATGAGGACGTCATTGCACCGAGCTTCGAACCCGAAGAAGACAATGGAGCCCCTAATGCTTCACCTTTCCCATGTTATAACTTTTTGAGCAATGCAGGGTTGCTGGATGATTTCTTGACTCTCGTCAGAAAGGCGGGTTTAACCACCTATATGGAGGATGAGAGGAAGCAATACTACATGCTCACTAAAATCTTTGTGGAGAGCTTCAAGTTCAACAATGATACGTCTCCAACGTATCGATAATTTCTTATGTTCCATGCTACTTTATTGATGATACCTACATGTTTTATGCACATTATATGTCATATTTATGCATTTTCTGGAACTAACCTATTAACAAGATGCCGAAGAGTTCTTGTTTTCTGCTGTTTTGGTTTCAGAAATCCTAGTAAGGAAATATTCTCGGAATTGGACGAAATCTTCGCCCGGGGTCCTATTTTTGCACGGAGCTTCAGAAGACCGAAGAGGGAAGGAAGTGGGGCCACGAGGCGCCGTCACCATAGGGCGGCGCGGCCCGGCCCTGGCCGCGCCGACCTATGGTGTGGGGCCTCGTGTGGCCCCCGCGTTGCCCTTCCGCCTACTTAAAGCCTTCGTCGCGAAACCCGTGCAGAGAGCCACGATACGGAAAACCTTCCGAGACGCCGCCGCCGCGAATCCCATCTCGGGGGATTCAGGAGATCGCCTCGGCACCCTGCCGGAGAGGGGATTCATCTCCCGGAGGACTCTTCATCACCATGATCGCCTCCGGAGTGATGAGTGAGTAGTTCACCCCTGGACCATGGGTCCATAGCAGTAGCTAGATGGTCGTCTTCTCCTTGTTGTGCTTCATTGTTGGATCTTGTGAGCTGCCTAACATGATCAAGATCATCTATCTGTAATACTATATGTTGTGTTTGTCGGGATCCGATGGATAGAGAATACTATGTTATGGTGATTATCAATCTATTGTTTATGTGTTGTTTATGATCTTGCATGCTCTCCGTTATTAGTAGAGGCTCTGGCCAAGTTTGTACTCTTAACTCCAAGAGGGAGTATTTATGCTCGATAGTGGGTTCATGCCTTCATTGACACCTGGGACAGTGACAGAAAGTTCTAAGGTTGTGATGTGCTGTTGCCACTAGGGATAAAACATTGATTCTATGTCTAAGGATGTAGTTGTCGATTACATTACGCACCATACTTAATGCAATTGTCTGTTGCTTAGCAACTTAATACTGAATGGGGTTCGGATGATAACCTGAAGGTGGACTTTTTAGGCATAGATGCAGTTGGATGGCGGTCTATGTACTTTGTCGTAATGCCCAATTAAATCTCACTATATTTATCATATCATGTATATGCATTGTTATGCCTTTCTCTATTTGTCAATTGCCTGTAATTTGTTCACCCAACATGCTTTTATCTTATGGGAGAGACACCTCTAGTGAACTATGGACCCCGGTCCTATTCTTTACATAGCATACAATCTACTGCAATTGTGTTTTACTATTTTCTTGCAAACAATCATCTTCCACTCGATACGTTTAATCCTTTGTTACAGCAAGCCGGTGAGATTGACAACCTCACTGTTTCGTTGGGGCAAAGTACTTTGGTTTTGTTGTGCAGATTCCACGTTGGCGCCGGAATCCCTGTTGTTGCGCCGCATCACATTTCGCCACCATCAACCTTCAACGTGCTTCTTGGCTCCTCCTGGTTCGATTAAACCTTGGTTTCTTTCTGAGGAAAACTTTCTGTGCGCATCATACCTTCCTCTTGGGGTTCCCAACGAACGTGTGAGTTACACGCCATCAAGCTCTTTTTGGCGCCGTTGCCGGGAGATCAAGACACGCTGCAGGGGAGTCTCCACTTCTCAATCTCTTTACTTTGTTTTTGTCTTGCTTTATTTTATTTACTACTTTGTTTGCTGCACCTAAACAAAACACAAAAAAAATTAGTTGCTAGTTTTACTTTATTTACTGTCTTGCTCTCTATATAAGAAACACAAAAAAATTAGTCACTTGCATTTACTTTATCTAGTTTGCTTTATTTACTGTTGCTAAAATGAATACCCCTGAAAATACTAAGTTGTGTGACTTCACAAATGCAAATAATAATGATTTCCTATGCACACCTATTGCTCCACCTGCTACTACAGCAGAATTCTTTGAAATTAAACCTGCTTTATTAAATCTTGTCATGAGAGATCAATTTTCTGGTGTTAGATGATGCTGCTGCCCATCTCAATAATTTTGTTGAACTTTGTGAAATGCAAAAGTATAAAGATGTAGATGGTGATATTATTAAATTGAAAGTGTTTCCTTTCTCATTAAGAGGAAGAGCTAAAGATTGGTTGCTATCTTTGCCTAAGAATAGTATTGATTCATGGACTAAATGCAAGGATGCTTTTATTGGTAGATATTATCCTCCCGCTAAAATTATATCTTTGAGAAGTAGCATAATGAATTTTAAGCAATTAGATACTGAACATGTTGCTCAAGCATGGGAGAGAATGAAAACTTTGGTAAAGAATTGCCCAACCCATGGACTGACTACTTGGATGATCATCCAAACCTTCTATGCAGGACTAAATTTTTCTTCGCGGAATTTATTGGATTCAGCTGCTGGAGGTACCTTTATGTCCATCACATTGGGGGCGGCTACAAAACTTCTTGATGATATGATGATAAATTACTCTGAATGGCACACGGAAAGAGCTCCACAAGGTAAGAAGGTAAATTCTGTTGAAGAAACCTCTTCCTTGAGTGATAAGATTGATGTGATTATGTCTATGCTTGTGAATGGTAGATCTAATGTTGATCCAAATAATGTTCCTTTAGCTTCATTGGTTGCTCAAGAAGAAAATGTTGATGTGAATTTCATTAAAAATAATAATTTCAACAACAATGCTTATAGGAACAACTCTGGTAATAACTATAGGCCATATCCTTCTGCTAATGGTAATGGTTATGGTAATTCTTATGGGAATTCTTACAACAATAATAGGAGTGTACCCTCTGGTCTTGAAACCATGATTAAAGAATTTATTAGTACTGCTTTTAACAAATCTGTTGAGGAAAAGCTTGATAAAATTGATACTATTGCTTCTAGAGTTGATAGACTTGCCTCTGTTAATCTTTTAAAATTAAAAGTTATGCCTAATAATGATATTGATAATAAGATTACTACTACAGCAAATGCCATCCAAGTTAGAATTAATGAGAATATAAGATTAATGGCTGAACTGCGTGCTAGGTGGGATAGAGAAGAAAATGAAAAACTAGCTAAAGAGAATAATGTAGCTAAAGTTTGGACTATTACCACCACTAGTAATGCTAATTCTTCACATGTTGCTGCACCTCCTACTATCAATGGTAAAATAATTGGTGTTGGCAATGTTTCTACTCCTAGTGCAAAGCGAACAAAACTGCCTGAAATTGCTAAAACTGCTGAAACTGCTTGTGATAAAACTGCTGAAATTTTTTCCAACCTTGGGAACAATGATCCCATTGCTGTAGCTCATAATGATTTAGATTTTGATGATTGCCACATCTCTGAAGTTATAAAGTTCTTACAAAAACTTGCTAAAAGTCCTAATGCTAGTGCTATAAATTTAGCCTTTACAAAACATATTACAAATGCTCTCATAAAAGCTAGAGAAGAGAAACTAAAACTTGAAACTTCTATTCCTAGAAAGTTAGAAGATGGTTGGGAGCCCATCATTAAAATGAAATTCAATGACTTTGAATGTAATGCTTTATGTGATCTTGGTGCAAGTATTTCTGTTATGCCTAAAAAGATTTATGATATGCTTGACTTGCCACCATTGAAGAATTGTTATTTGGATGTTAATCTTGCCGATAATGTTAAAAAGAAACCTTTGGGGAGGATTGATAATGTGCGCATTACGGTTAACAATAACCTTGTCCCCGTTGATTTTGTTGTTTTGGATATCGAATGCAATGCATCTTGTCCTATTGTGTTGGGAAGACCTTTTCTTCGAACTGTTGGTGTTGATATGAGGGAAGGTAATATTAAATATCAATTTCCTCTCAAGAAAGGTATGGAACACTTCCCTAGAAAGAGAATGAAGTTGCCTTTTGATTCTATTATTAGAACAAGTTATGATGTTGATGCTCCTAGTCTCGATGTTACTTGATTTGCACTTTCTGCGCCTAGCTGAAAGGCGTTAAAGAAAAGCGCTTATGGGAGACAACCCATGTTTTTACTACAGCAATTTTTGTTTTGTTGAGTCTTGGAAGTTGTTTACTACTGTAGCAACCTCTCCTTATCATGTTTTTGTGCCAAGTAAAGTTTCTATGTCAAAGTTGATGTTATATTTGGAATCGCTGCGCAGAAACAGCATTGCTGTCTGTCACGAATCTGGGCACAGGCCTCTGTAGAAAATTCGAAAAAATCTGCCAATTTACGAGCGTGATCCTCAGATATGTACGCAACTTTCATTAGTTTTGAGTTTTTCCATTTGAGCAAGTCTGGTGCCAGCTTTAAATTCATCTTTACGGACTGTTCTGTTTTTGACAGATTCTGCCTTTTATTTCGCATTGCCTCTTTTGCTATGTTGGATTCATTTCTTTGATCCATTAATGTCCAGTAGCTTTATGCAATGTCCAGAAGTGTAAAGAATGTTTGTGTCACCTCTGAATGTGTGAATTATTAATTGTGCACTAACCCTCTAATGAGTTTGCTTGAAGTTTGGTGTGAAGGAAGTTTTCAAGGGTCAAGAGAGGAGTATGATATACTATGATCAAGAGGAGTGAAAGCTCTAAGCTTGGGGATGCCCCGTGGTTCACCCCTGCATATTTTAAGAAGACTCAAGCGTCTAAGCTTGGGGATGCCCAAGGCATCCCCTTCTTCATCGACAACATCATCAGGTTCCTCCCCTGAAACTATATTTTTATTCAATCACATCTTGTGTTCTTTACTTGGAGCGTCGGTTTGTTTTTTTTTGTTTTTGTTTGAATAAAATGGATCCTAGCATTCACTTTTTGGGAGAGAGACACGCTCCGCTGTTGCATATGGACAAATATGTCCTTAGGCTTTACTCATAATGTTCAAGGCGAAGTTTCTTCTTCGTTAAATTGTTATATGGTTGGAATTGGAAAATGCTACATGTAGTAATTCTAAAATGTCTTGGATAATGTGATACTTGGCAATTGTTGTGCTCATGTTTAAGCTCTTGCATCATATACTTTGCACCCATTAATGAAGAAATACATAGAGCTTGCTAAAATTTGATTTGCATATTTGGTCTCACTAAGGTCTAGATAATATCTAGTATTGAGTTTTGAACAACAAGGAAGACGGTGTAGAGTCTTATAATGTTTACAATATGTCTTTTATGTGAGTTTTGCTGCACCGGTTCACCCTTGTGTTTGTTTCAAATAACCTTTCTAGCCTAAACCTTGTATCGAGAGGGAATACTTCTCATGCATCCAAAATCCTTGAGCCAACCACTATGCCATTTGTGTCCACCATACCTACCTACTACATGGTATTTCTCCGCCATTCCAAAGTAAATTGCTTGAGTGCTACCTTTAAAATTCCATCATTCACCTTTGCAATATATAGCTCATGGGACAAAATAGCCTTAAAAACTATCGTAGTATTGAATATGTACTTATGCACTTTATATTTTATTAAGTTGCTTGTTGTGCGATAACCATGCTTCTGGGGAACGCCATCAACTATTGTTGAATATCATGTGAGTTGCTATGCATGTCCGTCTTGTCTGAAGGATCTATCATTTTAGTGGTTGGAGCATGCAAAATTGTTAGAGAAGAACATTGGGCCGCTAACTAAAGCCATGAATCATGGTTGAAGTTTCAGTTTTGGACATATATCCTCAATCTCATATGAGAATAATAATCATTGCTACATGCTTATGCATTTAAGAGGAGTCCATTATCTGTTGTCCATGTTGTCCCGGTATGGATGTCTAAGTTGAGAATAATCAAAAGCGAGAAATCCAAAATGCGAGCATTCTCCTTAGACCTTTGTACAGGCGGCATGGAGGTACCCCTTGTAGGATAACGTAGCATAGAAAACAAAAATTTTCCTACGGCGAACACGCAATCCAAGCCAAGATGCAATCTAGAAGATGGTAGCAACGAGGGGATTGTCGAGACTCACCCTTGAAGAGATTCCAAAGCCTACAAGAGGAGGCTCTTGTTGCTGCGGTAGACGTTCACTTGCCGCTTGCAAAAGCGCGTAGAAGATCTTGATCACGATCGGTTCCGGCGCCACGAACGGGCAGCACCTCCGTACTCGGTCACACGTTCGGTTGTTGATGAAGACGACGTCCACCTCCCGTTCCAGCGGGCAGCGGAAGTAGTAGCTCCTCTTGAATCCGACAGCACGACGGCGTGGTGTCGGTGGCGGTGTAGAAGTCCGGCGGAGCTTCGCTAAGCTATGCGGGCAATATGAAGTGGAGGAGCAAAGCTAGGGTTTGGGAGGGGGTGGCCGGCCACTCTATGGGGGCGGCCAGCTTGTGGTCTTGGGGTGGCCGGCCCCCTCCCTTGGCCCCTCATTATATAGGTGGATCCCAAGTGTTGGTGTCCAAGTCTTCGAATAAGACCCGAAACCAAAACCTTCCATATGGTGGTGAAACCTAGCCCAATTAGGACTCCCACCCAAAGGTGGGATTTCCACCTTCCATAGGGGGGGTGGCCGGCCCCCTATGGTGGAGTCCACTTGGGACTCCACCCCCACTAGGGTTGGCCGGCCATGGAGGTGGAGTCCCTTGTGGACTCCACCTTCCTTGGTGGTTTCTTCCGGACTTTTCTAGAACCTTCTAGAACCTTCCATAGAACCTTCCGCGACATTTTATTCACATAAAATGACATCCTATATATGAATCTTATTCTCCGGACCATTCCGGAACTCCTCGTGATGTCCGGGATCCCATCCGGGACTCCGAACAAATATTCCAACTTCATTCCATATTCAAGTACTACCATTTCAACATCCAACTTTAAGTGTGTCACCCTACGGTTCGCGAACTATGCGGACATGGTTGAGTACTCACTCCGACCAATAACCAATAGCGGGATCTGGAGATCCATAATGGCTCCCACATATTCAACGATGACTTTAGTGATCGAATGAACCATTCACATACGATACCAATTCCCTTTGTCACGCGATATTTTACTTGTCCGAGGTTTGATCATCGGTATCACACTATACCTTGTTCAACCTCGTCTCCTGACAAGTACTCTTTACTCGTACCGTGGTATGTGGTCTCTTATGAACTTATTCATATGCTTGCAAGACATTAGACGACATTCCACCGAGAGGGCCCAGAGTATATCTATCCGTCATCGGGATGGACAAATCCCACTATTGATCCATATGCCTCAACTCATACTTTCCGGATACTTAATCCCACCTTTATAACCACCCATTTACGCAGTGGTGTTTGATGTAATCAAAGTACCTTTCCGGTATAAGTGATTTACATGATCTCATGGTCATAAGGACTAGGTAACTATGTATCGAAAGCTTATAGCAAATAACTTAATGACGTGATCTAATGCTACGCTTAATTGGGTGTGTCCATTACATCATTCATACAATGATATAACCTTGTTATTAATAACATCCAATGTTCATGATTATGAAACTAATCATCTATTAATCAACAAGCTAGTTAAGAGGCTTACTAGGGACTCTTTGTTGTTTACATATCACACATGTATCAATGTTTCAGTTAATACAATTATAGCATGGTATATAAACATTTATCATAAACATAAAGATATATAATAACCACTTTTATTATTGCCTCTTGGGCATATCTCCAACAGTCTCCCACTTGCACTAGAGTCAATAATCTAGATTACATTGTAATATACCTAACACCCATGGCATTCTGGTGTTGGTCATGCTTTGCCCTAGGGAGAGCTTTAGTCAACGGATCTGCTACATTCAGATCAGTGTGTACTTTGCAAATCTTTACTTCTCCATCTTCGATGTACTCGCGAATCGAGTGGTAACGCAGCTTGATATGCTTCAGCCTCTTGTGTGACCTTGGCTCTTGTGCATTGGCGATGGCACCCATGTTATCACAGTAGATGACAAATGGGTCCAATGCACTAGGAACCACACCGAGCTCTACAATGAACCTCTTCATCCATACCGCTTCGATGAAGCCTCTGAAGCCGCTATGTACTCCGATTCTGTTGAGGATTTCGCCACCGTGCACTGCTTCGAGCTTGCCCAGCTTACTGCAGCACCATTCAATATAAACACGTACCCAGATTGTGACTTAGAGTCATCAGGATCAGTGTTCCAACTTGCATCGGTGTAACTTGTTACAACGAGCTCTTGGTCACCTCCATAACAAAGAAACATATCCTTAGTTCTTTTCAAGTACTTCAGGATATTCTTGACCGCTGTCCAGTGTTCCATTCCTGGATCACTTTGATATCTGCTAGTTAAACTAACAGCATGTGCTATATCCGGTCTTGTACATAGCATGGCATACATGATAGAGCCTACTGCCGAGGCATAGGGGATCTGACTCATCCTTTCTCTTTCTTTGCCGTAGCCGGTCCTTGAGTCTTACTCAAGACCTTGCCTGGTAACATAGGTAAGAATCCTTTCTTACTTTCGTCCATTCTAAACTTCTTGAGAATCTTGTCCAGGTATGTACTCTGTGATAGCCCTATTAGACGTCTTGATCTATCTCTATAAATCTTGATGCCTAATATGTATGATGCTTCACCAAGGTCTTTCATTGAAAAACTATTATTCAAATAACCCTTTACACTGCTTAATAGTTCTATATCATTCCCAATCAATAATATGTCATCTACATATAATATCAGGAATGCTACAGAGCTCCCACTCACTTTCTTGTAAATACAGGCCTCTCCATGACACTGTATAAACCCGAAGTCTTTGATCACCTTATCAAAACGTCGGTTCCAACTTCTCGATGCTTGCTTCAGTCCATAGATTGAACGCTGAAGTTTGCATACTTTGTCAGCATTTTTAGGATCGACAAAACCTTTGGGTTGTACCATATACAACTCTTCCTCAATGTCTCCATTAAGGAACGCCGTTTTGACATCCATCTGCCAAATCTCATAATCGAAAAATGCAGCTATTGCTAACAAAATCCTCACAGATTTTAGCTTCGCTACAGGTGAGAAAGTCTCATCGTAGTCAACACCTTGAATTTGTCGGAAACCCTTTGCGACAAGTCGAGCTTTATAGACAGTAATATTACCATCAGCATCTGTTTTTCTTTTGAAGATCCATTTATTCTCGACAGCCTTGCGGCTATCAGGTAAGTCTACCAAAGTCCATACTTTGTTATCATACATGGATCCCATTTCGGATTTCATGGCTTCTTGCCATTTGTTGGAATCTGGGCTCATCATCGCTTCTTCATACGTCGCAGGGTCTTCATCATTGTTATCCACAATCATGACATTTAGACAAGGATCATACCAATCTGGAGTGGCACGATCCCTTGTCGATCTGCGAGGTTCAGTAGCTGTCTCATTTGAAGTTTCATGATCATTATCATTAGCTTCCTCTGTTGTCGGTGTAGGTGGTACAGGAACATTTTCCGGTACTGCGCTACTCTGATCAACGAGTAGAGATTCTTCAATCTCATCGAGTTCTACTTTTCTTCCAGTCACTTCTTTAGTGAGAAATTCTTTCTCAAGAAAGGTTCCGTTCTTAGCAACAAAGATCTTGCCTTCGGATCTGTGATAGAAAGTGTACCCTATAGTTTCCTTAGGGTATCCTATGAAGACGCATTTCTCCGCTTTGGGTTCTAGCTTGTCCGGTTGTAACTTTTTTACATAGGCTTCGCAACCCCAAACTTTTAGGAACGACAGCTTAGGTTTCTTATTAAACCATAATTCATACGGCGTCGTTTCAACGGATTTTGATGGTGCTCTATTTAAAGTGAATGCGGCTGTCTCTAATGCATAACTCCAAAATGATAACGGCAAATCAGTAAGAGACATCATAGAACGAACCATATCTAAGAGAGTTCGATTACGACGTTCGGACACACCGTTTCGTTGTGGTGTTCCCGGCGGTGTCAATTGTGAAAGTATTCCGCATTTCTTTAAATGCATGCCAAACTCATAACTCAGATATTCACCTCCACGATCAGATCGTAGAAATTTAATCTTCTTGTTACGTTGATTTTCTACTTCACTTTGGAATTCCTTAAACTTCTCGAAAGTTTCGGATTTATGTTTCATTAAATAGATATACCCATATCTACTCAAATCATCTGTGAAGGTTAGAACATAACGATAACCACCGCGCGATGCTACACTCATTGGTCCACACACATCTGTATGTATGATTTCCAATAAGTCAGTAGCTCGCTCCATCATACCCGAGAATGGAGTCTTAGTCATTTTTCCCATCAGACATGCTTCGCATCTATCAAGTGACTCAAAGTCAAGTGATTCAAGTAATCCATCGGTATGGAGTTTCTTCATGCGTTTCACTCCAATATGACCAAGACGACAGTGCCACATATAAGTAGAATTATCATTCAATTTAATTCGCTTAGCATCAATGTTATATATGTGTGTATCACTACTATCGAGATCTAACAGAAATAAGCCATTCTTTTCAGGTGCTCGACCATAAAAGATATTATTCATAAAGATAGAACAACCATTATTCTCAGACTTGAATGAATAACCGTCTTGCATTAAACAAGATCCTGATATAATGTTCATGCTCAACGCGGGTACATAATAACAATTATTTAGGCTTAAAACTAATCCCGAAGGTAGATGTAGAGGAAGTGTCCCGACTGCGATCACATTGACCTTGGATCCGTTTCCAACGCGCATCGTCACTTCATCTTTCAGCAGTTGTCGTTTATTCTTTAGTTCCTGTTTCGAGTTACAAATATGAGCAACCGAACCAGTATCAAATACCCAGGTACTAGAACGAGAACCAGTGAAATGAACATATAACATGTATATCAGATATACCTTCTTTCTTCTTCTTGACAAGGCCGCTCTTCAGATCTGCCAAATACTTGGAGCAATTACGCTTCCAGTGTCCCTTCTCTTTGCAGTAATAGCAATCAGCATCAGGCTTAGGGCCGTTCTTAGGTTTCATAGGAGGCGTGGCAGCTTTCTTGCCACCCTTCTTGAATTTTCCCTTAGACTTGCCCTGTTTCTTGAAACTGGTGGTCTTGTTGACCATCAACACTTGGTGCTCTTTCTTAATCTCAATCTCAGCAGCTTTTAACATGCCAAAGAGTTCAGGAAACTCCTTGTTCATGTTCTGCATATTGTAATTCATCACAAAGTTCTTGTAACTTGGTGGCAGTGATTGAAGGACACGATTAATCCCCAGTCTGTTAGGAATCACTATTCCCAAGTCACTGAGTTTCTTCGCATGCCCGGTCATAACGAGCATGTGCTCACTAATGGAGCTGCCTTCTTCCATCATACAGCTGAAAAAGTGTTTCGATGCTTCATAGCATTCCACGGCCGCATGAGTTTCAAAAATAGTCTTCAACTCTTTCATCAACTCATGAGGATCGTGGTGCTCAAAACGTTTTTGAAGATCGGATTCCAGACTGCATAAGATGGCACACTGAACTTGAGAGTACCGAGTTTTCCGAGTTGCGTAAACATTCTTTACTTCATCGGTTTCAGTTTCTGCTGGAGGGTCACCTAGCGGTGCATCAAGCACATATTGCAGATTTCCGCCATTGAGGAAGATCCTCACATGACGGAACCAGTCGGTGAAGTTGCTACCGTTGCTCTTAAGTTTTTCTTTCTCTAGGAACTGGTTAAAATTGATTGGGGACGCCATATCTACAACATATTTGCAATAGTTTAGACTAAGTTTATGACAAATTGAGTTCAAATTTTAATTCAACATAATTAAAAATCTAGGTGAACTCCCACTCAAAACAATATCCCTCGCATTGTCTTAGTGATCACACGAACCAAATCTACCGCACCTAAACCCGATCATCACGAGAAAAGGTGTGATTTCAATGGCGAACACTCAAAGTGTTCATCATATCAATCATATGATTCATGCTCTACCTTTCGGTATCACGTGTTTCGAGACCATGTCTGTACATGCTAGGCTCGTCAAGGCCACCTTAGTATCCGCATGTGCAAAACTGTCTTGCACCCGTTGTATGTACTTATTGAATCTATCACACCCGATCATCACGAGATGCTTCGAAACGACAAGACTTGATAACGGTGCTACTAAGGATGAACACTTTATTATCTTGAGATTTTAGTGAGAGGGATCATCTTATAATGCTACCGTCGCGATCTAAGCAAAATAAGATGCATAAAAGGATTAACATCACATGCAGTTCATATGTGATATGATATGGCCCTTTTGTCTTTGCGCCTTTGATCTTGATCTCCAAAGCGTGGACATGATCTCCATCATCAACGGGCATGATCTCCATCATCGTCGGCGAAGCACCAAGGTCAATGGCGCCGTCTTCATGATCGTCCTCCATGTAGCAACTATTACAACTACTTTGAAATACTACTCAACATGAAATTTAAAGACAACCATAAGGCTCCTGCCGGTTGCCACAATACAATAATGATCATCTCATACATATTCATCATCACATTATGGCCATATCACATCACCAAACCCTGCAAAAACAAGTTAGACGTTCTCTAATTTGGTTTGCATATTTTACGTGGTTTAGGGTTTTCGAGTAAGATCCAATCTACCTACGAACATGAACCACAACGGTGATACTAGTGTTTTCAATAGAGGAGTAAATTGAATCTTCACTATAGTAGGAGAGACAGACACCCGCAAAGCCACTTTATGCAATACAAGTTGCATGTCAAGCGTGGAGCAAATCTCATGAACGCGGTCATGTAAAGTTAGCCCGAGCCGCTTCATCCCACTATGCCACAAAGATGCAAAGTAATCAACTAAAGATAACAAGAGCATCAACGCCCACAAACCATTGTGTTCTACTCGTGCAACCATCTATGCATAGACACGGCTCTGATACCACTGTAGGATAACGTAGCATAGAAAACAAAAATTTTCCTACGGCGAACACGCAATCCAAGCCAAGATGCAATCTAGAAGATGGTAGCAACGAGGGGATTGTCGAGACTCACCCTTGAAGAGATTCCAAAGCCTACAAGAGGAGGCTCTTGTTGCTGCGGTAGACATTCACTTGCCGCTTGCAAAAGCGCGTAGAAGATCTTGATCACGATCGGTTCCGGCGCCACGAACGGGCAGCACCTCCGTACTCGGTCACACGTTCGGTTGTTGATGAAGACGACGTCCACCTCCCGTTCCAGCGGGCAGCGGAAGTAGTAGCTCCTCTTGAATCCGACAGCACGACGGCGTGGTGTCGGTGGCGGTGTAGAAGTCCGGCGGAGCTTCGCTAAGCTATGCGGGCAATATGAAGTGGAGGAGCAAAGCTAGGGTTTGGGAGGGGGTGGCCGGCCACTCTATGGGGGGCGGCCAGCTTGTGGTCTTGGGGTGGCCGGCCCCCTCCCTTGGCCCCTCATTATATAGGTGGATCCCAAGTGTTGGTGTCCAAGTCTTCGAATAAGACCCGAAACCAAAACCTTCCATATGGTGGTGAAACCTAGCCCAATTAGGACTCCCACCCAAAGGTGGGATTTCCACCTTCCATAGGGGGGTGGCCGGCCCCCTATGGTGGAGTCCACTTGGGACTCCACCCCCACTAGGGTTGGCCGGCCATGGAGGTGGAGTCCCTTGTGGACTCCACCTTCCTTGGTGGTTTCTTCCGGACTTTTCTAGAACCTTCTAGAACCTTCCATAGAACCTTCCGCGACATTTTATTCACATAAAATGACATCCTATATATGAATCTTATTCTCCGGACCATTCCGGAACTCCTCGTGATGTCCGGGATCCCATCCAGACTCCGAACAAATATTCCAACTTCATTCCATATTCAAGTACTACCATTTCAACATCCAACTTTAAGTGTGTCACCCTACGGTTCGCGAACTATGCGGACATGGTTGAGTACTCACTCCGACCAATAACCAATAGCGGGATCTGGAGATCCATAATGGCTCCCACATATTCAACGATGACTTTAGTGATCGAATGAACCATTCACATACGATACCAATTCCCTTTGTCACGCGATATTTTACTTGTCCGAGGTTTGATCATCGGTATCACACTATACCTTGTTCAACCTCGTCTCCTGACAAGTACTCTTTACTCGTACCGTGGTATGTGGTCTCTTATGAACTTATTCATATGCTTGCAAGACATTAGACGACATTCCACCGAGAGGGCCCAGAGTATATCTATCCGTCATCGGGATGGACAAATCCCACTATTGATCCATATGCCTCAACTCATACTTTCCGGATACTTAATCCCACCTTTATAACCACCCATTTACGCAGTGGTGTTTGATGTAATCAAAGTACCTTTCCGGTATAAGTGATTTACATGATCTCATGGTCATAAGGACTAGGTAACTATGTATCGAAAGCTTATAGCAAATAACTTAATGACGTGATCTTATGCTACGCTTAATTGGGTGTGTCCATTACATCATTCATACAATGATATAACCTTGTTATTAATAACATCCAATGTTCATGATTATGAAACTAATCATCTATTAATCAACAAGCTAGTTAAGAGGCTTACTAGGGACTCTTTGTTGTTTACATATCACACATGTATCAATGTTTCAGTTAATACAATTATAGCATGGTATATAAACATTTATCATAAACATAAAGATATATAATAACCACTTTTATTATTGCCTCTTGGGCATATCTCCAACACCCCTTTGTGACACTTTGTTGAAACATGGCATGCAAAGATCCGGTAGTCGAAGCTAAGTAGGACGAGGTGCAAACACTATTAGTATACTATGCATGAGGCTTGCAACTTGTAAGATATAATTTACATAACTCATATGCTTTATTACTACCGTTGACAAAATTGTTTCATGTTTTCAAAATAAAAGCTCTAGCACAAATACATCAATCGATGCTTTCCTCTTTGAAGGACCTTTCTTTTACTTTTATTGTTGAGTCAGTTTACCTATCTCCTTCCACCTTAAGAAGCAAACACTTGTGTGAACTGTGCATTAATTCCTACATACTTGCATATTGCACTTGTTATACTACTTTATGTTGACAATATCCATGAGATATACATGTTATAAGTTGAAAGCAACCGCTGAAACTTAATCTTCCTATGTGTTGCTTCAACACCTTTACTTTGATTTATTGCTTTATGAGTTAACTCTTATGCAAGACTTATTGATGCTTGTCTTGAAGTACTATTCATGAAAAGTCTTTGCTATATGATTCACTTGTTTATTCATGTCATTACCATTGTTTTGATCGCTGCATTCATTACATATGTTTACAAATAGTATGATCAAGATTATGATGGCATGTCACTTCAGAAATTATCTTTGTTATCGTTTTACCTGCTCGGGACGAGCAGAAAAGCTTGGGGATGCTGATACGTCTCCAACGTATCGATAATTTCTTATGTTCCATGCTACTTTATTGATGATACCTACATGTTTTATGCACATTATATGTCATATTTATGCATTTTAACTAACCTATTCACAAGATGCCGAAGAGCCAGTTCTGCTGTTTTTGGTTTCAGAAATCCTAGTAAGGAAATATTCTCGGAATTGGACGAAATCTTCGCCGGTCCTATTTTGCACGGAGCTTCCGAAGACCGAAGAGGGAAGGAAGTGGGGCCACGAGGCGCTGTCACCATAGGCGGCGCGGCCCACCCTGGCCGCGCCGACCTATGGTGTGGGGCCCTCGTGTGGCCCCTCGCGTTGCCCTTCCGCCTACTTAAAGCCTCCGTCGCGAAAACCCCAGACCGAGAGCCACGATACGGAAAACCTTCCAGAGACGCCGCCGCCGCGAATCCCATCTCGGGGATTCAGGAGATCGCCTCCGGCACCCTGCCGGAGAGGGGATTCATCTCCGGAGGACTCTTCATCACCATGATCGCCTCCGGAGTGATGAGTGAGTAGTTCACCCTGGACCATGGGTCCATAGCAGTAGCTAGATGGTCGTCTTCTCCTTGTTGTGCTTCATTGTTGGATCTTGTGAGCTGCCTAACATGATCAAGATCATCTATCTGTAATACTATATGTTGTGTTTGTCGGGATCCGATGGATAGAGAATACTATGTTATGGTGATTATCAATCTATTGTTTATGTGTTGTTTATGATCTTGCATGCTCTCCGTTATTAGTAGAGGCTCTGGCCAAGTTTGTACTCTTAACTCCAAGAGGGAGTATTTATGCTCGATAGTGGGTTCATGCCTTCATTGACACCTGGGACAGTGACAGAAAGTTCTAAGGTTGTGATGTGCTGTTGCCACTAGGAATAAAACATTGATTCTATGTCTAAGGATGTAGTTGTCGATTACATTACGCACCATACTTAATGCAATTGTCTGTTGCTTAGCAACTTAATACTGAATGGGGTTCGGATGATAACCTGAAGGTGGACTTTTTAGGCATAGATGCAGTTGGATGGCGGTCTATGTACTTTGTCGTAATGCCCAATTAAATCTCACTATATTTATCATATCATGTATATGCATTGTTATGCCTTTCTCTATTTGTCAATTGCCCGACTGTAATTTGTTCACCCAACATGCTTTTATCTTATGGGAGAGACACCTCTAGTGAACTGTGGACCCCGGTCCTATTCTTTACATAGCATACAATCTACTTTGTGTTTTACTATTTTCTTGCAAACAATCATCTTCCACTCGATACGTTTAATCCTTTGTTACAGCAAGCCGGTGAGATTGACAACCTCACTGTTTCGTTGGGGCAAAGTACTTTGGTTTTGTTGTGCAGATTCCACGTTGGCGCCGGAATCCCTGTTGTTGCGCATCACATTTCGCCACCATCAACCTTCAACGTGCTTCTTGGCTCCTCCTGGTTCGATTAAACCTTGGTTTCTTTCTGAGGGAAAACTTGCTACTGTGCGCATCATACCTTCCTCTTGGGGTTCCCAACGAACGTGTGAGTTACACGCCATCAAGCTCTTTTTCTGGCGCCGTTGCCGGGGAGATCAAGACACGCTGCAAGGGAAGTCTCCACTTCTCAATCTCTTTACTTTGTTTTTGTCTTGCTTTATTTTATTTACTACTTTGTTTGCTGCACCTAAACAAAACACAAAGAAAATTAGTTGCTAGTTTTACTTTATTTACTGTCTTGCTCTCTATATCAAAAACACAAAAAAAATAGTCACTTGCATTTACTTTATCTAGTTTGCTTTATTTACTGTTGCTAAAATGAATACCCCTGAAAATACTAAGTTGTGTGACTTCACAAATGCAAATAATAATGATTTCCTATGCACACCTATTGCTCCACCTGCTACTACAGCAGAATTCTTTGAAATTAAACCTGCTTTATTAAATCTTGTCATGAGAGATCAATTTTCTGGTGTTAGTTCTGATGATGCTGCTGCCCATCTCAATAATTTTGTTGAACTTTGTGAAATGCAAAAGTATAAAGATGTAGATGGTGATATTATTAAATTGAAAGTGTTTCCTTTCTCATTAAGAGGAAGAGCTAAAGATTGGTTGCTATCTTTGCCTAAGAATAGTATTGATTCATGGACTAAATGCAAGGATGTTTTATTGGTAGATATTATCCTCCCGCTAAAATTATATCTTTGAGAAGTAGCATAATGAATTTTAAGCAATTAGATACTGAACATGTTGCTCAAGCATGGGAGAGAATGAAAACTTTGGTAAAGAATTGCCCAACCCATGGACTGACTACTTGGATGATCATCCAAACCTTCTATGCAGGACTAAATTTTTCTTCGCGGAATTTATTGGATTCAGCTGCTGGAGGTACCTTTATGTCCATCACATTGGGGGCGGCTACAAAACTTCTTGATGATATGATGATAAATTACTCTGAATGGCACACAGAAAGAGCTCCACGAGGTAAGAAGGTAAATTCTGTTGAAGAAACTACACCGAGGACGCCGAGGACGCCGAGCCCTCCTACGACTACACCGTCACGTACCCTGTTGCTTCTTCCAGCACATACCCAGAACCGGGTCGTTCTTCGTCATACTACGGAGACACCACTTCATGGGGACCGTGGGAATGAACTCCACTTAGGACAAAAGCCTAAGCTTGGGGGGAGGTATACCGGCATCACTCATTCTTTGCATATTATGTTTGCTGGATACTTGTATATACTTGCTTAGTTTCTTAAAGTGGTTTTCTAATGAGAGGGAGATGATATTTGGGGAAGTGCTGTCCAAAAACAGATTCTGGGCTGTTACCAAAAACAATCGTGCGCACAGCCAGAACGTTATTTTGAGTTGAAAATTTTTGTGCATGTCCCCCAGGTTGTTATCTAACTTTCATTAGTTGAATACTTTTTGAATTGAGCAATGGAAGATTTTTTTTAAAATCGATTTCTGTACTGCTGTCAGGTTTTGGCAGATTTCTGCCATCCTGCTTTTCTGTGTTTCTGTTAGTTTGCATTCTCTTGTTTTTGCTTTGTTTCTTTCCTAAAACACAAAAAGACCAAAAATATTTCTGTTGTTTCTCTTCACCATTTGTTTATTTGGTCCTTTGCTCTTATTTTACTTTATTTGCTATCATTGGTTTGCTATGAGAAAATCCAAAAAGATTTTGCTTTGTTTGCTTGTTTCCTTTTGTTCTTGTTTCTAACCCGAAAACACCAAAAATATTTGTCGTTCTTCTTTGGTTTTGTAAAGTTCATTAGGGAGTTCAGAGGTCTCCGGTGGTTGGAGCTTGGTTTCATTCCATATTATTATTCAAGCTGCACAAGTGAAAGGCAATAATGACGATCTACGGCAATTCGACTATGGTGAGAGGCTGGTATGAACTCTATTTGTTTTCATTTTTGTACATATACTCATCCATGTGAGCATGCTTAGTTGGTTCATATGAGGTATATGTCATTTAATGAAAGTCTAGTAGTTTATGATCTCTCATGATTAGTTCCAATCTATTAATAATGAGTAGCATGTCATGAATATTTGCTTGCATTGTTTTATTCATAGAGCGGTATGACATTGTGGTATCCTCCTCTGAATAATTCACCTGAATCTACTTGGCACATGCTCACGCATGCACATGACTAAACAAAAGTCAATTAAACCTCGATGATCTACTTTGCTTCAGAGTTCTTGTATCACTTTTATGCCTCTGTTGATTTTATTTTGTCGCAAGCATGATTATGACAGTTATTGCTCTCTTGATTGTCGCTTCCCAGTCTATTGCTAGCCTCCACTTGTACTGAGCGGGAACGCTGCTCGTGCCTCCAAACATCTGAAAACCAAGTTATTCCAAAGTGTCCACCATAAATACCTATGCATGGCATTTCAAACCATTCCAAGTAAATTCTCATGTGCTACCTTTAAACCTTTAAACTACTTCTCAATTTGTGTTAATGTTTTATAGCTCATGAGGAAATATGTGGTGTTTTATCTTTCAACCTTGTCATTTACTCCGGACAGACTTTCACTAATGGACTAGTGGCACATCCGCTTATCCAATAATTTTGCAAAAGAGCTGGCAACGGGGTTCCCAGCCCCAATTAATTAACCTTCATTAATAATTCTCTTCACGTGTTTTGTTCTGATTCATCAGTAAGCAACTTAACCTGCAAATAGACACTCCCCCATGGTATGTGAATGTTGGAAGGCACCCGAGGATTCGGTTAGCCATGGCTTGTGTAAGCTAGCAAAGGTTGGGGGGAGTGTCATCCATAATGAAACTAAAATGCATGTGTAAACAAAAGAGAAGAGGGATGATCTACCTTGCTGGTAGAGATAACGTCCTTCATGGGAGCCGCTCTTGAGAGTCTGGTTGGCGAGGTGGTTAGAGTACCCACTATCATTCGTTGACAACAACAAACACCTTTCAAAATAATTTTATTTCTGTCTTTGAAAAATGAAAAGCTCTAGCACATGTTAATCCCTGCTTCCCTCTGCGAAGGGTCAATCTTTTACTTTTATGATTGAGTCACCATACTTTCTTTGAGTACCTTCTTGAGAGCATAAATGTCATTCTTAGTGTAATATGCTTGTCCCAAAATATGATCAGCTGTGGTATAACTTTGATTCTTTTATCTTTGACAAATTTACTTCTAGTCTTTCTATGAACTTCAGAGGTGCCTGGGCATTTATGTTTTGCTGTACAAATACAGGCAAGCGAGATGCCACTTTATCATATCTTTATATGAACATTGCAATCCTGCTTATTGAAGTGTTTCATGATGCTTGTTATTAGTTTGTTGGTATCTCTTTCATGATTGACGCAGCTATTAGATGACTTTATTTGCATGTACCTTATTATGAATTGTTTAAGCACTTGCCATATCATGAGAATATTTACATCATATGAACAAATGTGTTCGTGAAAGTTCTTTTATCGCACTCAGTTGTTAACTGAATTGCTTGAGGACAAGCAATAAGCTAAGCTTGGGGGAGTTGATACGTCCAAAACGTATCTACTTCCCGAACACTTTTGCTATTGTTTTGCCTCTAATTTGTGTATTTTGGATGCAACTAACACGGACTAACGCTGTTTTCAGCAGAATTGCTCTGGTGTCTCATTTTTGTGCAGAAATCCAACTTTCGGGAAAATCCTCGGAATTTATGCGAAAGGTCCTATTTTCCCAGAATATTGACGGGCGGGCAAGCCTGGTGGGGGCCCAGGCCCCCACACACTAGGCGGCGCGGCCCAGGAGGGCGCGCCGCCCTCTGTGTGGCCGCCTCGGCTGGCCCGACGCCCTCCTTTGGACTACTTAAGGGTTTGATCTAAAATCGCGAGACGAGTCGAAGTCGCCAGAAACCATCCAGTCGCCGCCACCGTCGCGAAACTCCGTCTCGGGACCAGAAACTCCGTTCGGCACTCCGCCGGGACGGGGAATTGGAGGGGATCATCACCGCCATCACCACCGACGCCTCTCCATCGACCAGCCATGTTTCCCCCATCCATGTGTGAGTAATTCCCCCGCTGTAGGCTGAAGGGGATGGTAGGGAATTGTTATCACCAGAATTTGACCAAGCCAGAGGTGGGCCGCGATCAAGATGGACTTGAAGATATACATATAGAAGAGATACGTGAATCGGCCTTATTTGCCAAGTTTGGGCTAAACTGCCCATGTATCTGTAACATATTAGATCGCATCTTAGTTTAGAAGTTAGAGTTTTACCCGTGCACGGTTTGGTGCACGCCCACATTAGAAAGTCCTCTGGACTATAAATATGTACCTAGGGTTTATGGAAAAAACAACAACCAACGTTCAACACAAACCAATCTCGGCGCATCGCCAACTCCTTCGTCTCGAGGGTTCCTCCGTAAGCACCATGCTGCCTAGATCGCATCTCGCGATCTAGGCAGCACGAGCCTGCCTAGTTGTTCATGCGTTGCTCGTCTGAAGCCTTTTTGATGGCGAGCAACGTAGTTATCGTAGACGCGTTAGGGTTAGCATCGTTCTTAGCATCATATGCTCGCGTAGTGCAACCCTTGCGCGTCTAGCCGTCCTTGTGCCTCATCATGGGTGCGGGGGCGGCACCCCGCTTGATCTTTATTTAGTAGATCTGATCCGTTATGGTCGCTCCTTGATTCATCAAGGATTAGTTTAATATCTGCAATAGTTAGGCCTTACAAAGGGTTGGAGGATCCAGCGGCATGCAGGGTGTAGTTTGCTGCCCCTAGACAGGACGTTCCGAGGATCAACCTAGTGTTGGTTTTTAGGCCTTGTCTAGGGCTGGCTTACGTTTACCGTGCGTGAGCGCGAGGCCCAATCGTGAGTAGGATGATCCGATTATGCGGTGAAAACCCTAGATCGTCGTGGATCTCATATGCTTTATCTTGATCAAGCAGGACCACCATATATTCGGCCACCTTGGACGAATCATGGGTGGATCGGCTCCATGAGCCGATTCACGGGACAACCGAGAGCCGATCGAGGCTCGTATTTAACGTGTACGTGTGTGCCTGCGAGGAAACTAAGCGAGGCATCATCCACACCCTGACCAGGTATAGGTCAGGTGGCACGCCCTTGCGACCCGCATCGGCGCGCGACCAGGAGGCTTTGCGGGCCGTCGCTCTGAGGGACTGGGGCCAGCCGCAGCCCTAGTCATTCCGGCTCTACGGTGTTGGCCAGTCGCTGCCCGCCGGTGGGTTTCGACGTCAACACATTCTGGCACGCCCGGTGGGACACATCTTCAACGACAACCATCTCGCCATCCACATCAGAGATGGCGAAAGACACCATACCGTCTTCATCAGAAGTGGCAGAAGAAACTCCGGTCGAGTACGAGGATCGGAATGGCAAAGTCAGGGCCCTCCGTGAAGCCGACCTCATCGGCTCTTCCCACGACGCCCGCTCCCATGGCGTCAACACGGTCGATCTCAGCCACTCCATAAGGGAACCAGGGTTCTCTTTCGATGCCAATATGGCAGGGTTCGTGATTCGCCACGACGCAAACAAAGCAGAGGGCAGCCACGCTCGTGGCAAAGAGAAGGACGAGGCCGTTCCACGTGACCGGCCCCAGGACGACAATAAACGATACCTGGCCGAGGAGGAGGTGGGAAACATATGGCATCCACGCCCATCGCCCGAGCATCTCCTCAGCAAATATGAACAGCCATATGACCGACATCGCCGCTACGATGACGACGATGAAGGATATCGTCGGTTCGGTGCAAACAGGAGGTATCGTCAAAACAGCGGCCACGACGACGGGTCCGAACGTCGCGCCAGAGGGAGGTCTGAGGAGCCGGACAACGTGGATAGGCACTGGGACTGCCCCTTCTTCAGACACTGCTGGATACGGAATGAGCCGATTACCAACAATCGGCAATTGCCCAGAATGTAAACGAAAGGAGAAGGGTACAGCTAAGGTGTCTGTGTTCGAGCGTCTAGGGCCTCTCCCGCCTCGGAGCAAGCATGCTGAGCCCGTTCAGATGGAAGATCGCGAGGAATTAGAGGACGATGATGAAGAGGATAAGTATCATCGGCCAAGATGGTGTCCTGATGGGCTCAGCCGCTCCCAAAAACGAAGGGTTCAGCGACTACGTGCGTTGGAAGAAGCCGAAAGGTTATATCTGCACGCGCTGAGGAAGGCACGACCTGACCTGGCCGCCAAAATTCAGCGAGCCCTGGACGAAGAAGGTCGGCCACAAAGAAAAGAGTGGCGCCCCAAGCAAAAGAGAGCCGATGATGACACATCGGCTGGCACAAACATGGTGTTCATTCGTCCGGCGGAGTGTAGTGCTCCACGATTACACAGGCACCCGACATGGATAACAGCAAGCACACCAACGTGCTAAAGTCAGAGATTGGGCTGGTTTTATCCGCCGACATGGACGAGTAGCAAGACTACAATAAGCAACATGGCGGCCGATCCTTGCGATCGGCCCTCCGAAACTGATGAAGGGATATTACAAAACCTTCACCGAACAAGCAACATGGAGGCCGATTCCAGCAATCGGCCCAAATTATCCTCACCATCCATTCTGCCTAGGATCAACGTTTGACCCAACAGGGACTACCTGAAGAGCCGATACCATCAACTCTCTTGACAGAATCGGCTCGGGGGGCACCTAGATGGATAAAACACGAGGATATGAGATAATACTGAGTATGGGGGCCGATACACAAACCGATACACAAATCGGCCTAAAATTTTTAAACATTTTTACAGCCGGTGCAAGGGCATCGACTTTAGAATTGAGAAATAGCCGATGCGCGGCCATCGACTCAAGAGATACAATTGTTAACCAGAAGGTCAGCCCTAGTGAATTACGAAGAGAAGCCTCCATGAAAGAACTCCTCAAGAGAGTAGTTTAACAGCTCAGATCTTCTCTTCAAGAACAATGCTAAGGGCAGCTTGGGTGTCCAGGTCAGGTTAAGGGTGGGTCGCATCAGATCCACCGAAAGAAGGGAGCCGATCTGACCTATAGGGACGAAGAGGCGCATTGAGGAAACTCGGAGGGCAGCCCACCTTGAAGGCTCTCTGCAAGCCGATTTACGTGCAAATCGGCTGGCTCTGCATGATCAAGCCCGGGCTAATTCGGCTAAGTCTCGCCTCGAGTAAGGCTCGGGGGGCAGCAGGCCTGGTGGATGCTTTGTTTTTGCTCAGCAGTAAAGCCGATTGGGATACCAACGGCTGGTCCTTCATTGCAACCTTCTTCACGAGTGATGATTATTGGAGAACATTGTTAGGTTTGGTTGGGAAAGTTCGAAGGTTTCCCTGAAGATACTGCATTTTCTGCCAAATTTAGAAAATCATCGTTTGGAGAAGGGAAGGGCGAATCTTGAAGGACCGATACGGTGCTATCGGCTCAGTATGCATTGGCAAAGGGGACGAATCGGCAAGGTCAGTGGGAGAGGAAATCGGCAAATCAAATTGGGGAAAGGTTCTTCATTAATAAGAAAGATTTCTTACATAGTAGAACTGATTGCCCTCGAAAGGGGATACATTGCCCCGCCTACTTCTACGGATCCTACGCTAAGGGCCCTATCTACGGGCTGTTGCTGCCCTCGTCGTCGCCGTCGTCGCCGCTGTCGGCGCTGCTCCCGGCCGGCTCGTCGTCACTGCTCCGCGGCCGCCGGCGGGACCTTCATTGTCCTCGTCCTCCTCGACGTCGTCGTCGTCGCTGTCGAAGTCACTCAGATTTCCTGGCCAGGGGCAATGGCGCTTGGCCGGCGGCTCGTCGGGGGAGCTGTCGTCGTCGTCGTCCTCCTCAGAGGTGGCCCCGTCCCAGGGGAAGTGATCATCCTCGCTTTCTTCTACCGCTTCCTTATCGGCAAGGAAGCGGAGATCGCTCTCCCCGTCGGTCGGGACCTGTCGTCCTCTGACCAGATGGAGAAGTCATGGTCTGACTCCTCCCCGGCCGCAATAGCGCGGCGGATGTTGGCCGCGTGGACTTCTGCTGGGTTATACTCCGGCGTCGGCTCGCGGGATGTGGAGGACTGGCTGGAAAAATCCGATGGAGCAGAGGAAGAAGAAGACATCGTGGCGCAGGAGGGCTTTTCGAGATGCTGATGCGAAGAAGATGCAGAGGAGAACTGTTCGTAGAGTTAAATAAAAGGGGACATAATAGGAATTCAATGCCACAGCAGTTTCCGAGTGGTGCCAAAACTGTCAAATCGTGCGGAGAAGTTGAGAAGGCAAGTTGTCGTGATGAAGGACTCTGCGACGGTTCTGCTGCCACGACATGACCCTACGAGAGAAAAGCATAATGATTTTGGAAATGTCCTTTCCAAAACCAGGGGGCATGTGTTATCAGAATTTGACCAAGCCAGAGGTGGGCCGCGATCAAGATGGACTTGAAGATATACATATAGAAGAGATACGTGAATCGGCCTTATTTGCCAAGTTTGGGCTAGCCCATGTATCTGTAACATATTAGATCGCATCTTAGTTTAGAAGTTAGAGTTTTACCCGTGCACGGTTTGGTGCACGCCCACATTAGAAAGTCCTTTGGACTATAAATATGTACCTAGGGTTTATGGAAAAAACAACCAACGTTCAACACAAACCAATCTCGGCGCATCGCCAACTCCTTCGTCTCGAGGGTTCCTCCGGTAAGCACCATGCTGCCTAGATCGCATCTAGGCAGCACGAGCCTGCCTAGTTGTTCATGCGTTGCTCGTACTGAAGCCTTTTGATGGCGAGCAACGTAGTTATCGTAGACGCGTTAGGGTTAGCATCGTTCTTAGCATCATATGCTCGCGTAGTGCAACCCTTGCGCGTCTAGCCGTCCTTGTGCCTCATCATGGGTGCAGGGGCGGCACCCCGCTTGATCTTTATTTAGTAGATCTGATCCGTTATGGTCGCTCCTTGATTCATCAAGGATTAGTTTAATATCTGCAATAGTTAGGCCTTACAAAGGGTTGGAGGATCCAGCGGCATGCAGGGTGTAGTTTGCTGCCCCTAGACAGGACGTTCCGAGGATCAACCTAGTGTTGGTTTTTAGGCCTTGTCTAGGGCTGGCTTACGTTTACCGTGCGTGAGCGCGAGGCCCAATCGTGAGTAGGATGATCCGATTATGCGGTGAAAACCCTAGATCGTCGTGGATCTCATATGCTTTATCTTGATCAAGCAGGACCACCATATATTCGGCCACCTTGGACGAATCATGGGTGGATCGGCTCCATGAGCCGATTCACGGGACAACCCGAGAGCCGATCGAGGCTCGTATTTAACGTGTACGTGTGTGCCCTGCAGAAACTAAGTGAGGCATCATCCACACCTTCCTGACCAGGTATAGGTCAGTGGCACGCCCTGCGACCCGCATCGGCGCGCGACCAGGAGGCTTTGCGGGCCGTCGCTCGAGGGACCGGGCCAGCCGCAGCCCTAGTCATTCCCGGCTCTACGGTGTTGGCCAGTCGCTGCCCGCCGGTGGGTTTCTGACGTCAACAGGATTGGATGAGATTGATCATGTAATAGTCATAAGATTGTTAGGGCATGGTGCCTAGTATCCGTAGATGTTACTTTTATGATATTGTTGCAACTTGTTATGCTTAATGCTTGTCACTAGGGCCCTAGTGCCATGATCTTAGATCTGAACATGTTATTGTTTCATCATGATATGCATTGTTTTATGATCTTACCCAAGTTGTATACACACGTTGTTGTCCGGAACCCGAGGCCCCAAAGTGACAGAAATTGGGACAACCGGAGGGGAAGGCGGTGATGTGAGGATCACATGTGTTCACGGAGTGTTAATTCTTTGCTCCGGTACTCTATTAAAAGGAGTACCTTAATTTCCAGTAGTTTCCCTAGAGGCCCTGCCACACCGTGGTAGGACAAAAGATGTTGTGCAAGTTTCTCATTGCGAGCACGTACGACTATATATGGAACACATGCCTATGGATTGATTAGTACTTGGATACCGTTTTATTATTATCTGCAAATGCCTTACCATGATTGTTATATGAATTCTCTCATCCATGCAACGCCCGTTCATCCATCCCTGTGCCTACAGTATTTTAATCCAGCTGTTTACTATAATCATTACTGCTGTCTTTATTTCACCGTTATTTCACTATTCCTACTGCTATAAAATTGTTGCTACTGATAAACTCTTGCGAGCAAGTCTGTTTCAGGTGCAGCTGAATTGACAACTCCGCTGTTAAGGCTTACAAGTATTCTTTGTCTCCCCTTGTGTCGAATCAATAAATTGGGTAATACTTCCCTCGAAGACTGTTGCGATCCCCTATACTTGTGGGTCATCAACGGCAATGAGCTCGGCGACACGTGCGAGCCAGCCGTCGCGATCGGCGTCGGTGGGCTGGTAGCGGAGCAGCTCATGCGCCGCGGGACGCGCCGCCAATGGGCTTGGCTGACTCCCTTAGCGGGTGCGGTACGTGGCGGTAGCGGTGTAGGAGAGGGAGCCCTCCTCCTGCTCCCACAAGGGACAGTAGGAGGAAGCGGCATCATCGTTGCCGATACCAGAAGGAGGCGCGCGGTTTTCAGCGGGCGTGTATTGGACCCTCATGGCATTAGGGCGCTGATCATGTTGGTTCTAGGCGTCGGCCATGTCGATGGTGAACCTAAAACTAGCTTTAGCCCATACCTGGCACGCCAGCTATTGGGGTTTCGGTCTCGAGAGGAACACGGGTACCTCGGCAACACCCTTAAGGTTATCGAATACAGGGGCTAAAATCAACGCTCCAAGATCTTCAGAGCCACGGCGATGCACGGACAACAGCGAGCTCAACATGGTAGAAAGAGACATAGCATTACCCAGGTTCGGGGCTCTTGTGATGAGGTAACACTCCTACTCCTGCCTTCTCTTGTATTGCACTGTGATAGCTCGTGAAGCACAAAGAGGGTTTTACAAGGGTGAAGCTTGAAGAAGATGTGGATAGATCTAGAGAGCTCTAGCTAGGAGGGAAAGTGGATCTAATCTGAGATCGGAGAGAAGTCGTCCGAAGTCTGGCCCTCTCTACAGAGCAGATGCCCCTCCTTTTATAGAGGCACTGCTCCTCCTCCCCACGGAAACTTGGGGGAGGGGTAGCCACATACTGTACAAGTGGACTTGGTCCATACCCTGGAAAGGAGTGTTGGTCTACGAGAGTGGTTGTGGACTGATGACCCCACCTCCTGTTGCGTTGCCCCGTCCACGACGATCTTTACTAGAAGGAGCAATGGCCACATCTCTTTATGCACGGGGGTGTGAGGTCCTCCCTTATCTTCCGAGATGGAGAGCATGATGGCCTCCAACCACTACGTATGTCATGGATTCGTCATTGTCTTCGTCTTCTTCCTCACGTGGTACGTCTTGTGGTGTGGTCCCACACGGCATCTCCCAGAGGCCTGGCGTGGACTCCTCACGAAGGCTTATGTCTTCCTTTTAGAAACGCCGAGTGTTGGTTCCCTCGCGAAGACGAAAGGCCTTGTGGAGGGAGAGATCCCTCGTGGCTTGTAGATGGGCCGCCGCCCGGGCCCAACAATAGGTAAACCGTGGTACCTCCGGTGCCACTACGCCGATAGTTTTTACCTTTCCATTGGCTACCTTATGTGGCCAGTGAAAATTCAGATAGACTTGTTTTCTCAAGTTGGTATTATGCTAATCAACTTCATATGAGAGTTCAAGGTAATACTATGTTTATCTTAAAATTGGTTTGAGATTTTTTTTCTTTTCCAAGGAAGTATTCGTGGGATGTGTTGAATCATCTCTATGTGATGTCCATATGAATTCTCATCAAGTACATAATTTATTTTACTATCACTCATTGCTTGTTATTAAAATCCTATCTTCATGCCACCAGGTTTTATGAGAGAGATCAAGTGAAACCATGAATCTGGTCCATTTTAATCTATAAGAAACACCTTTTATTTGCTTTGCTTGCACTTCAGCTTTCAACTCATATTAATTTCAAAAATACAAAAGCACTTTTCACTTCATATTTTTTTTATTTACTTTCCTTTTTGTATTACTAACACACCGTTGTGCCTGACAAACACTTCGGTGGAGTTGGGGCACAAAACTGTTTCTTTTGCATTTGCATGTTGTTTGAACATGATAGAACAATTTATTTTTCCGAGCATTTGACATAAATCGTCGAGTCACCCTTGTGGCAAAAATATACTTGTCGCATCATTATGTGCTTGTAGTCCCAACGAATTGGAAAATGTGTGTAGTTTTGTCGTTACCATGACCCGCGCTCGGTGTTGTAGTAAGGTCCCTAAAGTCAGAGATTGGTCAATTGACAACAACAATATGGTGGCTATGACAGTGTTGTGTGGGACAAGAATGAGCTATACCCACCTCTTCGGCCACCTCATCGACGGTGATCTCACCAGTGGCGTTTAGGAGGGCAAGAAATAGTTTGATCACTGCTCTCATGGAGTAGTGGATCTTGTCCAGTCTACGTGTGTTAGAGGTTTAGTGTGTAGTTGCGGAGCCATGCTCTACCAAGGTTCAAATAACAGGCTAGCTCCGCCACCGTTAGTGTGAGAATATTCATATATGGCGACTATGGCGACGTATTCGGCTCTCGGCGTTGGGTCCCAATGGGAAACATATACGGAGAATTTCCAACTATCATCAACAATAGGAGAGTGACGACAACGATGCGTTGATGTTGCTAGCATTAGTGATCGTTAGGTGGTCTAAAAATCCTCATGTATTTTTTTTATGTGTAAAGTTCTATAATTCGAATTTTCTCGTAAAAAAGACTTGAAGTTATCTATTATATACTAAAAGCAAAATACAGATATTTAATAGAGCCATTAGGTTGATCCACATCATCTTAATTATTTTAATGATTAGATCTAATATCAGTGGCTATGATTTAATGAAACTTATTAGTTACGTAACAACGAAGGTCCGTTCGACACGATCTATTATATTAAAACAATTGAAATAATTGGTTAATTATAAACAAAAGGAAGTCCAATCTAATCCAGGAGATAGGAGACGTACATATAGAAGTTGTAGGGTTAAATAACCATGTGCAGCGTTATATTTCCTAAACAGATTCTAACCGAATAAGATACAATCTGATAGTAAGATAGGTACGCATGAAGAGATTAATGCGCATTGAATTGTCCGGTCCAGCTCAAGCACGCGACGCCATAAAAAATCTCCGCTCTCACGGTCGCCTGCCATGGGCAAGAGCGAGAGCAAGCCACACGTAGCACGACTAGCCAGAAGCAAGGCGACCAAAGAGATGGCGGCGAACAAAGCTGCGGCCGTGCGGAAATTCAACGATTTCTTTAAAAAATAATACGTTGTTTATTAAATTTCATGAACATCGAAAAACTTTTAAATTTGTTACTCTGTTGGCCACATAGCTGCTAATCGACCCGTATGTCGCTGATTAGGCCGTCGCCCGGCTTTGGATCAGATGAGAGGCCTGGTTTGCCGTGGCGCCTTCGATCGGTAGGGCGGTCGCCGAGAGTCTCTGCACACGGAGTTAGCATGGTAGTTTACTAATATGTTCATGCTAAATCCTGTCGCCTTCGTTTCTCGCCAATTTCTTCCGCCAGAGAAGTGAGGAAGAGCAAAGGAAGAAGAAGAAGGCAGAGATGGCAACGAACAAAGCTGGAAATTAAACAATTTTTTTAAAATAATATGTTATTTTATTAAATTCCACGAATATTAAGCAAAATACAGATGTTTAATAGAGCCATTAGGTTGATCCACATCATCTTAATTATTTTAATGATTAGATCTAATATCAGTGGCTATGATTTAATGAAACTTATTAGTTACGTAACAACGAAGGTCCGTTCGACACGATCTATTATATTAAAACAATTGAAATAATTGGTTAATTATAAACAAAAGGAAGTCCAATCTAATCCAACAGATAGGAGACGTACATATAGAAGTTGTAGGGTTAAATAACCATGTGCAGCGTTATATTTCCTAAACAGATTCTAACCGAATAAGATACAATCTGATAGTAAGATAGGTACGCATGAAGAGATTAATGCGCATTGAATTGTCCGGTCCAGCTCAAGCACGCGACGCCATAAAAAATCTCTGCTCTCACGGTCGCCTGCCATGGGCAAGAGCGAGAGCAAGCCATACGTAGCACGACTAGCCAGAAGCAAGGCGACCAAAGAGATGGCGGCGAACAAAGCTGCGGCCGTGCGGAAATTCAACGATTTCTTTAAAAAATAATACGTTATTTATTAAATTTCATGAACATCGAAAAACTTTTAAATTTGTTACTCTGTTGGCCACATAGCTGCCAATCGACCCGTATGTCGCTGATTAGGCCGTCGCCCGGCTTTGGATCAGATGAGAGGCCTGGTTCGCCGTGGCGCCTCCGATCGGTAGGGCGGTCGCCGAGAGTCTCTGCACACGGAGTTAGCATGGTAGTTTACTAATATGTTCATGCTAAATCCTGTCGCCTTCGTTTCTCGCCAATTTCTTCCACCAGAGAAGTGAGGAAGAGCAAAGGAAGAAGAAGAAGGCAGAGATGGCAACGAACAAAGCTAGAAATTAAACAATTTTTTTAAAATAATACATTATTTTATTAAATTCCACGAATATTATGCAATTTGAAAAACTTTTAAATTTGTTACTCAGTTGGCCACACAGCTGCCAATCGACCCATACGCCCCATACGCCGCCGATTAGGCCGTCGGCCAGACCGTCACCCGGCTTTGGGTCAGATGAGAGGCCCGGTCGGCCATGTCGCCTCCGATCGGCAGGGTGGTCACCGACAATCAATACACACGGAATTAGGATGGTAGTTGACTAATATGTTCATGCTAAATCCTCTTGCCTTCATTTCCCACCAATCTCTTCCGCTAGAGAAGTGAGAAAGAGCACCGGAAGAAGAAGAAGGCAGGATCGTCTGGGGAGATTAATTTTGTGAATGCCACTAATCGGTAGACGCGTCGTCGACCGAATAAGTCGGAAGCTACGTGGCCGACCATTGGCCCGTGTGACCGTCATCGTTGTCGGCTGGTGGTGGCGCCCGGGAAAGCCTGCAGTCGGTCGCGTGTGTGCCGATCGGTCGCAGCTCAACCGATTGTCCGCAGGTTCGCCGACCGAGTAACATATTTGAAATTTTTTTGAAGAGGCATATTATTTGTGAAAATTAATAAAAAAATATCTAAATTTATTTTCATAGTTAGATCTGAAATTTGTAGTTAAGATTTATTTAAAGGTTAGTAGTCATGTAACAGTATACATAGTCCGTTTTGTCATGGATATGACACGCTCTATGGACAAAACGTGAAAAACAAAACCTACGCGGTATAATAAGTCCATGTAACCCATCTCAAATAAAAAGTCCATGTAACAAAAATTCTTTTCAGGAGACATATCTCTATAGTACATATGACTCTAGATACAACATATTTTTTTAGAAAGGCAATCTGTGATAGTTCTGGCACGTACAGATCAAGCACATAAAGCAAGTTAGATCTGGCTGGAAGGAGATGGTGACATACGTATCGCAGCCATAAAGTCTCTTGTAATTAAGATATGCCTTAAACATATATACATTGCACCGTAAATAGCTGTGTTGATTTGAAAATTCAGCCGTGCACGTGTGAGTTGTGACTATGGGCAAAAAAAAAAAAAAGTATGGCTGCAAACGTGGTGGCAAAGTGATTGGAGCCACTAGGATATGGAAAGTTTAGAAGAAAATTATAAAGTGTAAACTCATCGGCTCATACTTTCTGTGTTTTTTTTTTGAGAACACAGTACAACGCAGACGCTCACAAACACGCACGTACAAACACCCCTATGAACGCACGCACACCCTACCCCTATGAGCACCTCCGAGGGACTGAGCCGGCATATCTTGAGGTTGACGGTCACCACGCGTCTCGCTGTTGACGGGCACGTCACCTACCACCATAGCGCCGGTTAAATCCTGGAATAAATCCAGGTAAATACAAACACCCCTAGGACTGGAGTTTCCACCATTAAACCAGAGCCAAGCTCTGTTTGCATACTTTCTGTGTTTTTATTTACATCATATTTTGAATTTAAGAAAAATAATATTTGTAATCAAAGATAAAGCAAAAAATCATCCATAATATATAGTAAAACTAATAACCTCGCCGCAAGAACCTAGCAAAAAGATAAGAAATTAAGAAATCGGACTACTAGCTGGTTAGGAGTCTTTCCGCATTACACATAAAATACATGTGACCGTGTGTAGAACCATTAACCTCTGATTTAACATCATGTAATAACTATAGTTCGTTTTACAGACCAATGTCTCACTTACATGTATATTCCAACATATATATGGCTTAATAATCATTTGCCCACAATTTTTAAATTGCCAAAGCTTCTACTTAGATATGTGATATTTTGTTTACCAAAGCATTCGTGATAGTTGTAGAAGAATTTTGTTTAAGGTCACATAAGGAGCAATTTGTTTTTATCTCTTGAACAATTTCAACCAACTACAGATGATGCCCTCGCAATGCGAGGGCCACTATGCTAGTTTGTATAAGGGCATGTACAATGGGGTGATATCAGCCTTTCCTTAGAGATGCCATGTCAGATTTTTGCTTAGTTGGAGGAGAGAGAATGAAAAGAGAGAAGGTTGTCTTCCCTTAGCTAAGGGATCATTTCTTAGAAAGTAAGGGAAGACTATTTTCCCCATTGTATCACATAAATCTTCCCTTAGCAACAAATTTTCTACCAAAATTTAATTATTCATATTAATTGCTAGAGATGGCTGTAAGAGATAATGCATTGTATTGCTTATATCAAATATGTTATCTAGCTGATGTGGCAGGGTAAGAGAAGACATGCCTTCTCTACCATTGTACATGCCCTCGTCCATATCGAATCGTTCTAGTCAGTGTCGCTGTTAAACGGGGGACCTGTCACCGCGCGATTTGATGGCGAAGTAGCCCGGCCGGTCCGGTGGTTTCAGCTGTCAATTCAACCACCACCGTCCAAAGTCCAAACGCGTGCTTTCGGTGTTTCTCGTCTTCCTTTTCCTGTCACGTTTCCTGTTTCCTCTTCTTTTTTTGGCGGACAGTACTATGGTAGATGGAAAAGGTTCATCTGCCCATCAACATATACCAAGCAACTTGTGCGTCCATTCATTGTGTCGCAGTGTTTCCCATCACTAAATATTGTCACTAATCAAAATGATAATCAAACTACAAGCATGTACTTAACTTTTGCAATACCTGATGTTTTTCTTAAGCGAAGGATATATGCATCGGATTGTACGTCACTTCTTCTGTTTCTAAATGATGTTGAGTTGTTGACATAGCAACATGAAATGGCTCTGAGAGTATTTGCTCACGAGGTTAACAATACACTGATAAAAAACTTTAATGTGTAAAAAAAGTTCACAGTTCATTTTCTTGTATTTTACATATAAGCTTACATTTTCTATATAAGTATGCACCTAGACCCACCGGCATTTTTCGAATTAGTGGGGTTCCCCAATTTCTTCTTTGAATTAGATACCTTGGCAAAAAAAATTTGACTAAATGAGCAATCTTTCAACACTAAACATGCTTTTACCTAGGGTGCCAGAATGATATATTTTTTCCACGAAATATTTCAAGCAAGTGAAGGCTGGTACATGTGTATGTGTAAGAGCATCTCCACCGATGCTCCCAGTAGCGCTTCTAATAGCTCTATTGAGATTCTAGTGAGAGAAAACGACCGCAATGACGCTCCCCAAAAAGTGCCGGCGTATTCTGGAGCCCCATAAAAGCGCCGGCGTGCCCAAAAGGATCCCTATGCCAAGGGCTTCGATCGGGGATGCCGGCACCAAATTTCTGCTCAAAAGATGCTAACCGGCCCACATGCAGTGACATCCCTACCAAGATTCTCCTCTCCTACTTTTTCTACTCCACCTACTTTCCTTTAAGTGCATGCATATGTTATTGGAGTTGTTCTATGGGATCACCGATGTGAAACACACTTCCCCAAGCACATACACTACTGCGCGTCCCATATGTTGCTGTCGGCATTGCTACCGGCCATTTTATAGAGCTCACCGGTGAAGATGCTCTAAGTTTCTTATGAAACTTCTTGACTTGGGAAATTAGTTTGGTTCACCTTTGAAGATTCACCCACAACAATTAAAACACAAACTCGGTTATCCACATATGCTTAGATTTTCTCCAAGTAATATATCTCTCTCTCTTAGTTTCGGTGTTGAGCAAGCTTAGGGTCTTTACCGTGTCAGAACCGTTATAATATGCTATATGTGAACATGTCGGTACATAGGGTGGTTGGAGGCATAGAGGAATTTTTTTTTTTGGAGCAAACGCCAGGAGCTCTGGCTATTCATTTAAGAAGAGAGGAAAATGATCCAGTTTATAAGGAAAACCGGATCGAAAACCATACAAACTTGAGTACCTCCGACATGCAGACTACTCCCAAAGTCTAAAACAACCACACAACAAGATCGACCAACTTGTCAACGACAAAGTGCTACCTATTCGACAACACGACACGAAGGTTGCATGAACCGCATCCATCATGTAATCTCAACCGCCTTCTTCTTGGCGCCGACCTTGTTGCCCTTGGGCTTTTTCACCTTCTCCACATTCTTCACAAGGGAGCCAAGCATCACAATGGAGCGAGGCGACAAAGGGGTCTTAAACTTGTCAATGTAGGCAGCAAGGGCGTTGTCATCGAACTCAGCGTTCTCTTTCAAGACGCCCAAAACACGCGCGAGCAACTCTTGAGTTGTAGCATCCTTCCGCGATTGCTTCTGCTTCTCGATGCGACCACTCCGACGAGGCGTGGTGGCCACCTCCTTAGGAGCACGGGCTCTCCTAGAGGGCGGTGAAGCAAGGATAGGCGGAGGCGCAGGCCGAAAAATCGAAGACAAGAAGACATTGAGCTTGTCGGCAGCGGGATCCCCGGGATCAACTTGGATGTCCTCCGCAGGAACTGTTTCAGGAACAACAACACTCGGAGCAGGGATCTCCTCCAAAGGCTCACACAAGGGCGACATGAGCACCAGCTTTTTCGAAGCCAAGTTGGCCAAGAAATCGCAAAGCTTGGAGGAGTCAGTCACCTCAGGATCTTCAACAAAAGACACCAAGGGAGCAGCCAACACATCAACCACCTCAACATGTTCAAACGCAGAAGCCTCAAGCCTCGAGTGCTCAACCGAAAGAGAGGCAGGAGTTTCAACAAAGAGCTCAGTCAGCCCGAAGCCCTCGACGTCATCAGAGATTGGGCTCTGAAGACCCTCAGGGGAAGCAACCTTGTCATCAGCCGCATCCGGCAGAAGAGGAGCAAGACCAGAGCAACTTTCAAGATGCAGGCGAAAGGCGTCGAGGCCAGGAGGAGACGAGTCACAAGGGCGACGGACAGGCGAGTAAGGGCCGAAGGACTCCAAGAGCACAGGCTCCCTCATCCTAGCATCCGAAGCTCGGGCAGGGGCACGCCCAACACCACATGTGGAAGCTTCTTCCGCACGCTCCCAGCTTCCGACAGCACGCGCAAGCCACAACTTGATTGCAGCAGCCTCGTCCCGCAGCGGCCGAGTAACCTCCTCGATGCGGTCCGCAACAAGCTGGAGGAGCTCCATTCGCAGGGAAGCAAATTGGGCCTGCAAGTCGGAGTCCTGGACGGCGGCATTGTCAGAGGCATCCCCGCCAACTCCAGGTGGGGAAGATGGCAGCACCGATGCACATGGCGGCGAATGGCGCACAACCTCGGCCCAGCTCCGAGACTGGGTAGGTCGAGGAGAACCAACAGCAGGAGAGCAGCTTTGCGAGGTAGGAGAGGGGCTGGCCGGAGAGCGACGGCGGCAGTTGCGCTCCCGATGACCCGGACGACGGCAGCGAATGCAACGGAAGGGTTCCCGACAGGTGCCGACATGGTGGCCACGCTCAAGGCAGCGGAAGCACCGCCCGCGAGCCCACCTCTTGAAGGCGAGGCTCCGCTCCAGAGCTTCCCCCACGGAGATGGCGACGGCAAGGCTCGGCCAGAGCGACGACCCACATGTTGCCAGCACTCCTCTTCACGCGGGCGCGCGTCAGCAGCAGGGGGCGCATGGGGCGAAGCGCAGGGCAGCTGTGTGTTCGTCGCTGGAGCGAGGAATTTGACATCGACTATGCATTTTTTTTTCTAGACGAAAACTCGTAATCTATTCTACTAGCTAGTTTGAACAACGTCGATGTTTCTAGTTGTTTACTTGTTGAAGATGTTGACTCGAAACTCCTCTTTGGGGTGATATCCCCATATTAACCTGTTAATGAATTCGGCAACATCGACTTACAAGAGTCAATTTCTTTTCGAATGTGTTGTCCTAGATTGTGGTGTTCTTTATGAAGTCCTTTACTGCTTTGCCAGTGGATTATGATCTACATGATAGGTTTGTCATAGGTTATGAGAGATGTTGTCATGAAACCGGTACATATTGGATGGGTTTCATTTTTTATTTATTTATAGTAAGTTGTTTTTGTCCCTTGATATGCTTTGACATTGGCATCAATGATTGGATCATATATGTGTGTACGCAATAACTGACCCAAAGAATACCGGTTATCCTCCTTTTCAGAAAATTAAAATCTTACCATTTCTTGTGCTAGAAAAATTATATTCTCTTCAACCCACCTATTTGTTGAAAATCCATAAATTTGAATGAACTACTCTAAAATAAGAAAACAAGGCATAAGTTAGGTTAAATACATTTATAAAAAGGTGAAGTAATATCACCTTCCTTGATATCCCTCGACTCCAACTCTCTCGAGACATAACGATAGGGTTCCCTCCCTCCCGTCGGCACCGCCGTTGATTTGCCTCGCCTTCTCTAGCTTCAGGGCCATTTAGGCGGGGTGGATCTCGTTCCTTCTCGGCGAGAGCGCTCTGTTTTTTCAGTTTGGTTAGAGTATGTGTCATACTCAGGAAGGCGTGGTGGTGGTGGCTCCCTGATGATGGAATAAATTCCTTCCCGCCTTACCCTGTCTCAGCGATGCGTCTAGCATTGTCGGAGGGCCTGTGAAGGTGTATCTTCGACGAATCTCGCTGGATTTGGTGGTGTTTCTTATGATATATGTTTCTCTTTATCAGTGATGGTTGCCTCTCTTGTGTATCAGTCCTTTGCTCCTTAGCACGACGAAGGATTATGCATAGATCGGTGACTTTTTGAAAGAAAAAAAAACAAATTGGACATGAAACAGCGAGGGCTCTCCTCCCTCGAAATGAACAGTGTGCTGGCTCTGTACCTCCCCGCAGCCGAGTTGAGCGAGAAGAATCCACTTCATGACACTAGGACAGGGCCAAGAACCCCCAAATCTAGCACCACGGCAGACAGACAGCGCGGCACAAGTAAGATGATCCTATTTTTCTACCTTGCGCGGGTTTGAAGAGGTTTTTCCCCTAGCGAAAAAACTAGGGTTTCTCCTTCCTCCGACGGCGGCGTCGTCGTGAGTTTGCTGGCTTCCGTCCAAGCGGGGGCTACGGTGGGATCGGACTCGTCTCCATGATGGAAGGCGGGAAGGACTCTGAGTTGGGCCGGGGCTCGAAGAAAGATCATGCACCAGAGGAGGAGCGCACCGGACTGCGCGGAGAAGAGAAGTTGGAGAAGGATCGCGATCCTGATATGGGTCGGGAATCAGAGAGGGCGTCGGGATCAAAGCCACCGGGGGGGTATGATCACCCGAGGCCGAGGGTGGAGGATCTACTGGATCGTTTAAACCTTGACGAAGAGGAAGATGCGGGTTTCGTCTGGGAAGAAGAAGTAGAAGACCATGAGGTCAAAGCTAAGTGGCTCGCCATTGCTAAGGTACATACTGAACGAGGTTTTAGCCCTAGTGCGCTGTACGCGGATATGCGATCGGCATGGAATCCTGCAAAAGATGTTGCTTGGAGGAAAATTGATGATAATCTGTTTACTATACAATTCTCTTGTCTTGGGGATTGGAATAAAGTGATGCTTCAGGGACCTTGGATGTTTAGGAATCAAGCTGTGTTGATTGAGGAATATGATGGTTTTACAAACCCCAGACTAGTAACTCTCGATAAAGTCTCTGTATGGGCCCAGGTTCTTAAACTACCGGATATGCTGTTGAAAGATCATGTTATACGTGGTATGTGCAGAAATATGGGTGAAATAAAAGAGGTGCAAATCAAGCTACCAGCGGGTTATGTTGGAGAATTTGTAAGGATTCACGTGAAACTGGATGTGGCGAAGAAGCTAACAAGGTTTGTTTCGATGACAAAAGATAAACAGAAAGAATGGTATCAAATCAAGTATGAAAAATTACCAAATTTCTGTCACAAGTGTGGACACCTTGGACATTGGCATGAGGAATGTGGTGATGGGGTCCATGATGAATCTACGTTTGAATGGGGAGATTTCATATTAGCAGGAGGAGGTCGAGGCTCGGGACGTGGAAGGGGTGTTGGCCGGGGCTCGGAACCTGGACGTGCTCCTTTTGGTGGTAGAGGCAGGGGGAGAAGAAGTGAAAATAATCCTTTTGCTTGGGTGAACCAGACAGGGGGTACTGTTGGCGGCGGAAGTGCTGTTGTGGAGGTTGCAAGAGAGGATTTTAACTCCAGGAAAAGGCTAAGCTTTGATGATCCATCGATCAAGGATGGCACATTGTTACTTACTGGTTCTGAAGGTAAAGTTTCTGATATGGTTGGTATTTTTGATAATGCTAACAGTGAAGAAGGAAATAAATCGGGTGTTACCCCGGGGAAAGTCCAGGCTCCGAAGAGAACAAGAATGGATGAAGAGCACCACACCACTAATAATAGTGGAAACCTTTTATCGGCGACCTCTGGGATGGAGGTTGTCCGGGAGCAATGAAACTCCTAAGTTATAATGGCCGTGGTTTTCTTAAGACCACGGCTGTAACGGCGCTGGTGAATATTCAGAAGCGCCAAGGTGCGGATGTTATTTTTTTAATGGAGACACATTTAGATGAGTGGCCTGCAGAATGTCTGAAGAAGAGATTAAATATGGATCATAAAGAGGTAGTATCCAGTGACTCTCGTAAAGGAGGATTATTGCTGTTTTGGAAAAAGGAGGTTATTCTGAGTTTACGCTATAAAACTATGAATTATATTGATGTTTTTATTGGTGCTGGTCAGGAGAATATTTGGAGGTTTACAGGTTTTTATGGTGAACCTAGATGGGCTGATAAACATCTTACTTGGGATCGCCTAAGGGAGCTACGGTCTGTGAACACAATGCCATGGGTGGTGATGGGTGATATCAATGAGATCTTGTATCAGTTTGAAAAGGAAGGAGGCAGACCGAGACCAAATCAATGCATGAAGGCGTTCCAAGACACGTTGGCTGACTGTGGTCTGTCGGATCTTGGTTACACGGGAGACAAATTTACCTGGCATAGAGGAGGTATTAGGGAAAGATTGGACCGTGCATTGGCGTGTGATGCATGGAGACAAAAATTTCCGAATGCTATAGTGGAAAACTTGAATTATGAACGCTCAGATCACAGGCCGATCCTTCTGAAATTTGGTGAAGAGCAAATTCAAGAAAGCAGAGGTCCTTTTATTCTTAGGTTTGAAGCTCGTTGGTTAAAGGAGAAAAATTTCATTGAAGTGGTTGATGAAGCTTGGCAAGCGTCGGAATACCTGGAACAGAATGGACTAGCTAGTAGATTGGCCCTAGTACATGATAGTTTGCATAGATGGGATAGAGCAGTACTGAAAAAGCCACAAAATAGAATCAAGTCTGTAAAAAGAGAACTTGAAGAGCTAACGCGTAGTGATATTACAGAGGTGAATATAGAAAGAGAAAAAGAGCTAGCAAAGGAAATAGAGAAACTGTTGGAACAAGAGGAGGTATTCTGGGCACAGAGAAGTAGGGTTAACTGGTTACAGTTTGGAGACAAAAATACAAATTTCTTTCACAATTTTGCATCTAGTAGAAGACAGAGAAACAGAATCAAAAATCTGAAGAATGCTAATGGTGATATTCTTGAGGGAAAAGAACAGTTGAATCCTCATATTTCAGGTTACTTTGCGGGTTTGTTTGCCACCGAGGTGGCGGAACCTGATCCGGCTTTGATCCAAATGGTGACACCGAGGGTGACAGAAGAAATGAACACTGCTCTCCTTAAACCCTATACATCTGAAGAAGTAAAGAAGGCTTTGTTTTCAATAGGAGATATGAAAGCGCCTGGTTCGGATGGGCTCCACGCCCTTTTCTTCAAAAAATGCTGGAATACATTGGGTGCTAAACTAACTGAAGAGGTTTTGGAAGCGATCAATAAGAAGTGCATACCGGCGGGTTGGAATGACACAGTTATTGTGTTGATACCGAAGGTTGAAACGCCAGACAGTATTACACAATTTAGGCCAATTAGCCTCTGTAATGTTCTTTATAAAGTCATATCCAAGATGATTGCGGGAAGGATGAAGCTGATTCTAGATGACATTATTTCACAAGTCCAAAGTGCCTTTGTACCGGGTCGGCTGATCTCGGATAACATCTTAATAGCATATGAGTGCTTACATAAAATAAAGAACAAGAAGATGGGGAAGGAGGGGCTTTGTGCGGTAAAACTAGATATGCACAAGGCGTATGACCGTGTGGAGTGGAATTTCTTGGAACAAATGATGATAAAGCTGGGCTTTCGGAATGAATTTGTGGAGTTGTTGATGGCTTGTATTTGCTCGGTGAGATACAAAGTCAGATATAATGATCAGGAAACGGGAGAAATTATTCCTACTAGGGGGCTCCGTCAAGGGGATCCCTTATCACCATATTTATTTCTTATTTGTGCAGAGGGTTTATCTACTGCTCTGGCTCATAGAGAGGAGGTTCTTGGTATTGAAGGTGTTCGGGTGTGCAGAAATGCACCATCAGTTTCTCATTTACTCTTTGTTGATGATTCCCTAATACTTATGAAGGCGAATTTAACTAATGCAACCTCATTGAGACATGTGTTGGATCAATATTGTGCAAGTTCGGGGCAAATGGTGAGTGAGGCGAAATGTAGTATTTTCTTTAGTCCAAATGTTCAAGTGGAGGTCAAAGGGCAAATTTGTGAGGAGCTAAATATTATGACCGAGGCCATATCTGATAGATATCTAGGCTTGCCATCCATGGTGGGCCTTGATCGTACTGACAGTTTTATATACTTACTGGAAAGAATTATAGAGAGGCTTGAAGGATGGAAGGAAAGATTTTTATCTATGGGAGGCAAGGAAATTTTGTTGAAGGCTATCATTCAGGCTATTCCTGTTTTTGCAATGGGAGTGTTTAAGATACCAAAGCAATTATGCAAAATGATCAATGATGCAATGGCCAGATTTTGGTGGGGAGATACAGAAGAGAGGAACAGGATGCATTGGTTTGCATGGTGGAAGATGTGTATCCCGAAAAACTTGGGAGGGATGGGATTCCGTGATCTTCATACTTTTAATATGGCAATGCTAGCAAAACAGAGTTGGCGTTTACTCTCTAATCCGGAGTCCCTTTGTGCTAGGGTGCTAAAGGCTAAATATTATCCGCATTCGAATTTGTTAAATGCAGGACCGAAACAAGGATCTTCATATACTTGGCAGAGCATATTGGCGGGGCTGCGGACATTTAAAAAAGGCCATATTTGGAGAATTGGTACGGGGGAGAATGTTAATATTTGGGAGGACCATTGGATTCCTTCTAGTCCTACCAGAAGGGTGTGCTCAAGTAGGGGAAATATTGTGCTCAGGAGAGTGAATGAACTAATTGATCCAGTGTCAATTCTTGGGATGAGGAGCTCGTCCGCTCTCTATTCTTGCAGATTGATGCGGAGAGAATTTTACGTATTCCTCTAAGTTCGAATCTACAAGGTGATTTTGTTGCCTGGAACAAAACAAAGAATTATGCTTTTTCTGTTAGATCGGCATATCACTTAGAGTGGGATCATCAGTTCGGGCATACTATACGGAGGAGAGATGGTCAAGGTGCGGCTCAAACTAATCCTGTCTGGGAGATTATGTGGAAGCTGAATATCCCAAGCAAGGTGAAAATTTTTCTTTGGAAAGCGCTACATGGTGTTCTCCCTGGAATGGCTATTCTTGCAGATCGTCACATCAAGGTTGCACCACAATGCCCAGTATGTAAGCTGGGGCCTGAGGATATTAACCATATTATGTTCAGCTGTAAGAGAGCAAAGGAAGTTTGGTCTGAATTGGGGTTAAGGGAGGAAATTGAGCAAGCTATGAAGGTTGACCGGTCTGGTTCAGTTATTTTGGAACATATATTACGATCGCCGAAAAAAGAGATAGCAGATATTGAGAAGGTGCACTCTCATGAAATAATAGCTGTTGCAAGTTGGTACATCTGGTGGCAAAGGAGGGAATTTGTAAAGGGTGAGATTGTTAGTCTGCCGAAAAATACTGCCTTTGCAATAAGTGCAATAACGGCAAATTATGAAGCGGCGACGAGTGCACAGATTGTTAAAGAAATTATCTGGAAGAAACCTTCAAAAGGAATGCTTAAATTGAATATTGATGCATCTTACATGGTGAATGGTTCGGGTTCGGCTGGAGCAGTGCTTAGAAATGAAAAGGGTGAGGTTCTGGGGGGCATGTCGTGCCCCTTGGAGAATCTTTTATGTGCAACGACTGCGGAAGCATATGCTATGCTGAAAGGTTTGGAGTTTTTGGACAAGTTTGGGTGTTCTTCATGTATTATTGAATCGGATTCTCTTGAATTGATCCAGGCTTGCACGGGAGAGATGGAAATTAATGGTCCTTATACGGCTATCTTAGCAGACTGCTTCCAAAAGGCAAGTGAAGTTATGAATATCCAGTTCATGCATTGCAACAGAGAGGCTAATCAAGTGGCTCATGAGTTGGCTAGGTTTGCTTTTAGTTCTAAGGAAATTCTTAGTTGGGTGGATGAACCCCCTGATTTTATTTTACCTTTTGTTTTTAGAGATGTGACCCTGTTCACAAACTTGTAACTGTTCTTGTGGTCTCGGCAGCAAGTTCCATACGCACTCTTTTCCTTCCAGGGTACCGAAGGGGACTGGAAGGTTTTTAATGAGGCGGCTTGCTTGCCTAATATATTATCCATTTTCAAAAAAAAAAGACAGCGCGGCACAAGTACATCGATCGCCCCCGCACGTCGCCCACTCGCCACCCACGCCTCTCTTCCTCCCGAGCTGTTTCCCTCCCTTGTCTTCTGGTCAAAACAAACGGCTCTCGTCTCCAATCCCCCTCCCTCCCTCCTTCTGGGCGCCCCCTTGTCTGGTCAAACGGCTCTCCACTCGCCTTCCATGTCCACCGCCGCCGCCGCCACCGCCGCCGACGAATCCCGTAAAACCCTCTCGACCGTCCCGCCGCACGCCGATGATGACTGGCTATTCACTCGTCTGATCATTTCTCTTTCTTTCTTTTTTTTTCCAGAAGAAGCGGAGCGGCGGCGATCGGAGGCGGTCGCATGGCTGCGCGCGCTGCTCCGAGACTCGGCGCTGCCGCTCCCGCCGCCGCGCGCCTCCGACGACGACCTCAGGGCCGCGCTCGCCGACGGCGCGCTGCTCTGCGCCGCGCTCGACAAGCTCCCGCGCCCCGCCTCCACGGGCGGCCAGGTAGGCCATTCCTCATACACATGTCCTGCGCCGCGCCGCGCCCTCCTCCTATCGCGCTACGGTTTGCCTGGTCGTTGATGACCGCTGATACTGCCGCAGGGCGGAGCACCGGCGGAGTGCGGCGATGTCGGGCGGTTCCTCGCGGCCGCCGAGCGGATGGGCCTTCCCAGCTTCACCGCCTCAGACCTCGACACGGTATGTTGTATTTTTGGATTACCCGTAGATAGGGACTCCGTATCTCCGACCGATGTGACTCCTGTCAGGTAGAGATTCACGCCAAACAAGTTAGGATTTCGTTTTCGCGCTAGGTCGCGGCGTTGCCGGTTGTCGTTGAGCGGTTTGCTGGGCAACTGACAGGCTGATCTCTGTCCTTTTCGAGTTTAACTGGTAGTGGACGCAGAATGTGGTTTAACGATAGCCTCCAACTCTCCAACAAAAAAACTCCCAGCTATCACACACAAGATGACTATCTTAGCTTCAAATTCAGTTCGACGGCAAAATGATGGTAACATGTTTCTGCAGGAAACCAGTGCAGTACATTGTTGTCTATGAGAACTGAGTTCCAGCTCAATGGCAAGGCAAGGCGAGTGCACAGCCAGCCCACCCGGGTTCGAATCCCCATCTCGCGGTAATTTCGCGGGAGGGGCGAACTTTAATTAGGTTATCATCCTAGCGTCCATCCGCGGGGAGAGTCTCATTTCTACCTAACAACGTATAGCCAAGGGAGGGATCATTCCCCCGTTGGTCAACGTTTTAGTAAGTTCTGGGTAATTAGCGTGGGCTAATCTTATGTGCTAATGGCGAACTTAATGTGGGGAATTTCTTGTGTATCATAGTACAGATCACAGGCTGCCTGAATCATCTGGTTATTTAACGGGCTAATCTTATGTGCTAATGGCAACCTTTAATACGTATGTGGAATTATTTTCTATCATTATTGTACCTGAATCATCGGTTGTTCAATGGTGAAGTTAACAAAATATCTGAGTGCCCCAGTGTTTAATGTGTTGCAATATGATGTAAATGTTCTGGCAATAATTGTTGTTCGCTGTGCAATTGTGCCAAGGAACATGTTTGTTCCAGCCAATTCTGCAATACAAAGCTTTATCTTCTGGGTATAATTCCGTCCTCCTTACCGACATTATTGGCATTATTAATTTAGGGCCCAGTGTCAGCTGTGGTTGCCTGTGTTCTGGCACTAAGGGATCAGTTTCTCCCACATGCTGGGGAAGGCTGGAATTGTGGCGTACAACAAAATGGCAGCAAGCACAGCATGGAACTTCCCAGAAGGGAGAATAGTCAGGTAACACAAAATTCTGAAGTAACAGAAGATAGCAAACAAATGGAAACCAAGGTCTCCAAAAGTCCAGCTGTATCAGGTGAGATCTTATTTACGTGTTCAAAGCTTTGGAAGCTGTTCCATTATCCTTGTTTCCCATGGATAAAAGATATAGACCAAATCATAATTTTAGGATACAAAACATGTTCAGTTATCAGTTAAACACTTTTTTTTCTTACTGTAGAACCATTATCTCCTAAAGTACGACCTGGACAATCTTCTATATCACGGCATGCTGGACGCAATTTTCATGAAGTCTTCCAACTTAGGCAAGGAGGTTATTCTGATCTGCCAAGTTGTAAAATTTCAGAGATGATGAAGTCCACCAGCATGGATGTAAGTACCGGGTAGTAAACTGTACTTGTTAGTATTATTTTTGCATAAACTTTTATTCTAATTCATTGCATTTACGAAATTAATATTGCAGAATGCCCCTACGCAGTCACTTTTGAGTGTTGTGAATGGCATCCTTGATGAGATCATTGAGAGGAAGAATGGAGAAATTCCCTATGTAGGCTATTCGAAAGCAGTGCAGTTAGTTTATTCCTTTCGTACATTCAAACCCTGGTACTTTTAGTTTTTAAACTCCTTTTATCCTATGGAATATGAATATAGCGTTCTTTGCACAGCAACTCTCTTGCTTGTTGAGACGGATCGTACTGGAGATTGAGCGCCGTATTTCTACGCAGGCAGAGCATATAAGAAATGTAAGTACTTCTTCACACTTATTTCTCATATTGTTCTTGTGGTAATTGTTACTTGTATGCAGCAAAATAACCTTATGAAAGCACGTGAAGAGAAATATAAATCAAGGATAAGAGTGCTCGAAGCACTAGCAAGTGGGAACAGTGGGCAAATACATGTAAGCTCAAGTGCTACAAATGACAAAGAACATGTAAATGTTTGTGACAGTGGTCTTGATATCAATCTAAATGGCTGATCTCCATCCTTATTTTTGTTTTCTTAATTATTCTTTAGGTTGCTGAAGACCCTGTGCAACAGATAAAGGTTTGTTTCTCATGTAGCATCGGTTACTTCTTCATACTATCACCGTTGCATATTCTTTAGTCATAATATAAAAGTTAAGTATTTTTTTAATCATCAAATCGTCCATTTGATGTCAACTCTACATTTGATCATTCAATCTCTACAGGAGAATTAAATATATTATTTAGGAATTAGGACACACAAAAGTGGTGCCTGCCTTTGCATTAATGAAAGAAACCAATAGTTTGAATTTTGTATACCAGGGGTAATAGAAATGTCAATTGCTTAGCTAATAAGAAAATATCCCATTGCACACTGGATCAGATATCCTCTTTTGCAATTTGGACCATACAAATTTTTTGATTTGCACAGTGAGATCAAAATAATATTGCATTTTGGACCAGATTTTACCTTTTCGAGAAAAGCAAAATGGTTCACTGACCTGGTCCCACCTGTCAAGTCTAATTGGACCTGGGAGGAAAAAAGTGGAAGTACTGATGTGGCACCTGACATGTGGCAAAGAGTGAAGGAAGGGGACATAGTACATGAAATGTGAGGTTATATGGGTGAACTAGGCTGGTTTTCTTTGAACCAGAGAAACCTGATCCAAACTACAATTTTAACTGGGGCCTATTGGTGGAAAGCTCAACTTTTTGGACATATTTGTTAGAAACTGCAACTGTAGTAGTAGTACCTAGTCCAAAGTGCAATATAATCATTAGATATGATGGTTACAATCCATTTTTTTTTATTAAAAAACATCTTTCAGCAGATGGAGAAAGACAAACTTCAAGAGAAAAGGCGTTTAGTTGAGGAAGATCTGACAAAGTTGATCAAGGACAAGGAAAATGTAACTAGATTAACAAAGGACAAGGAAGACATGGCTAGACTGTTGAATGACAAGGAAGACATAATTCGATTGATGAAAGAGAAGGAAGAAATGGCTAGATTGATAAAGGCGAAGGAAGATAGGGTTAGCTTGAAGAAAGGTAAGGATGAAGACAGAGATCAATCGGCAAATGAACCTATAGCTAAGCCAATTGTTCACAAGGATGAACTCATTAGTTTAATGAAGGATAGAGAGAACAATAAAAATACAATTATGAGATTAAAGTTGGAACTAGAAGCTACCAAATCATCATACGAACAGAGCCACAGCCTGCTGGAGTCTAAGAAGGAAGATGTACTTAAGCTTCTGAAGGATAAGGAGAACAGTGACAATGTAATATCACAACTCCGGCAAGAACTTGCCATAGCAAGAAGATCACATGAGACATATATTCAAGAATTGAAGACAACAGCTTTGCAGGAAAATAGGGAGCTCGAACATAGGATAAAGGAAGTAGAGCTAAAGCTAGAACATTCTACCAATAGAGGAAGATACCTTGAAGATTTGCTGGAATCAAGAATCCAAACTTGGGAGCAGAAGGAAATAATGCTGAACCAATTTGTAGGTCTACAAGTACAGAATATTCAGGTATTGATTGATTATAAATTCTATTTTTCCTCCATATTTCTAATAAGAGTTGATGAAGTCATCAATTTAAGTTGAAAAATCTCCCTTATCAGGATTTGAGGTTATCTTCTGTTTCCATTAGGCATGAAATCCTAAACTGCCAGAAAAGCTGGTCTGAAGAACTTAGTGGCCTTGGTATGAACAAACACAGTGATTAATTGATGGATTTATTGTAGCTATTACTACCTATATAACTTAAATATTGATGCAATTCCGCAGGACAAAACCTTAAGGTATTGACAAGTGCTGCAGAAAATTATCATGCTACTCTTGAAGAAAATAGAAAATTGTTCAACGAGGTTCAGGAGCTAAAAGGTGGCTATGCAAAAAAAACAACAAATTATTTCTGCATGTTGATCTTATTATTGTATGACCTTCTCAGAGGTTTTATTTTATTGATCAGGAAATATCAGAGTCTTTTGCCGGATAAGACCTTTTCTTCCTAACGAGGATCATAAGTCTAGTACAACTGAACTTATTGGTGATAACGGTGAACTCATTTTAGCAAACCCTACAAAAACCGGAAAAGAGGGGAGCAAGCTGTTCAAATTTAACAAAGTACTTGGTCCCACGTCTTCTCAAGGTACAGATGAAAATGTGGCCTATGCATGCATCTTGAAGGATTATCTCTTCAGTGGCAGTATATGGTATATGCTGATTTGTTTATTTATGTTTTTTAGATGAGGTATTCAAGGACATTCAACCACTAATTAGATCTGTCCTTGATGGCTATAATGTTTGCATTTTCGCATATGGTCAAACAGGATCAGGAAAAACCTACACAATGGTATGAATATCTCAATATAAGTATCTTCTTATGATTTGGTTCTTTGAGAATTATAATGATTATTTGTTGATAGTTATGATGTACAGCCTGTCTTTATTGTGACTTTTTAATTAATATCTCAGACTGGACCTGAAAATGCAACCGAGGAGGAACTGGGTGTCAATTTCAGAGCTCTGAATGACCTGTTTCTGATATCACGCAATCGTGGAGATACAATCATGTATGATGTTAGTGTCCAAATGATTGAGATATATAATGAACAAATCCGTGATCTCTTAGGCAGCAAGGGTTCAGAGAAGAAATATCCTTTTGTCCATAGACTTACCTTGATAGTTGATATTCACCTATATCTGTTCTGCATATTGATCTGTTTCCATGTGATCAGTATCCATACACTAACATGTGTTGATTTGGTTAAGAAACCAATAGTTAGTATGTCTAGATTAAAATGAAGTGTTAATGCAACTGAAGTACTGAACCTAGGCCCAACTATAAATTAGGATAATCAGTTGATCTACTTGAAATTAACATGCGTAGAAACCTTGAACTTGGTTGGACATCCCTTCACTAGTCTTAAAAATACAAACTTATCCATCCATATTGTAATAAACTAATAAGACATCCTTTTACAAAATGAAGTGATGGTTTTCATTAACTTGCACACACTAGAGATATTGAATGCCAGCCATCCTAGTGGGCTTGCTGTTCCTGATGCAATAATACATCCTGTCAACTCAACTTCTGATGTTATTGAGTTAATAAGAACAGGACTTGGTAACAGAGCTGTGGGTGCGACAGCACTGAATGAACGAAGCAGCAGATCTCACAGGTTAATCTTACTGTTCCATAATTCTATTAGAGGTTTTCTTCTGATTCTATTAGAAAAATAAGGCTTATTTTGAGTATTTTTCAGTGTTGTCACTGTACATATTCAAGGTGTAGATTTGAAAACTGGAGCTACTTTACGTGGGGCGCTCCATCTTGTTGATCTTGCTGGAAGTGAAAGGGTGGACCGTTCTGCTGTCACAGGCGATAGACTCAAAGAAGCACAACACATTAATAAATCTTTGTCTGCTCTTGGAGATGTTATATTTTCTTTATCACAGAAGACTTCTCATATACCATACCGAAACAGCAAACTTACGCAAGTTCTGCAAAGTTCTTTGGGTGCTTAACTTTGCTCATTAGCTCTATATATTGTTTTACATGTTCTGCAATTTTAACTTAGAAATATTCATCTGTAGGTGGCCATGCAAAGACCCTGATGTTTGTGCAGATCAATCCAGATGTCTCATCTTATGCAGAGAGTTTAAGTACTTTGAGGTTTGCTGAAAGAGTTTCTGGAGTGGAACTAGGTGCTGCAAAGATGAATAAAGAAGGGAAAGACATCAGAGAATTTAAGGAACAGGTGAATACTTTTTGTCCTCCGTTTGCTAACTACTCTATTTTTAATACAATGGCAGCAGAAATGTATAACCAACCTCTCTCGATCACTTATATTTTAATATACTTCATGTGGTAGCGGTATATCTATGCGCCTGCAAAACATAATAGATGGTGTAGGTGATGAAACTTACATCTGGCAATTATTACCAATTTACCACAAGATACTTCATATATGATTTGGTTGCTCAAATATTTTTTTATCCTGTAGCTCTCACTGCTCAAAGATAAAATTGCAAAGAAGGATGAGGAAATCAACCAGCTACAGACTCACACTCCAAGGACTATGTCAGGCAAACGTGCTGATTCCTTACTGAAACGTTCATCCTCCTCCTCAGGTGTTTCATATCTGGGTAGCAAAATCCAACATCGAAGAACGGCATCTTGTGGGAAGGCACTGGGCTTTGTCAGTAGGGGCTCCGATGCTGACAACTTCTCTGAGATTAGTGACAGGCATTCTGAAGCTAGTTCTATGCAGTCTGTTGATGATATCCATCAGCAGAGTGAGATTATGGCACTTTCTAAGCTCTCTGAAGATGAGACAGGTCCAAACTCAGCTGATCCTGAGATTGACTGTTTTGGTTATGCTGATTCAGAGGGGAGGTTAAGCGATATATCAGATAGTGGCCTATCCATGGGAACAGAAACCGATGGTTCAGTAAGTAGCATGGTAGAGTATGCTCTTTTCCCGGAGCAGGAAAAAAATGCTAGCACATGGAAAGAACAAAAAGGGGCACCTAACACGCCAATAGATCGATTGTAAGTACTTCAAGTTGTAATGATGCCATCATGAACCTCTGGTTTTACTGTACAGTAGCTTTCCCTTCAGTACTAACTTTTCATTTCTAGGAGGGGAGAAATTCCCTTTAGTACTATCATTCCTATACCATTTAAAGTGCACTATAATTATGTAAGTAAAGTAATCCACGTGACTGGAGTAGGTGAGTAGGGGCTCTGATGTCAAAAGTAATATGGATATCTCTATACGTTCTGTAGTCTTTTTTTTTGTTCGATAAAAAAAAGCATGTTCCTTAGCCTTTTGTCTTGCATATTTTTCACCTGTTAGCACTTATTTAGTCATTCTTCCTCATACAGACGTAAGGTGACCACTCGAGTACAGAAGGCAACAACACCGAAAACAACATCTTCTAGTTTGTGGCCCAAATCAAGTGATTCTCCTCCTAGATCTCCAAGTAAGCTCACTTGTCAATTTTATCCCTCTCCCCTAGTATTTGGATTTCACGCTTTTGAGAGTTATGGATAAATGTCCTTGTCCCACCACCACCACCACCCCACCAAATGATCATATAACACGTGCAAACTTGCATTAAAAAAATGATTGTCTCATCACGATGAAAAAAAAACTTTGTGCTTCTGGGTTAGTTGCGGGTTTCAAGGTTATCCTTGGTAAGGCTAACACCTATACGAAGGTACCAAAGAAAAATTCTGTTTTTCAGAGGCACCTTTGAAGATTGGAGGAAAAATATATTAGTACCTATCTTCAAGAAGAAATGATATATTTACTGAGGAATTAAGCTTATGAGCCATACCATGAAACTTTGGGAGATAGAGGTTGAGCATCGCTTGAGAAGAGTGATAAATGTCACTAAAAACCAATTTAGTTTTATGCCTGGGAGATCGATCGACTACAAAGGCGATTTTCTTGCTTTGCCAACGTATGGAGAGATATAGGGAGCAGAAGAAGGACCGACATATGGTTTTCATCGACTTGGAGAAGGCATATGACAAGAGACCAAGGACGGTCATGTGGTGGGCGCTAGAGAAGCATAAAGTCCCAACAAAGTACATTACCCTTATCTGGGACACATGGACCGTTGGGACATGTATGATAATGTTGTGACAAGTTTTGTGTAGGTGATAGTGAGACCGGGACCTTTCCATTCACGGTTGGACTACATCAAGGATCAGCCTTGAGCACGTACATGTTTTCCTTAGTGATGGATGAGGTGACGAAGGTTATACAAACATATATTTCTTGGTGTATGCTCTTTGCTGATGATGGGGTGTGCTAGTAGATGAAACCAGAGTCGGTGTAAATAAGATGTTACACTTATGGAGGTAGACTTTGGAATCCAAGGGATTTAGACTTGGTAGCAGCAAGATTGAGTATATGAGATATGAATTTTCTAGTGTTGGGTACAAAGATGAAGAGGTTAGTTTAGAAGGACAAATAGGGCCTAGCAGGGACACCTTCTGATACTTGCGATCAATGTTGCAAAACAACGGTGCTATCGATGAGGATGTTTGCCACATGATGTGGTACTAGTAGGTGACAGCATGATGGATGAAGCGGCGGCAAGCATCCGACATCTTATGTGACAAGAAGGTCCCACAAAAGTTAAAAGGTAAGTTCTATAGAATGATAATCAGACATGCGGTGTTGTATGGAGCAGAGTTTTGGCCCACTAAAACACATCACATCCAACAAATGACTGTTGCGGAGAGGTGCATAGTACGGTCGTTGTGGCCAAACAAGAAAGGACTGATTTAAGAACAAGATAATAAGTGATAGGGTTGGGGTAGCACCGATCAACGAGAAGCCAGACCAACACCGACTAAGGTGATAATGGTACTAGAGGGGGAAATGGGCGACCAATGTTGACATGGAATTGACTTGAGGAATTGGAATTGACTTGACAAATTCAGGTCGAAAAGACTCTTGTAATGTGTTATATAGGCTTTGAGCTGCTAATAGCCCTCGATTCTGCCCTCATTCTGTTGGAGACTGTGCATACACTTCTTCCTAAGCTGCATATTGGCCACCATATTGAAGTATCTCGTAAATGTCACCGTCAAAAATGAATTTGGCTTTAGATCATTGATACCAGTTCAGCTCTTCCTCACAGAAAGCGTGCAATATGTTCATATCATTGGCTCTTAAGCTTGATCTCCTGATCAGACAATGGACGTTTTTTTGCTCTTTTATCGATTTCAGCAATGATCGATGAAAGCTTTGTTTTTCCTTCTTTTTTTAATATACCGCTTTTGTGTTCTGCCCATCCTCTGAGGTATTCCGCAGACCACGAATTTTGTTGTTGAACCCATTCGTGAAATTAAGACTCATATCAGAACATTCAGGTACTAATTGAACTTAAAATGTGTACTCATGCAATACATCACGTAAACAGAAACTTCACCAAAGAACGACCCTACTAGATTCAGGCAAATTGGCATCAAAGGAAGTTTTCAAATATATATTTATGCATATACAGTATTCCAAGTGTTTACAAACTATTTTGTTACAGTGTCAGCAAGCACCCGAAGAAGCACAATCCCACGAGCAACATCCTCACCAAGAACCTCAAATACTCCGAAGAGATGGAATTAGCTCAAATTAGATGCGTTTCTCCGGATATTCATGTTCCTTTGTGTACAGAAAATTCATAAAAGATTTTTAATGGCTGCTTAGTGATGCTGCTCAGTGTTTTGTTTCGGTTGATGAACTTGTACATCAGGTTGGTCTTTTGCTATCGTCTCTGTAGAGAGGATGTAAATTGATAGTGTACATATGATAATACTACGACAAAACATTCTTGGGCCGGTAAATAGAAGAAATCTTTTAGTGCAGTTGTTGTCGTTATCGTTCTTTTGATTCTTCCCATTTTATGAAAGATAAACGATTCCAGTAATATTAGCAATTGAGCAAAAGGAACACAAGAACTTTTCTAAAAAATTGGATATTTTAATATGTACTTCAAGATATTGAATATTCTTATCTTTCACCACTACAGCTTGCTCAATCAAATCACAGAAAAAATGCCTTTCGTGTAATCTATTCAGAATCCTGTCTCATGAGCTTAAAATTAAAAAATTTACAAGGAAATTATTTCAACATTTAGAAGGCCCTAAGGCTGTTATCTTTACTGCTGTAAGAAAATTGGTTGTGAACTTGTGATTGGAAAAAAAAAAACTCTAATGGATGTATAGGCCATGAACAGTTTCTGCTCATTGCACGATCTTGCAATGCAATACACTTACAAAGTTACAAACCTTTAAAGGCAGTGTGAAACCTCACATATTTGGCTATGTATGGAATCCAAAAAAAACTAGACCCATATTTACACTGACACTGCATAAATAGACCCAAAAATGGAAGGACAAAAGAAGAGTTGGTTCAGAAAAAAATGAACACTTCCATGCCATCTTAGCTGTTGTCTTTCTGCTACTACCGTTGTTGGAAGTTCAACTTCTTAATGCAGAGAGCATACATGAAAGCGAAGAACGCTGCAAAGAGCACGAGCACCGGTGCAACAACTGCCATGAAGTTCCTGTGGTATCCAAAATGATGAGTTATGTAGTAGCTGATTGTCTGGTTGGGTTGGCCCGGGACGGTGATGATCTCTTCCATGTCTCCGTATTGTGTCACTATGAGCCCATACACTGTCCATGCCAATGGACAAATCCAGTAGTACCAGATCCACCATTTGGGGATTTTCTGGATAAAGCAAGAACAATATAAGTAGTTGATCTTATGAAAAAAGCAACTGCAGCAGTTGTCTAATCTGAGAACACAACTCACCGGCCTCGGGATGAAGAAACCAGAAAAGAGGTTGAAGAGGGAATAGAAAGCTGCGGCGAAGATGGCTGCAACCTCATGGTTTGGTGAGATTGATACAGTCATCATCCCATAATAGGTGAAGTAGAGGAAGGAGAAGTAGGACACAAAGAAGAACCAGAAAAACTTTGCAGCTGTCCACTGGAAGCTCATCATAGCATACACGATGAGGGTGTAATACGAGGCTTGGACGAAAACATAGGGTATCTCCATCACAACCTGAAGCAATAAACAAAGCTTGAGATACCCGAAGAATCTAATGACAACAGTACTACTTTAGCTACCACTGTGTTTACTCATAGCCCACTGAACTTGTTTTATATTTACCTGAGCAATGGCATAGGGCATTGCAGAGTACATCCCAGCAGCCCTCTCTCGGTAGAAAACTGTTCTCTCAATTGAAATAATTGGCTGAACGGTTGCGCAATTGTTGATGCCAACAAACATCACTGCCGTGTACATTGCTCCTATGACCATTCTGAGAGTATTGGCATCGCCCCTGCATCCAAAGGTACCAAAACTTCAGCTGCTGGTACGTTAGGTTTATGGAATAAAAAATGAAGATAAGTACAGTATTTACATCTTGGTGCCAATCTTCCAAAAGATGGAGCCGAGAAGCAAGGCTGTGAACAAAGTGAAAGAAAATCTGACAAGATTGTAATCTGGGCTGCGCCAATAGGTCAGCCAATGCTTCCAGAGGCAGGCTTTGAACTGCCCTATAATGGATTGGGAGTATTCTGTAGGGAAATGCAGATCTGATGTTCCTGGTTCAGGTTGACTTAGCCGGTTCACCAATACCTTGTTTTGCCTGGAAACATAGCCAGTGTATGCCATGAGATTTTTGCCAGAAAACACAGTAGAGGTCAGTGCCACACAAAAAATTATTTTGCTTACTTGTACAGATCTGAAGTCTTATAGTAGTCCGCAAAATCCATACTTAGGCGTACTTCTGCAGCAACTGAACTGACCTCAAGCATCCACGTTGCCGGGTTGTACTTGTCTTTGATTTTTGGCACTCCAGGAATTGCCTGGTAGTATTGAACAGCAGATCAGGTGGTATACTTTTTTTGTCATTATCCATATGGGATCTGCCACTGAAACGTAAACATCATAATGTAAAATTAAACGTACCTCGAAGTATTCAATCATTTTCTGTGAGTTGCGACCCAGTTTCCCAGAGTATATCACCTGGCCTCCTCTTTTCAGTAATAGCAACTGCACAGAAACACTCGTTATTGTTTAATTGCTGAAAAAGCTGAACTACCACTTAAAGCGATTTTTTTATGATCATTAGTCACCTCATCAAAAGCTTCAAAGATGTCAATGCTAGGCTGGTGAATTGTGCAAACCACAGTCCTCCCAGTGTCGACGGTGTTCCTTACTGTTCTCATGACAATCGCTGCCGCTCTTGCATCAAGACCTGATGTTGGTTCATCCATGAAGATGATCGATGGATTTGCGACAAGCTCTACAGCTATTGTCAACCTCTTTCTTTGCTCTGTTGAAAGCCCTGTGATTCCTGGCAGGCCAACTAAAGCATCCTTCAGATTGTCAAGCTCCACTAGCTCCATAACTTCATCAACAAATTGCTGAAACCATTGAAGCATGTCAGGTATGAGCTTAATAAATAAATAAAAAATACTAAATTATATGAACGTTTCTTTTTTATCAAATCTCAACATATAGTATTATTCGTCAGGCAAAAACACATGACTTACAATCTTGATTTCATCAGTGATTTCTTGATCACCAATGTTTTCAGGAAGACGCAAGAAGGCAGAGTATATCAAAGATTCCCTAATCGTGACCTGAGGTGAATGAATATCATTTTGTTCACAGTAGCCAGAAATCCTTGCAAATGTTGCTTGGTTCTTCGGATAACCGGAAATTCTTATATCTCCTTCAATGTAACCACCAGTCTTTCTTCCAGCCAAAACATCCATAAGAGTCGTCTTTCCAGCTCCACTGACTCCCATGAGTGCTGTTAGCACTCCAGGCCTAAATGATCCAGTAACCTCACGTAACAATTGGAGCCTGTCTTCCGTCACTCCTTCATGTTTCATTTCCTATATCGACACAGAAAAATACCATGAATAAGGTAAGATAAGGAACATGAAGGATTGCCAACAAAAATTGTGCATAGGTAAACTCACAGCAGGCATGTCAACATAGTAGTTCACATCATCAAAACACATGGATAGAGGGGAGAATGGAAGAACCATTCCTCTTCTTGGAGCAGGTTCATTGCTGCCAACAGACATCACTCGTGAAATCCCATTTGATGAACTATTGCTCAGACGAGCACTTAAACGCATTTCTTTCATGTCCTCTGAAACAATGACAGTACTAGTCATGAATTTTAGGAACTTTTACTTACAGTCATATTTAGATATGACTCCAGGTAGAATTGCTTACTGTTACTGGAACCATCCTTTGATTTTGTGCTGCCATTTCTTTTTGTGCTGCCATTTCTTACTGCCTCTCTTGGGAGCCCATTGCTTTCTGCTTCCTTTGCAGTTTCTTCAGATATAACAGCTTGTGGTTTTCCCATAGCTAACAATTAAAGAATAAGTGGGTCACATACCGATCCAAATTTATGATCTGAACTCAGAAGGCACTAAGATTAATTTTTCAATACTTACGATTCAGATATGTTAGGGACAGAGTGAAGAGTACATTGAAGAAGATGGTGAAACCTAACAGCCCTGCTGCTCCAATCCAGAACCAGTTTTTATCAGTAAAGATGTTGGCGCCTTCTAGCATAGCCATACCTAGTCTTTTAGGAACACCATTCTTGTCCTATCAACATGAACACAGCTTGTTAGAAAAGCATGGACATCAACCAGTGAAAGAGCAGTGCTGTAGGGGGCTAACCATTACAAACTTGTTCATCCACCGAGGAGAATAGAATTCATTCACTGCTAGAGCATTATATCCATACACCAGTGGTGAAATCCAATAGCCCCAGATCCACCATTCTGGAATGTAGTCTGTCAACAATAGAGCAAAATACTAGTCAGCAAAGCTGTATCTAAAGAAGGAATGTGAAGTGAAAATGAGCAAGATAAGTATCTGACCTTTTGGGAGAAGAAAACCTCCAAGAACAAAGAAGATGAGAAGGAAGAGGGCTCCTCCGGTTTGAGCAATGATCATGGATCTGCATAAGCCGGCAATAGCTCTGAAAAGCCCGCCGGCCATCTGCTGGATCAAGAACACTAGTAGCAACTGCTTGAAAAATCTGCGCAGACAGATGGCAATTTAACGGCCACAGAACTGACAGTTCTTGATTCATGAAACAAAGGTTGTATACTCCATATGTACCTGTCAGCCTCTGGGGCAAATCCCATAGTGTAGTATGTGATAACCACCCAGACTATAGATTCGATGATGGAGAAGGGGATTCTGAGAACGACATTTGGTAGCGTAAAGATCCAAGCAGGGTAGAAGAGGAGGTCACGGTGCTTGTAGAACACCGGCAACCTTGTGATGGTCAAAGAGAGCTCAGCAAAACCATTGAACATGTTCACAATCAGAGTAAAAAGCAGTGCTCCAATGTAGACAAAACCGTCATCCAAATTCCTTGTGTGCATTTGGGTCCTTAGAAACACCGTTGACGCGATAAGGGCTACAATGATGAGCTTTGGAGTTCACGTAGAAACATCGTTAAGTCATCTGCATTGTGGATTTTAAGAAGTGGAAATACTAGATGGGAAAAGTATGCCCACCTGTATGGTCTTGAAGATGTACACAAATGAATTGCGCTTTATGAGGAGCCACTCCTTGTCAAAGGACGCCTTGAGGAGCTCTCGAGTTGACACCGAGTGCTTGGAAAAGACAAGGGCAGCCTGATGACTGCGGTTCTTGTCAAATGGCACGGAGAGATGGTTCTCGAGTTGTAGCCCAACATGAAATCGTTTAAACATCTGAGCGAATTCTGAGACTGAAATATAACGGTACGGCATTTGTTTGTCAGCCCAGTATTGCTCCTGATCCTTCTTCGATGTCACCTGAGAAATAATACAGGACGCGATGCTTTCATGTAAATCAGAAAATGAAACTTTCAGGAAGATGTTAACTAGGCTAGTGTGCGGTGTTACCTCCTGAAGAAAATCTGCGGTGCCCTTGCGCTCTGGGCAGCGAAAGCCGCAGGAATCAAAGAATTCAAGGACATGCTCGCGTGGTCCCTGATAAACAATCTGGCCTTCTGACAGCAGGATGATGTCATCAAACAGCTCAAAGGTCTCAGGGGCTGGCTGAAGGAGGGACATGAGGATTGTGGCCTCGCCCAAGTGCACAATCTGCTGCAAACATTTGACAATCTGGAAGGTGGTGGAGCTGTCCAACCCAGTCGATATCTCATCCATGAACAACACCTTTGTCGGACCAACAATCATCTCTCCTGCAATGCAAATGGTCAAATTGATTTCAAAGATCATGCATCCAGCCATCCAGGCAATGTTCTGAAAATCCAACGAGTTCATCAACATATTATTATTATATATATTTTTATTATAAAGTAACCTGACAGGGTGTCTGCCTTTTCAATTAAAAATAAATCGAAACAGTTTGGCAACAAGCAATCTCATGCAGAGAATTTACCTCTCGACACAAAATCCACCTAAAACGGTTTGAAATGTTTTCTTTTTTTATTAGTTCAAACGGTCGCTTTAGCAATGCTACACATTTCTAATATAAAGAAAGAGCTTGCTTTCGAGCTTCAGTTATGCAGAAATGTATTTTATTTTTCATAAAATTGGCAGGAAAGCTTGGCTTATCAATAAGAACGAATGCAACATGCAATGTAAAGACAATATGTTCAGGCCGAGCGAGTCTTGTTTTTAGTAAAGAGGAACAAGCCGAAGAAACCGCTGACGCAGGAATGCAGCAAGTAGCAATACATGTAATTTGCAAGCTTGGTGCAAGTATAACTTCCATTGTGTCAGTAAACCATTCTGTAATGCCAGTGCCATATCCTCCCCAGCAGCATTTTCGGCCATATCTTAATACCCTGCACTTCTGGTCCGTTGTCAAGCAGTACGACATAGGCTGTATGTATCTATATAGCAACATGGCACATCAGGGTCAGGGTCATGGTTAGTTGCTCTAGGGAGTTGGATCGTAGCGTTCGGTCGTACACTTGACGAAGAGGAGAGACTGATAGAGTGGCAACGACCATCCAACAACTGTACGTACATGCAATGGCGGTACGCTAATGGCTGCGTCCCTCCCAACCAAACGCTCATGCCCCTTAACACGTGGACCTGAGCACAGCGGCACCGTTCATCAGTAGGAACCACAGGACGTGACAGGGGAGCTGCATATACGTGTGGGCCGGCACATAGTCCTGTATAAACACCAACATGTTCGGCAAGTCCTTCTCAGAGAAGGACATTCTAATCTTCGCATAGATACAGATTAACGCCGGCGCCACCTGTCGCTGCCCTCTAAACCAGAAAGAAAGAGACGATGCTGGAAGCAGTAGCTCAATCTTCTATTCGCCCTCTCTCTATCAATGAAAATGGCAAATCTTTTGTCTCGTTTTAAAGAAATAATCTTGTATTCTTCTTCATGACGTAACCATGAAACAAGCATGACACGATGAGGAGATGGTTAAGTTTACCTGTGGTGACGCGCTTCTTCTGGCCACCGGATATGCCCCTCTGCATCTGGTCGCCGACGATGGTGTCCGCGCATATGTCCAGCCCCAGTATCTGCTCCCCACACACAAAGAACACAAACAGGATCAGTCAAGAAACAACAGCTCGTTAGGCTAGCACGTCCACATCCGTCGTAATCAGAGCAATGACAGTACTAGCATTTCGTTAACCGGAGTCAGACTAGGTGTGGTAGATGCATGGGTCGAAAGCAACCGTTACCGGCCATGGACATGGAGGAAAAGGCAGCAGGTGCGGCCGCGCATATCAGCGAACAGGTCATGGGCGTGACATGATCTCACAGACGCGCGGTGCTGATCCAGCGACGCCGTCGGCATCGTCGTCGGGCCGAGTTGGTGGCTGGCACCGGCGGCGTGCGCCCAACAACCCCCAGTCCCCCAAAGCTAGGCACAGCCAGGCCCTACCGTAGTGGATGTGGCTGTCCCGAGCTGGTGAAGGGAGAAAATGGAGTAGCAGCAGAGTGGTAGTCAACAAAGGAGGTGAGCTGACCAACTCCCTGCCTACTCATTACCGACTTCTGCTGTTGCTACCACTCAAATGCTTATCCTGGCTCAACTTCAACTACTGCTACTAGTCTACTGCTCACTCCATTGCAGGTCTGGTCAGGTGTGCGTGTCGACTGTCGTCGTGGAGGTGATCGCCGTCGGTGATTTTTTTTCCTCGGTGTGGAGTGCGGTGCGGACCGTGTGCCGCCACATGTCACCACGTCTATCTCTCCTTTGTGATGTGCTGTGCAGTCCATCATCGATGGACATTTTTTTCTTTATTGGTAAAACCCTGGCCATGATCGAGAAAGCGAAAGCTTTTGAATTCGATGCAGTTTCGCCACTATGGTAACGTGTTGTCGCTTTGGAGAGCGAACAGTTTTTGGTCACATGGTTTTGAGTAAAAACCTTGTGGCTAACGCCGGTGACGCGTAATGTCAATGTCATCGTGTCACTGTAGTGTGCTATTCTAGCTGAGACAGCTGAGCAAGTGGCGAAACGAGGAAAATGAAACATCTTCAGAATAAGGAAGAACAAGGAGGCGATTAGTCGAGAGAGGGGTAGGGCTCCTACCCTGAGCGTGTAGTCCGTCTGGAGGCTGCTCTCCACCCCTTCCATTGAAGTGGCCTGCACACCAGATTAATTAATTAATTAATCATGCCACACTTACACAAATCATTGACGTGCATGCTGCAGAAAACGTGGCAAAGCAAGCTAGCTTTGAAACAAAGCATGCATGCAGACCCAGGCTCCGGCTTTCATTTTTTGCATGACAAGCTGTTAACCATTTTTGTTACCTTCATGAAAAGGTCGACTTCCGGCTCCGGCCGGATGCCGGCCTCCTTCTCCCTCCTCGACAGCTCGGTCAGCAGGTCTGCATGCGCCAAAATGTTCACAATCAGTCATCTCCCCAATCATTCACCATCACTTACCGCCAAGCTAGGTGAAGGTCAGGCGGCGCGCGGCGTCGTACTCACCGTACTTGGTGCCGACGCCCTGGCACCTGGCGGAGAAGTCGAGCGTCTCCTTCACCGTCATCTCGCCGACGTGCACGTCCGTCTGGCTGATGTACGCCGCCGTCTTCTGCGGCACGAACTCCGCCAGCGGGAACCCGTTGTAGGCCACCTCGCCGCCGCAGCGCAGCGTCGGGTCCAGCTTCCCCGCCAGCGCCAGCAGCAGCGTCGTCTTCCCCGACGACGGCGGGCCCAGCAGCAGCGTCATCCGCGACGGCCGCACCGCGCCGGACACGTCCCTCAGGATCTCCAGCGTCGCCTGCCGCCCCAGCCGCAAGCCCAGGAGGCCCAGCGCGCCCTCGGCGACGTTGCGCGCCGTGTTGAGCAGCGTCGGCAGCGCCCGGCTGCCCACGTGGCATTGCGCCTGCACCGTCAGATGCTCGAACCGCACCTCCACCGTCGGCAGCTCGATGCCCACCCTGCATGCATGCGATTTTTTTTTCAGCAATGAATACTTGATCACCGATTCCACATGGTCGACGATTTGTTAATTTTACATGTCACGCCACAAAAGGAAATGATTTATGTTACTTGCTCACGCCATCATTCGTTCACGTTGGAGCAAGCTAGCTAGCCAAGCTGCAGTGTAGGTTTGTTTGGCTGTCAACTTTAAGCGACCTTTGGGACCCAGAGGCAGACTGAATGTTTCCATTTGGAATCTCATACAAAGTGCATCATATTTTTTTAGATAGAAGAAAAGGTCATGATGTCGTCTACTCCTTAAAATATGCAAGTCATAGCCCTAGTTTTGTTATGAAATACTACTTGAACTTAACTACTTAAGTGTATACCAACTGCTAGTGCTACTGGTGCGCAACTCCATAGATTCAACTACTACTACTAACTGCTAAGGTTGATCCTAATCCATAACTAAGATTGAGTTGTAATGAAAAGAGACAACACCCACTATGTAGTCTACGTGGAGGTCAAAAGTAACTTGCATATGTTCCCTCCGTTCCAAAAATAAGCGTGGCAACTTTGCCTAGATATATAGATGTATTTACAACTAAAATGCATTTAGATACATTCATATCTAGACAAAGTTGCGTCAATTGTTTTGTAAGGAGTTAATATATAGTCATCAGCCAAAAAAAAAAGCATTTGGTTTGCACTGTGCTGACGTCATGCACATGCGGCCTGACGAAATTAATCAAGCCCTCGTAGTCGTAGTAGTTGGTTATAATGATTTTGTTTTGGAAATGGATTATTGGTTCACTAGCTAGCTTCAGCCATAATGCGACAGGTGCAGCTAGTACATCAGTTTGTTCCTCAAAACACACTGCAAACATAGAAAGGGAGAGAAATGAATGGGCATCTGCCGACCGATCTAGCGCCATATGCCATCAATCGCTTTCTTTGCGCGTACAACTTGAACCACACCAAGATCCCTGCCTGATTTACTTTTCAATCGACCAAAGGCAAACATGTGAAAAGTGAACTCTGTCATATCCCTTTCCCGCCGTATAGAGAAAGTACAAAAGTGTGAATAATGCGGCTGGATTATATATATTATTCGTTTTGGGATATCTGGAAATTAAAGAACTATTGAGTGTTTTGCTGCCCAACTGAGTACACATTACACATAGTCGGAAGACGCAAAGTGTGCTTTGCGGCCACGATAAAAGCACGCGTGTGTATGTTCATGTGGTGTTCAATCTTCAATTAATCGCGCGCGCCGACTTTGAAAACGATAGATACGGAATAATCGTGAACAGGTAGTTGTAGAGTCTCAAATGTTTGAAGTGTAGCAAGATCATGGAGTAAGTTGGATAACAATCCAGCATGCATGCACGCCACGGCCGGCTGGCTAAGCTCAAAGTAACGATCATAGCACGTACGTACCTGTCGATTCTGTCCCGCAGCTTCTGTAGGAAGCGCTGGTTGTCCTCCTCGGCGACGCGGAAGACGCGCTCGATGAACCCCTGGCGCTCGCCGACGGCGAGCCTCCGCACGTCCACCTCCCTGTACTGCTGCTTGCCTTGGGCGTCCGCCTGCGCCTCGGCGGCGGCAGCGGCCTCGGCGGAGAGGATGGAGGTCCGCATGCGGCTGTACGTGGGCAGGCGCTCGATGGCGGCCCAGCGCAGCGCCTCCTCGTCGTCGTCGCGTGCGCCGCCGCCCCTGCTGCCGCCCCGCCGGCTCCCGCCGCCGCTGCCGTGCAGGAAGGCCTCGTCCACGCCCCAGGTCTCCATCCCCATCCCCCGGCCGATGCTCCGGCTCATCCGCCGCCCCGAGTCCCACACCTTGTCCATCGCGCTGGCTAGTACGACGTGCGCGTGCAGTGTGCACGCGCGCGCTGGCGGTAGGTGGAAGAGTCAGGGTGTCAGTGCGGCAGCCGGCGGAGCGCCATGGTCGGAAGGTTGAGTTGGGAGCGGGAGCTGGAAAGGAGAGGAGTGAGTGGGCGGTCGGTCGTGTCGTGGTGGTGGTGCGGCTTATATGCAGCGCGCGGGGTTGGAGAGGGGGTGGTTTCCCGCGATTTCTTGCGACCCCTTTTACGCTTTTGTTTTGGGAAATGCTTGTGATCCGGCGACCGATCCGCGTCGCGCGATCGGTCGGTCTCACTCTTCCTCGCGCGCGCTTAGTTTCATCTGGTCCTAGGCAAGCTAGCTCATAGAGCTGCCTCTTTTTTCACGCCCCTAGCACGCTCTCTCTCTCCTGATCTTTACAACTTGCTTTGGCTTCGACCACTGCTGCTGCTTCTTCTTTTTGCCACTCGTGCCGTACTTGCTACTTGCTATGTGCTAGCCTACCGGCTGCATAAGATATCCACAGTATAATTAGATTTTTCGATTTTATGTATGTAGTAGTATATTTTTTGACAAATCAGTGCCTTGTCTGTCTTTCACTCCAAACACACGAGCGACCGGTGCCAATGGGACGGAGGTCGCTGGAGCTAGTGCCGCCGGCCCTCCGGTCAACTGGATTCATGGTCGCCTTGCCGAATCTGGGACTACAGGCCCACGATGTACAACATTTTTTTGCCACGATTTTTTTTTTGGAAAACGACTTATGATTCTATTTACAAATATATTTTTGCATGGAATATTACTGATGTTGGATTTGCTAATTGATTTGGGTGAGATAGTTATGGAATAATGTTGTAAATCACTATCTGAAATGTTGTGAGAATTTTAGCATGGGAATTTGTTGATGTAGTTGACTGTTGTTGTAAACACCCAAAAAAATATGTTAGTTTTGTTGGTATTTTTTGTTGTAAACATAATGGTGATTTGTTGTAAAGATATTTTGGGCTTGGAAATTTCTTTAGTGGAAAAATTGTTGTAATCTACTATTGTAAACACCCAATATTTTTATTGTTTTTGTTGTTAATTATTATTGTAAATTGATTTGTTGTAAAGATATTTTTGGCTTGGGAATTTTGTATTGTTGGAATTGTTGTTTTGCTAAAATCTTGAATATTGTTGTAAACACCCAAAAAATTGTTGGCTTTGTTGTTAATTATTGTGGTAATATATTGGTGATTTGTTGTACAACTATATTTTCGCAAATATAATTATTAGTGCTAAAACTTTGCTTTTTATTGTTGAATATTGTTGTAAAATGCCCAACATTTTGCTAGATTACTTATTTTTGTTAGATACTCTAACCACTATTGATATATTTTTTACATCTAAATAAGTGTGGAGCTAGCGGCGTAAATAGTAGAGCAAACAATTAGTGTAGGTGGAGCCCACCCACGTGAGCATTGGCTGCACTTGCACTGCCATTCACGTGCAAGTTTGTGCACTCGCGCGCGTGGCATGCCAACAACTACCAACCAGCTTAACTAGACATTCGCCTACATGCAAGAGTGGCTGAAGCTCATGAGACAAGTCACATCATCACCTGACAAGCACCTGCGGTGAAAGCGACTTGTGCAAAATGCTGTTTTTCCAACGTCGGATGGACGAAACGGACGGCTGTCGAGGCAACCGATCCGGGGGTGGGATCGGTCGCCCGACGCGTAGCGTGGCCCTTTTGTTTTGCGATTACGGAGACGTAGGTTTCCTGCTCCAAGAGTTGGTGGGGGCGAGCACTTGGTTGACCGTCGCTGTATGGGCTGGGCTGCCACGATTGTCACGGGGTGGGGCGGGAGCGTGCGATTGGATTGCGCCGAGCGGTGCACGGGGAAACGATCCCCCTTTTGCAGTAGGTGGTGCCGGTGCGCACCACTGCGTGGCACGGGGTGATTCCTATTTGACGCCCGTTGTGTCGGTTAGCGGGTCGACACGTACCCCGTCCGACCCAACAGGCTGGCCTATTTTGCTTGTCTCGTGACTGGATATGAGGATCTTGCCGGAGATGGGAAAGACGTGGCTGGCCGCGACGTTCCCGTTGGAGGCGAGGCCGGGATCTCACCGAAGACGGTGACGATGCAGACGCGGCGTCGCCGGCGGAGGTGAGGAAGAAACCCTCAGGGTTTCGGGTGCGGGTGCGGGTGCGGCGTCTTAGGGTTCCGGGTGGTGGTGCCGGACCTCGCCGGAGATGGAAACGAAGGGAGGTTTAGAGGTGGGGGAAAGGTGGCGAACCGGCGGAGGTGGTGGCTTGGGCAGGCCGAGCGGCGAGGTGGCGCGGCAGCGCCACCGGCCGCGGGTGGCGACAGCGGCAACGGAGCCAGAGAGAAAGGAGATGGAGGTGGCGGTGTGTGAATGGAGACGGAAGTGACCTTGATGGAAGGAAGAAGATGAGGTCGATGGGCCTGACCCACCAGTTCCTCCTGCGGGCGTCGACAGGTTTTCAGACGCAAAACGTGTCAAATAGGGGCTCCCGTGGCACGGCGGGTACATAATAAGGCTTTCCAATAGGAAGCGGATTTGGTGCACATGAGTCAGAATGCTTTCGTTTTAAAAAAAAAACTATTCATCTGCATTTTAAAAAATCGTCACATTTATTCCATTAATACATACACATGTCCTGAATATTCGTGTGATGTTTTGGTAGGAATTGCACTATATTTTGAGTTACATGAAAAAATAAACAAGTTTGTTACTACGTATAGGGGTAGATATTTGTCATAAATTTGTATTTTTGTATAACTTAAAATACAACATATTTCCTCCAATATTTTTACTGTACCTTTGAAATGTTTATATTTATGTAGGTATTTAATTTCAATTTGTGTAGAATCCAAAAAAACATAATATTTAAAATCAGAAGCACTAATGCTCATTGCTAAAGACACTTTTCGTTTCGGATACTCCCTCCATCCATCCACAGATACTCCAACGCCGGTCACCCACATCACACATCTTTTAGGTTTGGTTTAGTTTCTTTGGGTGGCCGTGACACCAGCTGTGAACAGGCCGACGTCTTGATATCTGTTTAGATCAGGCAGTGCACCCAATGCGGTCAAAAACTAAAAATGGTAAAAATAATTAAAACATGTAGTTTATGAACTTTTGAACATAATATGCCCTTATAAACGGGCTAATTTACAAAAGCAGCGGCTAGATATAAATACATAAACAAAGCAAACCGTAGCTAGGTTTTGGGTTCGCCGCAGCTTGACGTCGATGTCCGGTTTCTCGCCGCGGTACTCCTCCTCCTCCCGAACGGCGGCCGCGCCGACAGGAGAGGCGCGAATCACCTCGAGGTACGCCACCTCATGGGCTTGTTCGGCGGCCGCAAAGCTTCTTCGCCTCGAAACCAACGTCACGGAGTGCCTCTACGAATGCCACCACCTCGGCTTCTTCAGCGGCTACATGCTTCGCCGCGTCGAGAGCTGAGTCCCAGAGTGCCTCCATGAGGTGGGGCCACATCCAGAGCTCCTCGTCGTTGCTCTCCTCCGTTGGTGCTGGTGGTGCTTGAGTTTCGATATGACGAGGTGCCTGCGACGACACACTGGCGGAAGAAGCTACGCGAGTCGGTGCCCATGACGCGAAGCGTATCCGGCGAGGTGTGAGGGAGACGGGGCGGCTGCTCGACGATGCCTCATAGTCGTCCTTTGAAAGATCGAGATGTCGCCTAGAGGGGGGTGAATAGGCAATTACAAACTCTTGCGGATTTGTCTTGTATGAATGCGGAATTAAACTATCGTTTAGTTTACAAGCACAAACCCTAAATATGCTAAGCTCAACTAAGTGTAACAATAGCAACTAGAGCTAAGCAAGATAGGCACAAGATATATGTAGCACAAGTGATAGCAAGATATATGTACTTCAAGCACGATGGCTATCACAAGGAAAGAGAGCTCGGGTATAGAAATAACCGAGGCACGCGGAGACGAGGATGTATTCCCGTGTTCCCTTGCTTTGCAACAAGGTACGTCACGTTTTGAGGAGTGGAGGTCCCACGAATGATTCCCCGCGCCACGAAGGCTCACCCTATTCTCCGAACCACACCCACGAAGGATAATGGCCCTTTCCTTATGGTTAGCTTTTCCTCCGCTCCGGAGATGGCAAGCTCCACAACCACTTCACAAGCTCCAACTTCACGGGACTCCAACTTCACTATGGTTTCCCTATATTTATTCAAGATATCCATAGAGTGTTCGAGATTAGCACGAGCTTCTTTATTACCATGAAGAGAAGCATATATCATTGCCATATTATGCACCAAGGTATTATATTCTTCATCATTATCATCATCATCACTCTCATCATTAGAGGAAGTGTTAGGAGTCAAAGTAGGAGATACATTTGATCCATTTGCCATAAGGCACATGTGCATACCGGAGAATGAAGATGAAGATATTCTTGAATCCTCATTTGAAAACATGTCTTGATCCATAGAGTGTTTGGTTTCCTCTACATTGTTAGTCAACAAACAACTAGAGGAAATATAAGCATTTTGATTATGGGAGCAAGACAAGGTAAGCATATCTTCATGAGATCTATGTAGGCAATTTACACATGATATGCAAGGACTATCAACACAAGCATGTAGGTCATTTTCAATGCTAGATGTGTTTAAGTCCAAAGAGGAAGCATTAAAATGGGATAGAGATGAAGAATCATCACTATTGAGCACAATATCAACATTGCAATTTTCCTCACCACTCACCATATCATTACCTCGTGTCTTGCTACACGTTGGTGAAGTGAAAGAAGATGATAACTCATCACGACCGGAGGTGGAAGCAACTTGGAGCTCTTCATGATGTGAAGGGGAAGAGAGCTCCTCGAGTCACCACCGACCAATTGAGAAGTGGATCCACCAAACATTTCCTTAAGCTTGATCCACATCTCATGAGACGATTTTCTCTTTATATATATCAAGAACCTACGAAAATCGGGTCTCAAGGAGAATAAAAGCTCATTAGATACTTGAGCTTCAAGATGTAAGTTTTCTCATCCTCTAAAGATAGATTTTGAGAATCCATCGGAGGAGAAAAACCGACATCTAGAAATTGCTCTATATGAGGACACAAGGTCCGAAGGTTACAAAGCAAGCAATTTCGCCACAAAAGATAATTTGTGCCATTAAAGACAATTGTGTCATTGTGCACTATACTAGCCGACATCTTTACTCTCAAGGCGGTGAAGCCTTAAACAAGGAGAGACCTTGCTCTGATACCAATTGAAAGATCGAGATGTCGCCTAGAGGGGGTGAATAGGCAATTACAAACTCTTGCGGATTTGTCTTGTATGAATGCGGAATTAAACTATCGTTTAGTTTACAAGCACAAACCCTAAATATGCTAAGCTCAACTAAGTGTAACAATAGCAACTAGAGCTAAGCAAGATAGGCACAAGATATATGTAGCACAAGTGATAGCAAGATATATGTACTTCAAGCACGATGGCTATCACAAGGAAAGAGAGCTCGGGTATAGAAATAACCGAGGCACGCGGAGACGAGGATGTATTCCCGTGTTCCCTTGCTTTGCAACAAGGTACGTCACGTTTGGAGGAGTGGAGGTCCCACGAAGGATTCCCCGCGCCACGAAGGCTCACCCTATTCTCCGAACCACACCCAAGGATAATGGCCCTTTCCTTATGGTTAGCTTTTCCTCCGCTCCGGAGATGGCAAGCTCCACAACCACTTCACAAGCTCCACGAAGGAGAAGCCCGGGCCTCTTCACAATCTTCTTGAAGAGATCACCGGAGCACCAATCACCAAGCCAACTAGGAGGTCACCCTCCAAGAGTAACAAGCTCACGGTCTCTCACTCGAACAAATCGTGGTGGAGAGCTCAACACTATGCAATGATGCAAAGCAAGAACACCGGAGGTGTTCAAGTCCTTCACACTCAAATCCCACCAAAGAAGAATGAGATTTGGAGAGGAAGAACAAGGGGAAAGTCAACCAAAGACTCCAAGATCTAGATCCCAAGAGATTCCCTCACTTAGAGAAGAAACGGTTTGGTGGAAGTGTAGATCTAGATCCCCTCTCTCAAATCCTCAAATATGAGCAAGAATGGTTGGAGGATTCAAGGGGAAGAGCAAGTTCTTCAAATAGTAGCAATGGAGGAGAGAGAATGGGAAGAACTAATTGCTCAAGGTGGAAGAAGGGTCTATTTATAGCTAGGAGCAAATAAAACTGTTGGGGGAGAAAAAGACAAGAAAACGGGCAAAAAACAGCTAGAAAAAGTTGCCCAGCCGGCCGACCGGCCCAGGCGCTGAGGAGGCCGGCGGCCCAGCCGGTCCGGCCGGCCCGGCGAGCGGCGAGGGCAGCGACAGACCGCTGCTGGACAGCTGGGCGGCGGGGGAGCGCGTGGGCTTAGCCATGTCCGCCAGAGCCCGGTCCGCCGGGGGCCGGCGGTTGGTAACCGGGTGCTGGGCCGGATGGGGTAAGCCCACTGGTTGCCACCCGGATGGCACCGGTCCCAGGCCGGTTCGACCGGGTGGGCTGCCGGTCCGGCCGGCTGGCTCCTTCCCCTTTTTTTCTTTCTTTTTCTTCTTTTCTCCTTTTTCCTTTTCTTTAATAACTAATGCTCCCGAACTCCGATTGACATGAAACCAATTTTGTTGGAAAGATAACGACGAATAGAACCCCAACAAAACTGGAAATATGGAGACTCCTCACAGAACATTTTTTAGATGATTTTAGAGAGGGATTCTCCCACCGTCAAGAAACGGTGAAGACGTCCAAACTCGAAACGCAATAGAAGATGCATGCGGATTCCGTTGATGAACTTGGCTTGTTGTAAAGCTAGCAACAAGCTCAAGAACCTCACAGAGAAACACCAAGAAGCAATAGGGATATGCAAAGTATGCAAAGGATTGAGCTCCCTAAGACGATGTGATCAAGTTACCCAACCGAAAGCCCCTCTTAATAGTGCGGCTATCTATCCTATAATCCGGTCTCCCATCAACCACCTCGAGACCGGTAAAAGGAAACCTATCAAGGTCATACCTTTGCCTTGCGCATCCCATCACTTGATCATTGTCGCTTCGTGTATACTCACAAATGCTCCCCATACACAATGATGGGAAAGCTTCATTGATGCACATCTTCACATGTCCACTATCACCAAATGGACGGCAAGCTTCAAGCATGTGATCCACTCAAGATGCTCATCTTGAACTTGCCCAACTCAACCTTGTATCTTCACATACTCACATAAGATAGAGCATGGCTAATATTGAGTCCCACATAAGAACTCTATCTTCATTTCTTCTTATTGATCATATCACAAATATATATCTTCATACCGATGATCTTGATGCCAATATACAAGATATACCTTTATCTTCATGGCATCCATACTTGAATCCAACACATGGAGAGCAAGTAGTACCTATGGAATATTCCTTCATATAAACTCAATGAAAACATTAGTCCATAGGGGTTGTCATTAATTACCAAACCACACATAGGGGCAATGTACCCTTACAATCTCCCCCATTTTGGTAATTGATGACAACCACAATAAGAGGGTTTATATAATGAATATTAGTGACAAGTACGCAACTTACCCGAGAATAAGTTGTATACAAGAGGTTGTATTTGATATGGTCAAGTAACACAAAGCTACTAGCCCATATCAAAACCGGCTCTACTCACACAACTACAACAAATGCAATGGATGTGAGTAGAACCAATATATATAGAGAAAACTCCCCCACAATGTATGCACGTGTGATGAACATGAATTCATTGCATACATTGTCAAGATTAACCTTTGGGATAGTTTCCACTATATATATACAACCATGGAAGACATATAAATGTGGAATGCATGAGAGGCAAAACACTTAAGCACAAACCAAACTTAAGTATAAAACCATTCCTTAAACCCTCTAAACTTCTCCCCCATTGGCATCGATTGTCAAAATGGGTGAAAAATTTAGAAGGCCAATATAATGTGAGTTCCTCCCCAAAGTGTGCACTTCTCATAATTTGAGTGGAATCAAGTGCACATATCCAATGATGAATACTTGAAGGAAATCAAACTATATTGAGGATCAAAGATTGCCTAAAGATAACATGGTGAAGCGAGCTTCAACAAATAAAGCAAGCAATCAAAGATCCAATTGGACAAACAAAGATATCATGATAAGAGAGATATAGTGCTTCTAGAAATAAGAAAGCTCCCCAAGGTTCGTGCACAATTTATAATGTTTGCATTTGAATACAATATGCACAAACATGGAATCCTCACTCCCTATATATCATTTAGAACACAACTAAGATAAAGAGAGTATGCTTATCAAGAACAACTTTAGTCCAACAATTACGAGATATGAGTGCATGAAGAAAATAAATAAACCAAGCACTCATAAATTTTCTTTACCAACCCACTAAAAACAAAAGGGGTAAAAGATGGTCGGCAAAGAGCAAGGATATCAAGATGATGGATTAACGCTCTTATGTATATGAGTTTCTAAAGTGGACAAAGTGATCCATAAAGAAACATGAACACACAAGAGGTTAACAAAATAGATAAGACAAGATATCCAAGATGAAGTCATAAAATATACCAAAGGATGTTTGCTTAAGAAGCATATATAGCCGATGGCTCCAATTTTCACTTATGGTATATGAATGAACATCAACCAAGTTAAACCTCAAAAACATTACAACTAACAATAAGGGAAGTAGAGCTAGTTGGAGTGTTTTGAGAAAGGCAACACAAGAGCTCTTTGAGGAATTGATATGCAATAAATTGCTAGAGGGCATATTTGTGATAGGTGAATCATAAAATATGATATATATATATAACCTATCATATGCATCTTCTCAAATTACTCAAGTGTACAATAAGAAGTTTTCTTTAAAAGGATTTTTCAAGAACCTCAATATTTTCGAAATAAGGAATTTCATGCCAAGATGCAACCTACAAGAGGTTGGATGATATATGAGTATGCATGAATAAGATACTTGTTACCGAGATAGCAATGGCTTGGTGTAATAGATAAGAGTTCATCGATCATCCTAGCTTGACTCCAATTCTCATATGGTGATAACACCTTCCTTATAGATGAGACAAGCCTCCATTGCATCTCCAATGTACCTAAAACATCATTCAAGTACATCTTGGCCCCCAAACTTATTGGGTCCAACATGGTTAGACAAACCGTAATATATAGGACACACTCCATATAAATATGTGCATATTTAGATGAAATTTGAATTTTATGCACATCTTAGCCATTTAGGATTTGATGGAGTATACCCTATATAATGGATCAAACAAAGCAAGCATGCTACAAATATAAACAAATTACATATAAGCATGCACCAAAACTTTTAAAGATCCAAGAAAGATATACTTTGGACAAAACACCAAATGAATCAAATAAGGCATAAAGGTGTAACCAAACAAATTTGTTGTCCAAATTATATCAAAGACGCAAATCACAAAAGATTTGTTCAACAAAGTTCAACAAATGAACTAAGAAGAAACCATTGAGCATAAAGGATGAAATAAAGCAAACATGCTCAAGGATATATCTCATTCAAGCAAATAGAATATGTAAGAAGGAATGAGATAGCAAACTCCCCAAAAGAGCAAGGTTCAAACAAAATAAACCAAACCCTATACACTTTTCACAATGGCACAATGTACCGTAAGGAAAAGGTTTGTCTTCCAAAACAAACACTTGATATGAATCAAGAGAATTTATCAAAAGATTTTTCAAAGGGACAAGGAAGACACATGGGAGCAACAAAGATTTGTTGGAAGTAAAATAAGGCAATAAGAAACAATCCAAGGTGAAGGTGATCCAAAAATTCAACCACATACAAGGTTATCAATTGTCAAAGACAATGAGTATATTGGAAATAATTTCCGGTGGAGTATTGACAATGTTAGAAAGGATCAACTTCACAATAAAAGGCATAGGATAAGTATATAGAATTGAGCACTATGCACGGATGAAGATTCTTGATAGCTTCAACTAGTCACACAATCACGCACGGCAATGATTAGAATAACTTGAAGCAAACGGTGTCCCAAATAAGATATAGAGATATGTATTTGAGGAAAAACCGCACCAAGAATTTCATATTCAAACAAAATCCCACAAGGTGAGTAATAAAATATTTTTATTAGGAATGGAGCTTGTTTGAGCAAACATGCCACCTAGGAACAGGATAATTAAGAGCATCAACTCCAAGTGGCATAACCTCATATGTTCACATTTTCTAGGCTTGTGATATGTACAAAACATATTACTCCCCCATAATGTGATAATAACATTTCTTCTAAATAAGAGGTAACTAAAATTCAACTAGAGATGATTAATGGATATTTAGAATTTGAATTTCTCATGAGTATGACACACCACATAGTGACTAGATAATCTTGCAATATCAATACTAAGTGGTGATACCCATATACACATATTTTAAAGAAAGAGAGATGCACAATGCATATCACTCCCCAAAATGGGATGTTCCATTAATCACTCAAAGAGAGCCAAATAGGATTTCATCAAGATGCATTAGGCTCCAAAACAATACACAAGTATATGATGAGTCAAACAAACATACTTGAATACACAAGATAGGTAAGTAAGACACAACACACACACAAATATTTGGTACAAAACCAAACATGCAAAGGGGCAAGTAACTTACAATAAATATGATGAGTTGAAGTATAAGTTACCGCAAAGAGGAACATTGGATATAAGATATAGATGATAATCCATATGACTTGACTTGGTCAAACTATAATATATGAAGATCCCTTAATTCTTCATGAAGTAGCCAAGTCTCCAATGCCCTCCAAATGCACCTATTGATCAAGTTTGAGATTGTTGGTCCCCAACCAAGTTGGATCCTAAGAGATTAGTCACAATAGGCTTGGCAACCCAAATGGTTCTTTTCTTGAAACCACTTTGAGTTCCAACAAACTTGGCAAACACATTGCCATCCTTATCCTTCCCTAGAGAATAATCATTATCAACAATTATAGGGTTAGATAAGGTACCACCTAAGCAAGAAGAAGCAAGTGCCCTGATGACCCACAAGTATAGGGGTGTATCGTAGTATCTTCGATAAGTAAGAATGTCGATCCCAACGAGGAGCAGAAAGGTGTTGACAAGGTTTCGATGAAGGTTTCACCGTAATGCTCACAGACAAGTATTCAGGGGTTTTGATGTAACAGATGAAATAAGTACGAGTAAGTAAAATGCGAGAGAAATAATTGCAGCGAGGTGGCAATCCTTTTAGCACAAAGGACAAGCCGGTTTGTTTACTTATAATGACCAAACGTTCTCGAGGACACATGGGATTTTAGTCTAGTGCTTTCGCTACATCGGCTAAATAATCTTCATTGTTATGATAAGTGTTGTGTGGGTGAACCTATGCTAATGTACCGCCCTTCCTAGGACTAAATACATACTTGTGATTATACCCCTTGCAAGCATCCGCAACTACAAGAAAGTAATTAAGAATAAATCTAACCACAGCCTTAAACTGAGATCCTGCGATCCCTCCTGCATCGATATACCAACGGGGGTTTAGGTTTCTGTCACTCCGAACCCCAATTAGCAAACGAATACAAGATGCATTCCCCTAGGCCCATAAATGGTGAAGTGTCATGTAGTCGACGTTCACATGACACCACTAGAAGAATAACACCACAACTTAAATATCACACCATTGAATATTACTCAACCATAGTTCACTACTAACATTTAGACTTCACCCATGTCCTCAAGAACTAAACGAACTACTCACGAGACATCATATGGAACATGATCAGAGGTGATATGATGATGAATAACAATCTGAACATAAACTTGGTTCAAGGTTTCACTCAATAGCATCAATAACAAGTATAGATCGATACCGGGAGAGTTTCCCCTATCAAACAATCAAGATCAAACCCAAATTGCTACGGCGGTGACGAGGTGCTGCGGAGGAGATGGCGGTGATGATGGTGGAGATGATGATGATGGTGATGGAGATGATGTCCAGCTCGATGACGGTGACGATGGCGTCGATCCCCTCCGGGAGGGAATTTCCCGGATTCTGCCCCGGAGAGCTCTTTCTCTCGGTGTTCTCCGCCCCGCAGAGGCGGCTGTAACTCTTCGTGAGGATTCCTCTCTGGCTTAGGTCTTCGGGACGAAGGTTTGGCGAAGAAAAGGAGGCGAAAAGTCGGGCCCCCACACCACATGGCGGCGCGGCCGGGGCACAGGGCCGCGCCGCCCGGGTGTGGGCCCACCTGCTCCTCCTCCTCCTCCTCTGCTTCCTTCGTCATCTTGAAAAATAGGATTTTTGGTATAATTTCCTTCCACAGTTGATCTTCCGAAATATTGCGTTCGACGGTGCTTTTTCCAGGCTCCGCTGTTCGATCCTCCAATAATGATGAAACATGCAAAATAGATGAAATAACATAAGTATTGTGTCCCAATATGAAATATATCAATGAATAACAACAAATTATGATATAAAATAGTGATGCAAATTGGACGTATCAACTCCCCCAAGCTTAGACTTCGCTTGTCCCCAAGCGAAACTGAACTCAATAGACATGACCACATGTTTATGGAGTGAAGAGTCGATAACCAAAATACGGACAAGAAACATCATATTCATTCACACAGGACATTATAGTAAACAACCTCTTATAACTCATATTGAAACAAGTATAAGGTAATCACAAGTAAAGGTGCATGAGAAATCATAATTGGTGATGGCAAACTTCGTTCTTGGTCAGAGAACAATTAATAGATTATATTTATCTTCTTGAGCAGCGCTCTCATGTTAAAGTTTATAATGCACAACTTGCATACTCAATCATAATGGTCTCTTCATAATCATTGATAACTTGCAAAGCTATATTCATTCAGATAAAACTTGTACTAAACAAGGAAGAATAAAAGACATGATGTAGCAAATCACAATATAATGGTTTGATCACAACTACTCAAATGCTTGCTTGAGATGGAGAGAAATAGGTTTACTGACTCAACATAAAGTAAAAGACAGGCCCTTCGCAGAGGGAAGCAGGGATTAAATCATGTGCTAGAGCTCTTTCAGTTTTGAAATCATACAGAGATAATAAAAGTAACATTTTGAGAGGTGTTTATTGTTGTCAACGACGGTAGCGGGTACTCTAACCCCTTGCCAGACAACCTCCTAAGAGCGGCTCCCATAATATTTTCCTTTTGTGTGGCACTCCTTCCAACCTTTCTTTCACAAACCATGGATAACCGAATCCTCGGGTGCCTGCCAACAATCTCATACCATGAAGGAGTGCCTTTTATTTTAGCTTTATGATGATGATGACACTCCCCCCAACCTTTGCTTACACAAGCCATGGCTAACCGAATCCTTCGGGTGCCGTCCATCAATCACATACCATGGAGGAGTGTCTATTTAGTTTAATTAATTTGGGGCTGGAATCCCATTGCCGGCTCTTTTTGCAAAATTATTGGATAAGCGGATGAAGCCACTAGTCCATTGGTGGAAATTGCCCAACAAGATTGAAAGATAAAACACCACATACTTCCTCATGAGCTATGAAACATTGACACAAATAAGAGATACTAAGTTTTGAATTGTTTAAAGGTAGCACATGAAGTATTTAATTGGAATGGCAGAAAATACCATCTAATAGGTAGGTATGGTGGACACAAATAACATAGGTTTGGTTGAAGGTTTGGATGTACGAGAAGTATTCCCTCTCAGTACAGGTCTTTGGCTAGCAAGGCTAATTAGCAAGCATAAGAGTCGAGGGAAACAAACAAATATACATATGATAGAAACAATCATGCATCTTCCTTGTAAGCACAAACAATTTTAACTTCAGAATAATGAACTATGAGCTAACAAGAAAGACAATGAAACATCTACATGTATTTCTTTTTCTATTTAAACCTCAAAGTGTTGTTGCTATTGACCAATGCTAAGTTTGCCAAAACCAAATAGATTTATTCAATGCTCCCAAAGTGATACCAATACTAACAACAAGATTGCAAACTAAAATAAGATGTGCAATATGTAAATGATAAGACTTCTCATTAATATTCCATATCGATAACTCACACCAAAGGATACATAGACAACTAAAGGAGAGATACTTCCAAACGCAACCCATCCTATACGATAACTTCCCTATTCATGATATGACACTACTTGACAATAAAAGTAAAAGGTACTGATAATGTGATACCGCGGCATTCCCCCAAGCTTGGAACAAACCAAGGGGATGCCAATACCGATGATGAATTACTCCTTCGGCGATGGTGGTGATGAATTCCTGACAAGCTTCTCAATAAGCTCCTGAAGCTCGTCAATCCTGTATATGAGATTGCGAATCATCTTCGAATGTGTTCTCGACGCGGTTAGAGAGTCTGTCTAATGGCGAGTCCCGCTCTTGAGTTATTTCCACTCTTCACCTCGGAGCTCCTTTTCTCTGCAGTGTTAGAGCGATCTATATCCCACTGCTAGGCAATGCTGCCTTGGGAATCCCTTCAATTTGATTATTGAAAATTAGATTGTGGAAGGGGCGATGAGTGCCTGATGGAGATGTTTTCGGAGCTAGATAATGACGTGGAACCGCCCCTCCGTGCGAATTCTTGCGCTCTTGTTTGCACTAAAAGTGTTGTCCACCACCTTGATGCTTGCAATGGTAGCACGCGGGTGTGCGCGTGCCTCCACCTCTTCTTCATCCTCTTCCTTGACGTCCTTGTCTTCCTCTTTCCACCCAAGATCTCGATCTTCTTCATCCGGAAACTCCTTGCCTTGTTCTTGGAGACCATGGTGCTTCTAGACTAAAAACAGATCCTGGCAGAACAAAAACAAAACACGTCGAAAACACGATATACGGACCTCCAGGGTCCGGGGGATTATATCAAAAAATTTCGACAAAAGGAAAGTACCGATCGAACCGTAGTCGGAAAGGGCGACGGGCGGCCAAACCCTAGGTCGGCGCGGGTTCTGCCAGGCCGCGCCGCCTATGGTTTCACGCCCGTGCGTCCTTTCCACTCCGTTTCGAATTCGTAATTTCTCATATTTTCCAAAAACAGCGAAAATATTGTTCGGAAAGTAAATTGCGTACTTTTATTACCACTGCTACCTATTCAAAGTCGAGTCTCGCGGACTGTCAATTTGTCCTTTGATGAAAGCTTCCGGTGTTTCCACTTGAATAATATCAACATCAACATTATAAGAATCACCCGAGATATAATGCTTGAGTCTTTGTCCATTCACCACTTGGTAAGCGTTTGGAAATGGACAGGGGAGCAAATCACCTTCTTGTGATAAATAATACTAGCTGCCCCACTTTTCTTAGTAATACTCGGTTTTACCCTTGCAAAAAGGCAAACGGGGTGTTCAACTTGTCCAAGCCGTTTGACCGTTTGTGAACTGGGATCTTAACATGTCTAGGACCCGCTTAACGCTTTACATGTGGGACCATCTCGTGAAATGATTTGTTTGCCCCCAAATATGTAGTTTAACTAAATGAGAGAAACCACATGTGGAGGCCCTAAATCCATTTTTATCCATTAATCTTAAGCACAACAGGAATTAAACAACATCCTGGGGTGCCAGAAACCCTTATCCTCAAAGTTTTGAGGCCAAAAAGAACTATAGAAATTTGAAATTAGGCTTAATATAGAGTTATAGTCTACACTAAACTTAATTAAATTTTACATAGCATTAGTAGACCAAGTGATGGTAGGTGGGCGGGCAGCACCGCCACACTCGGGCTGATATGGATGATCGCCTCTATCGAGATAGTGTTGAATGGCAACTCTCCGGTAGCGTTTCTTGTATCCTATGGCCGATGATAGTCTAAACTTGAACTCCCACTTCACCACGAGAAGGGTACTCATCTGTGTTTGAAGTGTCCCTGTCTTGCTTCATAATCAAATGGTATGTGAATCCTCTTTGACCATTTGGGCTTGGTTTAGCAACTTCCGCGTCGCCGGCAGTAGTTGGAAAGTCAACTCCCTCTTCATCACTGGAAGAGCACTTGGTTCCATATGGAGTTCCAAAACTTTGCTTCTTAACAAAATGGCATATGGATTTGCCCTAAGCATCATCAAGTCCTTGTACACACATAGACATGGTAGTAGTAAAGTTGTGCCACGCATGGTCTTCTCGTGACCTTTATCCATCCTAAGTTGGCTTGATCTTTTGTTGACTTAGTTTACCCTAGCTTGCGAGCCTCTCCCCACCTTGGAGCCATCCTTTAGAAATATCCTCCTATCGTTTGAAAAACTGGTCCTGAAAACATCCAAATGATATATTGTCGACTCAAAGAACCATCCCTTCGACTTGCGGTGGCCCGTTGACGTCACAAGAATCTTTCTCGTGTGGTCTTGTCACATGCAGTCTTGGTGTGATGCGCGACATGCCTTGGGATGGCGTGCCCCATGGGATTCCAATTATGACGTCGTCGATTTGCCATGGGATCTATTGTGGCAGTGCACCATGTCGTACCATTGCACAAATCTAAAAGGAAAGAACAACGTCGATGTGGTACATCTTAGAACAGAGGGATCAATCCTCTGGCATCTAGAAATGTTCATAAGACGCCAAAAGTAGTCTAAACTTGCATGGTCAGCGGGCAGCCTACGTACCCACCTAAACTTGCCGGCGGCATGACAACTTGTATCACATGATTTTTTGTAGTAATTTTTTAAGAAATGGCTTTATAGGCATGTTTTCTCAAGCTTTTAGAAATTCCTAGGTCCGCCATCCATTCCCACCTTCTTGCACACGAATGCCTCGGAGCATCTCGACCGGCGGCCCCCAAATAGTCTCCGGCTGGGACGCCGTCACTGTTGTATGGGGGGCGACGGCAATGCATCCTCCATTTGGGGACGATGTTCCCACACCGGCGCCTCCCAAACGGCGGCCCCCAATTTTTTTCCTTTTACAATATTTTGAAACAACATATCAATCAATTTTATTCATACAATCACACAAATAGAATTAAATTATTCATACAATCAATCAAACAAATAGTATTTAAATTATTCATACAATCAATCAAACAAATAGTACTTAGATTATTCATACAACCCAACAAATAAATAGTACTTAAATTATTCATACATGCAAACAAATAGAAATAAAATTATGCATTGTTGGCGGATCCTCTCCTCGCCCACAAATACGCAGCTAGATCCACCTTCAATTGTGCATGGACATCTGCATCTCGAATTTCATTGTGCATATGAAGAAAAGCGGCAAATTCTTGGGGTACATGCTCTACCTCAACGAGTGGTCCTTGATAATCAAATGGTTGATCATCCTGCACAGGTGTGTCACGGTCGCTCTCGATGATCATGTTGTGCATGATCACACAGGCATTCATCACCTCCCACATCTGAGCCTCAGACCAAGTGAGAGCAGGGTACGGGTACCTGACAATGGCGAAACGCTGGTGAAGCACCCCAAAAGCATGCTCAATGATGACCCACAAGTATAGGGGGTGTATCGTAGTATCTTTGATAAGTAAGAATGTCGATCCCAACGAGGAGCAGAAGGTGTTGACAAGCAGTTTCGATGAAGGATTCACTGTAAATGCTCACAGACAAGTATTCAGGGGGTTTTGATGTAACATGAATAAAGTACGAGTAAGTAAAAATGCGAGAGTAACAATTGCAGCGAGTGGCCCAATCCTTTTTAGCACAAAGGACAAGCGGTTTGTTTACTTATAATGACCAAACGTTCTTGAGGACACACGGGAATTTAGTCTAGTGCTTTCGCTTCATGTAGCTAAATAATCTTCATTGTTTTGATAAGTGTTGTGTGGGTGAACCTATGCTAATGCACCGCCCTTCCTAGGACTAATACATACTTGTGATTATACCCCTTTGCAAGCATCCGCAACTACAAGAAAGTAATTAAGATAAATCTAACCACGCCTTAAACTCTAAGATCCTGCAATCCCTCCTGCATCGATATACCAACGGGGCTCAAAGTCACTCAACAGCCGCAATTGGCAAATGAGTACAAGATGTATTCCCTAGGCCCATAATTGGTGAAGTATCGTGTAGTCGCGTTCACGACACCACTAGAAGAATAACACCACAACTTAAATATCATAACATTGAATATTACTCAACCATAATTCACTACTAACATTTAGACTTCACCCATGTCCTCAAGAACTAAACGAACTACTCACGAGACATCATATGGAACATGATCAGAGGTGATATGATGATGAATAACAATCAGAACATAAATCTTGGTTCAACGGTTTCACTCAATAGCATCAATAACAAGTAGAAATCAATACCGGGAGAGTTTCCCCTATCAAACAATCAAGATCCAACCCAAATTGTTACAGTGGTGACGCAGGTGGCACGGGAGATGGCGGATGATGATGATGATGATGACGGTGGTGATGGAGATGATGTCCGGCTCGATGACGATGGCGTCGATTTCCCCCGGGAGGGAATTTCCCCGGATTCCCGCCCCGGAGAGCTCTTTCTCTCTGGTGTTCTCCGCCCTGCAGAGGCGGCTGTAACCCTTCATGAGGAACCCTCTGTGGCTTAGGTCTTCGGGATGAAGGATTTCGCGAAGAAAAGGAGGCGAAAGGGGCTGTGGGCCCCCCACACCACAAGGTGGCGCGGCCAGGCCATGGGCCGCGCCGGCCCGTGGTCTGCCCCACCTTGGGTCTTCTCGCCTCCCGGCTTTCTCCGTCATCTCGGAAAATAGGATTTTTGGTGTAATTTCCTTCCACAAATGATCTTCCGAAATATTGCGTTCGACGGTGCTTTTCCAACAGAATCCGGCTTGGTGCTTGATCCTCCAATAATGATGAAACATGCAAAATAGATGAAATAACATAAGTATTGTGTCCAAACATGAAATATATCAATGAATAACAGCAAATTATGATACAAAATATTGATGCAAATTGGACGTATCAACTCCCCCAAGCTTAGACTTCGCTTGTCCCCAAGCGAAATCGAACTCAAAACAGGACCACATGTTTTATGGAATGAAGAGTCGATAAATAAAATACGGACAAGAAGCATCATATTCATTCACACAAAGACATTCTAGTAAACAACTTCCTCATATAATTCAACTTGAAACAAGTATAAGGTAATCACAAATAAAGGTGCATAGGAAATCATAGTTGGTGATGGCAAACTTTGTTCTTGGTCAGAGTTAACAGATTATACCTATCTATTGAGCGGTGCTTTCATATTAAAACTTATGGTAAACTTGCATACTCAATCATAATGATCATTAATAACTTGCAAAGCCATATTCATTCAGATAAAACTTGTACTAAACAAGGAAAAGTAAAAGACATGATGAAGTAAATCACAATGTAGTAGTTTGATCACAACTACTCAAATGCTTGCTTGAGATGGATGGAAATAGGTTTACTGACTCAATCATAAAGTAAAAAGACAGGCCCTTCGCAGAGGGAAGCAGGGATTAAATCATGTGCTAGAGCTTTTCAAGTTTTGAAATCATATAGAGAGCATAAAAGTAAAGTTTTGAGGGGTGTTTGTTGTTGTCAACGACTGGTAATGGGTACTCTAACCCCCTTGCCAAACAGACCTCCAAAGAGCGGCTCCCATGAAGGACGTTATCTCTACCAGCAAGGTAAATCATCCATCTTCTCTTTTGTTCACACATGTACTTTAGTTTATTTAAGGATGACACTCCCCCCAACCTTTGCTTACACAAGCCATGGCTAACCGAATCCTCGGGTGCCTCCCAACAATCTCATACCATGGAGGAGTGTCTATTGCAAAATTAAGTTGCTTCCGATGAATCAGGGCAAACATGTGAAGAGAATTATTAATGAAAGTTGATTAATTGGGGCTGGGAACCCCGTTGCCAGCTCTTATTGCAAAATTATAGGATAAGTGGATGAAGCCACTAATCCATTAGTGGAGGCTGCCTAACAAGATCTAAAGATAAAACACCACATACTTCCTCATGAGCTATAAAACATTGACACAAATAAGGAGTAATAAGTTTTGAATTGTTTAAAGGTAGCACATGAAATATTTACTTGGAATGAAAAATACCATTAGTAGGTAGATATGGTGGACACAAATGGCATAGGTTTGGGTTCGGTTTTGGATGCACGAGAAGCATTCCCTCTCAGTACAGGTCTTTGGCTAGCAAGGTTAATTAGCAAGCATAAGAGTTGAGGGAAACAAACAAATATACATGTGATAGAAACAATCATGCATCTTACTTGTAAGCACAAACAATCTTAACTTCAGAATACTAAGCTAAGAACTAAGAAAGATAATAACATCTTCTACATGTATTTCCTCTATTCTTCTTAAACTCAAAGTGTTGTTGCTATTGACCATTGCTAAGTTTGCCAAAACCAAATAGATTTACTTGATGCTCCCAAAGTGATACCAATACTTAACAACAAGATCAATCATATAATAGAGATTGCAAACTAAAATAAGATGTGCAATATGTAAATGGTAAGGCTTCATTAATATTCCATAACGATAACTCACACCAAGGGATACATAGACAACCAACTAAAGGAGAGATACTTCCACACTGTAACCCATCTTATATGATAATTTCCCTACTCATGATATGACACTATTTGATAGTAAAAAGTAAAAGGTAGTGATGATGTGATACCGGCACTCCCCCAAGCTTGGAACAAACCAAGGGGATGCCAATACCAATGATGAATTACTCCTTTGGCGATGGTGGTGATGAATTCCCGTCGTACTTCAAGGAAGAGGCTCTCCATCAACAAACGACATCTTGGTCTCTGAATCCTGAAACTAGCAAAGCTTATGTGTTTAAACATGTTTTCATACTCACAATTCTGATTCGAACGTCATAGAGTTGAGCTTGTAGTTTGTTGGTGGTGTCAGTGTGAGAGAGGATGTCGCCCATAGCTTGCAGTTTCCTTCTCGTGTTCAAAGAATGAGTTCAGACACCATCTTGTGGAAGATTTCCACCTCACGCTCAGCCATCTTCTTGTAGTTGAAGACCTCTTGTTCTAGCTTCTCCATCCTGTCTTCCAAGCTTCCTTCTCCTTTGGGACCTTGAACATCTTTGATCTGCAGCTCCCCATCAACGAGCAGCAACTCCTTGGGATGCATCCTCAGCTCGTCCATGTACAAGTTGCCAAAGTCCTTGCGGAGCTGTCCTTCGAGTTCCCGACGAAGACACGACACTCTAGATCCGAAGCGAATCCCGGCAACAGCTCGAAACAAAACACGTCGAGAAACGACATACGGACCTCCAGGGTCCGGGATTATATAGCAGAATTTTTATGACAAACGAAAGTACCGGTCGAACCGAGTCGGAAAGGGCGATGAGGCGGCGGACCACAGGCGACGCGGGCCCAGCCAGGCCGCGCCGGTGGCACGCCCGCGTGCGTTTTCCACTCCGTTTCAATCTCGTAATTTTCATATTTTCCAAAAACAGAAAAAATATTGTTCGGAAAGTAAATTGCGAACTTTTCATTACTAGTACTCAAGTACCTATTCAAAGTCGGTTCTGACTGTCAATTTGACCTTGATGAAAGCCTCCTGTTTCCACTTGAATAATATCAACATCAACATTATAAGAATCACCCGAGATATAGTGCTTGAGTCTTTGTCCATTCACCACTTGCGTGGCATTGCCTTGGAGAGAACTAAATTTAATTGCTCCGCGATACACCTCCTCAACAACATATGGTCCTTCCCATTTCGAGAGTAATTTCCCCGCAAAGAGTCTGAGACGAGACCGATACAATAGGACTTTATCCCCAATATTAAACTCTCTTTTGATAATCCTTCTATCATGCCATTTCTTAACTTTCTCTTTAAAAAGTTTAGCATTTTCATAAGCTTCACTTCTCCATTCATCTAGTGAACTTAATTGCAGCAACCTCTTATTACCGGCTAGTTTAGGATCTTTATTTAGTTCTCTAACAGCCCAATAAGCTTTGTGCTCTAGTTCTAAAGGTAAATGACAAGCTTTTCCATAAACCATTTTATAAGGTGACATTCCCATGGGGTTTTTATAAGCAGTTCTATAAGCCCATAGTGCTTCCTTCAATTTACTAGCCCAATTCTTTCTAGTTTTATTAACAGTCTTTTGCAAGATAGATTTAATTTCTCTATTTGATAATTCTACTTGCCCACTAGTTTGAGGATGATAAGCGGAAGCAATTCTATGATTAATACCATATTTAGCAAGAGTCTTTCTAAAACCACCATGAATAAAATGAGAACCTCCATCTGTCATAATATATCTAGGAACTCCAAATCTAGGAAAAATAATATCTAAAAGCATTTTTAAAGAGGTCTCACCATCAACACTTTTTGTAGGTATGGCTTCCACCCATTTAGTAACATAATCAACAACAACAAGTATATGAGTGTTACCTTCGAAGAGGGAAAAGGTCCCATGAAGTCAAATCCCCAACAATCAAACGGTTCAATAACAAGAGTATAATTCATAGGCATTTCATTACGTCTGGATATATTACCAACCCTTTGGCATTCATCACAAGATAAAATAAACTTTCGCATCCTTGAAGAGAGTTGGCCAATAAAACCCGATTGTAGAACCTTTTGCGCGGTTCTTTCTCCGGCGTGATGTCCTCCATAAGCACTACCATGACATTTACTCAATATCTCTTGTTGTTCATATTCGGAAACACACCTTCGTAGAATACCATCCACTCCTTCTTTATATAAGTGTGGGTCATCCCAGATAATGCCTCAAGTCATAAAAGAATTTCCTCCTTGCTGAGCTGAAAAGGTTGGAGGCAAGTACTTGGATACAATAAAGTTAGCATAATCAGCATACCAAGGGCTATCTCGCGAGTTCACCTTTATTACAGCCAATTGTTCATTTGGAAAACTATCATTACAGAACAGGATCATAAGAAATATTTTCCAATCTAGACAAATTATCAGCAAGGATTATCAACACCTTTCCTATCTACAATATGTAAATCAAATTCTTGCAAAAGAAGTACCCATCTAATAAGCCTTGGCTTAGCATCTTTCTTGTCATAAGGTATCTAATTGCAACATGATCAGTATGAATCATAACTTTTGAATCAACAATAGATCTAAACTTATCACAAGCAAAGACTACAGCTAACAATTCTTTTTCAGTAGTAGCATAATTTCTTTGAGCGATCAAGAGTTTTACTAGCATAATGAATAACATTCAATTTTTTGTTTACTCCGCTGTCCAAGAACAGCACCTAAGCAAAATCACTAGCATCACACATAATTTCAAATGGTAAGTTCCAATCAGGAGGTTCAACTATAGGAGCAGTTGTTAAGGCTTTCTTTAGAGTTTCAAAGGCTTCCTTACAATCATCATCAAAAACAAATGGTACATCTTTCTGAAGAAGATTAGTAAGATGCTTTGAAATCTTGGATAAATCTTTAATAAACCTCTGTTATCACCAGAATTTGACCAAGTCAGAGGTGGGCCGCGATCAAGATGGACTTGAAGAATACACATGGAAGAAATACGTGAATCGGCCTTTTATACCAAGTTGGGCTTAATTGCCCGTGTATCTGTAACATATTAGATCGCATCTTAGTTTAGAAATTAGAGTTTTACCCGTGTACGGTTTGGTGCACGCTCAATTAGAAAGTCCCCTGGACTATAAATATGTATCTAGGTTTATGGAATAAACAACAACCAACGTTCAACACAAACAAATCTCGGCGCATCGCAACTCCTTCTCTCGAGGGTTTCTCCCAGAACATGCGCCTGATCGCATCTTGCGATCTAGGCGTGCCTATCCTCGTTGTTCATGCGTTGCTCTCGTGCTGAAGCCTTTTGATGGCGAGCAACGTAGTTATCTTAGATATGTTAGGGTTAGCATTGTTCTTCGTATCATATGCTATCGTAGTGCGACCCTTGCATGTCTAGCCGCCCTTACACCTATCTTAGGTGTAGGGGCGCACCCCGCTGATCATTATTTAGTAGATTCGATCCGTTAGTTGCTCCTTGATTCTTCAAGGATTAGTTTAATATCCGCAATAGTTAGGCCTTACAAAGGGTTGGAGGATCCAGCGGCGGGTGTAGTTTGCTAGCCCTAGACAGATGTTCCGAGGATCAACCTCGTGTTGGTTTTTAGGCCTGTCTAGGATTGGCTTACGATCACCGTAGTGGCGCGAGGCCCAATCGTGAGTAGGATGATCCGATTATGCGGTGAAAACCCTAAATCTTCGTAGATCATATTAGCTTTATCTTGATCAGCAGACCACCATATATTCGGACACCTTGTACGAATCATGGGTGGATCGGCTCTTGAGCCGATTCACAGGATAACCCGAGATCCGATCGAGGCTCGTATTTAACGTTTACGTGTGTGCCCTGAGGAAACAAGCGAGGCATCATCCAACACCTCCTCGACGATAGGTCAGCACGCCTTGCGACAAAGATCGGTGACCGAAGGCTTTGCGGCGTCGTCGTAGGGATCAGCCAGCCGCAGCCCTAGTTGTTCCCGGCCTACGGTGTTGCCGCCGTTGCTCGACGGTGGTTTCCCGACCGCACATATTCTCGCACCACGTGGGACCATCTTCGACATCCACCGCATCGCCATCTACATCTGAGATGGCGGAAAGCACTCCGGTCAAGTACGAGGATCCGACTGACGAGCTCAAGAAGAAACACGACGAGACCAAGACAGTCCTCGGGGCCGACCTCATCGGCTCCTTTGAAAAGACCCGTTCACGCGACGTCAAGCTCCATGGGAACGCACGTCCGTGGCCTGGCGTCAATATGGTGGATCTCAGCCACTCCATAAGGGAGGGTTCTCCTTGGTATCAACATGGCGGGGCTTGCAAGCCGCCATGGCAAAGATGAAGTAGAAAGCAGCCACTCCCGTGGCAAGGATAAAGAGGAGGCCGATCCACGCGACCGGCCCCAAGATGACGATAGACGGTACCTAACCGAAGGAGAAGTGAGAAGCGTGCGGTATCGACGTCCACTCTCCGCACATCTCCTTAACGAATACGAACAGCAGTATGACCGACGTCGGTGCTACGACGTGGATGATGAGAGATATCGTCGGTCTAATGCAGAGGACGGAGGGTATCGTCGGCATGATATGGACGACGACAGGTACAATCGTCACGCTAGGGGGAGATCAAGGGAACAGGATGACGTGGATAGGCACTGGGACTGTCCCTTCTTGACACCTGCTGGGATTCAGGAATGAGCCGATTGCCCACAATCGGCAATTGCCCAGCAACCAAGAAGAAGGAGGCAGCCAACGTGTCTGTATTCAAACGTCTAGGCCTCTCCCGCTTGGAACAAACGCGCTGAGCCCTCGGCTGGAAGATCTCGAGGATTCAGAAGACGAGGGAGAAGAAGAAGATACCACCGGCCAAGGTGGTGCCCTGATGGACTCAGCCGTTCCCAAAAGCGCAGGTTCAGCGGTTGCGCGGCCCGGAGGAAGCCGAAAGGTTATACTTGCATACGCTAAGGAAGGCACGACCTGATCTGGCTGCAAAGGTTCAGCAAACCCTGGACGAAGAAGGTCGGCCACAAAGAAAAGAGTGGCGCCCCAAGCAAAGGAAAGCCGATGATGAAACATCGGCTGGCACAAACATGGTGCTCGCCCTTCCGACGGAGCTTAGTGCTCCACGGTTACACGATGCACTCGAGGTGGGCGACAGCAAGCGCGTCAACGTGATAAAGTCAGAGGTTGGGCTGGTCTTGTCCACCGGCCTGACCGAGTAGCGAGAACAGCCCAAGGAGCAAGTATGGCGATGCCG